>LR738711.1:498147397-498201363 GCA_902687465.1 Secale cereale | reverse complement strand
GATTATCCGTCTTTCCATAAGGCTGGTCGATGGATGCGGGTAATCCCGTCTTTCCATAGGAACCATAAGAAAAAAAATTAGCCAATCACTGGATGCGGGTAACCCCGTCTTTCCAGAGGGCCGGTCGATGGATGCGGATTATCCGTCTTTCCATAAGGCTGGTCGATGGATGCGGATTATCCGTCTTTCCATAAGGCTGGTCGATGGAAGCGGGTAATCCCGTCTTTCCATAGGAACCATAAGAAAAAAATTTAGCCAATCACTGGATGCGGGTAATCCCGTCTTTCCAGAGGGCCGGTCGATGGATGCGGATTATCCGTCTTTCCATAAGGCTTCCATGGTTCCTTGAAACCATGGGTAAATATAAACCAATCACTGGATGGTTTACTATCCAGAGGGTTTCCGTGAAGTGTCCTCTTTGAGCCGGATGTGACTTCATGCTCTTCAGGGAGTTTTATTTCTTCTGAGTATATATACTGCAAAAATTTAGTTTTTAAACCAGCCGATATCTTTGAAATATGACATATGATGATATATATATAGTTGTTCTCATAAGATATTTGTATTGGAAAAAAGGCTGAGCCCCTGGTTTACCGAGGGTGCCGGTTTATTCATTAATCATAATATATACATAGGATACAGTGGAGCTCATAGCTCAAGTATAGTATGGCCGTAAGTGGGCGATGTTCCATGGCCTCTTCGTCTCCTCCTCTGATGTCCGTGAGTCCTTGTGTTCTCGAATATCCAGCAGGTAATGTGAACCGTTATGTAGATTCTTGCTGACCACAAAGGGCCCTTCCCAAGGTGGGGATAGCTTGTGCATATCTGTTTGGTCTTGGATGAGCCGGAGTACTAAGTCACCCTCCTGGAATGTTCTGCTCTTGATCCGGCGGCTGTGATATCTGCGCAAGTCTTGTTGATAGATTGCAGACCGTGTTGCTGCTATATCACGCTCTTCATCCAACCGGTCCAAACTGTCTTGTCTTGCATGCTCATTGGCCGCTTCAACAAATGCTGTCACCCTTGGTGAATCATGACGGATATCACTTGGAAGGACCGCTTCAGTACCATATACCATGAAGAAAGGTGTGTAACCTATGGACCGGTTTGGTTTAGTGTTGATACTCCAAAGAACAGATGGTAACTCCTCAACCCAGCATCCTGGGGTTCTCTGCAAAGGAGTCATAAGCCGGGGCTTGATACCTCGCAAAATCTCCTGATTTGCTCTTTCAGCTTGACCATTGGATTGGGGGTGAGCCACAGAAGATACATCTAGGCGAATATGTTCTCGTTGACAAAACTCTTCCATCTCGCCCTGAGATAAATTGGTGCCATTGTCTGTGATGATGCTGTGTGGGAAACCAAACCGGAAAATTACCTTTTTGATGAATTTGACTGCTGTGGCCGCATCACACTTGCTCACAGGCTCTGCCTCAATCCACTTTGTAAACTTATCCACCGCCACTAGTAGATGAGTTTTCTGATCTTGAGATCGCTTAAAGGGTCCAACCATATCAAGCCCCCAAGTCGCAAACGGCCAAGTTAATGGTATCATCCGGAGCTCTTGCGCCGGAACAAGAGCACGTCTCGAAAACTTCTGACAAGCATGACACTTCCGGACTAGATCTGCCGCATCAGCATGAGCTGTTAACCAATAGAAACCATGTCGGAAAGCTTTAGCCACCAATGATTTTGAACCGGCATGATGACCACAATCCCCTTCATGGATCTCGCGAAGAATCTCACAACCTTCCTCAGCTGATACACACCGCTGAAATACTCCAGAAGCACTGCGATGATGAAGCTCTCCGTTTGCAATTGTCATGGACTTAGATCGCCGGACTATCTGTCGTGCCTCTATCTCATCGTCTGGTAACTCTCCTCGGCTCAGATATGCCAAATAGGGCAGTGTCCAATCCGGGTTAACATGTAGTGCTGCAACTAGCTGTGCCTCCGGATCAGGAACAGCAAGGTCTTCCTCTGACGGTACTTCTACTGATGGACTGTGCAGCTCATCCAAAAAAGTATTTGGCGGCACCGGTTTACGTTGAGATCCCAACTGGCTTAAAGCATCAGCCGCTTCATTCTTTCGCCGGTCTATGTGTTTCACTTGATACCCTTTGAAATATCCGGCAACTGCTTCAACTTCCCGTCTGTAAGCTGCCATGAGGGGATCTCTCGAATCCCACTTGCCTGAAACTTGCTGTGCCACCAGATCTGAATCGCCAAAACACTTGACCCGGCTCAAGTTCATCTCCTTTGCCATCCGTAAACCATGAAGTAATGCTTCGTATTCTGCCGCATTATTAGTACAAGGAAACAATAGACGAAGGACATAACAAAACTTATCACCTCGGGGGGAAGTTAAAACAACTCCAGCCCCCGAGCCTTCCAACTGTCTTGAACCGTCAAAATGAATCGTCCAGTACGTAAGATCCAGCTTCTCCTCAGGAATTTGTAATTCTGTCCAATCATTGATGAAATCCACCAATGCCTGAGATTTTATAGCGGTGCGCGGCACATACTTTAACTCATGTGGGCTGAGTTCAATGGCCCACTTCGCAACTCTACCTGTAGCTTCCCTGTTCTGGATTATGTCCCCCAACGGTGCTGAACTAACCACAGTTATTGGATGACCTTGGAAATAGTGCTTCAGCTTCCGGTTTGCCATGAACACACCATACACCAGCTTCTGTCAATGTGGGTACCTTTGCTTAGATTCAATGAGCACTTCACTTACGTAATAAACCGGACACTGAACCGGGTATTCCTTTCCTGCTTCCTTGCGCTCAACCACAATTGCGACGCTGACTGCCCGTGCATTGGCAGCAACGTATAACAGCAACGGCTCCTTATCAACAGGGTCAGCCAGGACCGGCGGCTTTGCCAGTTGCCGCTTCAGATCCTCAAACGCCACGTTCGCCTCATCACTCCATATAAACCGATATGTTTTCTTCAGCATCTGGTAAAGCGGGATCGCCTTTTCTCCCAAACGGCTGATGAACCGGCTTAATGCTGTGATCCGGCCAGCGATACGCTGAACATCGTTGATGCAAACTGGTTTAGTCAGAGATGTGATTGCCTTAATCTTCTCCGAATTGGCTTTATTCCTCTGTTTGAGACCAAGAATCCCAGTAATTTACCTGCCGGAACACCAAAAGCACACTTCTCCGGATTAAGCATCATCTTATAGGCTCGAAGATTGTCAAAAGTCTCCTTAAGATCCTCTATCATCGTCTCCTCTTTCCTAGATTTTACCACAATGTCATCCACATAGGCATGAACATTCCTCCCTATCTGTCCTTTAAGACAATTCTGAACGCAACGCTGATAAGTTGCTTGAGCACTCTTGAGCCCAAAAGGCATAGATACATAGCAAAAAGCACCAAAAGGGGTTATAAAAGCTGTCTTCTCTTGGTCTTTAACTGCCATCTTGATCTGGTGATATCCTAAATATGCATCCAAAAAGCTTAGCCGCTCACATCCCGCTGTAGCATCGATAATCTGATCAATGCGAGGGAGAACAAAAGGATCAGTTGGACAAGCTTTGTTGAGGTCTGTGTAGTCCACACACATTCTCCACTTCCCATTCTTCTTTAACACCAGCACCGGATTAGCCAACCACTCTGGGTGAAAAACTTCCACTATGAACCCTGCAGCCAAAAGCCTGGCAACTTCCTCCACTATAGCCTTGCGTCTCTCTTCGTTGAAGCGGCGCAGATATTGCTTGATCGGTTTAAACTTCGGATCAATATTAAGACTGTGCTCAGCGAGTTCCCTCGGTATACCTGGCATGTCAGAAGGTTTCCATGCAAAGATATCCCGGTTCTCACGGATGAACTCGATGAGCGCGCTTTCCTATTTGGGATCAAGGTTAGTGCTGATAGTGAACTGCTTGGACGAATCACCTGGTACAAAATCAACTTGCTTGGTCTCCTCCGCCGATTTAAACTTCAATGCCGGATCATGCTCTGTAGTTGGCTTCTTCAGCGGAGTCATATCTACCGGATCAACATTATCTTTATAAAACTTCAACTCTTCTGTGGCACATACTGCCTCCGCGTAAGCTGCATCTCCCTCTTCACACTCCACTGCTATCTTGCGACTTCCATGAACTGTGATCGTGCCCTTGTGACCCGGCATTTTGAGTTGCAGATAAACATAACACGGCCTAGCCATAAACTTGGCATAAACCGTTCTCCCGAATAAAGCGTGATAAGGGCTCCGGATCTTGACAACTTGGAAAGTTATCATTTCTGACCTGGAATCATGCTCATCTCCAAAGGTAACTTCCAAGTCAATCTTTCCAACTAGATAAGCCGACTTACCTGGAACCACCCCGTGGAACATCGTGTTTGATTGTCTTAACTTCTTATCTGTTAGGCCCATGCGACGGAAGGTCTCATAGTACAAGATGTTGATGCTGCTACCGCCGTCCATGAGAACTTTAGTGAACTTATAACCTCCCACCTGTGGCGCTACCACCAAGGCCAAGTGACCCGGATTATCTACCCGCATTGGGTGATCCTCCCTACTCCATACAATGGGCTATCTGACCAGCGCAGAAATTGCGGTGTTGCCGGTTCAACCGAGTTAACTGCCCACTTTAAAACCTTCTGATCTCGTTTACACAGGCTTGTGGTGAATACATGGTATTGCCCACTACTCAACTTTTTCGGATTACTCTGATATCCGGATTGTGGTTGCTGTTGCTGGCGCTGTTGATTACCCTGATTATTGTGATTACCTTGGCCCTGCTGTTGACTGCCTTGGTTATTGTAACCACCCAGATTACGCGGCTGATTGCCCTGGTTATTATAACTTCCTTGACCATTTTGATAACCGGCCCGCTTTTGATAACCGTTGCTATTGCCCCGATATCCTGATCCGGAGTTGTTCCCCTGATAACCCGGACCATAGAACCCTGGGCCTGAACCGCCATTTGGAGGCCTGTCATTAGGATTAAAGCGGCCCATCATTGCTTCCATAAAAGGCCTGCACTCTCTTATAGTGTGTTTTGCCGGTCGTTTGCTCGAGCCATGCTTCGGACAAGGCTGATCTAACTCTTGGTCCCAACTAGCATCTCCTCCGCCGGTTTGTTGAGGTGGGTTGCCCCTATTATGCTGAAAACCCCCTTGAACTTTGGCTACGAAATCAGAGCCACCTTCTGCCTTTCGCTTGCATAAGAAACTTGCAGTAGCCGGGTTAACCTGCGCTGGTTTACCAGGTTTGTTAACCTTCCCTGCTTTGTCTCCCTCAGCTTCTGGATATTTGGTATTATCAGAGTCCCCATATTTTACCAGAGCACTCATGAGAGTTCCCATATCATTGCAATCCCTTTTAAGCCGTCCTAGTTTTAACTTTAGGGACTCAAACCGGCAATTATTCTCTAAAGTTACTATTGTCGTACTAGGATTGATACTATTTGAAGAGTGCAAGATCTCTGACACTCGCCGCACCCATGCACTTGTAGATTCCTGTTCTCCTTGCACACAGGCTGCCAGATCCACTACTGACATTGGCTGCTTGCATGTATCTTTGAAATTTTTGATAAACTGGCGACGTAACTCTCCCCATGATCCGATGGAATTAGGGGGCAAACCCTTTAACCAGGTCCGGGCCGTACCCTCAAGCATCATAGTAAAGTACTTTGCACAAGCCGCTTCATCCACGTCCAGCATCTCCATGGCCATCTCATAACTCTCCACCCAAGCTTCGGGAGCCAAATCTGCGGTGTAATTAGGCACCTTTCGCGGACCCTTGAAGTCCTTGGGCAGTTTCACGCTTCGCAAAGCGAGGATAAGACACTGCACCCCAAAAGAACTCGTTGTGACTCCTGTCTCTGCTGTGGTCGTGTGAACGGGCGTCGTCTGACGGATTTCCTCCCGGGCTACCGACCTAACCCGGTTTACATCCTGAGCTTGTGCAGCTGCGCCTGCCAGATTATCCTGTATGTATCGATGCCTCCTGCGTTCAATACTAGACACTTCTGGTTCCTCCCAATGCCTCGTGTAACTCCGGCTGTGACGCGGTGTTGAATGTAGCCTCTCCCTGCTATGAGAGTATGCTTGCTGCTGTACGAACGCCATATTAAGTAAATCCTTGACCCGGCGTGCCTCCAATGCCACCGGAGACGTCCCTTCAACAGGTAAAGCGGCCAAACGTGCAGCAGCAGCAACGATGTTGTCCAAAGGATTTGAATAATGACCTGGAGGGGTAGGAACGTGAGGCGCAGACGTGATCCGCCGATCTTGCTCCGCAGTAGGCTGTTGAACCGGCTCATCCCTGGCTGGGGGTGCCCTCCGGTTTAAAGCCGGGTCATTGCTTGTCCCAGCCTCGGGTGTTCTGAACAGATCCGTTGCTTCATAAACCGACGGTAGACGAGATTGATATTTCCGACTTCTTACTCCCTGTGTGGAGGCATGTTCCATCTATAGGTGAAAAGCCTGATCATTCAATTCCGCTTGCCTTATCGCTATCATAGCCTTTTCTGCCTTCAAATCATCCCTTGCTTGATCCACCCGGGCTTTTAGCTGAAGGAGCTCTGCATCATGCTGCGCCTTGTTTGCTGGAGCTACCTCTGCCACCGCTTTAGCCGTGAACTCCTCGACTAAGGTGGATAGAACGTCAGCGGGTGAGATGGCTGGGCCGCTCCCCCCTACACTAGCTTCTGATGTCGCCCCGTTCACCATGGGCTGTGAACCGGCCATAAAGACAGCTACCCGGTTTGGCGGGTCAAAGGGGTCCGGAATACTGTTCCCGTCGGATTCACCCTCAGACCGGCCGTCCTGCAACTGATACAGAGATTCAGTCTCTCCGGATGAGGACCCGTCGTCTGAGTAGACAACTGTTTCTCCGCCGGATTCCGATCCGTCCTCCGTTTGGACCCCGTGAACCGCTCCAACGAAAACGCGCTTCATGGCGGGCCGAATCTGGGCCGATCTCGCACGCTGAGCCGGCTCGATGATGTTGGAGAAGATGTCCGGTTCAGGTCCCGGTTTGCCGATCTTGCCGATGAAGACTTGAATGCCACCGAAGGGAACTCGGTACCCGCATTCGATTGAATCGGCCTCCAGTCCCCAACCTGCGGCGTCGATGTAGATCCGGCCGCGACGACTCTTGGTCATCCGGCCGACCGCATAACCCTTGAGCCCTTCAAAGCTGCCCTTCAAGAACTCGAAACCATCGTGCGGAGGCCCCACGGTGGGCGCCAACTGTCGTGGAATTAACACGGCAGATGTCCGGTTCAAAGGACTTGATGATGGAACCATCGCACGGGTTAGCTTGAAGGGGTTCATAGCACACAAAGGACATAGAAGGTTTATACTAGTTAGGCCCCTTCGATGAAGGTAAAAGCCTACGTCTAGTTGGTTTGGTATTGCTTGGGCGTCGGATTACAGGGAGCAGATCGCTTGCCTGTAGTCTCGACGGGTTGATTCTTGCTTGTCCTTGAACCGTTGCCGGGTCGTCCCTTTATATAGAGGCGACGCCTGGTCCGGTTTACAGAGTCCCGAGGCCGGCTCATACTTGTGTCCGCCTCGGTCTCTGTTCTTTCTTCCTTATCTCTCAAGTTACATCATCGGGCGGTTTACAAACCATAATCATATACACGGGCCCTAAGATCTTATGGGCCGTAGCCTTTACTAAATATTACAACCATACAAACATATTACAATGAGCCGGTTTATACTAGCCGATTCATACCTGCTAGTAATATCCCTGACACTAACCCTAGCCTTACCCTTTATAAACCCCCCCCCCAAATCCAATTTTGGGCAACCCTAGCCCACAGGCCCTTCCCCTACCTCCAGCCACCTGATCTCATTCGAAAACCGTGCCACCAACAGCCTCCAACCGCCTCTTCCTCGTTTTCCGGCACCCTCCACCTCGGCGCCGCCACATGGCGTACTCGGATTGGCCAACCGCCACCCGCAGTGTAACGCCCCGGACACAACCGTCGGTGGTCTTTACTCCTGGCAGGATCTAGACTGGCCCCACATATCAATACTAGTCTTTTATGCGCACTTTGTCCTCACTCGTGTGCACCCGGGAGCAACTTCCCGGTCAGTCACCCATACTGAAATTACTCCAAGGTGAGCACACTTAACTTTGGAGTCCTGTTTAAATGGGCTCCCGAAAAAGAAGGAATTCCTTATTGATATGAGTATTCTATCATCCCTAATAAGCCAGGCTATCACATACACCCTCACTCAGAGGAACCGACGTCCTCGTCGAGCCACAGGAACGTTCCCTCTTGGCACAACCATCTGTGCATCCAGTCTGATACATGTGCCATGTCATGTGCCACGACGGGTCACAAACATCATGAACAACATGACCGTGAAGCTGTCCGCAAACATCCGTGTAACCGCGAGGGTCGGCACTGATACCAACTTGTAACGCCCTGGACATACCCGCCGGTGGTCGTTACTCCTGGCGGGATCTAGACTGGCCTCATATATCAATACTAGTCTTTTCTGCGCACTTTGTCCTCACTCGTGCGCACCCGGGAGCAACATCCTGATTGGTCATCCATCCTGAAACTACTCCAAGCTGAGCACGCTTAAGTTTGGAGTTCTGTCTGAATGGGCTCTCGGAAAAGAAGGAATTCCTTATTGATATGAGTAGTCTATCATCCCTAATAAGCAAGGCCATCACATACACCCACACTCAGAGGAACCGACGTCCTCGTGGGGCCACGCGTCCGCCTCCACGTCGCAACACTCCCTCCTCCAACGCACGCGCCGCGACGCCCAGCCGCGGCCCGTGCCAGGCCGAACCGGGCCCGACAGGGCCGACCGCACTGCTGCGCCTCCTCGCTCCTCGCTCCTCCCTCGCCGGCTCGCCCGTCCCCGCCACCCCATGCCCCGATTCGGCCTCCGCTGCCGTCGACCCACCTGCTCGCCGGCAACCACGGCTCCTCGTCGTCGCCTGCCCCTCCTCCAACCCGATCTGGCCCAGCCAAACCCAGATCCACCGCTCCCTTCTTCGCCGGTGTCGCCCCGCATCCGCCGTCGCCTCATCGTCGGCATCGTTGACCGGCAACGTGCCCGATCTGCCCCGACCCCACTGAACCGCCGAGAACCGCTGGACCAGCCGGTTCAGCCGGTCCGCGTAGACCCGCCTCCCGGTCCGCCTTGAACCGCCCCGACCGGCCCATTGGGCCCTCTGGTGAGCTCCGCTGTTATTCTTCGCCCGCGCGTAATATAGCTACCTAGTGTCGGTTAAGTTTTTCACTAAGTCCCCAGTTTTCAAATCATCATATATGCATGTTTGAGTGGCTGTAACTTTGTGCATGATTGTCCAAATTGGGTGTATTATATGTCAAATGTTCATCATGATGTGCTCTACATGATGGTGTTGTTTACATTCATGTTAGGGTGCATTATGCCATGTTTATCTCTGTTGCAAAAGTGCTAGGTGATTGAAAATGCTGAAAACTGCTAGACCTTGCTGATTTGTCTTTTTCATATCTTTTTGTGTGAATTTTGTTTGAGCATCATGTCAACATGTGTTAGGAGCATAATCATGTCATATTTGCCGTGGTGCAATCCACTTTTCATGATATGCCTTGTGGTGAGTGCAACAAGCTAAGTCTGAAACTGCTATATTGTGATGCCATGTTTGCTTGATGCTACAGTCAAATCCATGCATGTTTTGGAATGTCGAGTGGTCATGTCTTGAAGACCATGTTATTATCTATCCATCCATGCCCTTTTTTGCAATTATAGGTCAGCCTGTCAACAGCATGTTCAATTTGGCAAAGCTCATTGTTATTAGTCTATGCCTCTTATGGAGTTGTTTCAATGGAGTTATTTGGAGTATGCCATGCCTATTACATGCTCGTGACTTTAGCATGCTTAATAGGATTGATATGCTTGCTATTACGTGCCTCCAAAGTCAGCATCATAATGTTGGTTTTGCATTCCCAGATTTTCACTAAGTCTGAGAATCTGCTATATTATGTTTGCATCATGTCTTGATGAAAGCCATGAAATTTTTGCTCCCATGTATATGCCATGTTGTGTTCCTTGAGATCCATGTTACGTTCTAGCATGCCATGCTTTTGCTTGCCATGTTCTTGTGTTGTAGCTTAATTATTTCTTTCCTCCAACATGTCAACATATTAACTCTACTCATGTATATGCTCTGTTTTCCACTAAGTCATAATTGGTGATATAAAGTTTGCTTGTTACCTTGGTCATGTTGGATCACTCTTGATGCCTATGAACCTGATCCTTGTTGTTATTTGAAGCATGTTACATGTACTTTGAGCTCATGCCATGCTTGTGCCTATCTTGTACTTGTAGCTTGTTGTTTTAGTGCTCGCAATATGCCTAGTCACTATTTTGGATAGCTTGTCCTAAACTTGTTTCATGTGTATGTGTTAAACCGTTGCTCCATTTGGAGCATGTCCTATATGAAACTTGCTTGGTATTGCATGTAGATGCATCATGTCATGTTGCATCCATGTTTTGAGAGTGTGTGCTTGATGTTTGAATGCATTTTGCATCTATGCCATGTGTAACTTGTTTTGCTCTTATCTTCTAGGCCGTAGCTCCGAACTAAATGAACTTTATATGTAACTTGACTAGAATTTCATGTAGATCATCATGGTGCATGTTAACTTGTTGATTAAAAACTTTAACTTACGGTTTGTTCAGATTTGGAACAATTTTGAAATTTGCATATGAGGACTTACCTGAATTGTTATATGTTGTTTCCAGACTCATTTAAACTTGCTTTGTGTGTTGATCTAGTGTGCTTCATCTCTTGCCATGATTTGCATCATATAGACTTGTCATGCATTATACTTGGTTGGGCATCTTGTCTTGTTTATGTGTTGTGTGCTTCTTCTCGGTAGTTCATGTTTCGTTGCGATCATGAGGATTCGTTCGACTACGTGGTTCGTCTACGTGGCTTTGTATTCTTCATGGAATCGTTCTTCTTCCTTGGGGGATCTCAGGCAAGATGACCATCACCTTGGATCTCATTTCTACCATTGCTATGCTAGTTGTCTCGATGCTATCGCTATATGTCATGCTATATATCTATTTGTTTGTCAGCCTCTCTTTGTTGCCATGAATCCTCTCACCTTTGACACCATCCCAAGAAACCGTTGTTTGGCTATGTTACCGCTTGCTCAGCCCCTCTTATAGTGTTGTTAGTTGGAGGTGAATATCAAGACTGCTCCATGTTGGAACTTGGATTACTGGAATATCACAATATCTATTCCTATAATTAATGCACTTATATACTTGGCAATGGCTGGAAGGCTTGGCCTTTTGCTCGTTGTTTTGTTACACTCATGCCGCCTTAAGAACCGATAAACCGGTGTTGTGTTCCTTGACTTTGCGTTCCTAACACTGTTGGCGGTATGGGACCGCCTTGACAGTTCGCTTTGAATAAAACTCCTCCAGCGAGGCCCAACTTTGGTTTTAATTTGCAACATAATAAAACTATTAATTAATTAATTAACATAGGGGTTCATGTCCCCATGGGTTGTTTTCCACATATAGGGGGGCCAGTGCCGATGGTGTTGGTCCCAAAGGGGCGGACTGCGGGGCCACCTCTGGGAAACCCGAGGTATCTGTCATACCTGTAGGCTGACCTATCACTACACCACGACACTACAAAGACGACATGCGTCTGTTGGCATAAGTGAGCATCACCGACACATTTTTTGTCCCAAACTATACCGACACACAGTATGTTAGTGTTATATAAGCTCGTGACATATTATCTGTCGCCAAAGCTCACAAAAACACCGATGCAATTTCTGTCGGCAGATAGAGGCATTAACGATTGTTTCTGTGTCGCTGATTCGCGAGGACACAAAAAGTGTCGGCGTTGTTTGCTCCAGCCCACGTCCAAAAAATATGGCGTGGAAAACAGCCGTGCGCGTGCCGCGAGAAACACCGGATTCTAAAAAAAACACCCCCTCGACCTACCTGTTCAATCCCCATTCTCTTATCTCATCTCCCTTTCTCTCCCTCTCGCCACGCACGCACCTGTGTGCCGCCGCCTACAACCCACACGACCGCACCGCCGCCCACGACTTGTGCGCCGCCGCCCACAACCCACCCGCCGGCCCCTCGCGCCACCACATCTCGGACCCCGGCCTCCCTTTTTCCTTAGTCTGCAGTAGCAGCAGCACCACCGTCAGCCGTCGAGGAACAGCTGCTCCGCCCCCCACCAAGGATCCATCGCGCGCCGAGAAGAACAACACCATACGCCTGAGGATCAGCCGCGCCGACTGCTGTTGAGGAGCGGCCAGCCGTTCTTCTTCCTCCTCGGGAGACACCTATCCCGGGCCCGCTTCCAGAATTCATCTCAACAAGTAAGATGCAGTTTTTTTCCTTACCTATCTTCATGTACTTTGCTATACGGAGTTCACATTTTGTTGTGAACGGTTTATAATCTGATGGCATGCCTTGTGTGATTATAGTCGGGTAGTTCCATGTCTAGGTCATGGCATTAGTGGTGTGGCGCTGTTGCTGTTTTCTCAATGAATATCAGTCCCTCGATGGATAGGAATTGCTACTGTAAGTCATCTCAGAAAGTAGTATTGACCCCCCAAAAAAAGGAGTGGTGACATAATATGCAAGATAATTAGGCTGCAGTTAGTATGGGGTACATCAATACATTATACATGGACATATATTAAAGTAAAGGATATACCTGATAGTGTTTGCTTGTCTTTGTCAGGTTTATGATTTTTTTTTGAGTGGCTTCACATACATGTGTTTTTCTGCTGTACTTGTATGGCCGTAGAGACAATACTGCATGCATTCTTAAAAATAACTTGAAGCATGCCCATTAGATAGTAGAGCATATATTTGCATTGCTTCCATGACTTTATTAGTGTGTGCGCTCACTTCTAGGTCACTTCATCATGTGAAAAAAAACTGGCGCTGCTACAATTTCTCAAAGAAAAAGTTCATGTGAAAAACTGGCGACACACGGGAGAAAAATACATTCGAGTCAGTATATATACATATATAAATGGATGGAAGGAATATTCATAGAGACAGTCTATTAGTTGTTAGTTAGGACATTGTAAAGAAGATAGTCTGTAGAAAAAGTCTATAAAAAATATAGGTCAATGATATACTTTGATAATACCTCCTTGTTTTTTTCTGCAACAGTTGATTAAATTTTTTGAGGGGGTTCAAAAAAACACTTCATTGATAGTCATGTTTTAAGTTTTTTTCTATTTGATATGCATGTTCATAGTGAATGCCGATTTTTGCAGCAACATTGGTATTCTGAATCTCTACAGAAACATTGATAGTCCAAATCTGTACATTTCACTTGTAGTATGTGAATCAATTGTGAAGGTGCAGTCACCATGGACAAAAGGTGGATGGATGAGCCTAGGTATAACACACAATTCTAGTGGTTATAGGGAGCTTAGCAATTATTTAACTACATCTGATCTGATGCATATGTATATTTATATAACATGTAGGCACACAAAGGTGTATTTGGAAGGGGTGGAAAAATTCTTAAGCTTTGCATTTAGTAATTCATCTGGAAACAAAATATTATGTCCTTGTAAGAACTGTTCAAACTCATTTTGGAATGAAGAAAGAGAGGTGCGTGAGCATCTGGTATGTGATGGGTTTCTCCGTGGGTATAAAGCTTGGATTTTTCATGGAGAATCTAGTTCTTCTTTCTTGAATGTCCCCGACGCTCATGAGAATGAGGTTGAGGAGGAGTCACCCGAAGAGGATGACATTTCTGATTTGCTTCGAGACTTAGGGGGTGGTTTAGATAAGGAGGGGGACTTCGAAGATGACATAGTTTCCGAGCAGACCGATGCATATTTAGAAGCTCTTCAAAAGTTAAAAAATGACTCTGGTCAAGAGCTATATCCTGGGTGTAAGAAGTTCTCAAAACTGCGTTTCATAATTAGACTACTTCATGTCAAGTTGCTTGGTGGATGGTCAGATAAAAGTTTTAACCTACTGCTAGATCTACTTAATGATGCTTTTCCTGAAGGGTCCTCACTAGCGAAGAACTATAATGAAGCTAAGAAATTGGTGAAATGCCTAGGACTTGGATATGTTAGTATTCATGCATGTGAACATGATTGCATCCTTTTCTGGAAAAACCATGCTAAGGCTGATGTTTGTCCAATATGCAATACTTCACGATGGAAATCTGAAAAGAAGAGTTTAGATGGAAAACGTGTCCACAAGGTACCTAGGAAGGTTCTCCATTATTTTCCAATAAAGAAAAGGCTCCAGAGGTTGTTTATGTGTTCTAAAACAGCAGCTCTCACCAGATGGCATGATGAAGGGCGTACAAAAGATGGTTTGATCAGACATCCAGCTGATTCTGCTCAATGGAAGTATTTTGATGAGTTGCATAAGGACTTTGCTAAGGACAACCGCCATTTTAGGCTTGGATATGGAGCAGATGGTTTTAATCCTTTTAGATCAAATAACATCAATTATAGTGTTTGGCCTGTTATCTTGATTCCTTATAACTTCCCTCCTTGGATGTGCATGAAGCAATCAAATTTTTTTCTCACATTGATTATTCCTGGTAAACATGCTCCTGGTAGTGATATGGATGTTTATCTAGAGCCGCTAATTGATGATATGGTAGATATGTTTCTTCATGGCGTCAGAACATACGATGCTTCAAAAGGAGAGTTCTTTGTTTTGAAGGCTGACATGTTGTACACCATTAATGATTTCCCAGGCCTAGGGTATACAGCTGGTTGTACCACCTCTGGTGAAGGAGCTTGTCCTGAATGTCATTCTAACACATGTTCTCTTAGGCTGAATAATGGTAGCAAGACATGCTACATGGGGCATCGCAGGTTCTTACATGAAGACCACCCCTTTAGGTCCAACACCCATTCTTTTGACGGCCTTGCTGAGCATAGGCCAGCGCCAATTCCTCTCTCTGGACCAGAAATTATTGCTCAGACGAAAGATATGCATACGGTTTTTGGGAAGGATCCATCTGGGAAGAAGAAAACCAAGCGGAAGCGCAAGGACGATGAGCCGTTAATTGTTTGGAAAAGGAAGTCTATTTTTTTCAGGATGCCATATTGGGAGAGCTTGTTGCTGTGTCACAACTTGGATGTCATGCACATAGAAAAAAAAAGTATGTGAGAACATACTCAACACATTGTTGTGCATTGATGGGAAATCAAAGGATAGTCTGAACTCTCGCTTGGATCTTCAAGCTCTAAATATTAGAAGTGACCTTCATCCTGTTGAACTTGAAGTAGAAGATAAATTTTATTTACCTCCAGCACCTTATGAAATGAATGTTGCCCAGCAGAAGTTATTTTGTGGAGTATTTAAAGGAGCTAGGTTCCCTTACGGGTTAGCAACTGATATACGTGGTAATGTGAATGTCAATGAAAGGAAAATAATCAGGTTAAAGAGCCATGACAACCACATCTTAATGCAACATTTGCTACCACTTGCTGAGAAGGCTATTGCCCGAAAAAGTTAGTGCAGCACTGATTCATGTTAGCAATTTTTTCAAGCAGATTTATTCACATGTTATTTCTGTTAGTGATATGGAAAAACTAGAGGCTGAAATAGCTGAGACCTTGAGCATTCTTGAGACTATATTCCCTCCATCCTTCTTTGATATCATGGTACACTTGATGGTGCATCTTCCAGCCCAAGCAAAAATAGCTGGCCCAGTGCATTTTCACAACATGTTTCCTATAGAGAGGTAATTGTCACCGACCACTTTTGTAGCATCAAAAGTATGCTTCTTCTGCAAATAGACATAGACATTTGATTGTGTATCTCGCTGTAGGTATTTGTGACGGTGTAAGGGCTTTGTTCATACTAGAAGTCATCCAGAGGGATCTATTGCCGAGAGCTATTTATTTGATGAGACTCTTACCTATTGTTCTCGGTATTTAAAAGGTGAAACTCAGTTTACTCGACAAATTAGAAATGATCAAGGTTTGGGTATGGAAACCAGTAGTAGCACACCTTTCTTCAGCAACCTTGGTCGAGGATTAGTTGGCAAGAATTCTGTGATGTTGGACAATACGACTTGGCTACACGTTCATAGACATGTCTTGTTCAACTATGACCACATTGAACCTTATTTGAAGTAAGATATCCATTTTTCTTTTTTCTTTTTGCATTTTGCATTTTATTTATGCTTGTTGTTGAAGTAATGAATAATTTGCAGCAAGCATAAGCAATATCTTTCCTCAAATGGTCTTAAAAATAATCGACAAATTAGTCGTGTCCAGCATGAGTCCTTCCATGAGTGGTTTAAGAAGCATGTAAGTGGTCACATGTCTCTGTTTTCTTGTGATGTATCTATATGCAGCGAGTTCCATCCAATTTTAAAATTACTATATGCCATATTCTCAGGTGGAAGTAACGGGTGACGAAGTGCCAGAGGAGATAAGTATTTTAGCTCAGGGGCCATCCAAAGTTGCACATCAGTTTAGTAGCTATACTAGAAATGGGTTACATTTTCATACGCAATCCTATGATGATGGTAGGCCAGTGCAAAATAGTGGTGTGCTCTAGTTGCACAGACTACACGTTATGAAAAAGGAAACGATGATAATATGATAATTGGAAACCAATCATTTTATGGTATCATAAAAGAAATTCTTGAGTTGAACTATCAAAATAAAGGAAAAATAGTTCTCTTCAAATGTGATTGGGTTGACAACCACAGGAAAGACAAGTGGGTAAAAGTTGATCGCCTTGGGGTAACTTCTATGAATTTCAAGCATTTGGTCAATACTGGTCAAAATATATCGGATGAGCCTTTCATTTTAGCGTCACAAGCAACTCAAGTTTTCTATGTTCAACACCCAATTGATGATGAATGGGTTACTGTTAGCCACTACAATCCACGGGGCTCATATGCCATGCATGAAGAAGCTGAAGATGAGGATGTAGAGACTGCTATGCCAATGGTTGATCCACATATCTATTCATGTTTCCATGATGATCTTCAAAGTATTGATTGTGCTAGAACAGACATAGATGGGAGAATTGTGTATGCTAAAAAATCTAGAAAGTAAGGGGTGTTTGCATTTTCTGCCTTATGTTTTAATCTGTTTGCTATGCATATTTTATCCACTATTGTCTATTAAGCATCTTGTTCTAACATTTGTCACTTGCAAGAAAAAAGATGGTAGGAACAAGAGGAGGAAGCGAGGTCCCTCTAGTTGATGAAGCTCGGAGGCTTGCCAATATTGCAGAAAATGAGAGAAAAGTGAGAGCTCTTGTACAACTCAAAAGGAATGAAGCATTGGGAGGAAACAAGAATCCCACTGAGAAAGCAGCTTCACCACAACCATCCAAGAAAAGGAAAAAGGTTGTGTACTTCTCATTGTTTACATTCAATGTACTTCTCATTGTTCACAAGCATTGTGTGCCATCTTTCACACAATATGTTTCTTTTCCTAGCCAAATAACTGCACACCTGAAGTTGCAAATGGAGGGCGTAATCTGTGTTCTCAATCAAGGTTAAACCAAGACGGTGAAGATTCCAATAATGAACCCATAGGACATGGATCAGGTGATATTCAAGGTATTCTAGTGCTGCTCCATCATTCTCATTTCTCATTGCAGTCTTTTATGTGTGACCATGTATTTAGATTCTCACTCGTTCCTTTTGCATTATAAAGCAAATGCTTCAGTTGTGACTGTACAACAAGAAAAGAAGAGAGGAAGGGGTCCCACTGAGTTAAAGAAGATAAATGATAGAGACCAACCTAAACAAAAAGTCGAACTAAATAAGTTTGGTCAGCCTGTTGGTAGCAATGCTACAACATTTGCTAATTTCATTGGAACATTGGTAAGGAAGAAATTGTCGGTGCTGGTTGAGCACTGGAGATATATTGATCCTGAGGCCAAGTTAAAGCTATGGGATGACATAAAGGTAGTTTAGATGGTAAAAATAGTTTTTCCTAGTCTTCTATTTTTGCTAGCTGGCTTTTGCTAAATGACTTCTTTTTCATATTTGTCCAGTCATATTTTCAGGTGGATGAAGCTGCTTTGGATTACTTTATGACCGAAACTGCAAAAAAATGGAGAGAATTTAAATCAGACCTAAAGGAGAAGTTTGATGCCACATTGACAGATGAGGAACTTATGGAAAGATGTGATAGAAGAATTGAAAAGGATGATTGTAAACAGCTTATCGATCAGTGGAGAAAACCAGAATCCGAGGTAAGGCACAAACTAACTTAGTTTTTGTGAGGTATTGACAATGCAGCCTCATTATTGCTTGTTGTGTGTCTTCATTTTATATCCTAGCTTAACTCATTGTTTGCATTGTTTTTAGGCTAGCAGTGCTAGAAACAAAAAAAATCGTTCCAATTTGAAATTGCTACATGTGGCTGGCAGCAAGAGTTTTGCTCGTGTTAGTCATGATATGGTAAACTCAACTATGCAAGCACTTCTTTTCAAAAGTGATGTATTAGATCAGTAAAAGTTGTTTTAGTAACTAGTGAGACAAATTGGTTGCAGGCTCAGAAACTTGGGTACTATCCAGGAAGAGACAAAGTTTTTATGGAAGTACATACAAGTAAGAAAACCGGAGTTCCCACCCCACTAGCAGTGCCACTAATTGTAAGTCACATGACCATTCATCATCTCTTTTCTGTAATAATATCGTGCATGTGGGTTCATCATGGAAATAACTTGAGGTACCTTATGTAGGAAAAACTTCAAACTGAAGCTGCACTTCACCCAGAATTGGAGGGAAATTCTATTGCATAAGGGGATCTTTATGCACATACTTTTGGAGAGAAGGAACCAAGAGGACGTGTCCGTATGTTGGGTACGGGGCCAACTCCACAGAGTGTGGGTGTATCTGGAACCAAAGCTAAAGTGCCAACAAAGCTTGCAATGGAAATGCAACTTCGCCGAAGAGCTGAACAAGCAGTTTCAACTCTACAAGAGAAAATGCAAGCAATGGAACGACGCGTCGATGAGATGCAAGCCATGTTTTCACAAGGAAGTCACAGCGTTGAAATGCCCACACCATCGCCTCCTAATTCTGTCTCTCGACCCGTGGTGAGTGCTTACTTGTCTATTTTTGTTAAGATATGTGAATCATAGGTACACTAATTCATTTTCTTTATGTGTCCCTCCATAGTTCTCACGTATTGTACCAGATGATGATGATGAGGAAGAGGAACATGAGGGTCATCATGATGCAGTCCAGGAAGAGGAAGGATTGTTCATCCAGAAGCGTATGCCATCTAGCCATAATGTTGCATCCACACATTTACCACCTTGAAGCCATGTAGCCACTGCAAACGTCCGTCAGGCCTCTCAAGTCACTCACAATCAAGAAGACCTTGGTTCTATTGTGTTTGCTAATAGATGATGCATGATTTAGGTTGGTAGGGATGTCATATTATATCATTTGGTGAGATCTGATCCTGTGGCGAAGGCAATGGTTATCTCAACCAACCAAGACACCATAGTGGGAGGTGAAGTTCTTGGGCTGCAATATTATGAAGTTCTTGTTAATGTTGTATTGAAAAGAGAGGTGGAGCTTGCTCGTGGATATGATGGAATGCAAACAATGGGAGATGCTCACCACATGTCCATTGCATGGCCATCAAATAGGGTAAAAACATTTTCCTGTTCTAGTGTAAACTATCACATGATGCTAACTAATTGTTATTTTTGTAGATCAAACCTTGCTCCAAGTCACAGTTGTTTTCATCGCAGAGTTCAGGTATTATTCCTGTCAAAATACTCTTTTGGTTCTTGTCAGCGTTGTCTTCAATCGTTTCGCACTAAAAATAATTAGTACAGTATGCTTATATGCTTCTGGTGCATGCTTTTTTCTAGTTTTGGAATAGAAACTAGTACATTATGCTATTTGGATGTTGAGGATTAAACAAGTACCAATTGGTTACTTAGATTAGGAAATGTCATTTTTGCCTGATAATATCATCTCTTTTGCACTAAAAATATAGAATATCTCTGTTCTTGTACAAAACTTGTAGCAGCAGTTAGCGTACTATTTTAATCATCTCTTTTGGATTGAAAATATGGAAGATCTCTGTTCTTGTTAGAAACTGTTGGGAAACGTAGTATTTTAAAATTTTCCTATGATCACGCAAGATCTATCTACTAGATGCATAGCAACGAGAGGGGAGAGTGTGTCTACGTACCCTCGTAGACCGGGAGCGGAAGCGTCAAGTGACTCGGTTGATGTTGTCGAACTTCTTCGCGGTCCAACCGAACAAGCACCGAACGTACGGCACCTCCGCGTTCAGCACACGTTCAGCTTGATGACGTCCCACGAGCTCTTGATCCAGTTGAGCTTCACGGGAGAGTTTCGTCAGCACGACGGCGTGGTGACGGATATGATGTGTTCACCGGCGCAGGGCTTCGCCTAAGCTCCGCGACGGTATGACCGAGGTGTGATTCTGTGGAGGAGGGCACCGCACACGGCTAAAACAATTCAACTTGTGTGTCTTTGGGTGCCCCCCTGCCCCCGTATATAAAGGAGCAAGGGGGGGAGGCCGGCCGGCCCTTCCTGGTGCAGCTAGGGAGTGGACTCCTACTAGGAATAGGATTGCAATCCTATTCCTAGTAGGATTCACCAAAAGAAGGAAGGGGGAAAGGAATAGGAGAGGTGGCGCCCCCCCAATCCTAGTCCAACTAGGAACCCTAGGTGGGGGCGCCGGACAGCCCTATGGGCTGCCTCTCTCTTTCCCTTTAGGCCCACTATGGACCATCCCCTCTCGTAGGGGGTTCCGGTAACCCCCTCCGGCAATCCCGTTAAATCCGAAACTTTTCCGGAACACTTCCGGTGTCCGAATATAGTCATCCAATATATCAATCTTTATGTCTCGGACATTCCGAGACTCCTCGTCATGTCCGTGATCTCATCCGGGACTCCGAACTACCTTCGGTACATCAAAACTCATAAACTCATAATACTGATCGTCATCAAACGTTAAGCGTGCGGACCCTACGGGTTCGAGAACTATGTAGACATGACCGAGACTCATCTCCGGTCAATAACCAATAGCGGAACCTGGATGTTCATATTGGCTCCTACATATTCTACGAAGATCTTTTATCGGTCAAAACCGCATAACTACATACGTTGTTCCTTTTGTCCTCGGTATGTTACTTGCCCGAGATTCGATCGTCGGTATCTCTATACCTAGTTCAATCTCGTTACCGGCAAGTCTCTTTACTCGTTCCGTAACACATCATCTCGTGACTAACTCATTAGTCTTTTGCTTGCAAGGCTTATTGTGATGTGTGTTACCGAGAGGGCCCAGAGATACCTCTCCGACACTCGGAGTGACAAATCCTAATCTTGATCTATGCCAACACCACGAATACTTTCAGAGACACCTGTAGAGCATATTTATGATCACCCAGTTACGTTGTGACGTTTGATAGCACACAAGGTGTTCCTACGGTATTCGGGAGTTGCATAATCTCATAGTCATAGGAACATGTATAAGTCATGAAGAAAGCAATAGCAGTAAAACTAAACGATCATAGTGCTATGCTAACGGATGGGTCTTGTCCATCACATCATTCTCCTAATGATGTGATCCCGTTGATCAAATGACAACTCATGTCTATGGCTAGGAAACATAACCGTCTTTGATCAATGAGCTAGTCTAGTAGAGGCATACTAGGGACATACTGTTTTGTCTATGTATTCACACATGTATTAAGTTTCCGGTTAATACAATTCTAGCATGAATAATAAACATTTATCATGATATAAGGAAATAAATAATAACTTTATTATTGCCTCTAGGGCATATTTCCTTCAGTCTCCCACTTGCACTAGAGTCAATAATCTAGCTCACATCGCCATGTGATTTAATACCGATAGTTCACATCGTTATGTGATTAACACCCATAGTTCACATCGCCATGTGACCAACACCCAAAGGGTTTACTAGAGTCAATAATCTAGTTCACATCGCTATGTGATTAATACCCAAGAGTAATAAGGTGTGATCATGTTTTGCTTGTGAGAGAAGTTTAGTCAACGGGTCTGTCACATTCAGATTCGTATGTATTTCGCAAATTTATATGTCTACAATGCTCTGCATAGAGCTACTCTAGCTAATTGCTCCCACTTTCAATACACATCCAGATTGATACTTAGAGTCATCTGGATTTAGTGTCAAAGCTTGCATCGGCGTAACCCTTTACGACGAACTCTTTATCACCTCCATAATCGAGAAACATTTCCTTAGTCATCCAGTTACTAAGGATAATTTTGACCGTTGTACAATGATCTACTTCTGGATCACTATTGTACCCCCTTGACAAACTCATGGCAAGGTACACAACATGTTTGGTACACAGCATGGCATACTTTATAGAACCTATGGCTGAGGCATAGGGAATGACTTTTCATTCTCTCTATATTTTTCTGCCATGGTCTGGCTTTGAGTCTTACTCAACTTCACACCTCACAAGTCAGGCAAGAACTTCTTCTTTGACTGATCCATTTTGAACTACTTCAAAATCTTATCAAGGTATGTACTCATCGAAAGTCTTATCAAGCGTCTTGATCTATCTCTATAGATCTTGATGCCCAATATGTAAGCAGCTTCACCAAGGTCTTTCTTTGAAAAACTCCTTTCAAACACTCCTTTATGCTTTCCAGAAAATTCTACATCATTTCTGATCGACAATATGTCATTCACATATACGTATCAGAAAGGTTGTAGTGCTCCCACTCACTTCTTGTAAATACAGGCTTCTCCAAAAGTCTGTATAAATCTATATGCTTTGATCACCTCATCAAAGCGTATATTCCAACTCCGAGATGCTTGCACCAGTCCATAGATGGATCGCTGGAGCTTGCATACTTTGTTAGCACCTTTTGGATCGACAAAACCTTCTGGTTGCATCATATACAACTCTTCTTTGAGATATCCATTCAGGAATGCAGTTTTGACATCCATTTGCCAGATTTCATAATCATAAAATGCGGCAATTGCTAACATGATTCGGACAGACTTAAGCATCGCTACAGGTGAGAAAGTCTCATCGTAGTCAACTCCTTGAACTTGTCGAAACCCTTTCGTAACAAGTCGAGCTTTGTAAACGGTAACATTACCGTCTGCGTCGGTCTTCCTCTTGAAGATCCATTTATTTTCGATGGCCTGCCGATCATCGGGCAAGTCAACCAAAGTCCACACTTTGTTCTCATACATGGATCCCATCTCAGATTTCATGGCCTCAAGCCATTTTGCGGAATCTGGGTTCATCATCGCTTCCTCATAGTTCGTAGGTTCATCATGGTCTAGTAACATGATTTCCAGAACTAGGTTGCCGTACCACTCTGGTGCGGAACGTACTCTGGTTGATCTACGATGTTCAGCAGAAACTTGATCCGAAGTTTCATGATCATCATCATTAACTTCCTCACTAATTGGTGTAGGAATCACTGGAACAATTTTCTATGATGTACTACTTTCCAATTCGGGAGAAGGTACAATTACCTCATCAAGTTCTACTTTCCTCCCACTCACTTCTTTCGAGAGAAACTCCTTCTCTAGAAAGGATCCATTCTTAGCAACGAATATCTTGCCTTCGGATCTGTGATAGAAGGTGTACCCAACAGTTTCTTTTGGGCATCCTATGAAGATTTACTTTTCCGATTTGGGTTCGAGCTTATCATGTTGAAACCTTTTCACATAAGCATCGCAGTCCCAAACTTAAAGAAATGACAGCTTAGGTTTCTCGTCAAACCACAGTTCATGCGGTGTCATCTTCACGGATTTAGATGGTGCCCTATTTAACGTGAATGTAGCTGTCTCTAATGCATAACCCCAAAAGCGATAGTGGTAGATTGGTAAGAGACATCATCGATCGCACCATATCTAATAAAGTACGGTTATGACGTTCGGACACACTATTACACTATGGTGTTCCAGGTGGCGTGAGTTGTGAAACTATTCCACATTGTTTCAAATGATGACCAAACTCGTAACTCAAATATTCTCCTCCACGATCAGATCGTAGAAACTTTATTTTCTTGTTACAATGATTCTCTACTTCACTCTGAAATTCTTTGAACTTTTCAAATGTTTCAGACTTGTGTTTCATTAAGTAGATATACCCATATCTGCTCAAATCATCAGTGAAGGTCAGAAAATAACGATACCCGCCGCGAGCATCAACACTCATTGGTCCACATACATCAGTATGTATGATTTCCAACAAATCTGTTGCTCGTTCCATAGTTCCGGAGAACGGAGTTTTAGTCATCTTGCCCATGAGGCATGGTTCGCAAGCACCAAGTGATTCATAATCAAGTGATTCCAAAAGTCCATCATTATGGAGTTTCTTCATGCGTTTTACACCAATATGACCTAAACGGCAGTGCCACAAATAAGTTGCACTATCATTATTAACCTTGCATCTCTTGGCTTCAATATTATGAATATGTGTATTACACGATCGAGATCCAACAAACTATTTTCATTGGGTGTATGACCATAGAAGGTTTTATTCATGTAAACAGAACAACAATTATTCTCTAACTTACATGAATAACCGTATTGCAATAAACATGATCAAATCATATTCATGCTCAACATAAACACCAAATAACACTTATTTAGATTCAACACTAATCCCGAAAGTATAGGGAGTGTGCGATGATGATCATATCAATCTTGGAACTATTTCCAATACACATCGTCACTTCATCCTTTAACTAGTTTATGTTCATTATGCAACTCCCACTTCGAGTTACTACTCTTTAGCAACTGAACCAGTATCAAATACCGAGGGGTTGCTATGAACACTAGTAAAATACACATCAATAATCTGTATATCAAATATACCTTTGTTCACTTTGCCATCCTTCTTATCCGCCAAATATCTAGGGCAGTTCCACTTCTAGTGACCATTTCCTTTGCAGTATAAGCACTTGTTTCAGGCTTGAGTTTAGCTTTGGGTTTCTTCACGGGAGTGACAACTTGCTTGTCATTCTTCTTGAAGTTCCCCTTCTATCCCTTTGCCCTTTACTTGAAACAAGTTGTCTTGTTAACCATCAACACTTGATGCTTTTTCATGATTTCTACCTTCGCCGACTTCAGCATCGCGAAGAGCTGGGAATTCCTTTCGTCATCCCTTGCATATTATAGTTCATCACGAAGTTCTACTAACTTGGTGATAGTGACTAGAGAATTTTGTCAATTACTATCTTATCTGGAAGATTAACTCCCACTTGATTAAAGTAATTGTAGTACTCGGACAATCTGAGCACATGCTCACTGGTTGAGCTATTCTCCTCCATCTTGTAGGCAAAGTACTGTCAGAGGTCTTATACCTCTCGACACGGGCATGAGTATGAAATACTAATTTCAACTCTTGGAACATCTCATATGCTCCGTGGCGTTTCAAAACGTTTTTGAAGTCCCGGTTATAAGCCGTAAAGCATGGTGCACTAAACTATCAAGTAGTCATCATATCGAGCTTTTGTCAAAACGTTCGTAACGTCTACATCTGCTCCTGCAATAGGTCTATCACCTAGCGGTGCATCAAGGACATAATTCTTCTGTGCGGCAATGAGGATAATCCTCAGATCACGGAACAATTCCGCATCATTGCTACTAACATCTTTCAACTTGGTTTTCTCTAGGAACATATGAAAAATAAACGGGGAGCAACATCGCGAGCTATTGATCTACAACTTAGATATGCTAATACTATCAGGACTAAGTTCATGATAAATTAAAGGTCAATTTAATCATATTAATTTAAAGAACTCCCACTTAGATAGACATCCCTCTGGTCATCTAAATGATCACGTGATCCAAATCAACTAAACCATGTCCGATCATCACGTGAGATGGAGTAGTTTCAATGCTGAACATCTTATGTTGATCATATCTACTATATGATTCACGCTCGACCTTTCGGTCTCAAGTGTTACGAGGCCATATCTGTATATGCTAGGCTCTTCAAGTTTAACCCGAGTATTCTGCGTGTGCAAAACTGGCTTACACCCGTTGTATTTGAACGTAGAGCTTATCACACCCGATCATCACGTGGTGTCTCGGCACGACGAACTTTCGCAACGGTGCATACTCAGGGAGAACACTTATACCTTGAAATTTAGTAAGGGATTATCTTATAATGCTACCGTCATTCTAAGCAAAATAAGAAGCATAAAAAGATAAACATCACATGCAATCAAAATATGTGACATGATATGGCCATCATCATCTTGTGCTTTTGATCTCCATCTCCAAGGCACCGTCATGATCACCTTCGTCACCGGCGTGACACCTTGATCTCCATCGTAGCATCGTTGTCGTCTCGCCAACTATTGCTTTTACGACTATCGCTACCGCTTAGTGATAAAGTAAAGCAATTACATGGCGATTGCATTTCATACAATAAAGCGACAACCATATGGCTCCTGCCAGTTGCCGATAACTTTACAAAACATGATCATCTCATACAAAACCGTATAACTCATCATGTCTTGACCATATCACATCACAACATGCCCTGCAAAAACAAGTTAGACGTCCTCTACTTTGTTGTTGCAAGTTTTACGTGGCTGCTACGGGCTTAGCAAGAACCGTTCTTACCTATGCATACAAAACCACAATGATGTTTCGTCAAGTATGTGCTGTTTTAACCTTCACAAGGACCGGGCGTAGCCACACTTGATTCAGCTAAAGTGAGAGAGACAGACACCCGCCAGTCACCTTTAAGCAACGAGTGCTCGTAATGGTGAAACCAGTCTCGCGTAAGCGTACGCGTAATGTCGGTCCGGGCCGCTTCATCTCACAATACCGCCGAAGCAAAGTATGACATGCTGGTAAGCAGTATGACTAGTATCGCCCACAACTCATTGTGTTCTACTCGTGCATATCATCTACGCATAGACGTGGCTCATGATGCCACTGTTGGGGAACGTAGTATTTTAAAACTTTCCTACGATCACGCAAGATCTATCTACTAGATGCATAGCAATGAGAGGGGAGAGTGTGTCTACGTACCCTCGTAGACCGGGAGCGGAAGCGTCAAGTGACTCGGTTGATGTTGTCGAACTTCTTCGCGGTCCAACCGAACAAGCACCGAACGTACGGCACCTCCGCGTTCAGCACACGTTCAGCTTGATGA
Source organism: Secale cereale (assembly GCA_902687465.1). NCBI lineage: Eukaryota > Viridiplantae > Streptophyta > Magnoliopsida > Poales > Poaceae > Secale > Secale cereale. The sequence goes on along the minus strand of LR738711.1, from coordinate 498,174,238 downwards.
CGTCCCACGAGCTCTTGATCCAGTTGAGCTTCACGGGAGAGTTTCGTCAGCACGACGGCGTGGTGACGGATATGATGTGTTCACCGGCGCAGGGCTTCGCCTAAGCTCCGCGACAGTATGACCGAGGTGTGATTCTGTGGAGGGGGGCACCGCACACGGCTAAAACAATTCAACTTGTGTGTCTTTGGGTGCCCCCCTGCCCCCGTATATAAAGGAGCAAGGGGGGGAGGCCGGCCGGCCCTTCCTGGTGCAGCTAGGGAGTGGACTCCTACTAGGAATAGGATTGCAATCCTATTCCTAGTAGGATTCACCAAAAGAAGGAAGGGGGAAAGGAATAGGAGAGGTGGCGCCCCCCCAATCCTAGTCCAACTAGGAACCCTAGGTGGGGGCGCCGGCCAGCCCTATGGGCTGCCTCTCTCTTTCCCTTTAGGCCCACTATGGACCATCCCCTCTCGTAGGGGGTTCCGGTAACCCCCTCCGGCAATCCCGTTAAATCCGAAACTTTTCCGGAACACTTCCGGTGTCCGAATATAGTCATCCAATATATCAATCTTTATGTCTCGTACATTCCGAGACTCCTCGTCATGTCAGTGATCTCATCCGGGACTCCGAACTACCTTCGGTACATCAAAACTCATAAACTCATAATACTGATCGTCATCAAACGTTAAGCGTGCGGACCCTACGGGTTCGAGAACTATGTAGACATGACCGAGACTCATCTCCGGTCAATAACCAATAGCAGAACCTGAATGTTCATATTGGCTCCTACATATTCTATGAAGATCTTTTATCGGTCAAAACCGCATAACAACATACGTTGTTCCTTTTGTCATCGGTATGTTACTTGCCCGAGATTCGATCGTCGGTATCTCTATACCTAGTTCAATCTCGTTACCGGCAAGTCTCTTTACTCGTTCCGTAACACATCATCTCGTGACTAACTCATTAGTCTTTTGCTTGCAAGGCTTATTGTGATGTGTGTTACCGAGAGGGCCCAGAGATACCTCTCCGACACTCGGAGTGACAAATCCTAATCTTGATCTATGCCAACACCACGAATACTTTCGGAGACACCTGTAGAGCATCTTTATGATCACCCAGTTATGTTGTGACGTTTGATAGCACACAAGGTGTTCCTACGGTATTCGGGAGTTGCATAATCTCATAGTCATAGGAACATGTATAAGTCATGAAGAAAGCAATAGCAGTAAAACTAAACGATCATAGTGCTATGCTAACGGATGGGTCTTGTCCATCACATCATTCTCCTAATGATGTGATCCCGTTGATCAAATGACAACTCATCTCTATGGCTAGGAACATAACCATCTTTGATCAATGAGCTAGTCTAGTAGAGGCGTACTAGGGACATACTGTTTTGTCTATGTATTCACACATGTACTAAGTTTCCGGTTAATACAATTCTAGCATGAATAATAAACATTTATCATGATATAAGGAAATAAATAATAACTTTATTATTGCCTCTAGGGCATATTTCCTTCAAAAACTTGTAGCAGCAGTCTGCGTACTATTTTAATTATCTCTTTTGGACTGAAATATACATCATTTTGTATAGTATCATGGTCTACAAAATCACATCTATTCCATCCTGACTTCATTTCATTGCATGTGCTTGTCATTTTCTAAGATTTCTCAAAGATAGAATTTCTTTTACAGGGACAAATGGCAGAAAGTAGCAAGTACTGAAGTTGATCTAGGATGTTCCACTGATCGCTTTTGACCATAACATGGAATATTATCGAAGCATTTTGTGCATATGGAAGGTGATGTCGGCTTGATCAAAGACTGGGTATCTTCCATAATATTTTGTAGTAGTCAAGTGATCAAATGATTGGTCTTTTGAGAACTTGATCATATTTTGTAATAGGGCATGAGCAAAATGTCTGACTCTGACAAATGCCACTAGGGTATTTTCTTAATGGTTGTAGCTACTTGAGTGAAGAAACCAAGTGAATCTTCTGTGTATGTTGAACGAATGTAGTGTCTGTTATCTTGTTATGAATGGAACAGTGCAATTGGAATCATCTATATATGTCAGAATGAATGCATTGGCTGTTACCTTGTGATGAATGGAAGAGTGAAATTGTATTGCATATTGAACATGAATTGAATATAACCATTTTGCTGAAATGTATAACCCTCGCACTAATTGTGTGGGTAGAAGTGCTGCATGTCACATTATCTGTTGGCATAACTCACAGCAGATAAACTGTCGGCATAGAAATGGCCGATGGACTATGTGTCGGCGCATGTAGTATCAGACAAACTATCGGCGTAGCTATGGCATCAGAAAAACCGTCGGCATACCAGTGTATGAGACAAACCGTCGGCATAGAGTTGTCTGTCGCTGTAGAAACGTCTGTCGGGAAACATCTCACAAATGTTGTCATGTTGTCTGTCGGAAAAGGTTTATCCGTCGGCAAACACCTTTCCCGGCAGGACTATAGGCGACACTCACCTTTATGTTGGGAAAGGTCTTAACCGACACAAAATGTGTCGCCGTAAGTGACCTTTGCCGGCAGATTTTCTGACGCTGCTTTCAGTGTCGTGTAGTGTATCCAGACGTGGCCTGAGACGAGATACGCGCGGCTACTGTCAGGGTGTTGGCACACCGAGAGGTCTTGCTGGACTTGTTTTACCATTGTCGAAATGTGTGGTGCACCAGGATTCCGAGTCTGATCTGGTTGTCCCTAAGATAAGAGGTTTACCTCTACTGATCGTGAGAGCTTCTAATGGGCTAAGTTGGGACACCCCTACAGGGTTATGATCTTTTGAAAGCCGTGCCCGCGGTTATGTGCTAGATTGGAATTTCTTATTTGCTGGTTGTAGAAAACTTGACAGAGGATAAGAAATAAAATACACCAACCGCGCGAGTAACCGTGATTGTCTCTTTTCATTTTGAGAAGAGAACACGGTGGGGTTATGTTTAACTCGTTGGTAGTTCAGGATCACTTAGCGATCATTACTAGTTTGCGACCATTGTCGTAGATGCTCATCTTATTCTTGTACTCATAAGTTTTGCACCATATAATGCTTAACCGTTGTTGCACCCTCAGCACTTAACCTGTCCTTACCTATTAAGCTTTGCTAGTCTTGATACCCATGGTTATGGGATTGCTGAGTCCTCCTGGCTCACAGTTACTACAACAATAGTTGCATGTGCAGGTTTCCGATGACTTGACGTGAGAGCGATGTTTACTTGTGTTGGGGTTCGTTCTTCTTCTTCATCAGTCTTGGGATAGGTTCCTGGTGGGCAGCCTGGGATAGTAGGATGGATGTCATGTGTTTTCATGTGTATTCATCCGTAGTCGGATGTATGTGTTTTCATGTGTATTCATCCGTAGTCGGATGTCCTGTGTATGATGTGTTGTATTCATGTGACTATTGTATGACTTGTATGTATCCCCATCTATTTATGTAATGTTATGATGTAATGATATCCATCTTTCTAAGCACCCAAAATGTGGTTGTGCCCCAATCACGAGTTCATCACGTGATCGGGATAAAATGGCATTTTGGGCATGACAAGTTGGTATCAGAGCCTCGACCGACCATTGGAGCCCCCTTAATTGATCGTAGTTTGGTCGTTGTCGAGTCCAGAAGAAAACTATTTTGGTGTATAGTCTTATCGGAGACTAGGAATTCATTTTACTCCTCAGCCCCTTCGTCGCTCTGGTGAGGAATCTTGACGTAGGTGTTTTGAATTACTCCTCTTCCCCTTCAATTTTTTTAGGATCACGCAGTTAGTTTCGTTCGTTGCAATGTCAGCTCTTTTCATCTGGTGCAATTCCTGTCAAGTTGATTCGATCCTCTTCATCTTTTGTAAGATCAGTCCTTAGTTCTTTCCAACCAGCGTCGTTTTCCCCATCTGATGTGGTCTTTCTTTTTCCCACCCGCCCACCCTTTTTCTTCTAGGAGCCCGAGTCTTTAATCGAGTATCCATCCTACTCGTGTGAATCCTTTGCTTTGTTTCCTCAATTATTTCAACTCGTGAATTGTCGTCTAGTTCGTCATTCTTCATCTCTTTTTCTTTTCCGGTGGATTCAATTCAAGCTTTCGATGTTCTTCATATTCTTTTCCCTCGGCTCAAATGTTTCCCCTTGCTCGTTCGCCACTCGCTATTTAATTATTCTGGAGTTCTGAAGACACATAAGGACATTCGTCTGTATTCCAATTTATCCGAGGTCGTCACCTCATTCAAGTCTTTCAATCGTTCTGGTGCATCATCTCCTTTTCAATCCTTTCCAATGGAGTTTTCTTTTTAGTTGGCTCATAAACCACAGGTCTTTACCCAGGATCTGTCAGGCCCAAGATGCGATTCTATCCCGATCACGTGACACTTACGTGATTGGGGCACAACCGCATTTCGGACGCTTAGCAAGATGGATATTATTACATCGTACCATTACATACATACATGGGGGGATACAACAATACATACAAGTCACATGAATACAACAACATCAATACATGACATCCGACTACGGATGCAAACATGAAAAGCACAATGACATCCATCTGCTCACCCAGGCTGCCGACCAAGAACCTAACCCAAGACTAAAGAAGAAGAAGAAGAAAGAGCTCCAACACAAAGACATCGCTCTCACGTCAAGTCATCGGAAACCTGCACCTGAAACTGTTGTTGTAGTATTTGTGAGCCACGAGGACTCAGCAATCCCATAACCATGGGTAACAAGACTAGCAAAGTTTAATGGGTAAGGAGAGGTAAAGTGGTGAGGTTGCAGTAGCGGCTAAGCAATATATGGTGGCTAACTTACGAGTACAAGAATAAGATGAGCATCTACGCAAGCGGTCGCAAACTAGTAGTGATCGCTAAAGATCCTGAACTACCTTGAGTCAAACATAACCCCACCATGTTCTCTTCTCAAAGTGAAAAGAGACAGTCATGGTTACTCACACCGTTGTGTGTTTTATCTCAGATCCTATGTCAAGTTTTCTACAACCGGACATTAACAAATTCCCATCTGCCACATATCCACAGGCACGGCTTTCGAAAGATCATAACCCTGCAGGGGTGTCCCAACTTAGCCCATCACAAGCTCTCACGATCAGCAGAAGTAATAATAATATTACCCCTTATCTTAGGGAAGGCCCGATCAGACTCGGAATTCCCGGTGCACAAGACATTTCGACAATGGTAAAAAAGTCCAGCAAGACCTCCCGGCGTGCCGACACCTTGATAGTAGTCGCGCGTATCTCGTCTTAGGCCACAACCAGATAGGTGATCCTACGGGAGCCAGCCCTCGAGTTTCCCCGAGGTGGCCCCGTAGTCCCCCCCCCCCCGTTTGGGACCAACACCATCAGCATGGCCCCCCTGCTATGTAGAAAAGAATCCCCGAGGGCGTGACCCCCTATGCAAATTTAATTATTTAATTAAGTTTTTATTATGATGCAAATTAAAACCAATGTTGGGCCTTGTTGGAGGAGTTTTATCCAAAGACGAACTGTCAAGGGGTCCCCATATACCCAACCGTGTAAGGAACGCAAAATCAAGGAACATAATGCCGGTTTGTCGGCTCCTAAGGTGACATGAGTGGAACAAAACACCGAGCAAAAGGCCAAGCCTTCCAACCATGACTAGTATATAGGTGTGTTAATATATATAAGCCATATTGTGATATACCAACAACAAGTTCCAACATGGAACGATCTTCATCTTCACCTGCAAGAGGGGCTGAGCAAGCGGGTAACATAGCCAAACAAGAGTTTGTTGGGGAGGTGTCAAAGGTTAGAGGTTTCATGGCAACAAGGAGAGGGGCTGACAATAAAGATGGGTAGCGCGACATATAACGATAGCATCAAGACAGCTAAGCATGGCAATGATAGAAAAGGTATCCAAGGTGATGGTCATCTTGCCTGAGATCCCGCAAGGAAGAAAAACGAGTCCAAGAAGAAGACGAAGAAGAAGTCACATAGTCGAACCAAGCGCAGACGAACGAATCCTCACGATCGCAACAGAACAAGCACTAACGAGAAGAAGCAAGCAACATGGTAAACACACAACCATAAACACGCATATGATGCACAAACAAGTATGATGCATGTCCGGTTTAAATATGCATGGCATGGCAAAGTGCACAAACAATACTACAAATTAAGTGGAACTCAATATGCAACAAATTGCATATTGATGAAACACCACATTCAAGTATTTAGTTCGCTCTTGTTTATGTACCCAACAATATTAAATGTTTTTAAACATGGCAAGAGGTGAAGCATATATAAACTATCTACTAAGACAAGTTTAAATGAGGCCGGAACAACAAACAACAATTCCGGAAAATCCCCATGTGCATATTTCGTATTTGCTATTGTTCTTCCTATAACAAGATTTTAAAGTTGTTAAACAGCAAAAGTAATTGCACCAAGTTAATCTACTCATTTTTCTACACCATTTACATATAAAGTTTATTAAATTTGGAGATACGGTTATTTAGTTATGAATTAAACCATTTTAACATGATATGAACACAAATTAAATCAAACAGCAAGTTTAAATATTTTAAACATGGATGAAAGTTGGAAATTATTAATCTAAACTAAATTCTAAGCAATTTACATATAGGATTTGTTTAATTTGGATGCATGGACATTTGGTTATTAACAATACAAAATAGAGGCATTTCATGTAAATATGCACGCACTGGAATATGCTAAAAAAATCACGGAGCAGAGGGAAAAAACATCGCCGGGCCAGAAGCAACAAAGTGCAGCGGCCCGGGAGTGAATGAGGCCCAAGATGACTGAGCTCTATTGGTGAGGAAAAAAAATAAAAAACAGGGCTCGCTTGGGTTCGATTCCAGGACCTCCTGGAGGTGAGCGTGCCTGGTCCACCAGCTGTGCTAGGATGCATTTGTGATGAGAGAACAAAAAGGGCGCCTGGGATTTGAACCCCAGACCCCTTGGATCTGGCGCGGTGGGAATGACCAGCTCGGCTGGAGCTATGTCTGTGCTCAAAGATGGGGATCGCTCAAATTGAAATAGAAGTAGAAGCTCATACACTGTAGGCGCAAAAAATTCAGAAAAGGGGTATGGGCAGCCGTGGGATTCGAAATCAGGTCTGCTGGGTCACAGAGAGAAGCGCGAACGAGTTGATCTAGGACAGGGTGTTGATTAGCATGGGGCTCTGCTCTTGATGGAGTAGTACAGAGGCGGGTTCGCTTCTCTTCTCCTGTGCAACAGAGAAGACGACAATGATGGCATCGGCGACATCATCGGCGGCCACCGGAGCAAAGGAGCACCGGCGAGTGTGCGGGACTCAGGTGAGGGTGCGAGGGTGCAGCTACGGTACGCGCGCGTGCGGAGACTCGAGCACGAGCCCGCGCTCGGCTCGGTCCATGGCGAGGCGCAGGTATGCAAGCGAAGCGAGGCATGGCCGGGAACCACATGAGGCTGCAAGGAGCATGAGCGTGTGCGTGCTGATGCGTGTGTGTGCAAGAGAGGATCCAGAGCAGGGGCGAAGCACGAGGAACCACGACGACTACTGCAACTACACAACAAAATCTCAGAACTCGTCGGAGTGCCGAGAACACGAACATGGCATGGATCCAGCGATGACTCGGGCGATCGAATCGCGATGGAAAAAAACAGGGTTGGAGTTGGGTATACCTAGTATACCTGCGACATGAGGATGCGGCCGGGGACGCATAATAGCGCCGGAGAGGAGGCGAGGAACTCCGGCGGATTTGCTGTCCGTGAAGAAGACAAAGTAGAGGACGACGATGTCGTCGTGGTAGTCGATCCAGGGGCCGTAGAGATGCGTGCGTCGTGGGAGGAGACGTAGAGGGACTTGCCTGTCTTCTCCACAGCGGCCAAGGGGGTCGGGTCGCGGCGACGAGCTACCCCGAGCACGAGCTCAAGCTCGCTCGGGCCATGGCAGACGCGGATGCAAGGCGGCTTACCTGGGCAGCGCCTAGGGTAGGAGAGGAGGGGAATCGGTCGAGGGAGGTTAGGGCTAGATCTAGGGGATGCTAAATAGGGTCTAGGGGCGTCGGACGGCCGTCAAATCAACGGAGTTGTCGACGTGGACACGGCCGATGCGCTGCCGTACAGGTAGAAGGTGACTCCCTATGCACGTGGGCTGGCTAGGCTGTTTCTGCGTGGGTCTGGGCCAGGTAGTGGGCTGCCGCTGGGCTGCTGCACTGCTCCTTTTCTTTTGCCATACATCTCTGTAAATAAATCCACAGATAAGGAAAAGAAAAGTCCAGGAATATTGGAGATGAATTAGAAAGAAGTAAGAATATGTATGGGCTCCTAGAATTATGCACCATTTAAATAAAATACTCTAGCATTGTTTAAAGATAGAAAAATAATTCAAGTTTGAATTTAATTCAAACTTGAGCCATTTTTGAATCTGTCCAGAGCATCTCCGAAAAGGATGAAATTTGGAGGAGGGGCATAAGTCATGGTCTAGAATTTTTAGGAAAAGAATGAACATTATTGGAGGTAGCGAAGAACTCACTTGCATGAAGAAGTAAAAGAATAAGAGGAAGAAGAAGAAGGGTGGGTGTTGCATGGGACATATGCATAGGGCAAGCAACAAAATAAACATAGTGCAAGCACAACAAGATGGACCTCACAATGCACATTATGAGCATGTTGAAATGGAAAATGACAAGGGCACAATGCAATATGATGGCAAGAGGCACAATGCAAACACAACGAGTGAGATGAGCATGGTGCAAGAAGCAAAATATATGACAAGGCACTCAACATGAAGGAATGAAATATGCAAACTAATTATGACAATGCAACAAACAAACAAAAAACACACATCATCAACGAAAAATAAATGGAAGGGATCTCTAGCATCGGTCTCGGGGCGTCACAGGATCTTACCTCACTGTTCTAATTTCCCGGAGTATTCCCAAATCCTATTCAAAGTGTGACATAAGTATGGATTCCATCAGTCATATGCCTTCTACAAGATCGCTTTAAATCCTTCTCATCGTTGCTTCAAATTTTCCTCTCATTTCATTGTTCTAGAGTATCTCAGAAATTTTGGTGGCATTCCTCGTCGCCATTCTCAACATTTGCAGACTGAAGCAGAGTTCCTCCAAATCTTGTCCGTTCTCTCTTAACCATACGCAGTATTTCATGTATTCTTTCCATTGTGTTCCTCTGAAGGACATCATTTCAGAAGATTTCTTCGTTCTCAGTTTTCAACTTTGTCCTCCAAAAATATTCTTCATTGATGCCTCTTCATTCGTCTCCATATTCTTCCGGTGCTTCGTCCAATTATCATCTAATCCGTTCGCGGTCTCTTCGTTCTTTTTACTTCGTTCGTATTCTAACTTGTCCCGGCGATTCATTCTCTTTTCTTCATCTAATTTCAATTCTTCCCGGCGGTTCTTCTTTTTCATCGCTTGGTTTCAATTCTTACGGTGGTTCGTTCGGAACTCTTTTCCTATGTTGCCATAACAATTCATTCGTTCTTCTAATCCTACTGGTGGTTCATGAAGACCTTCCCAAGTTTTGCGTTATATCCCTCTTTATTCAATTTCATCACGAATAAGTAATATGCAAATCCATTGCTTCTCATCAATTCAATTGGTGGAGGATAAGCATACCATAATTCTTATTCTTCTTTCATCAAGCTAATTAATCCCTTTCTTCGGAATTTGTTCATGATGAATAAATTCTACTCCCAAGAGTTTTCACCTTTTCTTTTCCGGAGTTCAAGTTTTTCTCGGCCATCTCGTCGGAACCCCCGTCTAAATCATCGCAAGGCTTTAATCATATTCTTTTCATCCTCATTTCTATCTCTCATCCTTTTGTTACCGGAGTATTTCTGGGTGGGTCTTAGTGATTGAATTCATTCTTCAAGTGTTCATCAATAACTCTTGTGGAGCACCTCAAGTATTCTTCTTCTCCTGCCTCGAGATGCAAATAATTCCCCGTATTCTTTTGGAGTGATGTTTTGCATTTCTTCCTTCAATCTAATCTATTCAATCATTTGGTAGTGGCACAAATTCACCTCAAGGTTGAGATGTTAGATATGCCCACAACAAGCTTATTCTTTTGTTGTTCATTTCTCAACAACTCCGTTCATCCCTTCTTCACAAGGATGCTTTTAATTCATTCATCCTAGAAGTTGTCATCTTCTTCTCTGTTCTTTTCATTCCATTATTTCAACTCTTCCGAAGGAATTTTGTTGTCATCTCGTCAAGTATTGTTCCATCGTATCATGTCCTATTCATTGCATTTTTAGCCGGAGCGCTGCCCAAATTCCTTCGTTCAATTCCTTGTCTATCTTGTTTAACTGGAGTGGTTTCAATATCTCTCTTGTCACTTAAGCTCTTGGTTCTCGCCATATGCCTTGTTTCTGCATTTTACCGGAGCTTCTCAATCTCGTTCATCTCCGTTGTATTCTTCTTTTCAAGTGGCTCAACCCCTCAACGTTCTTTGGCTTCACCTTCTTCCTTTTCACTCCCTTCTCGTTCCTAAGATCTCGAGATGAGATCTCTTGATAGTAGGGGAGTGTTGTGACACCCTGAGACCGATGCGCCAGGTGTCTTCCAGTTATTCGCTGCCGTTGCCATATCATTTGCTTGTATGTTGCACTTTGCCATGTCATCATGTGCATTTCAGCTGCGTGCTGTTCAAACTTGCATCCATTCGCAGTTACCCGATACCCTCGTCCTTTTCGTTGTCTGTTCTGAGCCCAGACATACTCGCACACGCCCGTGGCACCTCCGAAACCTTTTTTTGTAAGTGGCCGGGAAACGTTCTCGGAATGGGTTGAAACTTGGCGTGTGGTCTTATTATAGTGTGACAGACCGCCTGTCAAATTTCGTCGCATCAGGAGCTCGTTTGATAGCCCAACCGTTAAACATAGAGTGGCGTAGTTGCCGATATATTCGTCGGAAGTTTCGGTCTACGAAACAGTCGCCGGGTCTCTCTCTCTCTCTCTTCTCTCCTCTCAGCCCAAAGCCCCTCTAACACAGCCCAGTAGGCCTGCCTAACCCCCTCTTGATCGGAACCGTCAGATCAGCATCCGAGAGTCCGAATTAGAGCAACCCCCCTAACCCTACCCTTTATATAAACCCCCCTAATCCAATTATGGGCAACCCTATCCCCTAGGCCCTTCCCCTATCTCTAGCCACCAGACCCCCCTCGAAAACCATGCCACCAACAGCCTCCAACCGCCTCTTCCTCTTTTCCGGCGCCCTCCACCATGCCGCTGCCACTTGGCATGCCTGGATTTGCCAACCGCCACCCGCAACCACTCACTGGCCAACTAGTACCAGCCACGCATTCGCCTCCACGTCGCACCTCTCCCTCCTCCACCACGCGCGTCGTGAAGCCCAGCCGTGGCCCACGCCAGGCCAAACCGGGCCAGACCAGACCCGACTGCACCGCTGCACCTCCCCGCTCCTTCCTCGCCCGCTCGCCTGTCCCTGCCGCCCCGTGCCCCGATTTGGCCTCCACCGCAGCCATCCCACCTGCTCGCCGTCCACCGCGGCTCCCCGTCACTGCCTCCCCTCCTCCGACCCGATCTGGCCCAGCCAGACCCAGATCCGCCGCTCCCTTCCTCGCCGGCGTTGCCCCGCCTCCGTTGTCGCCTCGTCGCCGACATCGTTGACCGGCACCACGCCCAATCCGCCCCGACCCCATCGAACCGTCGAGAACTGCCGGACCGGCCGGTTCAGCCGGTCCACGCAGACCCGCCTCCCGGTCCATCTCGAACCGCCCCGACCGGCCCTTTGGGCCCTATGGTGAGCTTCGCTATTATTCATCGCCCGCGCGTAATATAGCTATCTAGTGCTTGGTTAAGTTTTTAACTAAGTATGCATGTTTGAGTGGCTATAACTTTGTGCATGATTGTCCAAATTGGGTGTATTATATGTCAAATGTTCATCTTGTTGTGCTCTACATGATGGTGTGGTTTGAATTCATGTGAGGGTGCACTATGCCATGTTTATCTCTATTGCAAAAGTACTAAGTGATTAAAAATGCTGAAAACTGTTACAACTTGCTGATTTGTCTTTTTCATATCTTTTTGTGTGAATTTTGTTTGAGCATCATGTCAACATGTGTTAGGAGCATAATAATGCCATCTTTGCCATGGTGTAATCCAATTTTCATGATATGCCTTTTGTTGAGGGCAACAAGCTTTCAAAGTGACCTACTTGCTGTTTTCTGTTACCTGAGACTTGTTAAAAACTGCTATGTCTGAAACTGTTTTATTGTGATGCCATGTTTGTTTGCTGCTACAGTCAAATCCATGCATGTTTTAGAATATCCAGTGGTCATGTCTTGAAGACCATGTTATTCTCTATCCATCCATGCCCTTGTTTGCAATTATAGGTTGCTGTAGCATGTCTCTTTCTTGCTCTCGACTTGTCATCATGATAAATCTGCCAGCCTATCAACAGCATGTTCAATTTGGCAAAGCTCATTGTAATTAGTCTATGCCTCTTATGAAGTTTTGCCAATGGAGTTATTTGGAGTATGCCATTCCAATTACATGTTCATGACCTTAGCATGCTTATTATTATTGATATGCTGGCTGTTATGTGTCTCCAAAGTCAACATTATAATGTTTTGCATTCCCAAATTTTCACTAAGTGTGAGAATCTGCTTTATTATGTTTGCATCTTGTTTTGATTAAAATCATGAACCTGTTGCTCCCATGTATATGCCATGTTCTATTCCTTGAGATCCATGTTATGTTCTAGCATGCCATGCTTTTTCTTGCCATGTTCTTGTGATGTAGCTTAATTATTTCTTGCCTCCAACATGTCAACATATTAAGTCTTCTCATGTATATGCTTTGTTGGATCACTCTTGATATAAAGTTTGCTTGTTGCCTTGGTCATGTTGGATCACTCTTGATGCCTATGAACCCGATCCTTGTTATTATTTGAAGCATGTTATCTCTACTTTGAGCTCACACCATGCTTGTGCATATCTTGTACTTGTAGCTTGTTGTTTCGATGCTCACAATATGCCTAGTCGCTGTTTTGGATAGCTGGTCCCAAACTTGTTTCGTGTGTATGTGTTAAACCGTGGCTTCGTTTGGAGCGTGTCCTATATGAAACTTGCTAGGTTTAGCATCTAGATGCATCATGTGATGTTGAATCCATGTTTTGATTGTGTGTGCTTGATGTTTGAATGCATTTAGCATCTATGCCATGTCTAACTTGTTTTGCTCTTATCTTCTAGGCTGTAGCTCCGAATTAAATGAACTTTATATGTAACTTGACTAGAATATTGTGTAGATCATCATGGTGCATGTTAACTTGCTGTTTAACAACTTTAACTTAAGGTTTGTTTAGATCTGGACCAATTTCGAAATTTGCATATGAGGACTTACCAGAATTGTTATATGTTGTTTCCGGCCTTATTTAAACTTGCTTTGTGTGTTGATCTTGTGTGCTTCTGTTATGGCGCTGCTAGAAGGAGGGCCTGAGAGGGTCGGCCGGGGGCCTTTTGCCCACGGCCGGGAAAGAGGGAATGGATTTCCTTCTTAATTCTTGCTTCATTAGATTGATACATCTCCTCTCTTTATATAGAGAGGTTTACTTGACTCCCAAGCAAGGCTTACTTAAGTAAGCGACCCTTATCTCTAATTAACCCTTAGACTAACGGGCTATACCGCCAGCCCAGGCCCATTACGTACCCTAACACTACACACCACCTGGACATGCAGCTTGTCCTCGAGCTGCAGCCTAACCAACTTATAACCATGACTCGACGCAACACAAACCTAACACCTAAAAACAAGCCTTTTACATCTTGGCTTATTTTATTATTCTCAACCTGAAATAGACTGGGACACTTTATTTTTGACCCTTGAACATAAAGTGGACACCATCCGCACGTCGGACGTGCACATGTACAACCACCTGGATCCCATGGACACCAATTGGACAAAAGAAGTGCATGTGTATGGCCACCTGGAAGTGGTCGCAAGAGCGACCAGCAGAGGCGCCCTCGCGGTGGCCGGTGGCCGAATGAAGTGGTGCTATGCGGTGCGCTCCTATCGGTGACACCATGCCTTCTCCCTGCCGGACGGCTGTTGGTTTGGACCGCACAAAGCAGAGTGGAGGGCTTTTGATGGAGAATGGTGAGGAGGGGTGCGCCCTCCAACCGTCGATGTCACAGACTTTGAGGCCACTGTCCGTGGGGAAAACAGCATGCCCAAGATCCCCGACGAAGCAGACAAGATCGAGGTCCTTTGGATAGCGAAGTGCAACTAGGAGGAGCGGCAGCTGCAGACCGCGCATCTCCGGAACATGCCGACGTGCTAGGAGGTTGCGTGCAGCAGCCTATAGCTTCACCGCCGCCGACACGTGGCGGGTAGTGATCCAAGCCGGAAGCGGTGACGACGACGGCGGGAGCTTGATCTGCTGGATGGGGACGCTCTAGGGAAGCAGTGATGGCGCCGGCGGGAACTTGATCTGGTGGATCGAGACTCCCGCCGGTGTGGTCGTTGCAGGGCCGGAGCTGACCAGCGATGGCTGCTGCAGATGCAGTGGCTGTTGCGGTGCCACGCCGGGCAACGGCTGCTGTGGCGGAGCGCCGGGCGCGGCGGAGGCCGCCATGAGCGGCGGCTGCTAGTGCAGCCAGGGCGGGGCGATGGATGGCAGCTGCAACGGCTGCTGCGGCGGAGCGCCAAGCATGGCGAAGGCCGCCAAGAGTGGCAGCTGCCACTGCACCCAGGGTGGGGCGGTGGTGGTGGTGGATGGCAGCTGCAGTGGCTGCTGCAGTCGCCACGGCTGCGCAGCCAGGTGCGGCTCGTAGGACCCGACCAAGTACAACTAGATCTCCTCGACCACCTGGGTTAGCTCCCGCAACACCCCAGACACCTCCTTCGGGGTGAGGACGGCGAGGGCGGTGATACGTCCAAAAAGTATCTATAATTTCTTCTTGCTCCATGCCTCTTTTGGGTGATATTGCTATGTTATTTATACACTTCCAAACACTTTTGATCATATTTGGACTAACCTATTAACTCAGTGCACCCCAGTGCCAGTTTTTGTTTTCGGCTGTTTTTGTATTTCAGGTTTTCACATTACGAGAACTGCCAGAAAAAATCCAGAAAAATTATATAAAAAATCAGCGTTCCGGAAGCTTCCATGCGGCCAAAGTAGGGCCGGAGGGGACCCACAGGGGCTCCAGGCGGCCTGCCCACGCGGCCCCCTCCCCTGGCCGCGCCTGGGGGGCGCCTGGGCACCCCTGACCCCCTCTGATGCCCCCCTTTGGCATATATTTACACCGTGTCGCGGAAACCCTGATTCCGGACCCCTTTTCTCCAGACGCGATTCCGATCTCCGCCGCCATCGCCATCAAGCTTCGGGGGACCAGAATTCCTGCGCCGGCACCCTGCCGGGACGGGGAAGTGCCCCCGGATTCATCTCCATCGACGTTGCTTCCTCCCTCCATGATGCGGGAGTAGTTCCTCCTCGGGGCTGAGGTTCTTACCAGTAGCTATGTTGTCAATTCTCTCTCCCATGATGTGATCTTCGTTGTGATCATAGGCTATGTTAATCTAGGGTGATCCCATGATATTTCCCCTACCTCTATGTATTGGATTGATGTACTCACTTGTCTTTATCTAGTATAATCCCCGAGACCAAGGTGACAGCGGTCTGTTGGACATGGATTAGAAAAGTATTTTCATGAGTGATTTCCTCTCTTGTGTGTTGATTGAAGATCGAGAGTCTCTTGGTGCTTGTCATTGACTATCCTTTAGATATGTTGTGGTGATTGTGGGACTCTCTTTGGATGGCCGCGGTGACATTGGGAAATCCTTAGATTGAGAACGACGAACTTTGAGGTGTGCTTTTGTAGCCCTACATAATTCTCATCCTCTCTTGACCACGAAGGAATGACCTCCGAGTGTGTCCCCTTTGCATGTTTTATGGGAAATATCATGTGATTCGATTATGTTAATGTTGTTGGGAGTTGCCACTAGTGAAAGTATGAACCCTAGGCCTTGTTTCCACCATTGCAATACCGTTTGTGCTCACGTTTACTACTTGTTTGCTTGATGCACTTTTTATTACATATTTATATTACCTTGTTTTGCCATCCATATCACTTGCCATTTAACCTCTCTTCGCCGAACTAGTGCACCTATACATCTAACAAGTGTATTAGGTGTGTTGGGGACACAAGAGACTTCTTGTATCTTAGTTGCAGGGTTGCTTGAGAGAGACCATCTTCAACCTCTACTTCACTGAGTTCGATAAACCTTAGGTCATCCACTTGAGGGAAATTGTTGCTGTCCTACAAACCTCTGCGCTTGGAGGCCCAACATAGTATACAAGAGTAGAAGCGTGTGTAGACATCAAGCTATTTCTGGCGCCGTTGCCGGGGAGGTGAGCGCTTGAAGGTATATCTCTAGATCTTGCAATTAAATATTTTTGTTTCTTGTTTTTATTTCACTAGTTATGCTTATGGACAACCTTGCTATTGGATCGTTGCTTGCGGGAAGACGCCCCACACCTGTGGTGGTTGCTCCTCCCCCTACTGAAATTGTGCCCTATAAAATACCAGCTGGTATTATCGATTATGTTTTGGCTGATCGTTATGCAGGAGACAGACATCCCGGTGAACACTTGCTATATCTGTCACAACTATGTTCATTATTTAAGCTTGCAGGTGTATCAAGGGAGTTTGTCATGAGGAAATTATTTGCCTTGTCACTGAAAGGAAAAGCATTGGAATGGTATAGGCTACTAAATGACTCTCACCTGCTGGAGTGGGAAGAGATCCAGTCTCTCTTTTACTCCAAGTTTTATCCTCTTCATGAAGTCCATGAGAATAGGAATTATGTTTATAATTTTTATCCTCATGACGGAGAGAGCATAGCTCAAGCTTGGGGGAGACTGAAAACGTTAATGCTAAAATGTCCTAACCATGGGCTCCCCAAAGATATGATTATTACTAATTTCTATGCGAGGCTTTCTCGACAGGATAAAGATTTGCTCGACGCTTCCTCTATGGGTTCTTTCACAAACAAAAAGATTGATGCTAAATGGGAACTCCTTGAAAGAATTCAACGCAACACTGAAGATTGGGAGATCGACAAAGGTAAAGAGCCAGGTATAATTTATGAGTATGATTGCATTAAGTCCTTTGTTGAAACTACAAGTTTTAATAAGTTTAGTGCTAAGTTTGGGCTTGATTCTCAACTCCTGGTTGATTTCCTCAAATCTTTTGCTTCACATCTTAATATGCCTAAGGAGGATTGGGTCAAGTATCATAAACCTTTTAAAGAGACTTGCAAAGAAAATGAAATTGTTCATGATGATTGCAACATGCATGATCCAATTCCTAAAAATGAAGTTTTATATAAGCATGTTAATTTTTGTGGAGTGGATAGACCTTGTGAAAGGCCTATGATTGAAGAAGAGAAGTATTGTAAGCAACATAAGCATGAAAGAACAATCACTTGGGTCAGAGATTTAAATGAAATTGCTAGAGAATTGTGTGACCTTTATCCTTTTACTTGTGAACTTTGCCGTATAGAGGATCACTTTAATTTTCAATGCATGAACTTTCAAAACATAACTGTTAACCGGTTGTGTGATAACATGATCACCTCTGATCTTTATGATGAGCTTATGTTATTTTTGATGTGTGAAGAGTTTTCAGAAAAGACTTCTTGGCTGGATGATAATGCCATAGGAATAAAAAACACTTTGCAAAATTGCCATCTCTATTGTGTTGTTAATTGCCATGAAAATGATTACATAGGTAAGATTATAAAGGAGGGAACTTTACCAAAGTATAAAAATGTCTCTTATATTTCTGCTAATAAAAAGGAGAGTTTCTCCCAAGTTTCCCCTATTGTTTCTAATGATAAACCAGGATATGTGGAGAAGCTTCATCTCCAACCACTCCCTCCTAAGGTTAATAAGAAGAAAAAGAAGAGGAGGAGGAAGAGGAGCAAGAAAGAAGAAGAATGGGTATCAACCTGGCCTGAGCATATTCCTCCCATCAACTTTTATCCTAATGATTGTAAGTTTAAAGAAGAAGGTGAAGTTTATTGCCTTAATTATCATCTTGATGATACGTCCGTAGGTACTATTGAAGATGATTTTGATTATGATATGCATGTTACTTATTGTGATTGGGAAAATGATGATAATGCTACTTATGATCTTGAAAATCTTTTTGGTACCAACTCTGAAAGTGATGATATGGGAAGCTCTAAGCTTGGGGATGATAGGATTGCAAATCCTTTACCCACTAGTGATGTGATAATTGATAATTCTTTTGCTAGTAAGAATAAAGACAACATGATTACAAATATAGTTGCTAGCAACGATAATGCTCTTCTCTACTATGATGATGTCATAACTCCAACCTATAGTGATTATAAAGGTACCTATGACATAAGGAGAAATTATCCTTATGAAACTTGTCATAATCATGGAGGGAATTACTCCCTTGTTGAACACCACCCTCCTAATACACAATTAATCTATAGTGTTCAAGTTGTTTATGATAGTCCTACTCCCACTATTACCAATGAGAAAGATTATGCTTATGTGGAGAGTAAGAGTACCTTTTTGCTTGTGGAACATGGTAACAATGCTTTATGTGATGCTTATATTGTTGAGTTCATCCATGATGCCACTGAAATTTATAATGAGAGAGGGAGACTTGGTTCTAAATATCTTAATAATAAGAAGTTTCCTCTCTTTATGGTGAATATTTTGAAGTTATGCTTGTTTTGCCTTCCTATGCTAGTTGCTTTGTGCTTCAATGAATTATTCTATTGCAATATTCCTATGCATAGGAAGCATGTTAGGCTTAAATGTGTTTGGTATTTGCTTCTTGATGCTCTCTTTTGTTCTTCAGCTCTTATTCCTACGAGAGCATCATTAAAGTCTTAAGCCTATCTTTATGGCTATAAAGAAAGAGCTCTAGGGAGACAACCCTTGTTATGTTTACTTTCAGTTTTCGTGGTCTTGATGTTTGTTAATACTGTAGCAACATCACTGTATCTTTATTTTTCAGCTTTGTGCCAAGTTTAGCCTCTGATTGAAAGAAATTTCAAAAGTTGTGACGTGCTGTCCAGGAAACAGATTCTGTCCTTGGATAGAAAAATTCGTATAAAATCACCAGATCATCTTTTTGGTCTGAATTTTTTCAACAGCGTGCTCTATATAATTGTCTTTCGTGCGTCTGTTTTGAGTTTTTTTAGTAGAGTTGCAGAAGTGTCCCGGAAAAATCATTTACTACCTGCTGTTCTGTTTTTCACAGATTCTGTCCTGTTTTGCCTTTCCTTCATTTTGCAAACCTAGAGCTTGCTTTTTCTTTGCAAAAACCTTTTGGCAATCTTGAGAAACAGTAGAACTTCAAGAATATCTTTATTTCCAGCAAGGAACGATTATTTTATTATGGGTACTAACCTCGCTAATCAGATTATGATGAGTTATGTATGAAGGGAGTTTTCAAGTGTGCGAGGGAAGATGATAAAAAGAATCAGGAGTGTCAGACGCTCAAGCTAGGGGATGCCCCCGTGCACCCCCAAGAAATATTCAAGGAGACTCAAGCGTCTAAGCTTGGGGATGCCCCCGTGCATCCCCTTCTCCATCAACATTATCAGTTCGTCCTTCGTTCCACTATATTTTAATCACTTCATGTGTTTTGTGCTATGCTTGGAGCGTCTTGTTTTAGTTTTCCTTTTAGTTTTCTTTAGCTTTTCATAACGAGTCGGAACTTAGCTTTCTTTATGTGGGAGAGAAACACGCTCCACTTCTACCTAGAACATAACATAGAATTTGCATGTCTATCTTTGCTGTGTGTGTTCTTTGTCTTTTAATAGCTACTATCATGCTTAGCTCTTAACTTTCATGCTTATCTTTTTAAAGAGCTTTTGTTTAGTTGGTTGCTTGAACTCTCTTTAGTTATCATGTTTATCTTATTAAGAGAGTTTGTTTCCGTTTCATTGGTTGATATGTCTATGATAAAGATGCTACGTGCATAATGGCGCTTAGTAGTTCATGTTTTCTTATGGTTAGTCTCAAATAGCTGGGGGGTTCCCAATGTGTTATTGGAGTACCAACATGATTTGTTTGCCTATGATGTGGTATGGTTTAGTAATATCTTCCTTCAAAGAATTTATTTTGATTGACTTGGCGTATGCTCACGCATATTTAAGACTGTAAAGAAAGTCTGTCAAGCCTTGATGATCTTTTGTTTCTGAGTAGCGATATAACTTCCATGCCTGATTCAATGTTGCTTTGTCGCTCTGCATGATTATGACCATCATTGCTCTCTTAGTTGGTCGCTCCTAGTCTTTTGCTAACCTTCGCCTGTACTAAGCGGACTGACTGCTTGTGCATCCACATCCTTTTAATCCAGTTATGCCATATGAGTCCACCATATCTTCCTACATGGTATTTACCTGCCATTCCTAACGGAGACTTGCATGTACCATCTCGAAATTATTCAAAGAAAAAGCATTCCTATTTTGTGCCTCCGTTTTAAGTTCATGAGGAAGTAGTAGTTAATTTATGATCTTTTTAAGTTGGACAAGCTTCACCCCGGGATTGCATGTATAATGTGCAAACCCATAATACGAGAAGGAACTGGCATTGAGTGCGCCCGGCTCAAAAAGATAATATAACAAACAAACCCTCCTTCACGCTTTGTTCATGAGAAATCAGAAAACTTTGGCAGTGATAAACAAAGGAGATTAAGAGGATGTGATCGTCCTCATTCAGGAGCCGTTCCTCGAAACTTGTCCATCTCAAGAAGTGATTGAGTTGTCTGCTAGCATTCGTTGACGAAACATGCATGATCTAAAAAAAGTTATTACCTCTGTTTTAAAACCAAGAGCTCTGGTACATGTTTTGTCTTTGTTTCCGACTACGGGTTTTCAACCTTGCCAACAAAAGCCACGGTTCGAGAGTCTCCACCTTCTTTTAAAAGCACCAACTACTGAGAGCATGATTGTCATTCTGAGTGTAATGTGCATTGTCCCAAAGTAGCATTGTCTTTTGCGTGATTGTGATATCGTTTATTTTGAAATCATTGTATCTAGTCATCACTTTAAACTTGGAGGTGCCCCTGCATTTATGTTTTGCTTCACTAAAGGGGGCAAGTTAGATATCACTTTATCATATTTGCACATCATGTTCATTACAAATCTATTTGATGTTTCAATATCATATTGTAAAACTTTCAGTTCTTTGTGATTTTCTCATGAGGCAACTTAATTACAATAGATTCATTGTCTCAGTAAGCTTTTGTCATATGACTATGAAAAAGTCCTATATGGTTAATAGCATGTCACCACAGAAATTATTGTTGTTATCATTTACCTACTCGAGGACGAGCAGGAATTAAGCTTGGGGATGTTGATACGTCCAAAACGTATCTATAATTTCTGCTTGCTCCATGCCTCTTTTGGGTGATATTGCTATGTTATTTATACACTTCCATACACT
Source organism: Secale cereale (assembly GCA_902687465.1). Lineage (NCBI taxonomy): Eukaryota > Viridiplantae > Streptophyta > Magnoliopsida > Poales > Poaceae > Secale > Secale cereale. The sequence goes on along the minus strand of LR738711.1, from coordinate 498,152,774 downwards.
TTTGATCATATTTGGACTAACCTATTAACTCAGTGCACCCCAGTGCCAGTTTCTGTTTTCGGCTGTTTTTGTATTTCAGGTTTTCACATTACGAGAACTGCCAGAAAAAATCCAGAAAAATTATATAAAAAATCAGCGTTCCAGAAGCTTCCATGCGGCCAAAGTAGGGCCGGAGGGGACCCACAGGGGCTCCAGGAGGCCTGCCCACGCGGCCCCCCTGGCCGCGCCGGGGGGGGGGGGCGCCTGGGCACCCCTGACCCCCTCTAATGCCCCCCTTTGGCATATATTTACACCGTGTCGCGGAAACCCTGATTCCGGACCCCTTTTCTCCAGACGCGATTCCGATCTCCACCGCCATCGCCATCAAGCTTCGGGGGACCAGAATTCCTGCGCCGGCACCCTGCCGGGACGGGGAAGTGCCCCCGGATTCATCTCCATCGACGTTGCTTCCTCCCTCCATGATGCGGGAGTAGTTCCTCCTCGGGGCTGAGGTTCTTACCAGTAGCTATGTGGTCAATTCTCTCTCCCATGATGTGATCTTCGTTGTGATCATAGGCTATGTTAATCTAGGGTGATCCCATGATATTTCCCCTACCTCTATGTATTGGATTAATGTACTCACTTGTCTTTATCTAGTATAATCCCCGAGACCAAGGTGACAGCGGTCTATTGGACATGGATTAGAAAAGTATTTTCATGAGTGATTTCCTCTCTTGTGTGTTGATTGAAGATCGAGAGTCTCTTGGTGCTTGTCTTTGACTATCCTTTAGATAGGTTGTGGTGATTGTGGGACTCTCTTTTGATGGCCGCGGTGACATTGGGAAATCCTTAGATTGAGAACTACGAACTTTGAGGTGTGCTTTTGTAGCCCTACATAATTCTCGTCCTCTCTTGACCACGAAGGAATGACCTCCGAGTGTGTCCCCTTTGCATGTTTTATGGGAAATATCATGTGATTCGATTATGTTAATGTTGTTGGGAGTTGCCACTAGTGAAAGTATGAACCCTAGGCCTTATTTCCACCATTGCAATATCGTTTGTGCTCACGTTTACTACTTGTTTGCTTGCTGCACTTTTTATTACATATGTATATTACCTTGTTTTGCCATCCATATCACTTGCCATTTAACCTCTCTTCGCCGAACTAGTGACCTATACATCTAACAAGTGTATTAGGTGTGTTGGGGACACAAGAAACTTCTTGTATCTTAGTTGCAGAGTTGCTTGAGAGAGACCATCTTCAACCTCTACTTCCCTGAGTTCGATAAACCTTAGGTCATCCACTTGAGGGAAATTGCTGCTGTCCTACAAACCTCTGCGCTTGGAGGCCCAACATAGTCTACAAGAGTAGAAGCGTGTGTAGACATCAGGCGGGCGTGACGGAGGATCCCGGCATAGGCAGGAGCGGGGCGAACGAGGTGACCGGCAGCGGAAGAGACGGGTTGGGCGACGCTGAAGACATGATTGAACAAAAGCTAGCTAATACCAAATTGTTATGGCGCTGCTAGAAGGAGGGCGCGAGAGGGCCGGCCGGGGGCCTTTTACCCACGACCGGGCAAGAGGGAATGGATTTCCTTCTTAATTCTTGCTTGATTAGATTGATACATCTCCTCTCTTTATATAGAGAGGTTTACTTGACTCCCAAGCAAGGCTTACTTAAGTAAGCGACCCTTATCTCTAATTAACCCTAAGACTAATGGGCTATACCGCCAGCCCAGGCACATTACGTACTCTAATAGCTTCAGCTCTTGCCATCTTTTGCTTCATGTGGTCGTGTCATGCATCATGCCTGGTTGAGCATCTTGTCTTGTTTATGTGTTGTGTGTTTACCATGTTGTTTGCTTCTTCTCGGTAGTTCCTGTTTCGTTGCAATCGTGAGGATTTGTTTAACTACGTGGCTTTGTCTTCTTCATGGACTCGTTCTTATTCATTGCGGAATCTCAAGCAAGATGATTGTCATCTTGGATCTCATTACTACCATTGTTATGCTAGTTGTCTCGATGCTATCGCTATAGGTCGCGCTACCTATCTACTTGTTTGTCAGCCTCTCTTTGTTGCCATGAAACCTCTAACATTTGACACCATCCTAGCAAACCGTTGTTTGGCTATGTTACAGCTTGCTCAGCCCCTCTAATAGGGTTGTTAGTTGTAGGTGAAGATAAAGATTGCTCCATGTTGGAACTTGGATTGTTGAAATATCACAATATCTATTACTATAATTAATGCACATGTATACTTGGGAATGGGTGGAAGGCTTGGCATTTTGCACGTTGATTTGTTCCACTCATGCCACCTTAAGAACTGATAAACCGGTGTTCTATTCCTTGATTTCGCGTTCCTAACACGGTTGGGGGTATGGGACCCCCTTGACAGTTCGCTTTGAATAAAACTCCTCGGGCAAGGCCCAAGTTTGGATTTTAATTTGCAACAAAATTAATTAATTAATTAATTAATTAATTTTCATAGGGGGTCATGTCCCCGAGGATTCTTTTCCACATACAGGGGGGCCAGTGCCGATGGTGTTGGACCCAAACGGGCGGACTACGGGGCCGCCTCGAGGAAACCCGAGGTATTTGGCATACCTGTAGGCTGACCTATCTAGACGTGGCGCGAGACGAGATACGCGCGGCTACTATCAGGGTGTCGGCACGCCGAGAGGTTTTGCTGGACTTGTTTTACCATTGTCGAAATGTCTTGTGCACCGGGATTCCGAGTCTGATCGGGTTGTCCCTAAGATAAGAGGTTTTACCTCTACTGATTGTGAGAACTTGTGATGGGCTAAGTTGGGACACCCTTGCAGGGTTATGATCTTTCGAAAGTCGTGCCCGCGGTTATGTGACAGATTGGAATTTGTTAATTTCCGGTTGTAGATAACTTGACAGAGGATACGAAATAAAATACACCAACCGCGTGAGTAACCGTGATCGTCTCTTTTCATTTTGATAAGAGAACAAGGTGGGGTTATGTTTGACTCGTAGGTAGTTTAGGGTCTCTTAGGGATCATTACTAGTTTGCGACCGTTGGCGTGGATGCTCATCTTATTCTTTTAATCGTAAGTTACCCACCATATAATGCTTAGCCGCTGCAGCAACCTCACCACTTAACCCCTCCTTACCCATTAAGCCTTGCTAGTCTTGATACCCATGGTAATGGGATTGCTGAGTCCTCGTGGCTCACAGTTACTACAACAACAGTTGCAAGTGCAAGTTTCCGGTGACTTGACGTGAGAGCGATGTTTACTTGTGTTGGAGTTCTTTCTTCTTCTTCATCAGTCTTGGGATAGGTTCCTAGTCGGCAGCCTGGGACAGCAGGATGGATGTCGTGTGTTTTCATGTGTTTTCATCCGTAGTCGGATGTCCTGTGTATGATGTGTTGTATTCATTTGACTATTTTATGACTTGTATGTATCCCCATCTATTTATGTAATGGTATGATGTAATGATATCCATCTTGCTAGGCTCCCGAAATGCGGTTGTGCCCTGATGACCAACAAGTTTAGGGGATCTATCGTAGTCCTTTCAATAAGTAAGAGTGTTGAATCCAACGAGGAGCAGAAGGAAATGATAGGCAGTTTTCAGTAAGGTATTTTCTGCAAGCACTGAAATTATAGGTAACAGATAGTTTTGTGATAGGGTAAATGGTAGCAAGTGACAAAAGGTAAAAGCAAATAAGGTGCAGCAAGGTGGCCCAATCCTGTTTGTGGCAAAGGACAAGCCTATACAAACTCTTATATGAAGGAAAGCGCTCCCGAGGACACATGAGAATTATCGTCAAGCTAGTTTTCATCACGATAATCTGATTTGCGTTCGGTACTTTGATAATTTGGTATGTGGGTGGACCGGTGCTTGGGTGCTGTCCTTACTTGGACAAGCCTCCCACTTATGATTAACCTCTAATGCAGGCATCCGCAACTACAAAAAGAAGTATTAAGGTAAACCTAACCATAGCGTGAAACAAGTGGATCCAAATCAGCCCCTTACGAAGCAACACATAAACTAGGGTTTAAGCTTCTATTACTCTAGCAACCAATCATCTACTTATTACTTCCCAATGCCTTCCTCTAGGCTCAAATAATGGTTAAGGGTCATGTAGTCGACGTTCACATGACACCACTAGAGGAGAGACAACATACATCTCATCAAAATATCGAACGAAGACCAAATTCACATGACTACTAATAGCAAGACTTCTCTCATGTCCTCAGGAACAACAATAACTACTCACAAGACATAATATTGTTCATGATCAGAGGGGTATTAATATGCATAATGGATCTGAACATACGATCTTCCACCAAATAAACCAACTAGCGTCAACTACAGGGAGTAATCAACACTACTAGCAACCCACAGGTACCAATCTGAGGTTTGGGTACAAAGATTGGATACAAGATATGAACTAGGGTTTGAGAGGATATGGTGATGTTGAAGATGTTGATGAATATACCTCTCCCCAAGAGGGGAGAGTTGCTGGTGATGACGGAGGTGACGATTCCCCCCACCCGGAGAGAAGTATCCCCGGCAGAACAGCTCTGTCGGAGCCCTAGATTGGTTTCCGCCTCGAGACAGTGGCGTCTGGTCCCGAAAGCCTCCTTATGATTTTTTCCAGGTCAAAACACGTCATGTAGGAGAAGATGGGCATCGGGGGGCCTTCGGGGGGCCCACGAGACAGGGGGGCGCGCCCCCCACCCTCGTGGACAGCATTTTGCCCCCCTCGTGATCTTCTTTCGCCAGATATTTTTTATATTTTCTGAAACGAAGTTATGTGAAGTTTCGGGGCTTTTGGAGTTGTGCAGAATAGGTTTCCAGAGTTTGCTCCATTTCCAACCTAGAATTCCAGCTGCCGGCATTCTCCCTCTTCATGTAAACCTTGTAAAATAAGAGAGAAAAGGCATAAGTATTGTGACAAAACATGTAATAACAGCCCATAATGCAATAAATATCAACATATAAGCATGATGCAAAATGGACGTATCAACTCCCCCAAGCTTAGATCTCGCTTGTCCTCAAGCGAAAGCCGATATCGAAATATATGTCCACATGTTTAGAGCAAGAGGTGTCGATAAAAATAAAATACGGACAGGAGGGCATCATGATCATTCTCATAACAGCAACATATATATATATATATATATATATATATATATATATATATATATATATATATATATATATATATATATATATATATATATATATTGTCATATGATTCTTATGCTAAAGTAACAATTCATTCACAATATCAAGCATGAATCATAAACTTCATTGAAAACTAACAAACTTTGATCTCGGTCCTTGAAGCAATTGCAATTTATCGTAACATCGGAATGAGTCAATATAAGAGCTTTTCAGCAAGCCTACATACTCAACTATCATAT
>LR738711.1:498112195-498145674 GCA_902687465.1 Secale cereale | reverse complement strand
ATATATATTGTCATATGATTCTTATGCTAAAGTAACAATTCATTCACAATATCAAGCATGAATCATAAACTTCATTGAAAACTAACAAACTTTGATCTCGGTCCTTGAAGCAATTGCAATTTATCGTAACATCGGAATGAGTCAATATAAGAGCTTTTCAGCAAGCCTACATACTCAACTATCATATAGTCTTTCACAATTGCTCACACTCACGCAATACTTATGGTTATGGAGTTTTAATCAGACACAAAGAAAGATAGGGGCTTACGGTGTTGCCTCCCAACCTTTTACCTCAAGGGTAGTGTCAACAGTAATAGTCCATGAAAACTTACATCCAAGTGGGTATATATGTCAAGATCTTTCCGACACAATGTGCTTGCCGAAGGATAAAATGAAAAAAGGAAAGGTGAATTTCACCTTGACACTTGTAAGGCAAGAATAATAGATAGGCCCTTCGTAGAGGGAAGCAGAGGTTGTCATGTGTTTTTATGGTTGGATGCACAAAGTCTTAGCACAGAAGAACGTCAATTTATATTGCCACTTGTGATAAGGACCTTTATTATGCAGTCTGCTGCTTTTATTACTTCCATATCACAAGATCGTATAAAGCTTGATTCCTCCACACTAATAAATCATACATATTTTAGCGACTTTGCAACATGACAACTTACTTGGAAGGATCTTTCTCAATCCATAGGTAGGTATGGTGGACTCTCATGGCAAAACTGGGTTTAAGGATGTATAGAAGCACAAGTAGTATCTCTACTTGGTGCAAGGAGTTTTGGCTAGCATGAGGGGGAAAGGCAAACTCAACATGTTGGATGATCCTTGACAATATACTTTATTTCGGATATAAGAAGACATAACCCATTATGTTGTCTTCCTTGTCCAACATCAACTCTTTAGCATGTCATATTTTAATGAGTGCTCACAATCATAAAAGATGTCCAAGATCGTGTATTTGTATGTGAAGCCTCTTGTCGGTGTACAAAAAGAGGGGTACACTTTTTGTACCCCTATGACTGTGCACGGGCAGTCTGAGCCACGGGCACCACCACGCCAAGCATGGCAAGGGAGGTGAGCCAGGGTAAGACCGAAGCTCGATGGAGGCTGAAGCCCAAAGCCAAGACCACAAAGAGCAAAGGGACGAATCGGCTTCCCTCGGCGAGATCGTTGCCGGGAGCCAGTTACAGCAGCCCCGGCAAGATCCTTCCCGGGGCCGGCTTTAGCAGCCCTGGCAAGACCCTTGCCGTGGCAATTCGCCCCACGCCTACGAAGCGGATCACCCTTGAGTCCACTGCCCCCATGGGGCAAGGGTTCGGGAGGCATCCCCGTGGTGGCATGCAGATCTTTGTGAAGACATTCAAGATCAGATACACAGTGAGAAGACAATGACCCTTGGCGGGATCCTAGCCAAGGAGGACCGCAAGACCTTCGGCAAGCACCTTGTCGGGGATGACAGCAGGCGTCGCGGCAAGACCCTTGCCGGGGGGCCCAGCAAGGCCCTTGCCGAGGACACCCGCAGGGCCACCATCAGGCCCGCACCAACTACGCCTCACTGCCCCACGCAGCTACCGACCCAACCAGTTGGGCAGGCACCTGCACGGCGACGTGCAGATCTTCGTGGAAGACCCACCATTGCGCCACCTCAGCTGCCTGCCTGCCTACATGGCACCTCAGGCATCGCTGGCCAAGGCGCGTGTCGACACAAGAAGGAGCGGCGACGGATAAGACGGACGTCTCCCCTCGCCCCCAATAAAGCAAGGACACCTAAGCTAAGCGCATTAAATGTGCCTTGTCATGTAATGCGAGGGATAACCTCGCATCACTGTACCCTTTCCACCTCCTGTGTGCCACTGTGGCAACTCCTTTTCCCTATAAAAGGAGGCCCGAGGCGACCAGGAGAAGGATTCGTCTCTTTAGAACTCCTCACGCCCCATAGCTAGCTGCAAAACACAAACATATAATCCACCAAAGCAGGAGTAGGGTTTTATGCATCTTTGCGGCCCGAACGTGGGTAAAGGAACCGTGTCCTAACTGTTGGATCCGCTCTTCTCTCAACCCCGCGCCCCGCAACCGTAGTAGGGATTCCTGTGATCCCATAGGTGTGGTTCCAAATACACCGACATCTTTGGCGCGCCAGGTAGGGTGGCGCAGTTGTGAGAATCAGCTTTAGCAGTTAGTTCGACGCTCCTTCGTCATCATGGCGCCCAAGAAGAAGACGAAGGTGGCGGTTGGCCAGTCGGAAGCCGGGCAGCCCGTCCCGACGCGGGCGAGCAGCGGACCGGTCGCGGAAAGGACCCGGGGCGCTGTTCGCGAACACCAACGCCGTCCCAGCAGCCGGAGTTTGGGAGGTGGCGATGTTTGTGCGCCTGGTAACGGGCCACACACTGCCAGTTCCAGAGACGGAGCCAGGCCCTCCGCGAGTGGCGTGGGGCCTTCCAAAGTCGCTGCCGCACCACCTGAAGGTGACACAAGGACCTCCAGGACTACCACATCGGCGCCCACGTCACACTACTGCCAAGTAGCGCGCGACGAGCGGCGTCGTCACGCCGAAGATCCCAGGCGTCGCCACGGGAAGAGCCTTGAGCGCCACGCCCGGGACGTAGAAGACCTGCCCGCCCGCCGGAGCATTGGTGGAAATGGCATGCGACCACAGGATCGTGACGGAGCTCCTCCTGACACGGTCAGGGAAAGAAGCGCGTCGCGGTCCACGCAGGTTTCGCTACCGCTCACCCCAGACGAAGCCCTGGTGCGCGCGCAGTTGCTCCTCGACTTTCCTCCAATTACGGGGAAAATCGACGAATGGAGAGCCACCATCCGAAGCCTTGTCGCAGTCGCCAACAAGGATGAACCAAATCCAGCGGAGCACCTAGGTCGACGCTCCGATGGGGTCCCGCGCACCGGTGGCGGGAGGGCCGGCAGTGCCGTGGCTACGGTGCATTCGCCTCCTCCTTGCCCGGTACCGCATGTGTCGACTCGTCGGGATGTCGCGGGTGACGCCATTTCTATAGCGTCGTCCGACCCACGGACCCACGGCGACCAGCGTGAAGTTCTTCAGGAGCGAGCTCATGAAGACGCTCGAACCACCATCGAGCACCGGCGCGGAGCGTGCCACCAGTCAGACCGACGAGCAGGGCCTGCTGTGGATCGCCCAGCACCGGAGAGCCCTGGAAGTCTACCTTACGAGGTAGGCTGTCCGGCTTTTACCCGTGAGCTGCGGCAGTTCCAGTGGCCCACTCACCGCACCTTCAAGCCTGACGTTGGCAAGAAGTACAATGGCAAGACCCACCAGTAGGAGTTCCTCAGCATCTACACCATCGCGATGCAAGCTGCCGGAGCCCGCGACGATAAGGTGCTTGCGAATTACTTTCCGTTGGCTCTTAAACCTAACGCCATGTCGTGGTTGATGCACTTGCCTATAGACTCTATTTCCTCCTGGTCAGACTTGTGCCATGAGTTTGTTGGCGCCTTTACCGAAGGCCACCAAGCCCATGGACAAGCGAGTGGCCTGCACGTCATACCCCAGAAGGAAGGCGAGAGTCTGCGCAACTATATACAGAGGTTCAGCCAGGTGCAGTACAACATCCCTCATGTTCACCCTGCCGACATCATCAGCGTGTTCCATCAGAACATGCGTAACCGCAAGATGCGTGAAGAACTGGCGATGGCCAAGGTAAAAGATGTGGCGGAACTCTATGTTCTTGCTGACAGATGTGCCCGGGTTGAAGAGGGAAGGAAGTACCCCGGCGAAGACGCCGGCGCGGAAACCGACTCTTCAGATGAGGATACTGCCACCCCGGCGAAGAAAGGCCGGCACCGCAACAGGATGCGCAAGGGTAAAGCCGTACTTGCCGTCGAGGGATCTGATAACGCCGGCTTTGCCAAGAAAACCAGGGCGGGTGACCCCGGCAAGGAGATTGCTGGGTGCGTTGCCTACCGGGCCTTGGCGGCTACCGAGAAGCTAGGTGTAACATCCTGATTCTCGGAATGTTTAAGAAAAAAAGTTTTCTAAAAATCAGGGCGAGAAAATTTCATTTGTTTTATTTGTTAATAAAGCTTAAATTGAGTTTTCACAAATTTGGTGGAGTTAATTTGATCTAATGTCAATTTATATTATTTGTGTTTCATTCTTTTCTTCTAACTGGATTTAGTTTTGTTTGCACCATATTTAAGAATGCGTGTATGCACTTTTTGTATTTTCTTAGTTAGTTTGATATGTGTTCGAGCTTGTAATCCCCTTCTAGAGTTTCCTTTCCTAAGAGGAAATCATTTCATTTTCTCCTTGCCAAACTCTGGAAATAATTTCCTAGTCCCAATGCATTTCTCTTTTACTTCTAAAATTTTCCAACCGAATGGGGAAAGCCCACCTCATTCTTTTATTTCCATTTTCTTACATATCTCTCCTGGGCTACAGCCCAACTTCTCCTTCTCTTTATTTTTTCTGCTCGCCTTCTTCCTCATGGGCTGGCAAAATGGCCCACCTTTCCTCTGTGTACACCAGCACCTATAGGAAGATAAAGGTACACAAAAAAAAATTGCCAAGCACTCGCCCCTCCTTCCTCTGTGTACGCCAGCACCTATAGGAAGATAAAGGTACACAAAGAAAAATTGCCAAGCACTCACGCATGAAGCTACCTCCTGCCCTTCTCCTTTAATTCCATCCATTTGACTCCTCCCTTGGCATATTTCTTTCCACTATCTCATCTCCCACCGAGGGAAACCTCCTCTCCTACCTCTTCTACGTTCATTCTCAACTTAAAGAACAGAAGAGAAAACCTACAGCCACCACACACCCCTCCTCTAATTCTTTCAACTCTCAACCGTTTCAGATTTTGACTACATGTAGAAGTGCGTCTTGATCTCCTCTTCCAATCCCACCACTTGTCCTGCACTCTCCCTTCCTCCTCTCTACAAGACAACTCCATGAACTTGTGAAGCTCCATGGATGCCGGTGCTCATTCCCGGTGACTCGGACCATCTGTATCCAAACCCTTGCGCCAAGTTCTTGCCCTTCATACTGTGAACCCATTCAGAGAAGAAGGAACTCGTTCTGTCCGCCACACGCAAAGAATTTCACATGTTCGTCTACACTGTTCATCGAGTTCTTCGTGTCGTTCTGTCAAACTCGGTGAGCTTCTATCAAATTCCTTTTGCACGCATACTCATCATCATCTACTCTATCTCGTAGACCTCATCATTCGACTAATCTATGTCGTTGCTCGCGCCGATGCATGAACGGATTCAGTCCACGTGTCCGCGTACTTTTTTTAGTACCTAGGATGATCTTGTGTTCAATATATGATTTGTCTGTCATGCCCATAGTAGCCCATGGTGGAGTTAGATCGCTAGTTTTACCATAGGAGTTTAGTATAAATTTTGTAATACTCGTTTCGCCCAAGATTGAATGGGATTTATTCATCGGTTAAATTTTGTATTATTGTGTTATTGTTCATATGTTCTATATGCCTAGGAGTGCATGGTATTCGCCTCATAATTTTTGTGTGTCATGTCACTTGCTTGATTTATTTATCAATTATAGTTATTTAAAATTGTTTAACATTTTGTCTCATGATGATATTTTTTTGGGTGCGGTATGTAGTCATACTATATGCCCCGTGCAAGTTTTCTGAATTATTACCATGTGTATGTTTATTGTAAGGTTTATTTTATTAGTTGATTTTAGTCTTGTATGTTGTCTTGTGTGATTTTTTTGTAGCATGTTTCCCTATCTTATGCATGTACAATATTTGGTGAACGTTCGCCATGTTTATAATTTTGTAGGATTATTTTAGGCTTTGATTTATTTATCGAAGCATGGAATATTTCATGTCTTATTTTAATTTTTGTTTGGCATGGCTATGTTTGGATATGGTTTACATATTAATTTCCATCCATGTTGCTTGCTTGTTTTATTAGTTTGAATCCGTGGCATGCCTACAAGTGATATTTATATTTTTTTTCCCTATGTGTTGTTGCATTCTTTCCATACTAGATATCTATTGAAATGCTTTGTTATTTGGAAGTGACTACATTATAGTTCGTTGCATAGAATATTATTACTTAGTTGTTACTCTTATTTTTATAATGTTATCCAAGATTACATGGTGTTGGTTCCTTTATATCATGTTGCAGATTTGTATTGCTACCTATAGGTTATGCTTGTTGCATATAACTTGCTTTATTATTTCTTGTTAATTATCCAAGTTATTTTATTTGCCTAGAATGGTACCTATGCATGCTTAGTTAATTGACATGTCATGTTAGTACTTACTCAAGTAGAAGGCATATTTGGTTGTATGCCTACCATGGGTTATATCATGGTAGTTCGTACCTTATGTTCATTCATTTGGGTAACATTTACTTGGTAGATATATCATAGTGATTTGTTGATACTATACATTCTTTTATTTAAGAATTTCTTGCCTTATCAATACCATGTCATGATGTTCGATTGTATAACTTGATTGCATAACATGTGTGTGTACCAATCCGTGTGTTGTATGATGCTTAGTTGTGTACCTTTTATATATTTGCAAGTGTAGGATGACTAAATAGAAATGCATGTCATCTTGTTATTCATGCTTCTATAACACATGTTGATTTGGTTGATGAGATGATCTAGTTGTTTACCTTCCTACATGCTCGGTATGCTTTCATGTGCTTGTTTATCATAACTAACTTGTCTCACATTACTATTATGAGTGTTGTATATGTGTTGCAATAGTTCATCACATGCTTAGGATAGTTTACCTTTCTTGTTAGTTGAGTTGACAATTGCTCTTATGCTTAGCATGCACAACTTAGTTGAGTTGACAATTGCTCTTATGTTATTACAAGTGTGTGGTAGTAGTCTTATTAGTAGTGGTTATTTAGACATCGGTTGTTAATTGTTATTAAGAGCATGTCCTAGTGCAATATCTTTTTATGATCACGCATATATCTGATGCATGTGATATTTGTTAAGACCTCTAGTGATTCTGAGGTTACTTTAGCATGTAGTATATTGTCATGTTTAGGGCACTTGTTATTCATTTATTCCATGTGTTTTTATTTGATCTATATTAGTTGACACATACTTTGGTTCATGATATTGGATATGTATGGTTTTGTATTATTTTAGGACCAAACCTAGACCCAATTCAATTCATGTTGTTGAATGTTGTTTGATTGCTTAACTAGTATGGTTTGTAATGGTTGTTTGTTGTCTTATGGAACTATTACCTTTTGAATTGTTATATAGTTGATGTATATGTTTGGCTGTTGTTGACCATTATAAATATTTAGATTCTATCCAAATATTTGTTCGTGGTTAACTTGTACCTTATCATGCCATACTGGCTTGTGTAATTAAATGCATAGGATGATTGCATTTCATGTGTGTTGTTTCCATTGTGTTGGTTATATAGTACTTTTCTATATATTTAGTCGAGATATATAATGGACACTATGATTTATTAGTAGCACAATTCGTATCAGAACGTTAGTCTTGATCGCCGAACATTCCTTAGCTGCGTCAACCTAAACCATGTGGCCTCATTGAATCCTTTCTCTTACCTCCCTATCACACCATCTACTTTTGGAATCCCCATTTGATCAATATCTTCTATCCATCCACTCTTATTTATTGTTTTGGATGTTAATTGGAATTTATTGCTTTGGTATTTATTTGTTTGTCTTTTTCTATCGTTGCGACGAGTAGTGAGTGACGATGTTGGACATGGACAGAACCAGGTTACTGAAGAAGGACTCAACAACGAAAGCATGCCTCCTTCTTTGATCATATTTATCCCATGTTTTTCAAAATTGCATTGTGTTTTATTGTTACTATATGCATGCTTTTCAATCTCGTAGCTAGTGTGTCCATTGACACATTACCTTGATTCTCTTGTCGCCTATTCATTTGACACATGAGTAGAATTATATTATTCTGGTATAGTAGAAATGCTTAGCCATGCTTATCACCCTATAGGTCTTTTGGAGAATGACCTTTGAGTCATTGGCACTTGAAACTTACTGCTGAGCTAGGCCGGTTGGCCCTTGTTGACCTTCTCTATCCTCTTCTACTCTGGGTGAACTTACCATCTGAATACTGGCGCGGGCGACAGCTGAATCAAGGATTGAAGGAGCGATTGGCCGCCCTTCACGAGTTCAAGGGGGCAATCAATCGTCCGTGCCGCATGAGGCCTAATAAGTTTTGGATTTGAAGATTGTGATAACAGTACAGCCACATGCTATATGGGCACTGGCTTGGTTAATTAGTTCACTCTTATTGTTGTCATCGCTGTACCGCAGATGGGATAGCTGCCTTGCGAGGAGTATCCTCGGCACAAAAGGGGGCTCGGACTGTGAACTGCGGTTACTTCCATGTTGAAACCTAGTGGGCTTGGCACATTAAGTTTGGTCTAATGAAAGACCTCGTCACAATCTCCCTGCCAGTATACCAAATGGTGTACTACGCTAGCGACGGCTAGTGGCAACAAGTCGGGATTGTGTCGTGTGTGTAAAGTGTACAACCTCTGCAGAGTGTAAAACTATTCGAATAGCCGTGTCCACAGTCATGGACGGCACATGAATCTTTCTCGACATACAGGACCTGTCTTTCTTATTCCCTCTTTCCCCTATTCTTGGAACCTGTGAAGAGTGTGAGTTGATCGAGGATCCTCACTTTGATGAAAGTTATTCTGGAGACAAAACATGTTTTCATATAAAATTGCTATTATCCAACTGATATATATTTTTTCAAACAAAATTAGCTCTTATGCAAATGAGCCATACAGCCATCCTTTGAAGCCACATGTAGCTATTAGGTCCTTCCCCATGGGAGGCATGTTGAGTACGTAATGTACTCATGGCAATAATTTTGTTGACAATAGAGTTTCATGAAGACAAAGGTGATGACTACGACAACAATGGCGACCCGTAGGACTGAGGTCACGTGGACTACATCGACTGCCTATGGCTGAGATGGAATCGCTATGCATTGTACTTTCCGCTGTTTTCTGATTGTAAATGTCATGAGACAATTCGCTAGGTATGTCTTGTGACAAATATACTACTTGTGATGCTTTTACGTATTCTCCAATCGCTATGCATTTCTCCTGGGGTTGACAATTAAACAGAGGAGGATCTGGAAGATAATTCCGGGTTCTCACACCAGGAAACTCCGGCAAGTGATACTAGAAGATCCATCGCAGCAAAGGCCACGATCTCCAGGACTGCCACCAGGTTGAGCTCCTCGCTGAGAAGCAAAGGGCTGAATACGAGAGGCGGGACAAGGAGAAGGGCCAGGACGGTGCTGAGGGGTCCGGCAAGAAGCATGACGGCCAAGCAGGCCGTCGCGGCAAGGATAAACAGCAGGAGAGGCCCGCCCGGGGCCGTGACAGAAGGCCAGAAGACGACGATCACGAAGGGGACGACGAGTCGGGCGATCAAGAGTTTCAGAAAGCCACAGAGGCCATGTGCGTCGATTGCGGCGCCTCGCTGCATACTTCCCACTGCCAACTTAAATAGTGGGCGCGTGAGATTACAGCCGCGGAGCCGTCGTCTGGTGCCCAAAAGCCGCTGAAATGGTCCAACACGCCTATCATTTTTGACACTGAGGATCACCCTGATCGCACCACTACAGTCGGGTGCTTGCCATTGTTGGTTTCACCAACAATACGCAACCTCAAGGTGACGAAGATGCTAGTCGATGACGGGGTCGGTCTGAATTTGCTCTCACCCACCGTGGTCTAGAAGCTACAGATTCCTGACGGAGACCTTGAAGAGACGGGCACATTTCAAGGGGTCAACCCGTGGAGAAGCGAACCAAAGGGGAAGGTAACGCTACCCGTGACTTTTGGAAGTGATCTGAACTACAGGACGGAGAGGATCGTGTTTGATGTTGCCAAGATCCCCTTGCCTTACAACGAGATCTTTGGCCGCCCAGCACTGGCCAAGTTCATGGCAGCGTCAGACTACGCCTACAACACTCTGAAGATGCCAGGACCTGTGACGATCATCACCATCCCCTCCGATAAGAAAGATGCGCTGATTTGCGCTGACCAACTATACCAGCAGGTAGTTGCAGCAGCTGCCGCCACGAGGACACTTGCTCCTGCCACTGGAGCCCCGGGAGGGAAGAAGAAGAAGATCGGTGAGACCTCGGACACCCACTCCGGCAAGCGCACCTCTTCGGAGTGTTGTGCTCCCGTCGAGGACGTGCCGGAGAGCTCCACCGGCAAGAAGAAGATCGGTGAGACCTCGGACACCCACTCCGGCAAGCGCACCTCTTCGGAGTGTCGCGCTCCCGTCGAGGACGTGCCAGAGAGCTCCACCGGCAGAAACAAGAGGTCTAGGGCCATGCTGCCGGGAACCAAGAAGGTTTCCGTGAAGGAGGACGGCACAGGAGGGGCTTTCACCATAAGCTCCACCCTTGACGACAAATAGGAAGACGCGCTCCTCACCTTCCCGCGGGCAAATGTCGACGTGTTTGCATGGAAAGCATCCGACATCCCCGGTGTTCCCAGGGAGGTGATTGAGCACCACCTTGCTGTCTGTCCTCATGCGCGGCCCGTCAAGCAGAAGGTCAGGAAGCAAGCTTTGGAACGACAAGAGTTCATCACAGAGGAGATCCGGAAACTGGAAGCAGCGGGTTTGGTAAGAGGAGTGCTCCATCCAACGTTGTTGGCCAATCCAGTGGTAGTGCGCAAGGCAAATGGGAAGTGGAGGCTGTGTATTGATTACACATATATCAATAAGGCTTGCCCTAAAGACCCCTTCCCGTTGTCGTGCATCGACCAGATTGTTGACTCCACGGCTGGGTGTGACCTGCTGTCATTCCTCGATGCCTACTCCGGCTACCATCAGATCTTCATGATGAGAGAAACGAAGAGAAGACATCACTCATCACCCCATGTGGTACGTACTGTTTCGTACGAATGCCTTTCGGGTTGAAGAGTGCTGGCTCGATGTTTGCAAGGGCTGTCCGGATTGGTTTTGAACCCCAGCTCCATAGAAATATGGAGGCTTATATGGATGATATAGTGGTCAAAACCAAGAACAGGGCAACCCTTGTACCGGATTTACAAGAAACATTTGCAAACCTACGCAAGATCAATCTCAAGCTGAACCCTGAGAAGTGCATCTTCGGCGTCCCGTCCGGCAAGCTTCTCGGGTTCTTTTTATCACAGCGTGGGATAGAGGCCAATCCGGACAAGATCAAAGCTATAGAACAGATTGAAGCACCCAAACGGGTCAACGAGGTGCGTCGGCTTGCTGGCTGTGTCGCTGCCATGAGCAGATTCATT
The DNA here is from genome assembly GCA_902687465.1 of Secale cereale. NCBI lineage: Eukaryota > Viridiplantae > Streptophyta > Magnoliopsida > Poales > Poaceae > Secale > Secale cereale. Next base: position 498,134,383 of record LR738711.1, on the reverse strand, counting down.
TCCAAGTCTGCCGAGCGCGCCCTTCCCTTTTTCAAGATTTTGAAAAAGGCAGGCCCGATGGAGTGGACGCCAGAAGCTGAAGCAGCCTTACAAGACTTGAAAAGGCATCTTTCCTCCACGCTAATACTAGTTGCGCCTAGGCCACCAGAACCGTTGCTGCTATACTTAGCGGCAACAAACCAGGTGGTCAGCGCCGCACTAGTGGCACAGAGAGAAATTGATGATGAGGTGATAGCAGTGACAGAGCCTGATGCCACTGGCGCAGAGACGACACAGCCGGTTGGAGTGCAGCCAAGGAAAAAATGATGCAGCACCCAGTCTACTTTGTTAGCTCCCTCTTGCAGGGGGCTAGATCAAGGTACTCCGGTGTGCAGAAATTGCTCTTCGGCCTTCTTATGGCCTCGAGGAAGCTGCGTCACTACTTCCAGGCGCACGAGATCACTGTCGTCACTCGCCTCCCTCTACAACGGATATTGCACAATCCAGATGCAACGGAAAGAATTGTAGAGTGGGCACTGGAGCTGTCCAGCTTTGGCCTAAAGTTTCAAAGTACCTCGACGATTCAAAGCCGAGTCTTGGCGGAGTTCATTGCAGAATGGACCGCGACGCCTGATGAAGAAGTCGAGGAAACTGCTCTCCCCGGCAAAGAGGCAAGTTGCAACTGGATCATGTACTTTGATGGAGCTTTCTCCTTACAGGGCGCCGGGGCTGGCGTACTGCTGGTCGCGCCCACTGGAGAGCACCTCAAGTACGTGGTCCATATGCACTTCCCCAGGGAGGTATCAACGAACAATACTGCTGAGTACGAGGGGCTGCTTGCTGGTCTTAGGATCGCGGCAGACCTCGGAATCAAGAAACTCATCGTCAGGGGCGATTCGCAGCTTGTCGTCCAGCAAGTCAACAAAGATTACCAGAGCCCGTTGATGAAGTCCTACGTTGATGAAGTGAGAAAGCTGGAAGAGCGCTTTGATGGTATACAGGCAGAGCATGTTCCCCGAGCGGAGAACGACATCGCAGATTACCTATCAAAGCGCGCTGCCCTCAAGCTACCTATGGAACCAGGTACCATTGTGCTTCAGCTCTCTCATCCATCCATTGATCCATCAACAGAGCAGAACAAGAGGAGAAAATCAGGGCCCGGCAAGTACTTTCTCGCCGAGCTCCCCGGAGCCGCCGGCAAGGATGTTGCCGGAGACACTGAGCCCGCCACCGGACGGCTAGCTCCGGCGGAGCGTCAAGCTCTTGCCGTCGAGACAGCCGCTCGCATGGCGGAGGAAATGCCTTTAGTCCTCGCTGTCGAGCCCCAGGCTCCAGCGTGGGCACAACATACCGTCCGATTCCTCCAGACTGGGGCACTTCCTGAGGAGCAGTAAGAAGCGGAAAAAGTAGCCCATCGGTCTGCTATGTACCAGTTCGTCGATGACGTCCTGTACAGAAAGAGACTGAATGGCGTGAAATTGAAGTGCATCCCTCGAGAGGAAGGACTGGGGCTGTTCGCGGAGATACATGTAGGCATATGTGGATCCCACATAGGGTCAAGAGCCCTTGCCGGCAAGGCATTCCAGCAAGGCTTCTTCTGGCCCACTGCCCTCCAGGATGCGACGACACTGGTCGCCAGGTGTGAAGCTTGCCAGTTTCATTCAAAGAAGCTTCATCAACCAGCTCAAGCCCTTCAAACCATTCCTCTCTCCCGACCCTTCTCGGTCTGGGGGCTCGACATACGGGGCCCTTTCCCCCGTGCTGTCGGGGGCTTTGAGTACTTGTACGTTGCTATCGACAAGTTCACAAAGTGGCCGGAGGTGGAGGCAGTGAGGAAGGTCACAGCTCTGTCAGCCGTCAAGTTCTTCAAGGGACTAGTGTGCCATTTTGGTGTACCCAACAGGGTCATCACAGACAACGGCACGTAGTTCACAAGCCGCACCTTCATGCAATATACCCAAGACCTCGGCAGCAAAGTCTGTTTCGCTTCCGTTGCTCACCCCCGAAGCAATGGTCAAGCTGAGAGGGCAAACGCTGAAGTGTTGCGAGGCCTACGGACAAAGACCTTTGACAGGCTGCACAAGAGTGGAAGGCGGTTCTTTGGTCGATCAGAATGACGCCAAATCGAGCCACCGACCAGACGCCCTTTGCCCTGATATACGAGACAGAAGCAGTTCTCCCCACTGAACTCATATACGGGTCACCTCGAGTGCGCGCTTATGATGAGCTTGAGCAAGAGCAGTTGCGGCAAGATGATGCAATGCTCCTTGAGGAAGATCGTCTTCGGGCGGCTGTGAGAGCAGCACGCTACCAGCAAGCCTTGCGCCGCTACCATAGCCGCAAGGTCCATGCCCGAAGCTTTGAGGAAGGCGACCTTGTTCTTCGGCGCGTTCAATCGGCCAAGAATACAAAAAAGTTGACGCCAAAGTGGGAAGGCCCTTATCGGGTAGTACGAGTCACCAGGCCTGGCGCAGTCCGCCTGGAGACCGAAAATGCCATTCCGGTGAGCAATTCCTGGAATATTGAGCATCTTCGCAAGTTCTACCCATAAGGAGCGGCTTGCCGGGCCCCCCGGCAAGCCACCCTTTTGTAAAAGCCTTGCCGGCAAGGCATGTAACCCTTTGTACAAAGCCAGGCGCAGACCCTGAGCATAAATAAATGAAGCGCTGGCGCCCTAAGTTATAGCATGCATGCTGAGTCGAGTCTCATCCTTGGTTAGGGTTGATAGTGCTTAGCGGCGGCTAACCCCTAGCTTAGAGGTCGAGTTTGCGTCCCTTTGTCTTTCCTCTGTCTCTTTTGGTTCGCAGGACGCACATATATCCTTGTCGAAGCCACTTGGGGAGAAGAAAAAGGAACAGACTAGCACCTAGGCTCCGGCAAGCCAGTGTTGCCGGGGGCTACAAGAGCAAGGATTCACCCACGGCAAACTAGGGTTGCCGGGAGCTGCAGCTTCAGATAAGTTCTTCATCCCTTATCATGCATTCCATTATGGACTGAGGTATGTGAAACCTCGTTTCTTTCCTTAAAAACTACCGTGCTCCCGTAACTCTAGGCCCCAGGACTCGTTCCTGGGACCAGGTTTGTTCGTAGCTGCGGCAGCAAAGGGATGAAACGAGGAGCCTAAACCCACTTCATCCCTGCCTCCGCCAAAGGCGTGAGAAAGGTCGAGCGAAGTAGGGAGACGACAAGGCCTGTTGCCGGGCGAGAAAATATTTATCATAGGGGTATCAAGGATTTATTCCTTGTCGTGGGTTCTACCTGCGAACAAATGACCCGACAAATGTTCCTTTTTCATTAAAAACATTCCATTCAGGTACAGTCCATAGGGAATGAAAAACATGAACAAGGAGATTACAAGTTCTAAATTTAACAGATGCCCAAAGGCTTACAAACTGAAAAGAGATAAGATGCCCATAATGCCTTTCTTGTCCCTCTCCTCAGGAGGTAGGCCAAGGAGGCGAGAAGGGCAAAAGGAGCACCTAGGCGAGCTACGGGTGGCAGAAGACACCAAGAAAACATCTTGGTGGCCGCCCAAAGGCTGGATGGTGATGGCGGCGCCGGAAGCAGAGCTCGAAGACGAGGCGGCAGGACGTCAGTACGCGTTGAAGGCGTCGGTGCCCGCGTACTCCGAAATGACAACCTTGTCGCCCGCCTTTTTCCTCTTGCTCTTCCGCAGCCTCCCTACGCCAGCCGCCAAGGAGACGGCCCCGAGAAGTTCAAGGAGCCGGCGACGCGGATGATGGGGTCGCCGGTGCCACCAGGAGCGGCGCCCGACACCTAGTCGGACCCGTCATCCTGTCGTCCACCGCCCTCGTCGTCGCTGCCGTTGTCCTCCTCGTCACCCTCATTCGAGGAGGAGTCTTCATCATCGGAGGAGCTCTCCACGCAGCACCTTGCACGGGTCCCGAAGTGCCCGAAGACCTTGACGGAGAGATGGCCATCCTCCATCAACTTGAAATGGAGAGTGAGCCCATCCGCCAGGCTGTGGATACGAGCAAACATCTTCCATCCTTGGCGAAGATACATCACGTGAGGGGCAGGGAAGTCGACGTGGACCCACGTGCCACTGATCCCGCAGCCCCTCATGTGCAGCCGCAGCGACCCCGGCGGATCCAGCTCCATCTCCCGCGCAAAAGGAGTCAGGAGACGAAGGCGACGGCACGGCGGCAGCCGCAACCTGACGAAGAACTCGCAAGGGTCATCCCCAATATGGCCCTCCACTGGAGGAGGAGCTGCTGGCGGGGGCTAGGCCGGCGGGCCACCCCCTCCTCTTCCCCGAGCGCCCCTGCCTCGCCCACTGCTACGCCCCCTCCCCCTTCCCCTCGTGGCCGGCTCTGCCACTACAGGTGCAGGAGAGGAGGGACGCGTTGTCGAGCGGCGACCCTCGCCGCCACCGTTGAAGGACCGGGATTTCCTCTCTCCATGGCGAACAGAAGAGAGGAGCAGAAGCTGAAGGAGAAAGAAGATGGGAGAGTGCGGGGCGCCGTCCCTCCCCTCCCGCTCTTTATAAATAGGCGTGGCTGGGGCTCGACCGCCCCGCTCGGCCAATCAAGACGCAGAAGGCGCAGGGAGCCGGACGGACCTGCCGCCCCAACCAGTGACGGCCCGGTTTCCCGCCTCCACTGTTCGCCACCCCAAGCGCACGGGGGGCACGTGGCGGACGTGCGGAACCGAGGGGACGGGTGAGGCGACCTCTACCCACCCCGTAATCGTGGGGAATGGACGCCTTGAGGACCGCGCCTCGGCCCCATTCAGTAAATGGGCCGCATCTCCACGCCTCCACCCAGTTATGGGGATGGCACGAAGCCGCCTCTTTACTGCGACGTGACGCATGCCTGCGGAAACTGCCCCGCGCATGCCGCCCACGTCACGCACGCCCCTCCACCCCGCGCCGCGCGCGCGAATCATGGGAGGCGAAGCGCGCGGAAAGTCTTACCACGGTAAAAACAGTCCCGCCTGCCCGCGCACCGTTCTGGGCCTAGCCCAACAACGCGTCGCGCTTATGTGTGGCCCAGGCCCGGGGGCTCCTGTCGGTGTACAAAAAAGAGGGGTACACTTTTTGTACCCCTATGACTGTGCACGGGCAGTCTGAGCCACGGGCACCACCACACCAAGCATGGCAAGGGAGGTGATCCAGGGTAAGACCGAAGCTCGATGGAGGCTGAAGCCCAAAGCCAAGGCCACAAAGACCAAAGGGACGAAGCGGCTTCCCCTGGCGAGATCCTTGCCGGGAGCCAGTTACAGCAGCCCCGGCAAGATCCTTGCCGGGACCGGCTTTAGCAGCCCCGACAAGACCCTTGCCGTGGCAATTTGCCCCATGCCTACGGAGCGGATCACCCTTGAGTCCACTGCCCCCATGGGGCAAGGGTTCGGGAGGCATCCCCGTGGTGGCATGCATATCTTTGTGAAGACATTCAAGATTAGATACACACTGAGAAGACGATGACCCTTGGCGGGATCCCAGCCAAGGAGGACCGCAAGACCTCCGGCAAGCAGCTTGCCGGGGATGACAGCAGGTGCCGCGACAAGACCCTTGCCGGGGGGGCCGGCAAGGCCCTTGCCGAGGACACCCGCAGGGCCACCATCAGGCCCGCACCAACTACGCCTCACTGCCCCACGCAGCTGCCGACCCAACCAGTTGGGCAGGCACCTGCGTGGCAACGTGCAGATCTTCGTGGAAGACCCACCATTGCGCCACCTCAGCTGCCTGCCTGCCTACATGGCACCTCAGGCATCGCTGGCCAGGGCGCGTGTCGACACAAGAAGGAGCGACGACGGACAAGACGGACGTCTCCCCTCGCCCTCGATAAAGCAAGGACACATAAGCTAAGCACATTAAATGCGCCTTGTCATGTAATGCAAAGGATAACCTCGCATCAATTTACCCTTTTCACCTCCTATGTGCCACTATGGCAACCCCTTTTCCCTATAAAAGGAGGCCTGAGACGATCAAGAGAAGGATTCGGCTCTTTAGAACTCCTCACGCCCCATAGCTAGCTGAAGAACACAAACATATAATCCACCAAAGCAGGAGTAGGGTTTTACGCATCTTTGCGGCCCGAACCTGGGTAAAGGAACCGTGTCCTAACTGTTGGATCCGCTCTTCTCACAACCCCGCGCCCCGCAACTGTAGTAGGGATTCCTGTGATCCCATAGGTGTCGTTCCAAATACACCGACACCTCTCTTTCTTTATTACTTCCTATTAATTGCAACAATGACCAAAACTATGTTTGTCAACTCCCAACAACTTTTATTTATCATACTCTTATATGTGAAGTCATTACTTCCCATAAGATCAATATGATCTCTTGGATACCCTTTATATTTTCTTTCCTTTTATCATGACCAAGGTGAGGAAATCAAGCCCTTGACTCAACACTAATCTTTATTATATAGCTCACGGACTCGATTACAAAGGGTAAAGATCATAAAGCAAAAGCTCACAACTAGATCATGCTAACTTTATTCTACTAGATCAAGATACTACCAAAATGATTGAACTAAGAAAAACGGTAAAGGTAGGCGTGATGGTGATACGATACCGGGGTCACTCCCCCAAGCTTGGAAGTTGCCAAGGGGAGTGCCCATACCCATATGATTATGTCTCCTTCTTCGGGGGTGGTGACCTAGGAGTTGTTGAGGACGTAGGCTTGTTGTCCACCTTCCAAGGCATGGGCTCACCATTGTAGAAGGATGATCGAGCCTCCGAGATACTCAAATCTGCTGCCGAACTCATCTTCTTGAATCAATATTCATACTCACAGTTTTGGTTTTGCATGTCATAGATCTGGGCTTGGAGGTGTTCGATTTTCTCTTGAAGATTGGAGATAGCTTTACCGTAGATCCTTGAGTCCAGCTTGGGGTTGTTAGCGAGTTCCGAGATCATCATGTGGTTGGCGTTGAGTCCATGTTCCACCATGCCTTGGCACTTGAAAACTTGCTGCTCCATTGCTTCGAGTCTTGTCTCCACGCTTCCGATCCTCCTTGGCCCCTCAACATCACAGATGTGCAGCACCCCCTCATGCAACTCCATGGTTTGAGGGTGATGCAACACCTCCGCAAGGTAGGGGTTGATGACCTTCTCGAAGAACTTGTCCTTGGGGATGTTGGAGGACGCCATGATGATCTAGATCTGTCAAAAAACAGCAGCTCGAAACGAAAACAGAGGATTTTTGCGTGATACAGAGTTCAAAACCTTCGGGAGTATATATAATGAATTTTTACCAACCAAAAGGAGTAACATACAAGAAATTGGAGTCCGGGAGGCACATGAGTTGCCCACGAGGCAGGGGGCACGCCTTGGGAAGGGGGGCGTTCCCTCCACCCTCGTGGACGGCTCGTGTCTCTTCCGGACTGCTACTTATTTTTTTATTTTTCTAAATATTCCAAAATGGAGAAAAATTGCCTTTTGAACTGTTTTGGAGTCAGTTTACTTACCGTACCACATACCTCTTCCTTTTCGGAGTATGGTTCGTTCTGGAAACTATCCCTTATGTATTCCTCCGGGGTTACGGTTTCAATAACATTGGTTTCAACATTTATAGGGTTACCTGAGATATAATGTTTGATTCTTTGGTCGTTCACCACCTTCGGATTTGAGCCTTCGAAGTTGTTGATTTTTATGGCACCGGAACGATAGACCTCCTCGATAACGTAAGGTCCTTCCCACTTAGAGACAAGTTTTCCTGAAAAAAATCTTAAACGAGAGTTGTATAGCAAGACATAATCGCCTACGTGAAACTCACGCTTTTGTATCCTTTTGTCATGCCATCTTTTAACTTTTTCTTTAAATATCTTAGCATTCTCATAGGCCTGGGTTCTCCATTCATCAAGAGAGCTAATGTCAAATAACCTTATGTTCTAGCTCAAGAGGTAAGTGACAAGCTTTTCCGTAAACCATCTTATATGGAGACACACCCATAGGATTTTTGTATGCAGTTCTATAGGCCCATAATGCATCATCAAGTTTCTTGGACCAATTCTTTCTAGACCTATTAACTATCTATTGCAAAATTAATTTAAGCTCTCTATTACTTAGTTCTACTTGACCACTAGTCTGTGGGTGATAAGGGGATGCAATTCTATGATTCACATCATATTTAGCAAGCATTTTACGGAAAGCACCATGGATAAAGTGTGAACTACCGTGAGTCATTAGGTATCTAGGGACTCCAAACCTTGGAAAAATAACTTCTTTAAGCATCTTAATAGAGGTGTTATGATCAGCACTACTAGTTGGAATACCTTCTACCCACTTAGTAACGTAATCAATAGCAACTAAAATATGTGTGTATCGATTAGAGGCAGGAAACAATCCCATATAATCAAAGCCCCAAACATCAAATGGTTCAATAACAAGTGAATAATTCATATGCATTTCTTGACGTCTACTTATATTACCAATTCTTTGACATTCATCACAATATAAGACAAACTTACGGGCATCCTTGAAGAGAGTAGACAATAAAAACTGGATTGCAATACCTTGTGTGCAGTTCTATCTCATGCATGGTGTCCTCCATAAGCTTCGGAGTGGCACTTGCATAGGATCTGTTCCTGTTCATGCTCAGGTACACAACGTCTAATAATACCATCTACCCCTTCTTTATAAAGATGTGGGTCATCCCAGAAGTAATGTCTCAAATCATAGAATACTTTTTCTTTTGCTGGTATGTGAAGCTAGGAGGTATAAACTTAGCAACAATATAATTAGCGTAATCAGCATACCATGGAGCAGTACAAAAAGTATTTATGACAACTAATTGTTCATCAGGAAAGCTATCATCAATAGGTTGTGGGTCATCAAGTATATTCTCTAACCTAGACAAGTTGTCTGCAACGGGGTTCTCAGCTCCCTTTCTATCAATAATATGCAAGTCAAATTATTGCAGCAAGAGAACCCATCTAATAAGTCTAGGTTTAGCATCTTTCTTTTCCATAAGGTATTTGATAGAAGCATGATCAGTGTGAGTAGTTACTTTAGAATCAATAATATAAGGTCTAAACTTATCACAAGGAAATATAACTGCTAAAAATTCGTTCTCAGTAGTAGCATAATTTCTCTGGGCAATGTCTAGAGTTTACTAGCATACTGGATAACATTTAATTTCTTATCAACTCTTTGTCCTAGAACAGCACCTACAGCATAATCACTAGCATCGCACATAATCTCAAAGGGTAAATTCCAGTCAGGAGGCTAGACAATAGGTGCAGAGATCAATGCTTTCTTAAGTATTTAATATGCTTCTGGACAATCATCATCAAAGACAAAATGAATATCTTTTTGTAAGAGATTAGTCAGAGGCCTGGAGATTTTGAAGAAGTCCTTTATGAACATCCTATAAAACCCGACATGACCAAGGAAACTTCGTATACCTGTAATGTCCTTGGGGCATGGCATCTTTTCAATAGCATCAACTTTAGCCTTGTCAACTTCAATACCTCTTTCAGAAATTTTATGTCCCAAGACAATGCCTTCATTAACCATAAAAGTGGCACTTCTCCCAATTCAATACAAGGTTAGTGTCTTCACATCTCTGCAAATCTCGATCAAGGTTGCTTAAGCCATCATCAAAAGAAGTTCCGTAAACGGAGAAGTCATCCATGAAAACCTCAACAATCTTTTCACAAAAATCAGAGAATATAACCATCATACATCTTTTAAAGGTAGCAGGTGCATTAGATAAACCAAAAGGCATACATTTATAAGCAAAGGTACCGAAAGGACAAGTAAAAGTGGTCTTTTCTTGATCCCCTTTTTACATATCTATTTGAGAGAAACAGAATAACCATCTAGAAAGCAAAAATGAGTGTGTTTGGATAACCTTTCTAGCATTTGATCAATAAAAGGCAAGGGGTAATGATCTTTCTTGGTTGCTTTATTTAACTTACGGAAATCAATTACCATCCTATAACCTGTAACTATTCTTTGCGGGGTCAATTCATCTTTATCATTAGGAACAACAGTCATAGGTCCCTTCTTATGGACACAATGGACAGGACTTACCCACTGGCTATCAGCAACTGGATAGATAATACCTGCCTCTAGAAGCTTTAGTATTTCCTTCCTTACCACTTCTTTCATCTTAGGATTTAACCATCGTTGATGATCAACAACCGGTTTAGCGTTTTCTTCCAATTTTATCTTGTGTTGGCATAAGGTGGGACTAATGCCCTTAAGATCATGCAGAGTACATCCAATAGCAGCACGGTGCTTCTTTAGAGTTTTCAATAATTTTTCTTCTTCCTGCTCTCAAAGGTTAGCACTAATAATAACAGGATATATTTTCTTTACATCAAGATAAACATAGTTAAGATTATCAGGCAAAGGTTTAAGTTCAAAAATGGGATCACCCTTGGGTGCAGGAGGATCCCCTAGGATTTCAACAGGGAATTTGTTTTTCAATACGGGTCCCTGATTAAAGAATATTTCAACTATTTCCCTTCTCTCATTCATATGCATATCAGTTTCATGGTCTAGCAAGTATTGTTCAAAAGGATCATTAGGAGGCATAGCGATAGAAGCAAGACCGATAATTTCATCCTTACTAGGAAGTTCTTTATCAAGGGGTTGTCTACGGAATTTAGCAAAGTTAAAATCATGAGACATATCCCCTAATCCAATAGTAACAATATCTTTCACGCAGTCTATCTTAGCATTAACAGTATTCAAGAAGGGTCTACCAAATATAATGGGACAAAATTCATCTTGTGGGGAACTAAGAATAAGAAAATCAGCAGGGTATTTAACCTTCCCACACAAGACTTCAACATCTCTAACAATCCCAACTTGTGAAATAGTGTCTCTATTAGCAAGCTTAATAGTGACATCAATCCCTTCTAACTCAACAGGTGCCATATCATGCATAATTTCTTGATATAAGGTATGAGGGATAATGCTCACACTAGCACCTACATCACATAAACCATGATAGCAATGATCTCCTATCTTAACAGAGATAACAGGCAATACTACAATAGGTCTATGTTTATTCCTAGCATTGGGTTTGGCTATTCTAGCAGATTCTTCTTGGAGGTAAATAACATGTCCATCTAAATCTTCTACCAAGAGATCTTTAACCATAGCAACACTAGGTTCAACTTTAATTTGCTCAGGGGGTGTAGGGGTTCTAGTATTGCTCTTACGAACTACAGTTGAAGCTTTCGCATGATCCTTAATTCTAACAGGGAAAGGTGGTTTCTCAATATAAGCAGTAGGAACAATAGGATCAACATTATAAGTGATAGTCTTTTACTCAACTTTAACGGTTTCAACTACTTTTACTTCAATGGGAAGATGGTATTTAAACCACTTCTCCTTGGGAAGATCAACATGAGTAGCAAATGATTCACAAAAAGAAGCTACTATCTCAGAGTCAAGTCCATATTTAGTGCTAAACTCACGAAAAACATCGGTATCCATAAAAGCTTTAACACAATCAAACTTAGGGGTCATACCTGACTCCTTACCTTCGTCGAGATCCCAATCTTCAGAGTTGCGTTTAATTCTTTCCAATAAATCCCATTTGAATTCAACAATCTTCATCATAAAAGAACCACAACACGAAGTATCGAGCATGGAGTGATTATCAAGAGAAAGCTGAGCATAATTTTTTTGAATAATCATTTCTCTTGAGAGCTCATGATTGGGGCATGAATATAACATTGACTTAAGCCTCCCCCAAGCTTGAGAGATGCTTTCTCCTTCGCGAGGCCAGATATTATAAATATAATTACGATCACGATGAACCTGGTGCATAGGGTAGAACTTTTGATGAAATTCCAACTTCAGACGATTATAGTTCCATGATCCAATATCATCACATAGCCTAAACCATGTCAATGCATCTCCCTTCAAAGATAAAGGGAAGACCTTCTTCTTGATAACATCCTCGGGCATACCTACAAGCTTAAATAATCCACAAACTTCATCCACATATATTAGGTGTAAATCGGGATGCAGTGTTCCGTCTCATGTAAAAGGATTTTCAAGCAGTTTCTCTATCTTACCGAAGGAATTTCAAAGCAAAAAATTTCAGTAGGTGCAGTAGGTTGAGGATCAACTCTTTTCTCTTCTGGTCGGGGTGAAGATACCCCGAACAAGCCCCTCAAAGGATGATGAGCCATAGTAACCAGTGATAATAAATTTCAGCACACTATATAAATTTTTCCTTACCAAAGGCACTTCACTCACCGGCAACGGCGCCAGAAAAGAGTCTTGATGACCCACAAGTGTAGGGGATCTATCGTAGTCCTTTCGATAAGTAAGAGTGTCGAACCCAACGAGGAGCAGAAGGAAATGATAGGCAGTTTTCAGTAAGGTATTTTCTGCAAGCACTGAAATTATAGGTAACAAATAGTTTTGTGTTAGGGTAAATGGTAGCAAGTGACAAAAGGTAAAAGCAAATAAGGTGCAACAAGGTGGCCCAATCCTTTTTGTAGCAAAGGACAAGCCTGGACAAACTCTTATATGAAGGAAAGCGCTCCCAACGACACATGGGAATTATCGTGAAGCTAGTTTTCATCACGATCATCTGATTCGCGTTCGGTACTTTGATAATTTGGTATGTGGGTGGACCGGTGCTTGGGTGCTGTCCTTACTTGGACAAGCCTCCCACTTATGATTAACCTCTAATGCAAGCATCCGCAACTACAAAAGAAGTATCAAGGTAAACCAACATAGCATGAAACAAGTGGATCCAAATCAGCCCCTTACGAATTAACGCATAAACTAGGTTTTAAGCTTCTGTCACTCTAGCAACCCATCATCTCTTATTACTTCCCAATGCCTTCCTCTAGGCACAAATAATGGTGAAGTGTCATGTAGTCGACGTTCACATGACACCACTAGAAGAGAGACAACATACATCTCATCAAAATATCGAATGAAGACCAAATTCACATGACTACTAATAGCAAGACTTCTCCCATGTCCTCAGGAAGAAAAGTAACTACTCACAAGACATAATATTTTTCATGATCATAGGGGTATTAATATGCATAATGGATCTGGACATATGATCTTCCACCAAATAAACGAACTAGCATCAACTACAAGGAGTAATCAACACTACTAGCAACCCACAGGTACCAGTCTGAGGTTTGGATACAAAGATTGGATACAAGAGATGAACTAGTGTTTGAGAGGAGATGGTGCTGGTGAAGATGTTGATGAATATAGCTCTCCCCAAGATGGGAGAGTTGTTGGCGATGACGGCGGTGATGATTTCCCCCTCCCGGAGGGAAGTATCCCCGGCAGAACAGCTCTGGCGGAGCCCTAGATTGGTTTCTGCCTCGGTTCCACCTCGAGACGGCGGAATCTAGTTCCGAAAGCCTCCTTATGATTTTTCCAGGTCAAAACACCTCATATAGGAGCAGATGGGCATCGCGGGGCCTTCAGGGGGCCCACGAGACAGGGGCGCGCCTAGAGAGGACGGACGCACCCCCCCACCCACATGGATAGCAGGTGCCCCCCCCTCGTGATCTTCTTTCGCCAGATATTTTTTATATTTTATGAAACAGAGATCTATGAAGTTTCGGGGCTTTTGGAGTTGTGCAGAATAGGTTCTCAGAGTTTGCTCCTTTTCCAGCCCAGAATTCCAGTTGCCGACATTCTCCCTCTTCATGTAAACCTTGTAAAATAAGAGAGAAAAGGCATAAGTATTGTGACAAAACATGTAATAACAGCCCATAATGCAATAAATATCAACATATAAGCATGATGCAAAATGGACGTATCATGCCCCAATCATGAGTTCATCACGTGATCATGACAGAATCGCATCTTGGGCGTGACAATAGTCAACCATAAACGCGTCATTTACTGGGTTGACAACTATACAAAAAATGAAATACATGGTTGGAAAACATGACGCCTGGCGTGGTGCCATGGTATGGCCTCATCGTGCCCTCGTAAAAAAATGGAGAATGGTTTCCTTATGTAGTGATGCATGCCTTTCATAAATCAAACCATCACGGAGGAAGTTTCATGTCTTCGAGGGGGGAATCACCAAGATTGAAGAGGAATCCAAATTTCCTTTGTCCATGAGTTATTTTCAACGATGAACATACACCCTGCAAATCACTATGATGAAATTTGGCACTTTTCCGGGTTCATTTACCATATTTAGGGGATTATGTGCATTTCCTAGGCATTAATGCACATAATTCAAGTTCAAACAACCGGTGCATGAAATGGTGCACAGGAATGGCCTAGAAAACCATGCTCGTGCCATTTAGTAAATTCTCATACCTTCTACAAGGAATGGATAGATATTTCTATGAAATGTGTGGCAATAGTCAACCACAAACTTTTGTTTATTGGGTTTTCAACAATAGAAAAAATGAAATAAATGCTTGAAAAGATGACGCCTGGCATGGTGTGCCATGCTATGAACTCACCTTGCCCTGGTAAAAATTTGAGAAGGTTTGGCTTGTGTCGTCATGCACGCCCTTCATAAATCGAACCATCACCAAAGAAGTTCCTTGCTTTAGAGAGGGAAATCACCAAGATTGAAGGGGAATCCAAATTTTCTTCGTTCTTTGCCTTGGAGTTTTTTTTCTACGACGAAAATACACCCTGCAAATCACCGTGTTCAAATTTGGCATTTTTCCGGGCTCATTTACCATATTTAGAGGATTATGTGCATTTTCTAGGCATTTTGCTCATATAAAGCCAATCCATCTGCAACTGCACGGGTGTGATGTGAGGGACATGGATTGTTGTTCGATCGTGACACATCCTACGATGCACACGCGCAATCTGCGTGGCTGGGGTTTCGGTCAATCATAACACAACACACAATAGGCTCAGCGCACATTGTTTCCGGAAGTGACAGAGATGAACCGTGTGCGATAATGAACGAGCAAAATTTTAAGGGAAGCTAAATTTCTATTGTTGTTTGTCGTTGATCTCTTGAATACCACCGCACTGTACGGCTGCCCGGCCCCTCCGCCCCGGTGTTCTCTCCAGGAGTCATCCATGGCACCATGGCGCATAGTAATTGGTAGGGAAGCGATAGCATCCCGCTGCACCGCGTTTCTCGCCGCCCGCGACCGCAGACATGTTAAGGAAGCAATGGCATCTCGCCGTGCTGAATTCATCGCCGTCGACGGCCACACAGTTACATGGGCGGACTTTGACGCTGGCATGGCAGAATGGGTGCTGGATCTAGAGGCGGCCAAAGCCGCACAGAAGGAGCGGAAAAGGCAGAAAGCAGTCAAGAAAAGAGAGCCCCGCTGCCGCAAGAAAGCAGAGGCCGCACGCCGTGGCGAGGAGAGCTTAACAGAGATCGAAGCATGGTGGGCTACCACCTACAAGGCCGGGAACGTGAACACCGGTATCTGGCCAGCATGCCCGATGGCAGCATGTGAGAAGTAGTTTAAGTTTGTAGTATTAGATCAAATTACTAGTAGTACTTTAAGTTTGTAATATTAACGTACAATGTCGGTAAGAGCATCCTTTGAGGGCCTTGAGCGTTGATTAGCATGTGTGACCGTGTGCGTTTTTTTGCGTAAATCATTAGAAGATCACAAAACACACGGTTTCTATGCCGTACCCGTCTGCGTTTTTTCCGTTAATGATCCATAAGTCAGTTACTTGTGCGATGTTTCCTAATAAACTAGGAGTGCCATTGACCAAAAAAAATCAATTACACCTGTACATTTTTTTGGGAGATGGGATCTGCCAATTTTCTGTTTTCTCACACACGAGTATTTTACTCGCTTCGTCTACTTTGTGTGTTTCCGCCGTCCAAGTTTGAAGTTTCCTAGTGAAATTTCCATTAGGAGCGCGATTTTAGAATTTATTCCTCCAACCACATCCCCACCCATCAAATTTCCTCAGTGTCCCCCCCCGCGCCTCCCCCTACCGGCATCTCAAACTACCGCTGCCGCAACCACAACTTCAACCACATCTACGTTCTGCTCGGATCCAGTAAGGTAACCCACCGATCTCTATCACGGCCCCGGCCTGATTGCTTAAATGGCGCCTGCGAAACATCCTCGTGCCTTAAAATCCCCACCGCTAGGAGCTGATGGCGGTCCATGGCGCGATGGCCGCTATGCGTGTTGACCCATAGGAACACCTCGCCTCCGGCACCGTTGACATGGTGCAGGCTCTAGCCCAGATGAAGTACCCTCGTAACTGCCCCTAGGAATTAACACGTAAGATCTGACCAGCTAAATCTTACCAATACCACTCGCAATGGCGATGATTTTTATGGTTGATATAATAAGCATGTTCATGCCTTGTTTATTTCAGTACTGCACACTGTGTGATGTTCAAACTTAAAATACATGACTCGGGATAAAACTAGAGATGCTTCCCATTTGCTATTTTTACTGGATGCTAACCCTGTTGTACTTAACATGCATGTCCATGTACTTACGTAGGGTCATAATGGCAATGCTGTTGTTTGCCGTCGAGGTTAGCTGCATCCCATGTCTTATAGTATTTCACATCATTTGTCCAATTGCAGTTTAACTTCTACCATTTACTGGTTGCATGTAGGTACACATGTCAGTGGCACTGATCCACGCTGCGACCCGTAGGAACAGCCCGCCTCCGCCGTCGCTGACTTTGGGCGGGCTCTGGCCAAGATGAAGTGCCCCAGCAACTACCTCTCAGGACTTACCACGTATGTACTCACCGGTTCAATCTTACCAATACCTGTTGCAATTAATGGCTATGTTCTGTACGGTCAATGTATTAAGCATGTTCTAGTAAACATGCCTAACACGTTTTGCTACTTTCCCTACCTTTTTATAGACATCTGGGCCATTCTCTGCTCTGGCAGCACCTGCCTTGTGATGTTTAACTATACCAACTGCATTTTTATCAGTACTGGTTTCAATGGCTATTAAGCCTGTTGAAATTAGCAGTTGAATTCATTTTTTAACAGTTGTATTCAATGGCTACAAACTTACAAAACATGACTTTGGATGTTGTTAAGCATGTTGCTATTAATAGTTGTATCCATTTTTAATGTGTCCCTTTGCTACCATGCTACTCTCCGCACGACCCTCAAACCGTCGGGGATTGGGAGACTTGATGCATACAGTTGTCCCTATATAACCGTTTCTGATATCTTGAATATCCCAAACGCTTCATCCTTGCTACTCGTTTGTGCTCACGTTGCCATCACAGTCAGAGTTTTGTGGTTTTACCTAAATCCAGGCAGATTCCAGGCACGGGAGTTTTACGATGCTTGGCACATCACAAACAGTTCATGATTATAAACCGTGTACGATAGGTAGACAATCACACGCATTTAGTTTTCCCGCACTGTATGCTATAGTGTCTGACACAAAACACGATTTGCAAATGCCAATTGTGTGCATTGTTACACACGTTTCCTCTCCGTGAACCATGTCGGATTATGATGTATATCGCAAACGCTTTGCTTTATTAACCGTGTGCGCCGTAATGACCTGCACGCCATAATTTCGCCCTAATTTAGTTGCTTCTATTTAAAATTGTACCTAATCTAAACTTGAAAGTAGGCTTTAGCTTTATTCATATCTATCAGGTTCAAACAACCAATGCATTATTCAATTCACAGGTACATATGTTTAAGAAATACATAAGCACCAAATAAAGAATTATGAACCAGGGTTCTATAATTGTAGTATACAGATGGTAAAGAAAGAGGCGACATACATTCCGGTTGATGAACAAGGTGAAGCGGAATGGCCCTATTGTGCTCTCCTGAATGCAGAAGGCATGCAGGACTCTAGTCCAACCCCTTGTGATGGACAGACGCCAATCATGTAGTTTGAGAGCTAATCTTGAGTAAACTGCTTCAGGAGCCACTTTGAAGGAAAAAAGATTCAGACATTGTCATCTAACACAACTCATCACCGGCAGTAAAAAGAAGGCTACAGGGTTCTTATTTACCTTCCTGCAATTCACTGTTGTCTTGCATAAAGTATAAACAAATAGTTCGATTGACGTCTTTGGACCCATTTTAATAACAATCTTTATTAGTTTTCGGACTTGATGCTGGTTCATGAATATCTCATTGCCCCAGAAAGGGTCGAAGTGTGGAACTTTGGGAATGATATATGTACCTAAAAGCACCAAGTTAATATTAGAAGCTAAACAACAATTGAAAAATGATGTAGTACAACACCCCCTCCATCCCATTATATAAGATTTTCTTACATGGATACCTAGACATCATCAGAACATTAAGGTAACACTCTTCCATGTTGTATGCACCCTGGGATTGCGTATTTAGTCATTCAGTACAATGTATGTTGCTATGTTGCCTGAGATATATTAAATATGTCCCTAGATAACCTACTGATAAATGGGTTACAAATATATTCAGTGAAATATCCGATTCGACGATTAATCCCTTATCAGCCCAGGCTATATGGTACCCACTACCGATATCCTAAACAGTGAGTACATATAAGCAATGCGATGAAAATAACCTCGATGGGAAAAAACACTGTTCTGAATATTGTCCTGCATGAGTACATATAAAGGCATGTTAAGCACGACAGGCTAAACTTCAACAAAATATATCCATGGTAGACAATATATTCTACAAATGATAGCGACAGTGTGCAGGCTTAAGGACGCTAGTTAAGCAAAACAAGAAGTGGAAAGGTGTGTTAACTACATCAGGCATAACATTTTAAAACAAGGAAATAGTCATTCAAACTGGTATTGTGCAGGTCTAAACTACACTAGTTATTGTAAAAAATGAAAAGGCATGTTAACTGCAATATCCTTAAAACCAACCAAATATCATAATTCATAGTGGTATTGTTGAAACTGTTATTGACGAAACTGAACTGCACGGCAAATAGTTGCACATATAGAGTATCACATTGTGAAGAACTGAAATAAACAAGTCATAAGGCCATCTCTAGTCGATCTGTTAAAAGTTAAAGGCCTAAACTCTTACTATATATATATATATATATAGGGTGGGTCTATTCTCATAACACCCCTTAAGACCTTAATCTCATAACAAAGGCCTTATTCTCATAACACCCCCCCACTTAACACAGGTTTCTAGCGCGGCAGAGCCCTGAGGACAGCAACCCCCTCCCCACCCCGCCTTCTAGCGCGGCGGCGCCCGCAGACGATAGCCCCCTCCCCACCCCAACCTTCTCCTTCTCCCCGCACCTCCCACCCAGCGCCCCACCTCCACCCTACCCCCGGCGCCCACAACCACCCCACCCCTGACCGACCGGCCTCCTCTCTACCCCGGACAGATCCCCGTCCCACCACCACGCACCGACGCCGCCCATGTACAGCGCCGCCACACGTCAGATCCGTCGTTCCCGGCCTTCAACGCCCACATCCAGGGCCCGCCTGGCGGCCAGATTCGGCGAGCCCGCCTCCACCATCCTAGGCAGGATCCGGCGCCGGCCCAGCCTCGTGCCGCCCCGCCCCGCCTCTCACTTCACCACCCTGCGACTGATGTGCTCTGCCGCCCCGTCGCCGGTCCGTGCTCGCGCCGCCCCGCCGCCGGTCCGTGCTCACGCCGCCCCGCCGCCTCCCACCTCCCACGGCACCTCCCTTCTGGTCGTCGACCGAGCTCGTCGCCAACATGGGCTCGCGCCACCCCTGCCAGGCATCACCCACCCCCCACGCTCGGGCCCGCCCTCGTCCCCCTGATCTGGATCGAGCCGCCGTTGGGAAGTTCATCGTCACGGCTGAAAGTTGTGCGGTTTGGCGCCCTACCTCATCACCGGTCATGGCGTCGTAGCTACCAGCCTCGAGCGTCCACTCCCCCCCCTCTCGATCTTCTGTTTGCCGATGTCGCCCCGTCCAATCCAGGCAGTTGGGTGGGAGTTGGGGTATCTCCGGCGTCCAGCCGTGGGTTCCCCTCCCTCTCCACCTCCATGTGCAGTGCGGTGACCCCCAAGGTGTAGTGCCGCATGCGTGTTGGAGAGGTTAACTTCTTTGTTGTTGTATGTTCACTTGCGGCGGCACCTTGTTTTTAATTTTGTTTGTGTGTTGAATAGAAACTAGGCTAGCCTTGCAGCTCACTGGCAAAAAATCTACTTCCCCCCTGCATAGATGCATTTTGGCAATAAGGGCTCTGTAGACCGGCGGTTCAGCTCGCAAATGCTTTCAGTTTGTCGACACACACATGAAGCTCCTCCTCTACTCTGAAACCTTCCAGTTCTTCGTCGTGCCCTGTGCGGTCTGGCGACCATGGACGTGCGGCTTGCTGGCACATGCAGTCCGCCCCTCAGCGGATTGCAGTACGACACTCTCATTGGTGCAGCCCGCTGGCTGCAACTACGCAAGATGACGATGAAAAGCATGTCATGCAGCTCGCCGCGGCTCTGCTTGCTGTGGCGTACAGTCCGCTTGGTATGTTGGAGAGGTTCTTTTTCATGAAGAAAGGTTGATGCAGACCACTTCGAGGAGTATTGTGGTCCACTTCACTCAAATGTATTTATCTTTTGTAAAAAAATAGATGCATTCCGTTTTGGCATTGTTGTTTGCACGTCTTGTGTGTGAAGTGCACGATGTGCTCGTTTGTTTCAAAACCCAGTCAATTCTGTGAAGTGCACAATGTGCTTTGTGTGTTTCAAAACTCAGCCGAATCCGTCAAAACACATGTAGTGCGCTTGGTCCTCGGACGAGGTTCATTTTCGAGAGTGATACCGTTCATTTCCGCCCAACATGGTGTGAAAAGAATGTTACTGAAAACAATAGAATAGTAATGTGGTTCACTTCAATTTATGTCACAGGTCACTTGCCCTCGTCTCTGCGGTCCACTCTCGTTCATATTTTTTTTAAAGACAACAAAAACTCGTCTGAGAAAATTTACGTCCGACAAATGAAATAATGCAGCTCGCTTGACCGTCTGATGCAGTGCGGTTTTCATTCTAAAAGCAGTGTGGGCGGCCGTATGATGTTGTTCATCCCGTAAGTGCAAAAAAATTGTTACCAAAACGAAAAAAGTAATGCGGGTCACTTCTTGATAGTGTTGTGGTTCATTTACACCCGATGTGAAGTGCACTCTACTTTCTTGTCCTTGAAAAAATTATGTTTAAATAAAAGAAACCATGCAGTTCTCTTACCCGTCTGATGCGGTGCGGTTTTTCGTCTGATGCGGTGCGGTTTTCTGTCATATGAAGTACCCACGTCGATTTGGGTGTCACGAAAAACACAGTGTCTGCATTTCGATAAATTCGAAACTGCTCTTAAACCGTAATAAATTAGAGGGAATGTTCTACATGAAAAAGTAGCGTCTCGACGATATCTTTCCAACGATGTATCGTTTGGATCATTTCGACCAACGGTTTGTAAAAAAATTGCGAAAAACAGCCGCTGCCCTTCGTAGTCTGCCGCACGATTTTCAAAATTAACTAAAAATCGTAAGGAATATCGAAAACATTTCAACATATGAAAGTTGCGCCTCGTCCATAGCTTTCGAACGGCGTATCACACTCCTCGTTTCGACAAACGGTTAAAAAACTGAAGCAAAAACAGTACCGAAAAATTGTAAAAATTCGAAAAACAGAATTCAGCGATTTAGTAAATTTGAAACTGCTCTTAAACCATAATGAATTAGAGAAAATAATATATATGTAAAAGAACGCATCGACGATACCTTTCCAATGGTGTATCACTTGCTTCATTCCGACGAGCGGTT
The DNA here is from genome assembly GCA_902687465.1 of Secale cereale. Taxonomy (NCBI): domain Eukaryota; kingdom Viridiplantae; phylum Streptophyta; class Magnoliopsida; order Poales; family Poaceae; genus Secale; species Secale cereale. The sequence continues at coordinate 498,112,771 of LR738711.1, read as the reverse complement.
AGGAAAAAATCGCGGAAAAACGGTCGCTGCCATTATTCGTCGGTCGCATCGTTTTCAAAACTGCTCTTAAACCGTGCGGAATCTTGAAAAGTGTTCAACATGGCGAAGTAGCGCATAATCCATACCTTTTCTACGGTATATTACAGGCATTGTTCCGACAAACGGTTAAAAAACTAGAGCAAAAAAGGTACCGAAAAAACAACATGTACAGTTTTTTCAACATGAAGTTCACTGGTCCCTGTGTTGCAGTACCTCTGCTACTAAGAGTGCAGTGCCCTCATGTTATGCTTGCAGTGCGGAAGTGTTATGAGAATATTATTCTCATAATATTATGAGAATAGACCGGCTATATATATATATATATATATATATATATATATATATATATATATATATATATATATATATATATATATATATATATATATATATATATATATATATAGGAACACTATTCTAATCCCAGGATTAGAATAGTTATTTGGATCACGTCATGCCTATATAGGGCGCGGAGGAGTTGTTCCCGAACTCGAACACATACTTCGGAAGAAAAAAAACACCTAACCACGGCGCCCC
>LR738711.1:497967899-498110607 GCA_902687465.1 Secale cereale | reverse complement strand
ATATATATATATATATATATAGGAACACTATTCTAATCCCAGGATTAGAATAGTTATTTGGATCACGTCATGCCTATATAGGGCGCGGAGGAGTTGTTCCCGAACTCGAACACATACTTCGGAAGAAAAAAAACACCTAACCACGGCGCCCCACTACCGATCCCCGACCAACCCCCACCTCCCGACCCCGGCTAACCCCCGCCGCCACCCACCGGCCATGCGCACCACGCCGCTGCCCCAAACCTCTGCAGCCCATTGGCCTCACGCGCCGCCGCCGGTCGTGGAACCCGCGCGCTGCCGCCGACCGTGGATCCCGCGCGATGCCGCCGGCCGTGGATCCTGTGGGCATGCCGCCAGGCTATGGATCGCATCCGCCGCCTCCTACGGCGCGAGGCCACCTCCTCCACCTATGGCGTGCAACCGCCTCCGCCTGGCTCTGGATCCGCCGGTGCTCCTCCTACCAGCTCCATCTCGACCACGCGCGTTCCTCCTCCCACCCCGACACGCACAAACCATCGGGCGCCGCACCTCAATCTCGCCGCCCCGCTGCTCGATGACCGTCCCGCTCCCCGGTGGCTGGCTCGCCATCCACCCCGCTCCACGGCTTGCATCATGTTTGCGCTAGCGCCCGACGCGGCCGACCTCCATGGGAGCAGCCGTTGTGGCTCCCTTCCTGGCAGAAGCCATGCGTCTCCCCCGGTAGTCCTGTGCACATCTGCTGACATTGGTCTCCATGTGCCCCTACCCGACCTTCATGGGGTGCGACCCCGACCTTTATCATGTGCGTTCGACCACAGGCAAAACTGCAGGGGATGGCAGCAGAGGTGCAACCATTCGCTCCATCGAGGTCGGCGCCGCCTCCACCATGGTTTCATGCTCCAGCCCACACTGTTTTGGCCGCCCCATTTCCCGCTCTCCGGCCACCGACGTCTATCTCCGTGCAGCCAGTGAGTTCCCACGCCCAAACTGCTGTCGCGCGGCGGCGGTTCTCTACCAAACACACTGGCCTGGCCCAGCCCTGCCGTGCCTCTCCTCTTGTCACGGCGCTCAAGGCGCTGAAGATCCATCTCCGCAAAGGAATTGCAGCAGCGCACCAAGAGAACCCAGCTCATCCCTACTCTGCAGTGGCGGACACATCAATTTGAGGGGGGACTGAAGTAGTGAAGTTCAAAGAGTATTGGGGTTAAGGTTTAGATAGTCCTTGTTTTTGGGGTGTTGTTGCTAACCACACACCGAGTTCGGAGAGGCGCATCGTGCAGGCAAAGTGTATGCTAGTGTAAACGACACTAGGAGCAGTACAAATGGCAGTCTTCTTCTCCATGGATGTTGCAGGGTCACATGTGATGGTACAACTGGTGCGAGAGGTGCAATCAGTTGCTGATTGTGAGTGTAACTTGACTCTGTTTGGTCTGTCTAAGAAAACAACAGGCTACATATACACTTGTTTGCCTAGGTTCATTCTTTCATCCTTACTAGTTCCTCAACCTACAACCATCTTTAACTACGTGGCCATCAATTGGCCATATGTGGCACAAATGAGGACCTCCTCTACTTCTTATGCTAGTTAGCTGCAGCTTTCCATTGCCATATACAAGCAGTTAATTGTTTTGCCCACCCTCTTATATGTGCATTCGTGTTTCCAAGTTTTTGCCCAATTGAATCCTCCTAAGCTTTTCTTTTGGAAAATATGTGCATTTGAACGTGAGAAAAAAGTCTGTACAAAGAAGTTCATGTATTAGTTCCAGGAAGGTTCATGTATTACTAAGTGTGTGCACATATAATTTATTTCTCCTCATATGTGTGTATGTCTGTTTGTGTGTGTTCTCCCAGATCAACTTTAGCATTGACCAAGGTTTCACCAGCAAGGGAAACAACAGTTCCGCGCGTACGATGCTTCACATTTCTATCTCTCCCCATTATCCAGTTAGTTATTTTGTCCCGTGTGGCACAAAAATCAAATTGTGTTCATATAAATAAATAAACATATACAAAAAATGTTCGTAGGAAAATTATGAGAAGTTCAAATTGTTCAAATATGGAAGCTAAAAAATGTTAAAATAAATCCAATTTTCTACTACTTGCCTCCCACCTCTTTTCTAAAAAAATGTAGAACCCCTCTCTTTTCTACTATTTGCCTCCATTAGTTCAAGATTAAAAATGTATTTGAATTGGGAATTTGATTTTGTATCCCTCCAATTTAATGAGAACTAGCAGTAGCATCTGAAATCTATTGCAAAACTTTTTCTAATGTAGGCAAACAAAAATGGGCACATTATTTTCCTCGGCACTGATGTGCATGTTGCCGCCGTCATTGCAAGCTCCAGCTCAACCCCACCGTTGCAGTCCAACGACTCCAGTGGCAGCCGTTCGCCACTGTCGTGTAGGGTAAGATGGATCTCAACATCTTGCTCATCCCTGCCGCAGCCATGGAGTCATGTGAGGTAAGATGGATCTCAACATCTTGCTCATCCCTGCCGCACCCATGGCTCCCAGCAGGCCGCTGCCTTGTGACGAGGACGTCGGCCTTCCATCCTCCCGCACGAACCCCACAATGCACCACCATTGGGACTTACAAAAAATTGACCATATAATACACCAAGAAGTTCAAAAATAAAAAATGGAAAAGTTCAAAAAATTATAAAAAATGGTGTTTCTACATTTTAATAAGAAAATAGGAGAAGTTCAAATTTAAGAAAACCAAGCAGTTTAAAAAGTTTGTAAACATGGATTTGCCCTTTTTTAAAACCAAGACGTTCAATTTAAGAAAAATAGAGTAGCTAAATGTATGTAAAAAAACTCAGGTTTTCACGTTACTAGAGAAAAAACCAAGAAGTTCAATTGGAAAAAGCAAAGCAATTTAATATTGATTTGAAAAAATCGCATTTTTTGAGTTACTAAATGTCACACCCTGATTTTCATATCACATTGCTTAAGCTAATTTTCATGTTAAAAATGTGGATTTGCAAAAACTTTTGAGTGTTTTTGACCTTGCTTGATTTGACTTTTGTGTGTTGTTTGCTAGTGCTCTAAAAATCAAATAAATCCTCCAACTCTTATACTTCATCTCCTTGACCCAAAACCTTTTCCCAATGATCATGCCATGTGTATAGACCAGTATAGAATTTTCTTATAAAAATATTTTGGCCAAATGGTATTTTCTAAAATTAGTTTTCCAAAAACCCCTGAATTGAGGTTTGCACTGCAAGTACCTTATTTAGGGTGTGAAAAATCTTTCAAAAGGATTATTTGAATCCTATTAGATATAGGACTCCCAGAAACCACAAAAGTGTAATTTCAAAAGTTATTTTTATATTTTATTTAAAAGCTTTTTCTTAAGGCCAGAAATGGTCTTTAATAGGGAAATATTATTTAATCATTTCAAAAATATTTGCCAAAATTCAGGGAAACTCATAGGACATATATTGTCCATATATAAGAGTTCCAGCACATGGTCATGTTCAAAATATTGGACAAATCCTTCCAAAACCCTTTCTGGATATTTCAAGCTTTTGAAATATTTACAAAGGAAATATTCTCCAAAAATTCCAGGGAAATTCTATCATGTCATATATGACATATTTGATGATCTTGCAAAGCCTCAAGCCTTGAAGATCAAGGAAACATCCTCAAACCCCTTCAAAACCATTATGTCCATATTTGAAGTTTGAGCAACTTTACATTGCCAAACTTTTCCAAATGCTCTCAAATTTGGTGCACATGCTAGAATGGCCTAATAAGGCATCTAGACCAAATGGCACAAGATTTGGAATGGAGCAACTTGATCAGATCACCCCAAAACCACTTCTGTTCAAATTTAAATTTGAACAACTTTACATTGTCAACTTTTTATATGGAGCCTCAAACTTTGTGGGCATGTTCATAACCCCAAATGATGATGCTAAACCAAGTGGTGCATCAAGGGGAGATGATTTGCTTGACTCCAACATCGTGAAATCATTTCTGTTCATTTCTAGGGTTCACCAAAGTTACATTGGCCACTTTGCCCAAATGAGCTCAAATTTGGTGTAGGGGCCTAATTATATGTGACATTTGATCCTGTTAAATCCCATGTCAAGTGGATGTCATTTGCTTGACCAAACACTGATCAAACACCTTCTGTTCATTTACCAAAACCTGTGTTTGGACCCCTTTTACTATTTCCCCTTACCACAGCCTATTCTGATCATCACCTACCCCTAGTAACCTTCCCATGGCCTCAGCTCAATTATTGGAGGGTAAAAACCCCATTTTTACTCTTGTGGACAGCCACCTTCTTCTCCTCCTTCACCTCCCTCATCATCCCAGTGGTTCCCCAGGGCATCCAAGACCACAGAGCAATTCTTTACTACTCCCTCTACCCTCTGGACACTGCTGGACACTAGAGGACACGGCCTGGAAAGCACAGACACGACCATGCCGGCCAAAGGCGTGCTCTGGAGCACGCTACAGTGCACCGAGGCACTGTAGCTTGGCCCTCCCGAGGCTTCCAGACAACCTTGGGCAGAGAGAGCGTGTCCCCCGAGGTGCCCTCGACGTCCACGACCTGCAGGACGGTCGGCCTTATCCTCCCCGGCCCTCCTCCTCTCTCTCCACGAGCTCGCCGTGCGCGCCCTGGACCGTGCTCACGGTGCACCGCGGCCGCAGCTATAAAAGGGCTTCCCCCGAGCGCCATTCGCCTCTGCTGGTGTCGGGGGAAACTGTCCACCACGAACACCTATGGGACCGGAGCCCCTTGCTTGTGCGGTAAGAGGGCGGAGGGAGCACGAAGAGCAGATCGTGGAGATCACGCAGGCAGTTTACCCAGGTTCGGGCCGCGATGGACGCGTAAAACCCTACTCCTGCTTAGTTTGTATTGAGTTGGGGAGCTCGGGAGCTTGAAGAACTAGCTACACCGAGCGTATGAGCGATCTAGGTTCCGAACCCTTTCTACGTTGTGCATGGGCCTCCTTTTATAGTGCAAGGGGTCACCGACAGGTGTCAACGTAGAAGAAAGGGTAAAAATGTAAAAGAGGTGGTAGTTGTAACAGTGCGGGAATAGTGGAGCTACAGTGTATGAACAGTGGTCGCTACCTACTTTGATAGTGGGGGACAAGAGCATTTAATGCCCGTCACCGTCGACCCCAAAAGCGCCCGCCCTTGCGTCTCCGTTTGCCACGGCGATGGCTTTACCACCGTGGAGTGCCACCGTGTCCCCCAGGCTGCACAGCCATCCGCCACGCGTCCCTGGAACGGCCCCAGTGCGACGCGTGGTTCGATAAGCTGGAGCGCGGACACACAGCACAACTCTCCCCGGCAAGCACCTTGCGGGGGTCTTGACCTTGCCGGGCCCGGGAGCTTGTCGGGCTCTGAAGCTTGTCGCTCCCGGGCCCTGCCGGGGCGCATGTTGCGCCCAGGCATGTCTTCTGTAACGCAATCTTCTAGTCTTCCTGGCAAGCTCCTCTTGCCAGGGCCTTGCGTGGGTGAGGTAATCTTGAGCCTGGAACGGCCTTCCCGGCAAGCTCCACTTGCCGGGGTCTTGATCTTCTGTCTTGCATACTTTGTTTTTGAATGGTTTTATATATAGAGCAGGAAGGTCTCCGGCAAGCGCGTGGTAGGCCCTGCCGCGGAAAGCTGCTACTGCCCGTGCACAAGTTGGGGTACTGAGGTACCCCTACCTTAGTACACCGACAGGAGCCCCCGGGCCTGGGCCACACACGGTGCCGAGCGCTGTTGGGCCAGGCCCCAAACAGTGCACGGGCACGCGCGGCCCACGGCACGCCGAATCCACTTCCGCATCCGCCGCGTCCCTCCGTAACGGCACGCGTCTATTGCGGCGTCGTGGGATGGGACGTGGCCACGTTCTTTTATTGGAAAGAGCGAAACGTCCCCCACTTCCCCATAAAAGCAGAGGAAGCAGGAGCGGTTCCCCTCCTACGCCTTCATTGCTTCTTCTTCCATCTCCAGAGATCCCCTTTGCGCTCCGCCTCCACACCTCCTCCGCCGTCTTCCGCATCTGCGCCGCCGCCGGACTCCTCATCCCCCTTCCCTCGCCGCCTCCGCCATGGCCCCGAAGACCGAGAAGGCGAAGGCGGAGAAGACCAAGAAGGAGAAATCAGAGCAAGCGGCGAAGCTCACCTTGTTGCGGAAGCGGAACGTCGTCTTCTCGCCGAGGCTTAGCGCGCGGGAGCTCTGGAACAAGTATTACTTGTTCTGGGCCAAGGAGACCAAGGCGCACCCTTGGACAAGAGCCTACCCCGCCGCCGCCAAGGACAACTACCCCGGCGGGTACTTCTTCTTCGCAGCTTTATTCCATTGCGGCCTTTGCCCCCCTTTTTCCGATTTCTTCTGCGATATCATGCATACCTACGGCCTCCACCTTCTTGACTTCACCCCCAACGCCATCCTCACGATGGCGGTTTTCGCACTTATGTGCGAAAACTATATTGGGATCTATCCGAACGTAGCGCTGTTTAGGCACTTCTTCACCCCTAGAGCAGAGGCCGGAGCACCCCTCTCCGGAGGAATTTCCTGGGTCTTCCGCTTGAACAAGAAGGAGTCCTACTTGCCGGGGGAGCTCCGCGGCAAGTGGGAGGAGTGGCGTGCAGACTGGTGTTGGATAGTCGAGGACGAGCCGCAACCCTTCACCGCGCCGCGCACAACACCCATCGTGCGCGGCAGGGACTAGAGCGAGCTGGATTCGGACGACATCAAGCTCAACGTCGCCCTCGTCCGGATTCTTCGTCTTCGGGTAGCAAAGTTGTCTGTCGGAGAAGTAGGCACAAATTTCCTCCGCCGCCGCATTGCCCCTCTACAGGATAGGAAGAGGCCGGCATGGGAGTACGGCAACGCGGCGGATATTATGAGACTGCGCCCCAGGCTAAACTTCAACTTCACGGTGCTTGAGCTAAAGGGGATGGTCCGGGAACTCTTTAAACATGACCCGGCCCACCCAGAATGGTTCAGAGCTCCCCGGGGAGTGGTGCCCCTCTGCAACAGCACAGCCCGGGATCCTCTTCGCACCATGATGCCCGCATGCGACTCGCATGGCGTGGACCGCACATGGATTCCGCCCAAGTCATCAGACATCATCAGCTTCTTCGACAACCTTGTGGAGGTGGCGAAGAACAAGGATGAAATCAAGGGGCTCACACGGGACACCACCGACCAAGAGATTGCGTATATAGCTTCTCGGGTTGAAGAGGCCGCTGCAGCCGCAGCGGCAGGAGAATTTGGCTTTACGCCCGACGAGGCAGAGGCTGCGGATGCGTCCTGCCAAGCGGAGGAGGCGGAGATCCGCAGGCTGCTGCAGCTTCCTCCCGACGCGCTTGCCGGGGTCCCTTCTTTGAGGCACTCCGGGATCCCCGGAATCGTGACTGAGGCCGCGGCAAGAGGCGGTGCTGCTGGAGGAATCAGAGGCGCCGCAGGGAGCGGAGGCGCCGGAGGGGGCGGAGGCGCCGGAAAGAGCACGGCCGCGGGGCAATGCGCTGGGTCCAGCAAGCCTGCCGGGGAGGAGGAGGAGGAGGAGGACGTCGGGGCCGACGAGGACTCCGACGGGTCTCTGGCGCTCTATGCCGACGACGTCTCCTCGTCACCGGAGACCTCCCCGCCCCGGGCAAGTCCCAAGCGGTCTCCGCTGAAACGTCTCCGCAAGGCGACGACGGGGACGAGGGCGCAGGCGCCCCGACAACAACCGACTCGCCGGGCAGCGCGAGCTTCCCGGGGGAGTCAAGCTGCGACGGGGGCGCCCGGCGCACCAACCACGGCGGGAGCGACCCGCACGCAGGCCACGGCCGGAGCAACTCGCGCACAGGCCACGGCAGAGGCGCCCCGCACGTCAGCGCCAAGCGGAGGAGGGTCTTCGCAGGGCGGAGCGGCTGCTCCGCCTGCTCCCCGGGCCTCGGCGTCCACAGGGGCCGGGTCCTCGCAGCCCCCAGCCCCGGGGACCGCCAAGCGCCCGAGGGAGTCTTCGCCTCCTGCTCCTCGCGCGGACGCGCCTCAGGTGGCGTTTGACTTCTCCGCCCTGAGCGACGACGACGACGAGGAGGAACAGGAGTAAGAACTTGATGTTTTGCATCTTCTTTAACATTGTCTTGATTTTTGTTGATTCTGATCTTTCTTCTTGCTTTGATTTCAGGACACTGGCCCACCGAGTGGCGAAGAAGGCCAAGGTTCCCGTCGTCGAGGTCGCGGACGACTCGCCCGTCGCGGCGACTGGAGACGCGCCGGAGACGAGCCTGCCGGACCCGAGTGCTGCTCCGAGGAGCAGCCCCCAGCGCAGCCCCCAGCGTAAGTCTGGGTTTCATACTTCCGCTTGCCGGGCGCGCTTGAGGATTTTGTCTTGTGCTAATATCTTGATGCTTTTGTCTTGTCTTGATTGTCTTGTGCAGAGGTGGAGCCGCAGCCACAGGAGCATCCGGAGACTGCTCCCAAAGAGCCACAGGCCCAGCCGTCCCCGCCAAGGACGAGCTCTCCGGTGAGGGAGAGTGCTCCGCCAAGGGCGGGTACTCCGCCAAGGGCGGGTACTCCGCCAAGGGCGAGTACCCCGCCAAGGGCGAGCAGCCCGGCGAGGGCGGCCACCCCGCCAAGGCAGAGCTCCCCGGCGAGGGAGCCCGCCGTCGACGAAGTCCGCCAAGGTATGCTTTGTAATTTTGTCTTCTTGGATTCATCTCTTTTTGGATATTTGCTTGAACTTCTTCTTCTTTTTCTTCTTCTTCTAGATCCTCCTCCCCCAGAACAAATGGAGACGGAAACCATCATCGTGGAGGAGGACGCGCAGGGCGACGGCGGCAACGCCCCTGTCGCTGAGGACACGGCGAGAGCCGCCGAGCCGGCTGCGAAGGAGACTGCCCCGACTGCAGACGCAGCGGCCGGGGAGGAGGACGGCGACCGCACTGCCGGCCCGGAGGTGGCAGGAGCATCAAGTGCTGCACCGGCCACCGACTCCTCCGCCGAAAAGGAGCAGTCGGGTTACTATCTTGAAGCTCCCAACGGCGTCTTCATCCAGGTGCCGTGGGGTTCTTCGTCGCGAGCCCCCGCGGAGGGCGAGGCCTTCGATGGAGAAGTTCTCGCCTCCGCGGGACTGAAGATCGTCGAGGCGCCCGGCGGAAGCGACGGGCCCAAGGCGGAGAAGCTGCTTCATCAGCTCCTGGCCCTTTACCGGGCCAGGCAGGCGAAGCTTGCGTCTCGGGAGGCCCTTGCCGCCAAGGCCGCCGCCGACATGGAGAAGCGCGCGGCGGAGCTCCACGCCGCCAACCAGGCCGCCCTCCGCAACGTGGCGGAGGAGCGCGAGAGGCTCGCCGGGGAGTACCAGGAGTGGCTCCTGGAGAAAGCTGAAGCCGAGGAGCAGCAGCGACTCGCCGGGGAGGAGCTGTCCCGGCGAGAAGGGGAGCTCACCCAACGGAAGGTCAACCTCGACTCCCATGAGGAAGACCTTGCCGCCCGGGAGCAGGCTCTTGGCGGAGAGCTGAAGGAGGCGAAGGCCGCCGCGGCTGCCGCGGAGACCGCCAAGGATGAGCTCTCGGCCAAGGTTGCGCAGCTGGAGGAGTCCCTTAAGGCGAGCGCGGAGAGGGTCACCGCGCTCAACACAGAGCGCGAGAAGGACGCTCACACCAACTCCGAACTCCAGGTGTGTCTTTCCAAGAAGGGCGACGAGCTGAAGGCCGCCAAGGACTCGATTGAGGATCTTGAGCTGAAGGTTTCCACGCTGAAGGACTCGCTCGACGCCGTCCGGGACCGGGAAACCAAGCTGAAGGAAGAGCTCCGCAGGGAGCGAGGCTTGGTGGAGAGCGCCAACACTGCGGCCGAGAACTTCCGCCGGACCGTCGAGGTGTGGACCGACGACTTGGTGTCCTCTACATCCAACATCGACCAAGAGCTGCTGGCACTGAAGGTTGAGCATCTCATCTACTCTCCGGATCCAAACCTCCCTCACAGCGCCAAGCTCAGCCTCTTCTTCAGAGGGATCGCGCCGGCTCTTGCAGATCTTCAGAAGAAGCTCCCCGCGCAACTGGCCGAGGAGTCGCGCCAGCTCTGCGCGGGGACCTTGGAGCGCGTCCTGACGAAGATTGTATACCGCAACCCCGGTATAAACCTTACCAACGTTCTCCGCAGCTTGCCGGCCGACGCGAACACGGAGGCGCTGAAGGCGCAGGTCGCCCACATCATCGCCAAAGTGAACAAGATCTCCAGGATTGAGGGCGACCGCGTAGATTAGGCCTCCTTTTTCTTTATCTCTTTTGTTGTTGCATAGTGTGCTATGAACTCATTAGTCATTGCGACAAGTTATCCTTTGTAAGATATTTATCTTTATTTTGATCAATTAGTGCAATGTTATCTTCCTTGTCTTGGTCGTATACTTTGTATGTTTTTCACCCTACGCTTCCAGGGAGCTCGCCGGCAAGGGGCCCTTGCCGCGAGCGCTGAGTGCTGGACTCTGAGCAGCCTGCTGGCCAAGGTCTTACCGGCAAGCAACCTTGCCGCAGCTAGTCGCAACGCACTCAGCTTGTTGAGTGAACTCGAAAACGAACCAAGGGCGCGACACTTGTCGCAGCTCACTTGAGTCGTTGAGCGTACTCGAAAACAAGATAAGGGTGCGGCTAGCTACGGGTAGGTTCCTCCGCGCACAGGTTTTCCATACAAAGTGTGATTGTTCAAGGAAGACAACTAAAAATTAAAAATTTGAACTGCTCAAATTCTAATAACTTAGCTTTCATATCTTGCTTCTTGGTAAGACTTCTCTTTATTGAACAACACTTGGCTCCTCTTCCATCTCCTTCCCCCCGGCAAACTTGTGTGCGAGGAACGTTCCTTCTGCTTAAGAGGCAAGGAAAAAGAAGAGGGAAACAAGTATATGGCCTTTCGGCGTGCTAATGCTTACAGGATATGTATGTTGCACAAGATGCCAAATAACACATGCAAATAGCAAAGAAAAGCATGTAAAAGGCAAATAGCGCAAAACACAAAAAACTTTACTGATGCACGGGATCTGCGCCCGGCTTTGTACAAAGGGTTGCATGCAACAGCGGCAAAGCTTGTACAAAAGGTGGTTGCCGGAGCGGATCACGGCAACCGCGCCTTATGGTTGAAACTTGCGAAGATGCTCTATGTTCCAGGAGTTGCTCACCGGTAAGCCTTCTTCGGTCTCAAGGCGGACAGCGCCGGGCCTTGTGACTTGTCTCACCCGATAAGGGCCTTCCCACTTCGGCGTCAACTTGTTGGAATTCTTGGCGGACTGAACACGCCGAAGAACAAGGTCGCCTTCCTCGAGACTCCTGGCCTTGACCTTGCGGCTATGATAGCGGCGCAAGGCTTGCTGGTATCGAGCAGCTCGTACAGCAGCCTGGAGACGTTCCTCCTCGAGGAGCAATGCATCATCTTGTCGCAGTTGCTCTTGCTCGAGCTCATCATAAGCGAGCACCCGAGGAGATCCATATACGAGTTCCGTGGGGAGAACTGCCTCTGCCCCATAGACTAGAGCAAAGGGTGTCTGTCCGGTGGCTCGACTTGGTGTCGTTCTGATTGACCAAAGAGCCGCCGGTAGCTCCTCTATCCAGTTTCTTCCGCACTTGCGCAGCCTGTCAAAGGTCCTTGTCTTGAGTCCGCGCAGCACTTCAGCATTGGCCCTCTCCGCTTGACCGTTGCTCCTCGGGTGAGCAACAGAAGCGAAACAGACCTTGGCGCCAAGGTCTTGGACGTACTGCATGAAGGTGCGACTAGTAAATTGTGTACCGTTGTCGGTGATGATCCTGTTAGGGATTTCGAAACGGCAAACAATCGACCTGAAGAACCTGACCGCTGACTGTGCTGTCACCTTTCTCACTGGTTCCACTTCTGGCCACTTTGTGAACTTGTCGATTGCAACGTACAAGTACTCAAAGCCCCCGACAGCTCGAGGGAAAGGGCCGAGGATATCGAGACCCCAGACTGAGAAGGGCCAGGACAAAGGGATTGTTTGGAGAGCTTGAGCTGGCTGATGAATTTGCTTCGCATGGAACTGGCACGCTTCACACTTGGTTACTACTGCAGTTGCATCTTGGAGGGCTTCTTGGCAGAAGAACCCTTGCCGGAAAGCTTTCCTGGCAAGTGCCCTTGCGCCAATGTGGTGGCCACATATGCCTCCATGTATTTCTGCCAACAACTTCTGTCCATCTTCTCTGGAAATGCACTTCAACCTGACACCGTTGAGTCTTCTTCTGTACAGCTCGTTATCCACGAACTGGTACATACTTGACTGCCTGGTTATCTTCTCTATCTCTTCTGGGTCGTCGGGAAGTTCTCCACTTTGCAGAAAACGGACGATCTGCTGCGCCCATGCCGGAGCCCGAGGCTCAACGGCAAGGACTAAAGGCTCGAGGGCCGCTGCGGGAACCTCAGCTTCTACGGCAAGAACCTCTGGTTCTGCCGGAGCTGATGGTCCTCCGGCAAGCTCGCCGGGGCGAGGCTTGTCGGGAACACTTGCTTCAAATGCACAGATCCGAGGATCTGCAGGAGCAAACTGTTCCTCAGCGTTCTGATCGTTGATCTTGGGGACCTTGGCGGCGGTTTCAGGAAGATCCGCCGACAAGTAGTCGCCGGAGACCAACTTTCTCTTCTTGGACTGCCCAATTGATGGTGTAACGGATGGTTGAGTTAGCTTGAGCAAAAAGGTCCCTGGTTCCACAGGTAACTTCATCGAAGCACACTTTGAAAGGCCATCTGCAATTTCGTTCTGAGCTCTCGGGACGTGCTCCATTTGCAGACCTTCAAAATGCTCCTCAAGCTTCCTCACTTCATCTACATAAGCTTCCATCAAAGGGCTCTGGTAACTCTTGTTAACTTGTCGGACCACCAACTGAGAATCTCCCCGCACAATCAGCTTTCTGATCCCAAGTTCGGCCGCAATCCTGAGGCCGGCGAGCAAACCTTCATATTCAGCGGTGTTGTTTGTTGCTTGCTCCCTTGGAAAGTGCATCTGGATAACATATTTGAGGTGCTCTCCGGTGGGCGCGATGAGTACCACGCCAGCACCGGCGCCTTGCAGCGAGAAGGCACCATCAAAGTACATTACCCATTCACTTGTCGCTTCTTGTACGGGTGCACTTGTTTCTTGGACTTCTTCATCGGGCGTCGGGGTCCACTCAGCTATGAATTCTGCCAAAGCTCGACTCTGTATGGTTGAGGTACTTTCAAACTTGAGTCCAAAGCTCGACAGCTCCAGTGCCCACTCAACGATCCTGCCTGTTGCTTCTGGATTGTGCAATATCCTCTTCAGCGGAAAGCGAGTGACCACTGTTATCTCATGTGCCTGGAAGTAATGGCGCAGCTTTCTCGAGGCCATGAGGAGGCCGAAAAGCAACTTTTGCACCCCGGAGTATCTTGATCTAGCCCCCTGCAAGAGGGAACTCACAAAATACACCGGGCGCTGCACCATCTTCTTCCGCATTTCTTCCTGTTCCTGTGCAGAGTTGTCCTTGTCGGGGCCAGAGCTTGTCGGAGCAGCCCCTGCTTGTCGCTGGATTCGCTTGCCGGTGGTGCAGATTCCTCGTCGGCCTCCCTCTTCGCTACTAACGCAGCACTAACCACCTGGTTGGTTGCCGCTAGGTATGGCAGCAACTTTTCCTGTGGTCTAGGTGCGACAAGTATTGGAGTGGAGGATAGGTACCGTTTCAAATCTTGCAGCGCTGCCTCCGCTTCCGGAGTCCACTTCATGGGACCTGCCTTCTTCAAGATTTTGAAGAAAGGTAGGGCGCGCTCTTCAGACTTCGAAATGAACCTACTGAGGGCAGCCACACAACCTGCAAGCCTTCTGACATCCTTGACGCGCTTCGGGGCCTCGATCTGCTCGATGGCTTTAATCTTGTCGGGGTTAGCTTCAATCCCCCTCTGTGACACAAAGAACCCGAGAAGTTTGCCGGAGGGGACTCCAAAGACGCACTTCTCGGGGTTCAACTTGAGCTGTATCTTGCGCAGGTTCTGAAATGTCTCTTCCAAATCTTGGACCAGGGTATCTTTGCTCTTGCTCTTCACCACGATGTCATCCATGTAAGCCTCTACATTTCTGTGGATCTGTGGTTCGAAAGCAGTGTGCACTACCCTTGCAAATGTTGATCCTGCATTCTTCAGTCCAAATGGCATGCGTATGAAGCAATAAGTGCCACATGGGGTGATAAATGCGTTCTTCTCTTCATCTTCTTTGGCCATAAAGATCTGGTGGTAGCCTGAATATGCATCAAGAAAAGAGAGTAGCTCACATCCGGCAGTGGAGTCAACGATCTGGTCAATGCGCGGCAAGGGAAATGGATCCTTGGGACATGCTTTATTCACATCGGTGAAGTCTATACACAGTCTCCACTTCCCATTGGCCTTGCGCACGACGACTGGGTTTGCCAACCACGTCGGATGGATCACACCTCTAACTAGGCCTGCTGCCTCTAGCTTCTTGATTTCTTCAGCAATGAATTCTTGGCGCTCCACGGCTTGCTTCGTCACTTTCTGCTTGACGGGCCGCGCATGAGGACAAACAGCAAGCTTGTGCTCAATTACCTTCCTGGGAACACCGGGGATGTCAGATGGTTGCCAGGCAAACACATCGACATTCGCCCGCAGGAAGGCAACGAGCGCGCTTTCCTATTTGCTGTCAAGTGTGGCACTGATGGTGAAGGTACCACCAGTGCCGTCCTCCTTGGCGGACACCTTCTTGGTTGCCGGTGGAGCGGCCATCCCCTTCTTACACTTGCCGGTGGAGCTCGATGGAACGTCCTCGACGGTAGCGCAGCACTCCGAAGAGGTGCGGTTGCCGGAGTGGGCCCCAGAGCACTTGCTGGACTTGGTCTTGGTCTTCTTCCCCCCGGGAGCTTCAGCGGCAAGTGTGTCCTTCTCTGCTGCAGCTGCTGCATCCCGGTAGATCTTGTCGGCGCAGACAAGCGCATCCTTCTTGTCGCCATGGACAGTGATGACACTTATCGGCCCCGGCATCTTGAGTACGTTGTAGGCGTGGTGGGAAGCTGCCATGAACTTGGCGAGGGCGGGACGGCCGAGTATCCCATTGTATGGCAATGGGATATCGGCGACGTCGAATGTGATGCGCTCAGTTCTGAAGTTGAGCTCCCCGCCAAAGGTCACCGGCAGAGTTATCTTCCCCTTGGGCTTGCTCCTTCCCGGGTTGATTCCTTGGAAAGAACCGGTCTCTTCGAGCTCGCCATCTGGGATTTGGAGTTTCTTGATCACAGCAGAGGAGATCAAGTTCAGCCCGGCCCCGCCGTCAACCAACATTTTGGTGACCTTGAGGTTGCGGATGGTGGGTGAGACCAGCATCGGCAAACACCCGACCGCAGTGGTGCGGTCAGGGTGATCCTCAAGATCAAAAATGATGGGCGTGCTGGACCATTTGAGGAGCCTGCGCGACTCCACGGGCGGCTCTGCTGCATTCACCTCCCGCACCCACTGCTTGAGTTGGCGGTGGGAGGTGTGCAGAGGGGCGCCACCGTCGACGCACAGGACCTCCGTGGCCTTCTGGAACTCCTGCTCGCTGTTATCTTCATCCTCCATGTCATCGTCGTCGTCTTCTTCGTCCTTGTCGCGGCCCCGGGGAGGTCGGTCACCTTGCCGCTGCTTGGCCTTGCCGCGGCGTCCTCTCCGGCCATTGAACGGCCGCTTCTTGCTTGGTTCTCCTCCGCCACCTTGGGCCTTCTCCTTGTCGCACCTCTTGTACTCAGCTTTCTGCTGCTCGACGAGGTACTCGACGCGTTTGCAGTTGGAGAGGTCATGGCCCTTGGTGCGGTGGATTTTGCAGTACTGCTTGTCGGAGCCGTCCTGCTTGTCGGCTGCCGCTACAGGGGCAGGCTCCTTGCCGGAGCCGCCAACCTGTGTTTGCTTGGCGGGAGCCTCCTTGCCGGACTTCTCGACGGCAAGCACCTCTTTCTTGTTCTTCCTTCGGTTGTTCCGCCGCCGGCTCTTCTTTGCCGGGGCGGCGTCGTCGCTGTCGCTTCCCCCCGCGCCGGTATCCTCCCCGGGGAGTCTCCTCCCCTCTTCGGCGCGTGCGCACTTAGCTCGCTGACATCCCGTATCTTGGTCATGGCCATTTCTTCACGCATGCGGCGGTTACGCACGTTCTGGTGGAACGCGCTGATAACCGCGACAGGGTGGACGTCGGGGATGTTGTGCTGTACACGGCTGAAACGTTGGATGTACTTGCGCAGGGGTTCTCCTTCCTTCTGGGCCAAAATGTGGAGATCGCTCTCCTGGCCGTGGGGTTTGTGGCCGCCCGTGAAGGCGCCAACAAACTGGTGGCAAAGGTCCGCCCAAGAAGAAATGGAGCCTTCCGGCAAGTGCATAAGCCACGAACGGACGTTCGGCTTAAGCACGAGCGGGAAGTAGTTCGCCAAAATCTTCTCGTCGCGCCGCCCGGCAGCCTGCACCGCGATGGTGTAAATGCTGAGGAATTCCGAGGGGTGCGTCTTGCCGTCGTACTTCTCCGGTACGTCAGGCTTGAAGTTCTTCATGCTGGGCCACTGGACGCGCGCAGCTCACGAGTAAACGCAGGGCAACCTGCCGCGTATGGCAAGTCACCTGGTTCACCGGGCGCGCGCGCGTCGACAGCGTTCCCAGCTCTCTGGTCTGATTGTCGCCGAGCTTCTCGGCGGCGCTCGATCGTTGTTCGAGCGTCTTCTTGTCGCCGGTCGTCAAGGACTTGGCGCTGGTCCCGACGGGCCCGCGGATCCGACGACGCTGTGGAGCCGTCGTCGGCGTTGTTCTGGCGGGGCGGCGTCTTCTGCTTCTGCG
The DNA here is from genome assembly GCA_902687465.1 of Secale cereale. Classification (NCBI taxonomy): domain Eukaryota; kingdom Viridiplantae; phylum Streptophyta; class Magnoliopsida; order Poales; family Poaceae; genus Secale; species Secale cereale. Next base: position 498,093,870 of record LR738711.1, on the reverse strand, counting down.
GCGGGGAGTGCACGGTGGTTGCACCCCCGGCAGTCTTGTCGCCGTCGGCCTTCGTCTTCTCGACTTGCCGCGGCCACGACGTCGCTGGCTGCTGCGGGGAGTCGTTGTTGGTGAAGGCGATCAGGCTCTGGATGGTTGCCCTCCAGTCTTCGGCCTTGTCTGCCGCTGGAGGGAAGTCGAGGAGCAGTTGCGCCCTTGCGAGCGCTTCTGCTGGAGTGGAGGGGAGCGGGGGCGAGCGGTGCGAGGAGCGGGATATGCTCGGACTCCTAACAGCGTTAGAAGGAGCAGGGTCCCGCCCCGGCGACCGCGCCTTGCTCGTGCCAGGACGATGGCCCGGAGCGTCCCGCGAGCCTCCGGTTTGCCCTTGGCCCAGCAAGCGGATGCCACCTCCTGTGGCATGGCGCTGCTAGGTTGTCGTTGCTGAGAAGGACGTGGCGCGTCCACGGAGACCAAGGCTCGGTCGTCCGTCTTGTCCTTGGATTTGGTGGCGCCGCGCGTGTCCTCGCCGGCGGCCACCCTTCCGACGGCGTCTCCCCCGCCCACCGTCGGTTCCGGTGGCGGCGGATGAGACGCAGACGGGCCTGCGACCTCCGAAGCCTTCTTCTTCGGGGCCATGTCGCTGTTGCTGATGAGGTTGCTGATGAAACTGGAGAGGTTGATGAAGAATGCGCCCGCGTGAATGCCGGATCAGGTTCGCACAACCTCGACGCCCCCTACCTGGCGCGCCAAAGATGTCGGGGGAAACTGTCCACCACGAACACCTATGGGACCGGAGCCCCTTGCTTGTGCGGTAAGAGGGCGGAGGGAGCACGAAGAGCAGATCGTGGAGATCACGCAGGCAGTTTACCCAGGTTCGGGCCGCGATGGACGCGTAAAACCCTACTCCTGCTTAGTTTGTATTGAGTTGGGGAGCTCGGGAGCTTGAAGAACTAGCTACACCGAGCGTATGAGCGATCTAGGTTCCGAACCCTTTCTACGTTGTGCATGGGCCTCCTTTTATAGTGCAAGGGGTCACCGACAGGTGTCAACGTAGAAGAAAGGGTAAAAATGTAAAAGAGGTGGTAGTTGTAACAGTGCGGGAATAGTGGAGCTACAGTGTATGAACAGTGGTCGCTGCCTACTTTGATAGTGGGGGACAAGAGCATTTAATGCCCGTCGCCGTCGACCCCAAAAGCGCCCGCCCTTGCGTCTCCGTTTGCCACGGCGATGGCTTTACCACCGTGGAGTGCCACCGTGTCCCCCAGGCTGCACAGCCATCCGCCACGCGTCCCTGGAACGGCCCCAGTGCGACGCGTGGTTCGATGAGCTGGAGCGCGGGCACACAGCACAACTCTCCCCGGCAAGCACCTTGCCGGGATCTTGACCTTGCCGGGCCCGGGAGCTTGTCGGGCTCTGAAGCTTGTCGCTCCCCGGGCCCTGCCGGGGCGCATGTTGCGCCGAGGCATGTCTTCTGTAACGCAATCTTCTAGTCTTCCTGGCAAGCTCCTCTTGCCAGGGCCTTGCGTGGGTGAGGTAATCTTGAGCCTGGAACGGCCTTCCCGGCAAGCTCCACTTGCCGGGGTCTTGATCTTCTGTCTTGCATACTTTGTTTTTGAATGGTTTTATATATAGAGCAGGAAGGTCTCCGGCAAGCGCGTGGTAGGCCCTGCCGCGGAAAGCTGCTACTGCCCGTGCACAAGTTGGGGTACTGAGGTACCCCTACCTTAGTACACCGACAGGAGCCCCCGGGCCTGGGCCACACACGGTGCCGAGCGCTGTTGGGCCAGGCCCAAAACAGTGCACGGGCACGCGCGGCCCACGGCACGCCGAATCCACTTCCGCATCCGCCGCGTCCCTCCGTAACGGCACGCGTCGATTGCTGCGTCGTGGGATGGGACGTGGCCACGTTCTTTTAATGGAAAGAGCGAAACGTCCCCCACTTCCCCATAAAAGCAGAGGAAGCAGGAGCGGTTCCCCTCCTACGCCTTCATTGCTTCTTCTTCCATCTCCAGAGATCCCCTTTGCGCTCCGCCTCCACACCTCCTCCGCCGTCTTCCGCATCTGCGGCGCCTCCGGACTCCTCGTCCCCCTTCCCTCGCCGCCTCCGCCATGGCCCCGAAGACCGAGAAGGCGAAGGCGGAGAAGACCAAGAAGGAGAAATCGGAGCAAGCGGCGAGGCTCACCTTGTTGCGGAAGCGGAACGTCGTCTTCTCGCCGAGGCTTAGCGCGCGGGAGCTCTGGAACAAGTATTACTTGTTCTGGGCCAAGGAGACCAAGGCGCACCCTCGGACCAGAGCCTACCCCGCCGCCGCCAAGGACAACTACCCCGGCGGGTACTTCTTCTTCGCAGCTTTCTTCCATTGCGGCCTTTGCCCCCCTTTTTCCGATTTCTTCTGCGATATCATGCATACCTACGGCCTCCACCTTCTTGACTTCACCCCCAACGCCATCCTCACGATGGCGGTTTTCGCACATATGTGCGAAAACTATATTGGGATCTATCCGAACGTAGCGCTGTTTAGGCACTTCTTCACCCCTAGAGCAGAGGCCGGCGCACCCCTCTCCGGAGGAATTTCCTGGGTCTTCCGCTTGAACAAGAAGGAGTCCTACTTGCCGGGGGAGCTCCGCGGCAAGTGGGAGGAGTGGCGTGCAGACTGGTGTTGGATAGTCGAGGACGAGCCGCAACCCTTCACCGCGCTGGATAGTACACCGACAGCTGGATCCTCCTCTCTCCCGTACACCTCCCAGACATCTCCCCTCTTCCTCTCTTGCGCTCCTGCTCCCTCCATAGCCAGAGTGCCGCCGCCGATCGCCGCTCGGGATCGGGCGCCTCGGCCACTCCCTCCTTCCCCTTCTTCGTTTCGAGGTCCAAGCCTTCCTCAGGGAATCTCCAGGGACGGGCCGGTCCTCCCCTTGGCCTGGGAGTCCCTCCTGGCGTGGTGCCGCCCGAGACCCCGCGGCCGCCGCGACCTCCCTGTGGAGGCGAGGCTGTGGCCCTCCTTGGGCGGGCTCGCAGCCACCCTCGGGTGCGGGGAGGGGAGCTGGAGCTCCTGGACACCTCGGCCGGCCCTCCCGCATCCCCAGGCCACGGCTGCGCCGGCGGCCGGAGCTTTCCCGCGCCCGGCGTCGGGCTGGAGAAGAAGACCGGGGGCGACGAGCAACCTGCGGCCGGGCCCCGCAGGTCAGTGACCACGCCGGCTGCCACGTAAGATAAGTGGAGGCGGGGCGGCTGGGAGGCGCTTTTCCAGCGCGAAGGCGCACTCCAAGGGGGCGCCTCCGACGTCACCGCTCCCCCCTGTGCACGCGGCCAAGCCATGGGCCGGCCCAGTTTCTACGCGGCTATCTTCCGCCCAGTGTGCAGCATAAGGGTATAACCCCTATTCCTTTCCTTTTTCCCTTTTTCTGTCAACTTCAAAAATGCCTAGAATATTCATATGAACTCCAAATGGCATGATTCAAATTCCCTATGGCTCCATAAATCATGCTCTATCACATAGTGCAACATGCACATTATTCCAGAAACTTTTCCTATACAAATATTTATCAAATGCCCATTTTTCCACTTTCTGTGATTAACTTTAGAAAATCACAGAGAGCTCATTTTTGATTCAAATGCAGTGATTCAAGTTCCTAGATGCTTGTCATGTCCAAACTTAGTTTTGGAACATTTTTAATAATAGTTTCTGTACCCCACCATATATTGAGCCATTTCTTCCTATTTATCAGCTTTGCAAAATCCTAGGAAATTCATTTCAAATCCAAATCCAGTGAAACCAACTCCTAAATGCTTCTAAAACCATGACTTGGTGATGGGTACCTTTGCTCATCATTCAAGGAATTATTTCTGTATACTTCTTCCAAATCCATAAACCCTTTAGTTCCATCATATTGGAATGTTCCAGATCACCTATTGATCCAATACCTATGAAACCACCTTGGTCATTTCTAATATGACCAGAGGTATCCTAGAAAAGTCCAACTCCTATTTTTTAGAGCACTTTTATTGTTGCTTTGATTGTTTTGCTTATTATGATTGTTTCCATCGTTAGTTGACGTAATAAACGGAGTATTCGGAGATGGACCAGAAGATTTGAAGACTCTGAAGAATAAGGCAAGCAGCCCTTTGACCATGTTCAAGAAACCTTTTTATGCATGTCTCATAGCACCTTTATATTCAATGCATCGGAATCATGTTGAGGTGGAAACCACTTTGGTTGCTACCCCTGTTACTTTACTGTTGAAACTTGCATCAAGACATGACCCTACCTTCCTATGAGGGTTATGTGGGTGGGAGTAGATAGATGTATGCTATAGTAGTTGGCTACGCAAAATGGGTCGGGGTTATGCATTGAGTGAAACAAGTGTGTACTGACATACTTGCAAATGACCAAGTGGGTGCCACTAATGCTCCTGGGAGTTGATGAAGAGCTAGGGCACTACTTGGTGAAGAAGTAGTGTGTCGAGGCTTGACGAAAGTGTTGTTTACAGAGATGGATTAGATTTATGTGTGACTACCGTCCCAACCAAACATGCGCAACCACTCTACCCTTATATGGGAAAGGGCATTATTGATTACCTAGGTCGATACTAGCATGGTGCCCGCATTACTAGTGACGGGGGTGACATGAGGTCACTCTCGGGACGGGGTCGTGCTTGGATAGGCGGCCATGACTGTTTTTACAGGGCACCGGACACACCGTTGGTACCCCGTGCTTGTGATATGTGATGAATACGGAGCGAGTCTCCACAAACCTTGAGATGTCAAATGTTTGGCACGGGGCTGTTACCAATCGAGTGGACTCCATATTAGTGTCGCCTAGGGAAAGATAGTGATCGGGTGCTTACCCCGGGTACTTGAGGTACCGCGGGTCGTGGATGTCATGGAAGTTCCCCGGATCTAGTGGGTAAAGTGTGCAACCTCTACAGAGTGTCAAACTATTCGAATAGCCGTGTCCGCGGTCAAGGACAGTTGGGTGGTGCTACTTAGACTATGTCCATAAGTTTCTGGGAAACATCACGATTCAGAGATATTGTTGATGTGATTGTGAGGAAGTCATAATGAGCTTGTGCATATGTTGATTTCAACTCTTTCTCGATAATGATGTCTGTGACCTCCTGATACTTGTTACAGACACATGCATGCCCTTGTTACATGTTGATCATACTTGCATATGAAAAACTAGCTTTCCGCAAAACTGCCAACCTAGCAGTAGAGCCTTGCATAATTATTCTGTTATCACACTTGGGTTGCTTGCGAGTACATTCAATGTACTCATTGGCTTGCCACTGGTTATTTTATTGGCCAGGTAGGAGAGAACAGGTTATGATGAAGATTTCTTGGTGACGAGCATGCGAGCTAGGACGCTTCCCAGTCAGAATGCCTGTAGGGTTAAGGCAGATGGCATGGGTCCCAGTTGTCTTTGAAGATTTTCCGCTGCGATGATATACTCAAGGCTTGACCATTATGGTCCTACTTGTGTAACACGGTATGTAAGGATGTAAGACTCTTGTTATTCAGCTTCTGTGTGTTCAGTGAGCATTGATCTCTGGGATCACTGTACACGTGCATTCGGTGATCACGACTTACGAGTCGGGGTCCCCACAGAGCTGGTATCAGAGCCATCCTGACTGTAGGAAGCCTTAGTTAGCATGGTCGTTAGTTAGGGTAAAACTATTTCCAAAGCTATTAGTAGTTTTTCAAAACTATCTATACTTCTCTTCCCTTCTCAGTTTTTCGAAAACTAGGCTATGCTCGATCTCTTCCCCTTCAAAACCATGGACGCTAAAACCCTTATGCCCCTGACCACCGGATTTTCTGTAATCCTCGTGGAGTGCACCTTGCCAGACACTCACCCACAACTTCTGCACACAAGATTGGTGACACCACGACAAGATGATACCAACAGAAACTACACCCTCGATGAGTGAGGTCATGAAGACCCCGAAGATGGGGGACACCCTTGACAAGAACCCCCAAGATGGTGCAACCTTGGCCTACAAGTGACCAGGGTATAGGTTATGCAAAATCATGATATACACCGCTAATGGAGTAATCATGTCACTACCGTTGTTGTATCGGCAACCACCGGTGGATGAGAACCTTGCCATTTGGTCCGCCTCACTATAGTGAGCAGGAAAACGGTTCTCCTCATCCCCCGCTCTTCGTGTCGATGTTTTCATCAACGAACCCGACATGGTGGACCTCTATTATGCCTTGTTATTGTCATCGCATATGGATTGCCTACCTAGTACCCTCGACGCCCCAGAAGGCACAAGGGATCGTCATGGTTAAAGAGACAAGAGAAGACCAAGTCAACGCCAGCTACAAGGAGGCACCTTCACCACATCACCTCATCAGGCGAGAAGTTGTTGAAGATTCTTCAGGCTCAACCCGGATCGTTCCTCAAGCAACTACAAGGGACATAGCAACACCTGAGGAAGCTCAAGAGACTGCACGAGGCACAAGTCACGGCACTGAGTCCGAGAACCCCTAGGGTAGGATGAGTCGTGTACCCCCTATACGCAGTCGAGTCCGTATGATGGTTCGAATAGAACCATGATTGTGTGTTGTTTGCTTTTATTCGTTGTGTTTTGATATAAGTCGCACTTTTGCCCCAGGCAACAAGTGCATGGCTATATCACCTCCCTTGCCTTATTTCTTTTGTTTCGGCCTTTTTGCACCTGCACTATAGAACCCCCTTTAGGCGTTTCCCTCCTCTACGCTGCTTCTTCCCTCTATTCTCTCTCTCCCCCAATTGAAGACCCGCAAGACAAGATGCACCAAGGATTCTACCTCGATAGCCAACTGGCACTGAAGACTTCTGCTACAACCTCCGCGATCTATTACAACTCCGTGGAGTTATGTTTAACCCTCCAGACCAGTAACCCCATTCCTAGACCCGTTGAGACTTCCCGAGACACTCCAACACGAATCCTTAACCATGTGCCTAACCCGTGGTAAAGCGAGAGAACCTGTTAAACCTTTGTAACCATGCACAACACTGGGTTCGTAAAGGAGCTAGTGGACACGATGAGTGAGCACATTTTCATCTGATATAGCACGAGGTTTGACGATGCCATAGATAGACCAGTTCGAGGATATTGGACAGATGACTTGGTAGTTTATATCAGTGACTTCGAGGAACTATCCGAGACCTTGATGGATTGTGAGGTTTTCATGTTGGTGGGATCATGACTTTGGGGAAGCATGTAGGAGTGCCCGTTGGACATGAGACTTGGATTTATGTAGGTGATTCTGGTTGGTAAAGATGTTGTATATGTCTGCATGGTTCGGAGTAAGATTGGATTTAGACCAATGATCCTGATTGATATCATGCTTCTCCGTGGACGATAACCTAGGAGATTGGATTATTTGTCGGAGTTGATTTAGGGATCTATTTAGTCGTGATCTTGGAGTTTACTTGACCCGGATGACGGGAATTTGGTGGATTTACTATCGTGATGCATAGTCCTTCCAAGTATTTGGGTATTATAGAGACTTGAGATCTTGTGGAACACCGTAGACATCGGATTTGTAGAATTGTTGGATTATGTGGTGATTGATGGTAATTACCGGGCTATCGGAGTTGATCTATAGGAAGGAAACAAATCTTGGAGTGGCATATGACGTGTTTCCTTAGAATAGGGATGCATTATCGTGAGCCTTGCAAGATTAGGTTGAGTGCTTGGATTGTGGAGTTTAATTTAGGCTCAGCAGCATGTATGATCTACCTTTGGATTTTAGAGGTAGACGTGCATATGGATTTGGGGATCTTAGACAAGTATAATTTTGTTAGACCGTCTCTTGAGAGTCATGAGGATATGTATGGCAATGAGTGGTGATTGAAGTTGGTCTCTGCAAGAGATGCTTTCGTTCGGAGTGCTACATAGAGCTATTGGCATCTCAGAAACTGTGCTTAAGGATAAGATGATATAAGTTCACTCACTCACTAGAATCCTTGAAACCCTTAAGCCCCACCGAGCCACAACCTGGTCAGATTCTGACCACGGGCCTTGACTCAGAGTCAGGAAGGCCTCTGCAAATACTCAACCGAGACCACCACCAATACCCCAGCTTACCTTGCGTGCCCCTTAGACCTCATGAAGCTATTGGACAAGATGGGTAACATCATTATTTGATGGTCTACTTGTCTGCCCGGAGACGAAGAAGAGACGGACAGCTGGATAGGAGACATTTGAAGACCGCCCTGTCAAGATGGAAGATCTACACCGACCACCGTCATCAAGAAGAAAACTTCCGCGTTGAAGACCGGGCGTATCTGCAAACCCCTCCTCCCGGAGGAGCCGAGCTTTTCCGTGTCAAAGGAACGCTCACACCAAGATGTATCAAGACCTGAAGGCACGATTCTGGTGGCACGAGATGAAAAGAGAGATTTGCAACCTATGTTGCAAAGTGTGATGTGTGCCAAAGGGTCAAGGCTGAATATCAGCGACCCACCGGATGGCTTCAACCACTCAAGGCTCCTGAGTGAAAGTGGGATAAAGACGGAATGAACTTCGTCGCTGGATTACCAAGGTCGGATAAGAGGACATGGCTCTATCCGGGTCATAGTCGATCATTTGACCAAGGTGGTCTATTTCATTCCTGTCAAGACCACTTATGTTGGCAACCGGCTGGCAGCTCTCTACATCGACCGAATCGTAAGTCTTCACGGCATTTCCCAAGGAATTGTGTCAGGTCGAGGAACCCAGTTCACCTCAAGGTTCTGGAAGAGTTCCGAGAAACCTTGGGAACCAAGATATCTTTCAGCACGGCTTTCCACCCACAGACCGGAGGTCAGACTGAGCGAGTCAATCAGATTCTCGAAGTCATGACTCCGAGCCTGTGTCTTGGCATATGGAGCCAAGTGGGAGGATTGTCTCCCTTTTTTCCGAGTTCTCCTATTACAACAATTACCAGTCGAGCCTTCAGATGGCACCATTTGAGGTGTTGTACAGACGCTGATGCCGCACACCCCTCAACTGGTCAGAGACTGGAGAAGGGCTAGTCCTTGGACCGGATATTCTCCGCGCAGCGGTAGAGCAAGTCCAACTAGTCAGAGAACGTTTGTAGGCAGCCAAGTCAAGGCAAAAGAGCTATACTGACACTCACCGTCGGGACATGAGCTCCCATGTCGGGGACCACGTGCACCTGCGGGTAACTCCTCTGAAGGGAAACAAGTGTTTCCACGTCAAGGGGAAGCTCGCACTAAGGTTCATTGGACCCTTTGAGATCACTGCAAGTCATGTGGTAGACGGCTCCCCAGCTAGATCTATCACCTGAGATACCCTCCGTGCACCAAATCTTCCACGAGCCCCCACTCTGGAAGTACTTCTTACCTCCTAGCTAGCCCGATGCCCGCAAGGACATCGATCACCGAGCCTTTGACAGCTAACCCAACCTAACCTATGCAAGAGACCCCTCAGCAACCCCCATCAAGGACGGCATCAAGCAAGAAGCCATACCATCAAGCACATCAGGATTCCAAGGAGCACCGCTCGGAAGCAGAACCAACAAGAAGAAGTGAAGACTACCCCGTATCCAAGACTCCGCTTTTCTTTCCACGCCTAGTCTGGGAATCTCGGGGACGAGATTCTTGTAAGGGGGGTAGGTCTGTCACACCCTGATTTTCATATCACATTGCTTAAGCTAATTTTCATGTTAAAAATGTGGATTTGCAAAAACTTTTGAGTGTTTTTGACCTTGCTTGATTTGACTTTTGTCTGCTGTTTGCTAGTGCTCTAAAAATCAAATAAATCCTCCAACTCTTATACTTCATCTCCTTGACCCAAAACCTTTTCCCAATGATCATGCCATGTGTATAGACCAGTATAGAATTTTCTTATAAAAATATTTTGGCCAAATGGTATTTTCTAAAATTAGTTTTCCAAAAACCCCTGAATTGAGGTTTGCACTGCAAGTACCTTATTTAGGGTGTGAAAAATCTTTCAAAAAGATTATTTGAATCCTATTAGATATAGGACTCCCAGAAACCACAAAAGTGTAATTTTAAAAGTTATTTTTATATTTTATTTAAAAGCTTTTTCTTAAGGCCAGAAATGGTCTATAATAGGGAAAAATTATTTAATCATTTCAAAAATATTTGCCAAAATTCAGGGAGACTCATAGGACATATATTGTCCATATATAAGAGTTTCAGCACATGGTCATGTTCAAAATATTGGACAAATCCTTCCAAAACCCTTTCTGGATATTTCAAGCTTTTGAAATATTTACAAAGGAAATATTCTCCAAAAATTCCAGGGAAATTCTATCATGTCATATATGACATATTTGATGATCTTGCAAAGCCTCAAGCCTTGAAGATCAAGGAAACATCCTCAAACTCCTTCAAAACCATTCTGTCCATATTTGAAGTTTGAGCAACTTTACATTGCCAAACTTTTCCAAATGCTCTCAAATTTGGTGCACATGCTAGAATGGACTAATAAGGCATCTAGACCAAATGGCACAAGATTTGGAATAGAGCAACTTGATCAGATCACCACAAAACCACTTCTGTTCAAATTCAAATTTGAACAACTTTACATTGTCAACTTTTTATCTGGAGCCTCAAACTTTGTGGGCATGTTCATAACCCCAAATGATGATGCTACACCAAGTGCTGCATCAAGGGGAGATGATTTGCTTGACTCCAACATGGTGAAACCATTTCTGTTCATTTCTAGGGTTCACCAAAGTTACATTGGCCACTTTGCCCAACTGAGCTCAAATTTGGTGTAGGGGCCTAATTATATGTGACATTTGATCCTGTTAAATCCCATGTCAAGTGGATGTCATTTGCTTGAGCAAACACTGATCAAACACCTTCTGTTCATTTACCAAAACCTGTGTTTGGACCCCTTTTACTATTTCCACTTACCCCAAATTCTTACCAAAGCCTATTCTGATCATCACCTACCCCCAGTAACCTTCCCATGGCCTCAGCTCAATTATTGGAGGGTAAAAACCCCATTTTTACTCTTGTGGACAGCCACCTTCTTCTCCTCCTTCACCTCCCTCCTCATCCCAGTGGTTCCCCAGGGCATCCAAGACCACAGAGCAATTCTTTACTACTCCCTCTACCCTCTGGACACTGCTGGACACTAGAGGACACGGCCTGGAAAGCACAGACACGACCATGCCGGCCAAAGGCGTGCTCTGGAGCACACTACAGTGCATCGTGGCACTGTAGCTTGGCCCTCCCGAGGCTTCCAGACAACCTTGGGCAGAGAGAGCGTGTCCCCCGAGGTGCCCTCGACGTCCACGACCTGCAGGACGGTCGGCCTTATCCTCCCCGGCCCTCCTCCTCTCTCTCCACGAGCTCGCCGTGCGCGCCCTAGACCGTGCTCACGGTGCACCGCGGCCGCAGCTATAAAAGGGCTTCCCCCGAGCGCCATTCGCCTCTGTTGGATCCTCCTCTCTCCCGTACACCTCCCAGACATCTCCCCTCTTCCTCTCTTGCGCTCCTGCTCCCTCCATAGCCGGAGTGCCGCCGCCGATCGCCGCTCGGGATCGGGCGCCTCGGCCACTCCCTCCTTCCCCTTCTTCGTTTCGAGGTCCAAGCCTTCCTCAGGGAATCTCCAGGGACGGGCCGGTCCTCCCCTTGGCCTGGGAGTCCCTCCTGGCGTGGTGCCGCCGGAGACCCCGCGGCCGCCGCGACCTCCCTGTGGAGGCGAGGCTGTGGCCCTCCTTGGGCGGGCTCGCAGCCACCCTCGGGTGCGGGGAGGGGAGCCGGAGCTCCTGGACACCTCGGCCGGCCCTCCCGCATCCCCAGGCCACGGCTGCGCCGGCGGCCGGAGCTTTCCCCCGCCCGGCGTCGGGCTGGAGAAGAAGACCGGGGGCGACGAGCAACCTGCGGCCGGGCCCCGCAGGTCAGTGACCTCGCTGGCTGCCACGTAAGATAAGTGGAGGCGGGGCGGCTGGGAGGCGCTTTTCCAGCGCGAAGGTGCACTCCAAGGGGGCGCCTCCGACGTCACCGCTCCCCCCTGTGCACGCGGCCAAGCCATGGGCCGACCCAGTTTCTACGCGGCTATCTTCCGCCCAGTGTGCAGCATAAGAGTATAACCCCTATTCCTTTCCTTTTTCCCTTTTTCTGTCAACTTCAAAAATGCCTAGAATATTCATATGAACTCCAAATGGCATGATTCAAATTCCCTATGGCTCCATAAATCATGCTCTATCACATAGTGCAACATGCACATTATTCCAGAAACTTTTCCTATACAAATATTTATCAAATGCCCATTTTCCACTTTCTGTGATTAACTTTAGAAAATCAAAGAGAGCTCATTTTTGATTCAAATGCAGTGATTCAAGTTCCTAGATGCTTGTCATGTCCAAACTTAGTTTTGGAACATTTTTAATAATAGTTTCTGTACCCCACCAAATATTGAGCCATTTCTTCCTATTTATCAGCTTTGCAAAATCCTAGGAAATTCATTTCAAATCCAAATCCAGTGAAACCAACTCCTAAATGCTTCTAAAACCATGACTTGGTGATGGGTACCTTTGCTCATCATTCAAGGAATTATTTCTGTATACTTCTTCCAAATCCATAAACCCTTTAGTTCCATCATATTGGAATGTTCCAGATCACCCATTGATCCAATACCTATGAAACCACCTTGGTCATTTCTAATATGACCAGAGGTATCCTAGAAAAGTCCAACTCCTATTTTTTAGAGCACTTTTATTGTTGCTTTGATTGTGTTGCTTATTATGATTGTTTCCATCGTTAGTTGACGTAATAAACGGAGTATTCGGAGATGGACCAGAAGATTTGAAGACTCTGAAGAATAAGGCAAGCAGCCCTTTGACCATGTTCAAGAAACCTTTTTATGCATGTCTCATAGCACCTTTATATTCAATGCATCGGAATCATGTTGAGGTGGAAACCACTTTGGTTGCTACCCCTGTTACTTTACTGTTGAAACTTGCATCAAGACATGACCCTACCTTCCCATGAGGGTTATGTGGGTGGGAGTAGATAGATGTATGCTATAGTAGTTGGCTACGCAAAATGGGTCGGGGTTATGCATTGAGTGAAACAAGTGTGGTTTGACGTACTTGCAAATGACCCAGTGGGTGCCACTAATGCCCCTGGGAGTTGATGAAGAGCTAGGGCACTACTTGGTGAAGAAGTAGTGTGCCGAGGCTTGACGAAAGTGTTGTTTACAGAGATGGATTAGATTTATGTGTGACTACCGTCCCAACCAAACATGCGCAACCACTCTACCCTTATATGGGAAAGGGCATTATTGATTACCTAGGTCGATACTAGCATGGTGCCCGCATTACTAGTGACGGGGGTGACATGAGGTCACTCTCGGGACGGGGTCGTGCTTGGATAGGCGGCCATGACTGTTTTTACAGGGCACCGGACACACCGTTGGTACCCCGTGCTTGTGATATGTGATGAATACGGAGCGAGTCTCCACAAACCTTGAGATGTCAAATGTTTGGCACGGGGCTGTTACCAATCGAGTGGACTCCATATTAGTGTCTCCTAGGGAAAGATAGTGATCGGGTGCTTACCCCGGGTACTTGAGGTACCGCGGGTCGTGGATGTCACGGAAGTTCCCTGGATCTAGTGGGTAAAGTGTGCAACCTCTGCAGAGTGTCAAACTATTCGAATAGCCGTGTCCGCGGTCAAGGACAGTTGGGTGGTGCTACTTAGACTATGTCCATAAGTTTCTGGGAAACATCACGATTCAGAGATATTGTTGATGTGATTGTGAGGAAGTCATAATGAGCTTGTGCATATGTTGATTTCAACTCTTTCTCAATAATGATGTCTGTGACCTCCTGATACTTGTTACAGACACATGCATGCCCTTGTTACATGTTGATCATACTTGCATATGAAAAACTAGCTTTCCGCAAAACTGCCAACCTAGCAGTAGAGCCTTGCATAATTATTCTGTTATCACACTTGGGTTGCTTGCGAGTACATTCAATGTACTCATTGGCTTGCCACTGGTTATTTTATTGGCCAGGCAGGAGAGAACAGGTTATGATGAAGATTTCTTGGTGACGAGCATGCGAGCTAGGACGCTTCCCAGTCAGAATGCCTGTAGGGTTAAGGCAGATGGCATGGGTCCCAGTTGTCTTTGAAGATTTTCCGCTGCGATGATATACTCAAGGCTTGACCATTATGGTCCTACTTGTGTAACACGGTATGTAAGGATGTAAGACTCTTGTTATTCAGCTTCTGTGTGTTCAGTGAGCATTGATCTCTTGGATCACTGTACACGTGCATTCGGTGATCACGACTTACGAGTCGGGGTCCCCACACTAAAGAATAAAACCAACATGTTCAATTTCAAATAACGAAGAAGTTCGATGTTTTTAAAAACCTTCAATTTTCACATTTAAAAAAAATACACAATGAAGTTCAAATAAAAAAGGTGGAGCAGTTCAATATCTATAAAAAATCTCAAATATTTTCGCGTAACCGAGAGAAGTTCACGTACTACACGGTGTGCATTTGTATGAAAAAAAAGAATGAAAAAGCAAAGGCTAAAAACTTTGTTGCTAGAAGTTGAAGTGCTCAGCCCGAGAAAGTTCAAAAATTCTTGTGAGAGAGGTTGCACAAAAATACGTGATAGAAGTTCAAGGTCAAAACAGCGGGAAGTTCAACCACTACACGGAATGTGTTTCAGATAAGAATATAAAAAATAGAAAACAAAGAGCTTAAAATGTTTGTTGCAATAAGTTCACGTGCTCCTTCTGGTGAAGGTCAAGATCTCTAGTGCAAGATATCCGACCTTCAATTACATGTAAAAAACAAGCAAAAAACAATGTTTTAGCCATTTTTTAAACTGCTCTCAAACGACAACGAATTTGTAACACCTATCTACATAAAAACTTGCTGCTATTCATAAGCTTTCCAACGGTATATTATGTGCTATATTTTGATGAACGATTAACAAATTTCATGTATAACGTTAAAAACACATTTTTACGCATTCAAAAAATTATTTTGAACCATCGCGAATATGGAAAAATGATCAACACGAAAAAGTTGCATGTTTTTAACAGCTTTCCGTCAGTATATCATTTGCTCAATTCCGGTAAGTGGTTTGGGAATTACAGGCGAAAAATGTCACATCAAAAAACAGAGTGAAGTTCAAGCAGAACTGCCACAGAAGTTCACGTTCTTCACGCTGTGCATTTTCGAAGAATCCGTTTCGCGATAAAGGCACAAAAATGATCACGCCATTTTTGCAATTACTTGAAAACGGTTGGGAATCAGAGAAAACCATCAACATGAAAAAGTTTCGCATTTTCCGCAGCTTTTCAACGGTGTATTATTTACCTCATTCCGATAAACTTTGTAGAAATTACCGCGAAAATACTTTTTTCGCCATTTTCAAAACTGACATAAAACCATAATGAATTAGGAGAAACAATACATACAAAAAAGTTTCGCATTTGTTCAAGATTTCCAACGCCATATCACTTGTTGAATTCGGACGCTCGGTTAAAAAATTAACGCGAAAAAATGAACTCGGTAGGACTTTTACGAATTTCTAGATTACCCTTAAACTGTTCAAAATTAGGAAAAACTTTCAACATGAAAAAGTAGCGCATTTTCATAAGCTTTCCAACGCTATATAATATGCTCTAATTGGATTAGCCGTTTAGAAATCACAGTGAAAATACGAACTCGGCTGTTCGGTTTGCGAAATTTTACGTTTTTCCAAATAATGTTTTAACCGTAGGGAATTAGATAAAACTTTCAATATGTGAAAGGAGCGGTTTTTGCAGCTGTTTTCCAACGACATATTATATGCCGCATTCCGATAAACGGTTTAGAAATGAGATCGAAAATACGATTCACGTTTTTTGTGTAAAGAAAAAACGGTTTTCAAAACTGCTCTTAAACCGCTTACATTTTGACAAAAATTTAAGTTGGATCGTGATACTCGTGTCCATAGCTTTCCAACGGTATATCGCAAGCCCCGTTTGGACAATGTTGGCCGAAGATCAACACAGTTCAGAGGGAAGTTCAGACGTTCAACTGAGGCAGTAAAATTGCAAATAACGCGAGTTCATCACGACCCGAGTGCAAAATCCTCCCATGAGTTAGATTTCTATTTAAAAAGAGTATTTAGTTGCTAGAAACTGTTTGCAGATTACACTTACATCACATAGAACACGACTAACAGGAATAATTCACGCGAACAACCACGGTTGCGAAGATAGCCCGAAGGTCGGGTTCATACAAAGGGAAGTTCAAGCGTGTATCTCAGGAAGTACATATTGTGATCAGAAAAATATTATGATCTCGTGATCAGAATAGTGTTTATATATATATATATATATATATATATATATATATATATATATATATATATATATATATATATATATATATATATATATATATATATACTCCAGCAATTTCTGGCCTTGTCAAGTTCAAAGCAGGTTCAACCAAAAGTAGCATGCATTCAAACATAAACATAGATAATTTTGCATAACCGAACATAAAACATAATTTTAAACTAAGCTAAACTACTTTCGGTCAAAGTAGAGGTCGATCCAATCCTTCCTCGTCATGTACGGTGTGCCGCGAGCCGGGTCCGGGCCGGTGCCGTCATCGGGGTCGTTGGAGAAGGCACTCCTCCAATTGTCGACGTCAATCTCCTCATCCTCGGGGCCCACCTCGACGGCCTCCACGCCACCGTTGCCGCTGCCTTTGACCTCGTCATCGGATGAGAGCGTGATAACCTTTCCGCCCTTCGCGCCACGTCCTCGCCGCCTTCGACCTCGTCATCGAAGGAGAGCGCGATAAACCCGCTGCCCTCCGTGCCGGAAAAGATCACCCTCTCCGCCTCCACAAGCTTCGGATGCTGCCGGCAGAGCTCTTGCATGTAGGCCTTGAGGCGCTCCCACGCCTTGCGATCCTCCCACGCCATAGCCGAGCTCACCACCCCTGGCTCCCATGGAACAAGGTCGACCAAATGTGTGCCGAAGGGGAAATTGAGCCTAGCCGCCGCGCCGTGGTAGCGGACATGCCAGCGGTCGAACTCCATGGCCGCGAGCTCGGCCGTGTGGAAGCTACCGAGCCACCGGCGGGTGTGGGTCTCCCAATCTGTAATCTTGGCAACCCACATCCCCAACAGCCACTGCCGGACCCCGAGGTAGTGAAAGCACATTTGCTCCCTGGGTGGTTTTGGTAATTAATGACAAGATACTTTGTGGTTGGACTAATGCTTTTATCAAGTATGTTTTAGGAAATTCAATCACATTGGCATGGCTAAAGGACTGAAGAAGTGGACCCCTCAAAATGCTAAGACAAGCATTGGCAAAAGCTCAAGACTCCATTTTTGGTTTAGTGATCCTAGATCACATTGAGTCCATAGGAAAAGCCAATACTATTAAAAGGGGATGAGGTTGTGTTGATGATCTGGTTGCTCAAGTGCTTAGTGATATATCTCCTTTAACTATCAGCAACTTTCACTACAATACACACTCATAAGTAATCTCGGACAAACCGATTCTTCCAACTCAGTCCCACCGAGATGAACCACCTCAGCCATAAGCCAAACCCTAGAAAAATCGGTCATTCCGAGTTTGAGATCGGTCTCACCGAAATATGGGCTGCTAAGCTTCTGTAACCGTTTGTCATCATTTCGGTCTCACCGAGTTGATAATTTCGGTCTTACCGAAACTGGTAAGTCCCTGTCTTTTCTCAAATCGGTCTAACCGAGTTTTCTTTCTCGGTCCCACCGAAAACCCCAACGTTCATATTATTTACACTTTCGGTCTCACCGAGATGGTATTTTCGGTCCCACCGAAAACCCCAACGTTCACTATATTTGAACTTTCGGTCTGACCGAGTTTCCACTTCGGTCTCACTGAGATTGCTCAATTATGTGTGTAACGGTTGGATTTTGTGTGGAGGCTATATATACCCCTCCACCCCCTCTTCATTCGTGGTGAGAGCCGTCAGAAAGAACTACCACTCCTACCTTACACTTTCTGAGAAGAGAACTACCTACCCTTGTGTTGAGATCAAGTTGCTCCATTCCTACCATATGAAACTTGATTTCTAACCTTCCCAAGTTGCTTTCCACTCAATCCTTTCTTCCACCACAGCCATATCAGTGAGGAGAGTTCAGTGTTGGGGAGATTATCATTTGAAGCACAAGAGCAAGGAGTTCATCATCATCTACAACATCTATTACCTTTTGGAGGGTGGTGCCTCCTAGATTGGTTAGGTGTCGCTTGGGAGCCTCCGTCATCGAGATGTGGAGTTGAACCAAGAAGTTTGTAAGGGCAAGGAGATCGCCTACTTCGTGAAGATCTACCCCGAGTAAGGCTAGCCCTCCGTGGGCGTAGGCCATGATGGAATAGACAAGGTTGCTTCTTCGTGGACCCTTCGTGGGTGGAGCCCTCCGTGGACTCGCGCAGCCGTTACCCTCCGTGGGTTGAAGTCTCCATCAACGTGGATGTACGATAGCACTACCTATCGGAACCACGGGAAAAATCATTGCGTCTCCAAATTGCGTTTGATCTTCTCCACCTCTCTTTACTACTCGTGCAATTTACTTTCCGCTGCTCATACTCTAGAATTGCATGTGTAGTGTGCTACTTGACTTGTGTGTTATGCAAAAACTGTCAAAATTTGTCCTTGATAAAAGACAGAATTTTTATCTTGTCGAGTAGTCTAATCACCCCCCTCTAGACACTCTCACCTTCTTCGATCCCTCAATTGGTATCAGAGCATTGGTCTCCATCGCTTTGGTTTACACACCATTGGAGGAAGATGGACGTGTCTACGTTTGGGAGTATTAGCCATAGAGTGCCTATTCTTAATGGAGAGTCATATAACTCATGGAGGTTTGAAATGCTTAGTATCTTTAAGAAGTACAATTTGTGCAAATATATTGAGAACCCCTATGTGCCTCCTTTTGATCCCTTGCACCCTACCATGGATGAAGAGCTTGATTTGCTTTGTAACCTTAGAACTGTAAATCTTATCATTAGAGGGTTACCCGATGATTTGCTTAAGCTTGTTACAAACTTTGAGTGTGCCTATGCTATATGGAAGTTCTTGGAAGAACTTTATCCGGACTACTCTATGAGAAGTCTTGATGAAATTCTATACAAGACTATTGAATTTGATAAGATGCACCCCAATGATCCCAACTTTGATAAATACTTCTTTGAGCTTCGTGATCTTATGAGAAAGAAGGGTGATCCCGCTCTAATCAATGTTTTAAATAGAAATGCTCTTGCATTGCATTCCGAAGATTATTGTCACATTGACCAAACTAATGCAAGTACTTATCAAATTGACCTAGGTGTTGATGATGAACAATCTATGGGTCAATATGATGATGAGCATGAGCAAGATGATGATTACTCCGATTCGGACACCGAGCTAGACAAGGTCATGGAGAGTCTCAATCTTATGGCAAATATGAGAGACTACATGTCCGGCGGAAAAGAGTGGATTCTTGATAGTGGATGCACCGACCACATGACCGGAGACAAAGACATGTTTCGAGAGCTTGCAAAGAACGATGGTCCACGCAAGTATGTGACTTTTGGAGACAACTCCAAGGGTAAGGTACTTGGCCATGGTAAGGTGGCCATATCTCATGATAGCTCTATTCAAAATGTCATGCTTGTAGAATCTCTTGGATACAATTTACTTTCCGTGTCTAGATTAGCTGACTTTGGATTCAATGTGCTATTCACCAAAGTAGATTGCCAAGTCTTTCGTCGTGACAATCAAAACATGGCTTTTACCGGTATCCGTAGAGGTGATCTATATATTGTTGATTTCACTAAGAAAGCCCAACCTAGAGCTTGTTTCATTGCTAAATCCTCTAAAGGTTGGTTATGGCATAGAAGGCTAGGACATGTTGGTATGCGTAATCTAGACAAGCTGATCAAAGGTGATCATATTCTTGGTGTTAAAGATGTTTTCTTTGACAAAGATAGACTTTGTAGTGCTTGTCAAGCAGGAAAACAAGTTGGTGGAAGTCATCCCGTGAAAAACATCATGACCACAAGGAGACCACTTGAGCTTCTTCATATGGATCTCTTCGGTCCCAATGCTTACAAAAGCCTTGGTGGTAACTCCTTTGGTCTAGTTATAGTTGATGATTATTCCAGATTTACGTGGGTATTTTTCCTTGATGATAAATCGCAGGTTCAGAGAATCTTCAAGACCTTTGCCAGAAAGGCCCAAAATCAATTTGAAGTGAAGATCAAGAAAGTTCGGAGTGACAATGGAACGGAGTTCAAGAACGCCAATGTAGATTCTTTTCTCGATGAGGAAGGGATTCTACATGAGTTCTCGGCTACGTACACCCATCAACAAAATGGAGTTGTTGAGAGGAAGAACCGAACGCTCATAGAGATGGCAAGAACGATGCTTGATGAATACAAGACACCGAAGCATTTTTGGGGAGAAGCGGTCGAGACAGCTTGTCATGCTATCAACAGGCTTTATCTTCATAAGCTCCTCGGCAATACATCATACGAGCTCCTCACCGGTAACAAACCCCAAGTGGGATACTTTCGTGTCTTTGGTTCAAAATGTTATATCCTTGATAAGCATCGTCGGTCTAAATTTGCTCCTAAATCTCATGAAGGCTTTCTTCTTGGTTATGGATCAAACATCCACACCTACCGTGTCTACAATAATTTCACCCGAAAGGTTGAAGAGACGGTAGACGTGAAGTTTGATGAATCTAATGGCTCGCAAGTAGAGCAAATGCCTATTGATGTAGGAGACAAGGACCCATCGGAAGCTATCCAAGATCTATCTATTGGAAAGATCCGTCCCATGGAAGTGAAGGAGAGTACCTCATCTACATATGTGGAGCCCCCTACCTCACGGCGAGATGAACCTCAAGGCAACATGGAGGCCTCCACAAGTGGAACTCACCAAGATGAGGAAGTGCAACAAGAAGATCCACCACAACCTCCTTCTCCACCGCCTCAAGACAACACCAACAACAATGAAGAAGAAGAAGAGGAAGATGAAGATGATGAGGAAGCTCAGCCACAACATCAACAAAAGCTATCCCGAGTCCGAGCAAGAGTCAAGAAGAATCATCCCGTGGAACAAATGATGAACGACATCAACTCCGGGAGAATTACTCGCTCTAAAACTCGCTTAGCTAACTTTTGTGAGCATTACTCATTTATCTCTAGTATTGAACCTATGAAGGTAGAAGAAGCACTTGAAGACCCGGATTGGGTGAACTCTATGCACGAAGAACTACACAACTTCGAGAGGAACAAGGTGTGGACTTTGGTAGAGAAGCCCAAGGATGATCAAAACATCATTGGAACCAAATGGGTGTTTCGGAACAAGCAAGATGAAGATGGACAAGTCATCCGCAACAAGGCTCGTCTCGTAGCTCAAGGTTACACACAAGTCGAAGGTATGGACTATGGTGAGACCTATGCCCCCGTTGCTAGACTTGAGTCCATTCGCATTCTTCTTGCTTATGCCAATCACCATGATATTACTCTCTATCAAATGGACATCAAAAGTGCTTTCCTAAATGGTGAAATTGAGGAGGAAGTATTTGTGAAACAACCTCCCGGTTTTGTGAACCCCAAAAAGCCTAATCATGTTTACAAGTTGCACAAAGCTCTTTATGGTCTTAAACAAGCCCCTAGAGCTTGGTACAAATGCTTAACTAGCTTTCTTCTTGAAAAAGGCTTTGAGATTGGAAAGATAGACTCAACGCTGTTCACAAAAAGGGTTAATGGTGAACTATTTGTGTGCCAAATATATGTTGATGATATTATCTTTGGTTCAACTAACCCCCATTTTAGCAAGAAGTTTGGACAGCTTATGTCGGAGAAGTATGAGATGTCCATGATGTGTGAACTCAAATTCTTCCTTGGGTTGCAAATCAAGCAATCTAAGGAGGGTAATTTTGTCTCACAAACAAAGTACACCAAGGATCTCTTCAAGAAGTTCAACATGCAAGAAAGCAAAGGTATGAGTACCCCCATGCCTACTAGTGGACATAATGACTTGACAAAAGATGGAGAACCCGTTGATCAAAGGGTTTACCGTTCTATGATTGGTTCTCTACTATATCTTTGTGCTTCTCGTCCTGACATAATGTTGAGTGTATGCATGTGTGCGCGATATCAAGCAGCCCCTAAAGAATGTCATCTTAAAGCTGTTAAAAGGATAGTGAGATACTTGATACACACACCAAACTTTGGCATTTGGTATCCTAAGAGGGCCTCTTTCGACCTTGTTGGCTATTCCGACTCGGACTATGCTGGTGACAAGGTTGATAGAAAGTCAACTTCGGGTACGTGTCAATTTCTTGGTCGATCCCTTGTATCTTGGTCCTCCAAGAAACAAAATTCGGTATCATTATCCACTGCCGAAGCAGAATATATTGCTGCTGGTTCGTGTTGTGCTCAATTGCTATGGATGACACAAACGCTTAAGGATTATGGAATACATGTGAGACATGTTCCCTTGCTTTGTGACAATGAGAGTGCAATTAAAATTGGACACAATCCAGTGCAACACTCTCGAACAAAGCATATTGAAGTTCGTCACCATTTTATTCGTGATCATATTGCCAAGGGTGACATTAATCTTAAGCATGTTCGTACTGACAAACAACTTGCTGATATCTTTACAAAACCTCTTGATGAGAAGGTGTTTTGTCGCTTAAGGAGTGAGTTGAACATCATTGATGCTTCAAACTTGGAGTGATAACTCCATTGATGCATGCAAGGCATGAGCTCACTTGACTAATCCTTGATATTTCTCGTATGATGATGATCATATGTCTTGGACACATTTGCCTCCTTGTATTGCATCTAACCCCTTGCAGGTACTTGGATGATCTACATTCCACAAGATTACCACACACTCAAATCTTGAGTAATCTTGTCATTTGACCAAGTATCTAGCCCTTTGGGATGTTGAGTTCAAGGAACAAAATTCCACATATCCTTTTTGACATCTTATACATCTAGTATTTCACTCTTGTCATCTTGGATATTCTTGAGTATTTCCTTGCTTGCCTAACCCATGTAGGAAGATGAACTACACAAGTAGAAATGGCGCTCCAACTTCACATTCAATGAGCACCTACATCAAGCTTACCTACATGAGCAAAGCATCAACAAGCCCAAGGTATGTTCTTCACATCTTTAAGGAGCTTCACTCAAAGTCATGAGTACAAGCAGCTTCATAAGATGTGATCACATCAAATGCTTAATCGAAAAATGGCAACCCCATTTTGAGCCTAAATGATGAGTATGACCTATGATCAAATGTCCTCATTTGACTCCTAAGTCAACATACTCAAACATAGGTGACCTTGTCGCCGACCTTTATCTAGATGAAGTACATATGCTTTTGGAGTCTTTCTGTTTTCTCTTATGTTCTCTCATTGAGTTTTCTTTAAAAAAAATTCATCTAGGAATCTTTTTCATTTCTATTCTTCTGTCCTTGTGTATATCATTCTGGCTCTGATCAATTCCCTGAAAATCTTTCACAAATTCATTGCAAATCTTTTGAAACATTCCTCGCAAAGTGAGCTGAATTATCTCTGTATTTCCTTGGAATTAAACTCGGCGTCACCGATTTATTTATTTCGGTCTAACCGAAAAGGGTCTACCCTAACTCAATTCGGTGTCACTGATTTATTTCCTCCAGGATATCATCTCCTGCAGCTCCACTCATTGTTTCTCTATGCATGTTCTTATTTGCCCTGTTGTGATTCTTAAGGATCCCACCTCTTTCTTTCCATCTTTCCTAACCTTCCTAGTTTGCTGTCCTTTTCGGCACTTGATGTCAAAGGGGGAGAAGACTTAGGGGGAGTAGGGGAGAAGAGAAGACTTAGTGGGAGAATAAAAGCAATCCTATCTTAAGGGGGAGAGAATCACATCAAAGCTTTGCCGTGTCTTACACTGGACATCATTCTCTTTTGGCATCATTCTTTTGATTTTGCTGTTTCTATCACATCCCTGTTCTGAGAGAACTCAAAGGGAGAGGAATCTTCACAATTAATATCTTATGGAAAGCAAAATCTCTCAGAGTTCTTTGAAAATCTTTTAGTTTCGGAGACATGTTTGCTGATTCAAGCCTGTGCTCAATATGAGACACTCTTTATACATGTCCTCCCTGGCTTGGTACTCTTGATGTCCTTGCAGTTGGTTGAAGGAATACTCTTGTGTTATCTAACCTTGTTTTCCCAAGTTTATCCCTTCAGGTACAATGCCAAGGAACACCAAGGTAAGTATATGCACCTTGCAGAATGTGCATGATGGTGACTTGCTTGTAAATACTTGTTTGCAAGAAATCACCATGCACATATGGATTATCACTCACTTCCCTTTCATCTGCTCTGATGCATATAGCCAAGCTGCATGTAGCACATCTTGCTTATCTCTCATGTGTGCTTGTGGTAGTCCAAAACCATAATCTATGAAAATCTTGCACACTTGTAGGGGTAGCCTGTGTACTACATGCTTGTCAAAGCTTTCATGATAATTATGTCTTTCTTTCAATAAGCTTTGATGTTTTGTTTAGTGTGATTTTAGTGTGTTGCCATCAATTACCAAAAAGGGGGAGATTGAAAGCACATTTGCTCCCTGGGTGGTTTTGGTAATTAATGACAACATACTTTGTGGTTGGACTAATGCTTTTATCAAGTATGTTTCAGGAAATTCAATCACATTGGCATGGCTAAAGGACTGAAGAAGTGGACCCCTCAAAATGCTAATACAAGCATTGGCAAAAGCTCAAGACTCCATTTTTGGTTTAGTGATCCAAGATCACATTGAGTCCATAGGAAAAGCCAATACTATTAAAAGGGGATGAGGTTGTGTTGATGATCTGGTTGCTCAAGTGCTTAGTGATATATCTCCTTTAACTATCAGCAACTTTCACTACAATACACACTCATAAGTAATCTCGGACAAACCGATTCTTCCAACTCAGTCCCACCGAGATGAACCACCTCAGCCATAAGCCAAACCCTAGAAAAATCGGTCATTCCGAGTTTGAGATCGGTCTCACCGAAATATGGGCTGCTAAGCTTCTGTAACCGTTTGTCATCATTTCGGTCTCACCGAGTTGATAATTTCGGTCTTACCGAAACTGGCAAGTCCCTGTCTTTTCTCAAATCGGTCTAACCGAGTTTTCTTTCTCGGTCCCACCGAAAACCCCAACGTTCATATTATTTACACTTTCGGTCTCACCGAGATGGTATTTTCGGTCCCACCGAAAACCCCAACGTTCACTATATTTGAACTTTCGGTCTGACCGAGTTTCCACTTCGGTCTCACCGAGATTGCTCAATTATGTGTGTAACGGTTGGATTTTGTGTGGAGGCTATATATACCCCTCCACCCCCTCTTCATTCGTGGAGAGAGCCATCAGAAAGATCTACCACTCCTACCTTACACTTTCTGAGAAGAGAACTACCTACCCTTGTGTTGAGATCAAGTTGCTCCATTCCTACCATATGAAACTTGATTTCTAACCTTCCCAAGTTGCTTTCCACTCAATCCTTTCTTCCACCACAGCCATATCAGTGAGGAGAGTTGAGTGTTGGGGAGATTATCATTTGAAGCACAAGAGCAAGGAGTTCATCATCATCTACAACATCTATTACCTTTTGGAGGGTGGTGCCTCCTAGATTGGTTAGGTGTCGCTTGGGAGCCTCCGTCATCGAGATGTGGAGTTGAACCAAGAAGTTTGTAAGGGCAAGGAGATCGCCTACTTCGTGAAGATCTACCCCGAGTAAGGCTAGCCCTCCGTGGGTGTAGGCCATGATGGAATAGACAAGGTTGCTTCTTCGTGGACCCTTCGTGGGTGGAGCCCTCCGTGGACTCGCGCAACCGTTACCCTCCGTGGGTTGAAGTCTCCATCAACGTGGATGTACGATAGCACTACCTATCGGAACCACGGGAAAAATCATTGCGCCTCCAAATTGCGTTTGATCTTCTCCACCTCTCTTTACTACTCGTGCAATTTACTTTCCGCTGCTCATACTCTAGAATTGCATGTGTAGTGTGCTACTTGACTTGTGTGTTATGCAAAAACTGTCAAAATCTGTCCTTGATAAAAGACAAAAAATTTATCTTGTCGAGTAGTCTAATCACCCCCCCTCTAGACACTCTCACCTTCTTCGATCCCTCAGGTAGGACCTCGTCGGCTGCCGAGTCTGAGGGTGGACGGGGAATACCTTGAACCGACGAAGGGGCGTGGCGGCGGGCTGATCGGGGGACCGGCGACGGTGGATCGAGCCCGCGGAGGACGACGGGGACACCTCGGCAGCCACCTTGTCAGCGTCGGCCGAAAAGGCCGTGATAAACCTCTTCTTTGCCATTGGCTCCTCGAGCTCCCCGGCACACAGGCAGAGGTTGAGGATGGAGGCGCCGGCGATGGCGGCGACCTACCAATGGTTTTGAGGGTTGTGTGTGTCTGTGTGAGCGGAGCTTTTCGGGAGGGTGTGGTGCCTATGGAGGGGGCGGGGGGCACGGTGGTGTTTGACGAAATACTGCGGCAACTGAAAATTTTACTAGGCAGCCGGGAGTAACAAGGCGGGGCTACTGAAAATTTGGATCAAGGGCAAGAAAATATTTTTGAGATTGCGAGGGATGCTGAGGTGGGAGTAAAATGCCGGGGCTACTGAAAATTTGATCAAGGGACTGAAGCAGAGCGGGAGTAACAAACATCGCACACGGTCCGCACATATATACTAATAGTTTGCTATCAATCATTAAAACCTTCCAGACGGTATATATTTTCGAGATTATGAGGCAGTAATATTTTCGAGATTGCGAGGGATGCAGAGGCGGGAGTATTTGGGGAGCGAGCTAGTGTCCTTGACATGCCGGCTGTGGACTGTAGCCGATGCACCTTCTCTCGTAAGCCATGGGCGTACTATACACCGACGGTGCTCTAGGATATTTTGTACTACATCTCACATGGTTGGTGATAATATGCTGTGTGGGATCTACTTGTTTTTTCATCTTGATTTGAATTACATAATGGGGTCACAGCGGCCATGGACGTTGCTTGAATTGCTCAACCTTTTATCTATAGTGAACATACAAGTATATGTGTGTCGCAAAAGAATTGGAATTACTCAGGGTTCGTTTGGACATTTTATACATTAAACTGGTTTTCTAGCCATTTCAAGTGCACAATTCAAAATTAAACTACATGCACATGCTCCGGTGCATATAAATTGGTTGAAAACTTAAATATGTGTCCTTGGGTGCATGCTTAGGTCCCATGCAAGAAATGGGAATGAATTTCAAACACCAGGGCACTGTTGATTGCCGGCAAAACATTGAGATACCTGATTTTTAAATTCTAGTAAACCCAAAACTCGTGTGAAATTCATGAAACTTGGCATGCTATCATGGAGGGGCATCAACATGTCGGGTAAAAAATCTGTCCCATTTGGGGACAGGTTTGGGTATTCGCTTCTCACAAACCAGAGCTTCTCACAACAAGCGTGATGGTTTCTGTATGTAAGGTGCCACCTTTGGGGACGAAACGATATGCGGTGCCTCTTATTGCTTTCAAAAAATTTCTAGTGCCAACATAGAACAATAAGAGTGTTGTGTTAAGTTTTCAAATTTTTCGGGGTTCATTTGGACATTTTTATAGATTAACTGGGTTTTCTAGGCATTTTATGTGCATAATTCAAATTTGAAATACATGCACATGCTCGAGTGCATATAAATTGGTGGAAAAATCAAATATGTCTCCTTCCGTGCATGCTTAGGTCCCATGCAAGAAAAGGGAATGAATTTAAAACACCAGGGCACTGTTGATTGCCGGCAAAACGTTGAGATGCCTGGTTTTCAAATTCTAGTAAATCCAAAACTCGTCTGAAATTCATGAAACTTGGCATGCTATCATGGAGCGGCATCAACATGCCGTGGGAATTTTTTTGTCCCATTTGGGGTAGGTTTAGGTATAAGCTTCTCACAAACTAGAGCTTCTCACAGCAAGCATGATGGTCTCGGTAGGGAACTTACGTCCATTGGGGAAGGAACGATATATGTTGCCTCTTATTGCTTTCAAAATTTTCTAGTGTCAACATAGAACAACAAGAGTGTTGTGTTTAATTTTGGAATTTTTCTGGGTTCGTTTGGCCTTTTAATCATTAATTGGGATACTATGTATTTAATGTGCATAATTCAAATTTAAACTACAAGCACATACTCGAGTGCACTAAAGTTGGTTGCAAAATCACATGTGTGTCCTTGGGTGAATTTCTAGGTCCCTGGCAAGAAATGAGAATGAAATTCAAACACACGGGCATTGTTGATTGCCGGCAAAATGTTGAGATGCCTGGTTTTTAAATTCTAGTAAATCCAAAACTCGTCTGAAATGCATGAAACTTGGCATGCTATCATGGAGCGGCATCAACATGCCGTGGTAAAAAAATGTCACATTTGGGGCATGTTTGGGTATAAGCTTCTCACAAACCAGAGCTTGTCACAACAAGCGTGATGGTTTCGGTAGGGAACGTGCCAACTTTGGGGACAAAACGATATACATTGACTCTTATTGCTTTCAAAAAATTTCTAGTGTCAACCTAGAACAACAGGACTGTTGTGTTTAATTTTGGAATTTTTCGGGGTTCGTTTGGCTTTTTTTATACATTAATTGAGTTTCTGGGCATTTAATGTGCATAATTCAAATTTGAACTACAAGCACATGCTCGAGTGCACCAAAGTTGGTTCGAAAATCACATGTGTGTCCGTGGGTGAATTTCAAGGTCCCATGCGAGGAGATGGAAGGAAATTCAAACACCAGGGCATGGTTGATTGCCGGCAAAATGTTGAGTTGCCTGGTTTTTAAATTCTAGTAATTCCAAAACTCGTCTGAAATTCATGGAACTTGGCATGCTATCATGGAGCGGCATCAACATGATTGTAACACTCCAAATTTTTGGTTTGGTTTTTCTTTCATACTTTTGGTCTTCTGGAAGGGGGTTGTTTGATCTTCTCTTGAAACCCTTCTAAAATCTCTTCTGGCCAAAGTTTGTGTGTTCTTTCCTAGCTTGAATTTTTGGGTCTTGAAAGTCTTTTCGTGTGTTAGCTCAACACAAGTTGTTTTCTTAGAGATTTGTTTGATTCCTTTCCTTCTTGATTTAAACATCATAGGTTTAACCTTGGGCTTATCTTCCTCTCCAACCTTCATCTTGCCATGACCCCAACAGAAATATTTCTCTCCAGGACCTCCTCTTCACTTTAGGACAAGTCTCACATTAATCCGAGTGAGTTTCAACCTTATTAGAATTTTTCCTCTATTTATTTTTTTACTCCAAAAACTATTTTTTTCATTTATAGTGGACCTTGGTGATTTACAAAGGAACCACCATATCCATCTTGTTGTTTGATTCCAAACTAACTTCTCTAGATAGTCCTTAGTACCCACAACCTAGATTCATCTTGTTTCACTGGTCCACAGTTCAAATTTATCAAATTTTACCTGCTGCAAGTTTGGACCAGATTTGAAAAATTTGGTAAAATTCATATTTATCTTCTTTCAAAAAATTTGTGAAAATTCAGGCAGCCTCTAGATGCACTCAAGAGGCCACTCCACCTAATATCAGCCCCAGAAACATTTCCCACATGCCAGAATCATTTCGTCGAACACCTGGCTTACACTGTTCTGTCAATTTCAGAAACTGCTAACTGAAGATCATCAGTCGACAGTGCAGCCGTCAGTTTCGTCAGAGCCGCAGCGTCAATCTCGCCAGTGCCCGCCTTGGATCAATGCTCACTGCACCCCCTGCTTATCCAGCACGCCGCACGCTTGCTTGGCTGCTTTCGGGCGTCGGTGGCGCCCTGACCCGACCACGCCGGCGACTTCCGCGGCAACAGAACCTTCCGTGGCGGCCGATAGGGAGGATCCTGCAGCTCGACGTCGTTTGGCGGCGCCCAAGCCACCCCAGAGCACCGCGTGGCCTTCTCCACTGCCAGCACACGCCTGCAACACCGTCGCCGTGGCCTGGCGCGCATAGAGCGCGTTCTCTGCCGCCGACGTGCCGCACGGCCGTTCCGTCGAGGGCAGCCCGTAATCACCCCTCCCCTACAGAGTTAGGCACAGGAATGGAACCAGTGCATCTCCTAGTCGATACTCAAGCCCCTAAACCCGCCGTCCTGCCACTGCACCGCCGTAATCGCTCGCCGGACTTATCCCGTTCACGGCAACCGCCTCGGGCCGGCTATATAAAGCACCCCCGTGCTCGTTCTCGAGCCCGCACACCTCCACCATCTCCCTAGACCGCGCCCAGCCTCTAGAAGAGCCTCGAAGGGCCCTTCTTCCCCAACTTTGGCCAACGCCGTCCGCCTCGGGCTCCAGCAGCGTTCTCTCCGGTGAGAACTCCTTCGCCTCCCTAGACTCAAGCGTAACCTGTTGGCACCTGCCCAAACCTAACCCCCACTCCAATTTGACCCCAGGAGCTCTCTCCGACGAGGTCGACGACCACCCAAGCCGCCGTCCGCCGGAGACAAGGTCGCCGTCGACGTGGGACTCGCCGATGCTCAACTCCACCACCAATCGACGCGGAAGAACACCAGGAAGCTGTACGTACCACTCCCCTCCCCTAACTCACCGTGGATCGGCGCCGGCGGCCACTGCAGCTTTTGGCGCCGGCGCGACTCTGCTTCAGTGTTTAAACCCGACGAGTGGGACCCCCTCGTCAGCCTCTCGTTTCCCTCCGAAACGTTTTTCTGGAAAGTTCCTTCGGGCAAAGTACGTATTCGTCTTCTGTTGGTGTACTACGTACAGGTTCGCTTTTCTATTTTCTATTCTAGCCCCTGGATCCTTACTCATCATCACGGAAATACAATTAGAGTCGCAGCTCAGGAAAGACCAGTATCGCAACAGCCAAAATTAAACAAGGTAGACACTTCTGAGTTAAGCAAAGTTCCAGTTGTATGTGAATTTCCGGACGTATTTCCCGAAGAACTACCCGACATGCCACCAGACAGAGAAATAGAATTTATTATTGAACTAGCACCTGGAACCACCCCCATATACAAGAAACCATACAAAATGGCACCATCCGAGTTGGTCGAACTAAGGAAACAAATAATGGAATTGCTGGACAAAGGATTTATACGGGCCAGCTCCTCACCTTGGGGTTCGCCGGTACTATTTGCCAAAAAGAAGGATGGGACTATGAGATTGTGTATAGACTACCGAGCGCTCAACATGGTCACTATCAAGAACAAATATCCGATGCCACGGATAAATGATTTATTTGACCAGCTCGCGCAAGCCAAGGTTTTCTCAAAAGTTGATCTAAGGTCAGGTTGTCATCAATTAAAAGTACGCACAGAAGATATTCCGAAAACAGCATTCACCTCCAGATACGGACTATATGAATTTACAGTAATGACGTTTGGACTGACCAACGCCCCCGCGTATTTTGTTCACCTCATGAACAAAGTGTTATGAAATTCATGGACAAATTTTTGGTGGTATTTATTGATGATATCTTGGTATATTCAAAGACACCAGAAGAGCATGCTGAGCACTTCCGTATCGTACTGGGAGAATTAAGGAAACATCAACTCTACGCCAAATTCAGCAAATGTGAATTTTGGTTGAGGCAAGTTGGTTTCCTAGGACACGTATTGACACAAGAACGAGTTGCTGTGGACCCGGATAAAGTTAAGGTTGTACTTGGTTGGAAGTCACCGGCCAATGTAACGGATATACGAAGTTTCCTCGGTATGGCTGGATATTACAGAAGGTTTATTGAAGGATTTTCACCTATAGCCAAACCAATGACACAGTTACTCAAGAAAGATAAGAAGTTCGTACGGACCGAAGCGTGTGAGAAAAGCTTCCAGGAACTCAAAAAGAAATTAACAACAGCCCCAGTATTGGTTGTACCAGACATACACAAGAGTTTTGAAGTATATTGCGACGCATCCCGAAAAGGTCTCGGATTTGTACTAATGCAAGAAGGCAAAGTAGTCGCCTACTGTCGGTGTACTAAGGTAGGGGTACCTCAGTACCCCAACTTGTGCACGGGCAGTAGCAGCTTCCCGCGGTAGGGCCTACCACGCGCTTGCCGGAGACCTTCCTGCTCCATATAAAACCATTCAAAAACAAAGTATACAAGGCAGAAGATCAAGACCCCGGCAAGTGGAGCTTGCCGGGAAGGCCGTTCCAGGCTCAAGATTACCTCACTCACGCAAGGCCCTGGCAAGAGGAGCTTGCCAGGAAGAATAGAAGATTACATTGCAGAAGATAGGTGCTATATGCGCCCCGGCAGGGCCCGGGGAGCGACAAGCTTCAGACCCCGACAAGCTCCCGGGCCCGGCAAGGTCAAGACCCCGGCAAGGTGCTTGCCGGGGAGAGTTACGCTGTGTGCCCGCGCTCCAGCTCATCGAACCACGCGTCGCCCTGGGGCCACTCCAGGGACGCGTGGCGGATGGCTGTGCAGCCTGGGGGACACGGTGGCACTCCACGGTGGTGAAGCCATCGCCGTGGCAAACGGAGAAGCAAGGGCGGGCGCTTTTGGGGTCGACGGCGACGGGCATTGAATGCTCTTGTCCCCCACTGTCAAAGTAGGTAGCGATCACTGTTCATACACTGTAGCTCCACTATTCCCGCACTGTTACAACTACCACCTCTTTTACATTTTTACCCCTTTCTCCTACGTTGACACCTGTCGGTGACCCCTTGCACTATAAAAGGAGGCCCATGCACAACGTAGAGGGGGTTCGGAACCTAGATCGCTCATACGCTCGGTGTAGCTAGTTCTTCAAGCTCCCGAGCTCTCCAACTCAATATAGACTAAGCAGGAGTAGGGTTTTACGCGTCCATCGCGGCCCGAACCTGGGTAAACTGCCCGCGTGTTCACTACGATCTGCTCTTTGTGCTCCCTCCGCCCTCTTACCGCACAAGCAAGGGGCTCCGGTCCCATAGGTGCTCGTGGTGGACAGTTTCCCCCGACATCTTTGGCGCGCCAGGTAGGGGGCGTCGAGGTTGTGCGAACCTGATCCGGCGTCCACACGGGTGCATTCTTCATCAACCTCTCCAGTTTCATCAGCAACCTCATCAGCAACAGCGACCTGGCCCCGAAGAAGAAGGCTTCGGAGGTCGCAGGCCCGTTTGCGTCTCATCCGCCGTCGGAAGGGTGGTCGCCGGCGAGGACACGCGCGGCGCCACCAAATCCAAGGACAGGACGGACGACCGAGCCACGGTCTCCGTGGACGCGCCACGTCCATCTCAGCAAACGACAACCCAGTAGCGTCATGCCACAGGAGGTGGCATCCGCTTGCTGGGCCAAGGGCAAACCGGAGGTTTGCAGGACGCTCCGGGCCATCGTCCTGGCACAAGCAAGGCGCGGTCGCCGGGTCGGGACCCTGCTCCTTCTAACACTGTTAGAAGTCCGAGCGTATCCCGCTCCTCGCACCGCTCGCCCCCGCTCCCCTCCACTCCAGCAGAAGCGCTCGCAAGGGCGCAACTGCTCCTCGACTTCCCTCCTGCGGCAGACAAGGCCGAAGACTGGAGGGCAACCATCCAAAGCCTGATCGCCTTCGCCAACAACGATACGCCGCAGGAGCCGGCAACCTCGCGGCCGCGGCAAGTCGAGAAGACGAAGGCCGACGGCGACAAGACCGCCGGGGGCGCGACCACCGTGCACTCCCCGCCGCAGAAGCAGAAGACGCCGCCCCGCCGGAACAACGCCGACGACGGCTCTACGGCGTCGTCGGATCCGCGGGCTCGTCGGGACCAGCGCCAAGTCCTTGACGACCGGCGACAAGAAGACGCTCGAACAACGATCGAGCGCCGCCGAGAAGCTCGGCGACAATCAGACCAGAGAGCTGGGAACGCTGTCGACGCGCGCGCGCCCGGTGAACCAGGCGACTTGCCGTATGCGGCAGGTTGCCCTGCGTTTACTCGTGAGCTGCGGCGCGTCCAGTGGCCCAGCATGAAGAACTTCAAGCCCGACGTACCGGAGAAGTACGACGGCAAGACGCACCCCTCGGAGTTTCTCAGTATCTACACCATCGCAGTGCAGGCTGCCGGGGGGCGCGATGAGAAGATTTTGGCGAACTACTTCCCGCTCGTGCTTAAGCCGAACGTTCGTTCGTGGCTTATGCACTTGCCGGAGGGCTCCATTTCTTCTTGGGCGGACCTTTGCCACCAGTTTGTTGGCGCCTTCACGGGCGGCCACAAACCCCACGGCCAGGAGAGCGATCTCCACATCCTGGCCCAGAAGGAAGGAGAATCCCTGCGCAAGTACATCCAGCGCTTCAGTCGAGTGCAGCACAACATCCCCGATGTCCACCCTGCCGCGGTTATCAGCGCGTTCCACCAGAACGTGCGTAACCGCCGCATGCGTGAAGAAATGGCCATGACCAAGATACGGGATGTCTGCGAGCTTTATGCTCTAGCTGATAAGTGCGCGCGCGCAGAAGAGGGGAGGAGACTCCCCGGGGAAGATGCTGGCGCAGGAGGAAGCGACAGCGACGACGACGCCCCGGCAAAGAAGAGCCGGCGGCGGAACAACAGAAGGAAGAACAAGAAGGAAGTGCTTGCCGTCGAGAAGTCCGGCAAGGAGGCTCCCGCCAAGCAAACACAGGCTAGCGGCTCCGGCAAGGAGCCTGCCCCTGTAGCGGCAGCCGCCAAGCAAGACGGCTCCGACAAGCAATACTGTAAGATCCACCGCACCAAGGGCCACGACCTCTCCAACTGCAAACGCGTCGAGTACCTCGTCGAGCAGCAGAAAGCTGAGTACGAGAGGCGCGACAAGGAGAAGGCCCAAGGTGGTGGTGGAGAACCGAGCAAGAAGCGGCCATTCAATGGCCGGTGAGGACGCCACGGCAAAGCCAAGCAGCGGCAAGGTGACCGACCTCCCCGGGGCCGCGACAAGGATGAAGAAGACGACGACGAAGACATGGAGGATGAAGATAACAGCGAGCAGGAGTTCCAGAAGGCCACGGAGGTCCTGTGCGTCGACGGTGGCGCCTCTCTGCACACCTCCCACCGCCAGCTCAAGCAGTGGGTGCGCGAGGTGAATGCAGCAGAGCCGCCCGTGGAGTCGCGCAGGCTCCTCAAATGGTCCAGCACGCCCATCATTTTTGATCTTGAGGATCACCCTGACCGCACCACTGCGGTCGGGTGCTTGCCGATGCTGGTCTCACCCACCATCCGCAACCTCAAGGTCACTAAAATGTTGGTTGACGGCGGGGCCGGGCTGAACTTGATCTCCTCTGCTGTGATCAAGAAACCCCAAATCCCAGATGGCGAGCTCGAAGAGACCGGTTCTTTCCAAGGAATCAACCCGGGGAGGAGCAAGCCCAAGGGGAAGATAACTCTGCCGGTGACCTTTGGCGGGGAGCTCAACTTCAGAACTGAGCGCATCACATTCGACGCCGCCGATATCCCATTGCCATACAATGGGATACTCGGCCGTCCCGCCCTCGCCAAGTTCATGGCAGCTTCCCACCACGCCTACAACGTACTCAAGATGCCGGGGCCGATAAGCGTCATCACTGTCCATGGCGACAAGAAGGATGCGCTTGTCTGCGCCGACAAGATCTACCGGGACGCAGCAGCCGCAGTAGAAAAGGACACACTCGCCGCTGAAGCTCCCGGGGGGAAGAAGACGAAGACCAAGTCCGTCAAGTGCTCCGGGGCCCACTCCGGCAACCGCACCTCTTCGGAGTGCTACGCTGCCGTCGAGGACGTTCAATCGAGCTCCACCGGCAAGTGTAAGAAAGGGATGGCCGCTCCTCCGGCAACCAAGAAGGTGCCCGCCAACGAGGACGGCACTGGTGGTACGTTCACCATCAGTGCCACGCTTGATAGCAAATAGGAAAGCGCGCTCGTTGCCTTCCTGCGGGCGAATGTCGATGTGTTTGCCTGGCAACCATCTGACATCCCCGGTGTTCCCAGGAAGGTGATTGAGCACAAGCTTGCTGTTTTTCCTCATGCGCGGCCCGTCAAGCAGAAAGTGAGGAAGCAAGCCGTGGAGCGCCAAGAATTCATTGCTGAAGAAATCAAGAAGCTAGAGGCAGCAGGCCTAGTTAGAGGTGTGATCCATCCGACATGGTTGGCAAACCCGGTCGTCGTGCGTAAGGCCAACGGGAAGTGGAGACTGTGTATAGACTTCACCGATGTGAATAAAGCATGTCCCAAGGATCCATTCCCTTTGCCGCGCATTGACCAGATCGTTGACTCCACTGTCGGATGTGAGCTACTCTCTTTTCTTGATGCATATTCAGGCTACCACCAGATCTTTATGGCCAAAGAAGATGAAGAGAAGACTGCATTTATCACCCCATGTGGCACTTATTGCTTCATACGCATGCCATTTGGGCTGAAGAATGCAGGATCAACATTTGCAAGGGCAGTGCACACTGCTTTCGAGCCACAGATCCACAGAAATGTAGAGGCTTACATGGATGACATTGTGGTGAAGAGCAAGAGCAAGGATACCCTGGTCCAGGATTTGGGAGAGACATTTCAGAACCTGCGCAAGATACAGCTCAAGTTGAACCCCGAGAAGTGCGTCTTTGGAGTCCCCTCCGGCAAGCTTCTCGGGTTCTTTGTGTCACAGAGGGGGATTGAAGCTAACCCCGACAACATTAAAGCCATCGAGCAGATCGAGGCCCCGAAGCACGTCAAGGATGTCAGAAGGCTTGCAGGTTGTGTGGCTGCCCTCAGTAGGTTCATTTTGAAGTCTACAGAACGCGCCCTACCTTTCTTCAAAATCTTGAAGAAGGCAGGTCCCATGAAGTGGACTCCGGAAGCGGAGGCAGCGCTGCAGGATTTGAAACGGTACCTATCCTCCACTCCAATACTTGTCGCACCTAGACCACAGGAAAAGTTGTTGCTATACCTAGCGGCAACCAACCAGGTGGTTAGTGCTGCGTTAGTAGCGGAGAGGGAGGCCGACGAGGAGTCTGCACCACCGGCAAGCGAATCCAGCGACAAGCAGGGGGCTGCTCCGGCAAGCTCTGGCCCCGACAAGGACAACTCTGCGCAGGGACAGGAAGAAGTGCGGAAGAAGATGGTGCAGCGCCCGGTGTATTTTGTGAGCTCCCTCTTGCAGGGGGCTAGATCAAGATACTCCGGGGTGCAAAAGTTGCTTTTCGGCCTCCTCATGGCCTCGAGAAAGCTGCGCCACTACTTCCAGGCACATGAGATAACAGTGGTCACTCGCTTTCCCCTGAAGAGAATATTGCACAATCCAGAAGCAACAGGCAGGATCGTTGAGTGGGCACTGGAGCTGTCGAGCTTTGGACTCAAGTTTGAAAGTACCTCAACCATACAGAGTCGAGCTTTGGCAGAATTCATAGCTGAGTGGACCCCGACGCCCGACGAAGAAGTCCAAGAAACAAGTGCACCCGTACAAGAAGCGACAAGTGAATGGGTAATGTACTTTGATGGTGCCTTCTCGCTGCAAGGCGCCGGTGCTGGCGTGGTACTCATCGCGCCCACCGGAGAGCACCTCAGGTATGTTATCCAGATGCATTTCCCAAGGGAGCAAGCGACAAACAACACCGTTGAATATGAAGGTTTGCTCGCCGGCCTCAGAATTGCGGCCGAACTTGGGATTAGAAAGCTGATTGTGCGGGGAGATTCTCAGTTAGTAGTCTGGCAAGTTAACAAGAGTTACCAGAGCCCTTTGATGGAAGCTTATGTAGATGAAGTGAGGAAGCTTGAGGAGCACTTTGAAGGTCTGCAAATGGAGCATGTCCCGAGAGCTCAGAACGAAATTGCAGATGGCCTTTCAAAGTGTGCTTCGATGAAGTTACCTGTGGAACCAGGGACCTTCTTGCTCAAGCTAACTCAGCCATCCGTTACACCATCAATTGGGCAGTCCAAGAAGAGAAAGTTGGTCTCCAGCGACTACTTGCCGGCGGATCTTCCTGAAACCGCCGCCAAGGTCCCCAAGATCAACGATCAGAATACTGAGGAACAGTTTGCTCCTACAGATCCTCGGATCTGTGCAGTTGAAGCAAGTGTTCCCGACAAGCCTCGCCCCGGCGAGCTTGCCGGGGGACCCTCAGCTCCGGCGGAACCAGAGGTTCTTGCCGTAGAAGCTGAGGTCCCCGCAGCGGCCCTCATGCCCTTGGTCCTTGCCGTTGAGCCACGGGCTCCGGCATGGGCGCAGCAGATCGTCCGTTTTCTGCAAACTGGAGAACTTCCCGACGACCCAGAAGAAATAGAGAAGATAACCAGGCAGTCAAGTATGTACCAGTTCGTGGATAACGAGCTGTACAGAAGAAGGCTCAATGGTGTCAGATTGAAGTGCATCTCCAGGGAAGATGGACAGAAGCTGTTGGCAGAAATACACGGAGGCATATGCGGCCACCACATTGGCGCAAGGGCGCTTGCCGAAAAGGCGTTCCGGCAAGGGTTCTTTTGGCAAGAAGCCCTCCAAGATGCGATTGCACTAGTAACCAAGTGTGAAGCGTGCCAGTTCCATGCAAAACAAATTCATCAGCCAGCTCAAGCTCTCCAGACGATTCCTTTGTCCTGGCCCTTCTCGGTCTGGGGGCTCGATATCCTCGGCCCCTTCCCCCGAGCTGTCGGGGGCTTTGAGTACTTGTACGTTGCAATCGACAAGTTCACAAAGTGGCCAGAAGTGGAACCAGTGAGAAAGGTGACAGCACAGTCAGCGGTCAGGTTCTTCAGGTCGATTGTTTGCCGTTTCGGAATCCCTAACAGGATCATCACCGACAACGGTACACAGTTTACTAGTCGCACCTTCATGCAGTACGTCCAAGACCTTGGCGCCAAGGTCTGTTTCGCTTCTGTTGCTCACCCGAGGAGCAACGGTCAAGCGGAGAGGGCAAATGCTGAAGTGCTGCGCGGACTCAAGACAAGAACCTTTGACAGGCTGCGCAAGTGCGGAAGAAACTGGATAGAGGAGCTACCGGCGGCTCTTTGGTCAATCAGAACGACACCATGTCGAGCCACCGGACAGACACCTTTTGCTCTAGTCTATGGAGCAGAGGCAGTTCTCCCCACGGAACTCGTATACGGATCTCCTCGAGTGCTCGCTTATGATGAGCTCGAGCAAGAGCAACTGCGACAAGATGATGCATTGCTCCTCGAGGAGGAACGTCTCCAGGCTGCTGTACGAGCTGCTCGATACCAGCAAGCCTTGCGTCGCTACCATAGCCGCAAGGTCAAGGCCAGGAGTCTCGAGGAAGGCGACCTTGTTCTTCGGCGTGTTCAGTCCGCCAAAAATTCTAACAAATTGACGCCGAAGTGGGAAGGCCCTTATCGGGTGAGACAAGTCACAAGGCCCGGTGCTGTCCGCCTTGAGACCGAAGAAGGCTTACCGATGAGCAACTCCTGGAACATAGAGCATCTTCGCAAGTTTCACCCATAAGGCGCGGTTGCCGTGATCCGCTCCGGCAACCACCTTTTGTACAAGCTTTGCCGCTGTTGCATGTAACCCTTTGTACAAAGCCGGGCGCAGATCCCGTGCATCAGTAAAGCTTTTGTGTTTTGCACTATTCGCCTTCTGCATGCTTTTCTTTGCTATTTGCATGTGTTATTTGGCATCTTGTGCAACGTACACATCCGGTAAGCATTAGCACGCCGAAAGGCTGTATACTTGTTTCCCTCTTCTTTTTCCTTGCCTCTTAAGCAGAAAGAACGTTCCTCGCGCACAAGTTTGCTGGGGGGGGGAGGAGATGGAAGAGGAACCAAGTGCTGTTTAAGAAAGAGAAGTCTTACCGAGAAGCGAGATATGAAAGCTAAATTATTAGAATTTGAGCAGTTCAAATTTTTAAATTTTAGTTGTCTTTCTTGAACAATCACACTTTGTATGGAAAACCTGTGCGCGGAGGAACCTACCCGTGGCTAGCCGCACCCTTATCTTATTTTCGAGTACACTCAACGACTTAAGTGAGCTGCGACAAGTGTCGCGCCCTTGTTTCGTTTTCGAGTTCACTCAACGAGCTGAGTGCGTTGCGACTAGTGGCGGCAAGGTTGCTTGCCGGTAAGACCTTGGCCGGCAGGCTGCTCAGAGTCCAGCACTCAGCGCTCGCGGCAAGGGCCCTTGCCGGCAAGCTCCCCGGGAGCGTAGGGTTAAAAACATACAAAGTAAATGACCAAGACAAGGAAGATAATATTGCACTGATTGATCAAAAGAAGATAAATATCTTACAAAGGATAACTTGTCGCAATAATTAATGAGTTCATAGTACCCTATGCAGCAACAAAAGAGATAAAGGAAAAGGAGGCCTAATCCGCGCGGTCGCCCTCGATCCTGGAGATCTTGTTCACTTTGGCGATGATGTGGGCGACCTGCGCCTTCAGCGCCTCCATACCCGCGTCGGCCGGCAAGCTGCGGAGAACGTTGGTGAGGTTTATACCGGGATTGCGGTATACAATCTTCGTCAGTACGCGCTCCAAGGTTCCCGTGCAGAGCTGGCGCGACTCCTCGGCCAGTTGCGCGGGAATCTTCTTCCAAAGATCTGCAAGAGCCGGCGCGATCCCCCTGAAGAAGAGGCTGAGTTTGGCGCTGTGAGGGAGGTTTGGGTCCGGAGAGTAGATGAGATGCTCCAACTTCAGCGCCAGCAGCTCCTGGTCGATGTTGGATGCAGAGGACACCAAGTCGTCGGTCCACACCTCGACGGTCCGGCGAAAGTTCTCGGCCGCAGTGTTGGCGCTCTCCACCAAGCTTCGCTCCCTGCGGAGCTCTTCCTTCAGTTTGGTCTCCCGGTCCCGGACGGCGTCGAGCGAGTCCTTCAGCGTGGAAACTTTTAGCTCAAGATCCTCAATGGAGTCCTTGGCGGCCTTCAGCTCGTCGCCCTTCTTGGAGAGGCGCACCTGGAGTTCGGAGTTGGTGTGGGCGTCCTTCTCGCGCTCTGTGTTGAGCGCGGTGACCCTCTCCACACTCGCCTTCAGTGACTCCTCCAGTTGCGCGACCTTGGCGGCGAGCTCCTCCTTGGCGGTCTCCGCGGCAGCCGCGCAGCTTTCGCCTCCTTCAGCTCTCCGCCAAGGGCCTGTTCCTGAGCGGCAAGGTCTTCCTCGTGGGAGTCGAGGTTGACCTTCCGCTGGGTCAGCTCTCCTTCTCGCCGGGACAGCTCCTCCACGGCGAGCCGCTGCTGCTCTTCGGCTTCAGCCTTCTCCAGGAGCCACTGCTGGTAGTCCCCGGCGAGCCTCTCGCGCTCCTCCGCCACCTCGCGGAGGGCAGCCTGGTTGGCGGCGCGGAGCTCCGCCGCGCGTTTCTCCATCTCGACGGCGGCCTTGGCAGCAAGGGCCTCCCGAGACGCAAGCTTCGCCTGCCTGGCCCGGTAAAGGGCCAGGAGCTGATGAAGCAGTTTCTCCTCTTCGGGCCCGTCGCTTCCGCCGGGCGCCTCGACGATCTTCAGTACCGCGGAGGCGAGAACTTCTCCATCGAAGGCCTCGCCCTCCGCGGGGGCTCGCGACGAAGAACCCCACGACACCTGGATGAAGACGCCGTTGGGAGCTTCAAGATAGTAGCCCGCCTGCTCCTTTTCGGCGGAGGGGTCGGCGGCCGGTGCAGCACTTGATGCTCCTGCCGCCTCCGGGCCGGCAGTGCGGTCGCCGTGCCCCTCCCCGGCCGCTGCGTCTGCAGTCGGGGCAGTCTCCTCCACAGCCGGCTCGGCGGCTCCCGCCGTGTCCTCAGCGACAGGGGCGTTGCCGCCGCCGCCCTGCGCGCCCTCCTCCTCGACGATGATAACTTCCGTCTCCATCTGCTCGGGAGGAGGAGGATCTAGAAGAAGAAGAAAAAGCAAAAGAAGTTCAAGCAAATATCCAAAAAGAGATGAATACAAGAAGACAAAATTACAAAGCATACCTTGGCGGACGTCGTCAGCGGCGGGCTCCCTCGCCGGGGAGCTCTGCCTTGGCGGAGTGGCCGCCCTCGCCGGGCTACTCGCCCTTGGCGGGGTACTCGCCCTTGGCGGAGTACCCGCCCTTGGTGGAGTGCTCTCCCTTGCCGGGGAGTTCGGCCTTGGCGGGGACGGCGGGGCCTGCGGCTCCTCGGGAGCGACCTCCGGATGCTCCTGTGGTTGTGGCTCCACCTCTGCACAGGACAATCGAGACAAGACGAAAGCATCAAGATATTAGCACAAGACAAAATCCTCAAGCGCGCCCGACGAGCGGAAGTATGGAACTCAGACTTACGCTGGGGGCTGTGCTGGGGGCTGCTCCTCGGAGCAGCGCTCGGGTCCGGCATGCTCGTCTCCGGCACATCCCCAGTCGCCGCAACAGGCGAGTCGTCCGTGACCTCGACAACGGGCACCTTGGCCTTCTTCGCCACTCGCTCCGCCAAGGTCCTGAAGTTAAAACAAGAAGCAAGATCAGAATCTACAATAATCAAGACGAAGTTTAAGAAGATACGAAGCCTCGAGTTCTTACTCCTGTTCCTCCTCGTCGTCGTCGTCGCTCGAGGCGGAGAAGTCAAACGCCACCTGAGGCGCGTCCGCGCGAGGAGCAGGAGGCGAAGACTCCCTCGGGCACTTGGCGGTTCCCGGGGCTGGGGGCTGCGAAGACCCAGCCCCTGTGGGCGCCGAGGCCCGGGGAGCGGGCGGAGCAGCCGCTCCGCTCTGCGAAGACCCTCCTCCGCTTGGCGCTGTCGTGCGGGGCGCCTCCGCCGTGGCCTGTGTGCGGGTCGCTCCCGCCGTGGCCTGTGTGCGGGTCGCCCCCGCCGTGGTTGGTGCGCCGGGCGCCCCCGTCGCAGCTTGGCTCCCCCGGGTAGCTCGTGCCGCCCGGCGAGCTGGTTGTTGTCGGGGCGCCTGCGCCCTCGTCCCCGTCGTCGCCTTGCGGAGATGTTTCAGCGGAGATCGCCTGGGACTTGCCCGGGGCGGGGAGGTCTCCGACGACGAGGAGAGGTCGTCGGCGTAGAGCCCCAAGGACCCGTCAGAGTCCTCGTCGGCCCCGACGTCCTCCTCCTCCTCCTCCTCCCCGGCAGGCTTGCTGGGCCCGACGCCTTGCCCC
Organism: Secale cereale; assembly: GCA_902687465.1. NCBI lineage: Eukaryota > Viridiplantae > Streptophyta > Magnoliopsida > Poales > Poaceae > Secale > Secale cereale. The sequence goes on along the minus strand of LR738711.1, from coordinate 498,050,932 downwards.
GCGGCCGTGCTCTTTCCAGCGCCCCCGCTCCCTTCGGCGCCTCCGCTCCCTGCGGCGCCTCTGTTTCCTCCGGCGGCGCTGCCTCTCACCGCGGCCTCAGTCAGGATTCCGGGGATCCCGGAGTGCCTCAAGGAAGGGACCCCGGCGAGCTCGTCGGGAGGAAGCTGTAGAAGTCTGCGGATCTCCGCCTCCTCCGCTTGGCAGGACGTGTCCGCAGCCTCTGCCTCGTCGGGCGTGAAGCCAAACTCTCCTGCCGCTGCGGCTGCAGCGGCCTCTTCAACCCGAGAAGCTATATACGCTATCTCCTGGTCGGTGGTGTCCCGTGTGAGCCCCTTGATCTCGTCCTTGTTCTTCGCCACCTCCACCAGGTTGTCGAAGAAGCTTAAGATGACGTCTGGCTTGGGCGGAATCCACGTGCGGTCGATGCCGTGCGAGTCACACGCGGGCATCATGGCGCGGAGAGAATCCCGGGCCGTGCTGTTGCAGAGGGGCACCACTCCCCGTGGAGCTCTGAACAACTCTGGGTGGGCCGGGTCGTGCTTAAATAGTTTCCGGACCATCCCCTTCAGCTCCAGTGATGTGAAGTTGAAGTTTAGCCCGAGGCGCAGCCTCATTATGTCCGCCGCGTTGCCATACTCCCATGCCGGCCTCTTCCTATCCTGTAGAGGGGCAATGCGGCGGTGGAGGAAATCCGCTCCTACTTCTCCGACGGACAACCTTGCTACCCGGAGACGAAGTATTCTGACGAGGGCGACGTTGAGCTTGCCGTCGTCCGAGTCTAACTCACTCCAGTCCCTGCCGCGCACGATTGCTGTTGTGCGCGGCGCGGTGAAGGGCTACGACTCGTCCTCAACTATCCAACACCAGTCTGCACGCCACTCCTCCCACTTGCCGCGGAGCTCCCCCGGCAAGTAGGACTCCTTCTTGTTCAAGCGGAAGACCCAAGAAATCCCTCCGGAGAGGGGAGCACCGGCTTCTACTCTAGGGGTAAAGAAGTGCCTAAACAGCGCTACACTTGGATATATCCCAATATAGTTTTCGCACATATGTGCGAAAACCGCCATCGTGAGGATGGCGTTGGGGGTGAAGTCAAGAAGGTGGAGGCCGTAGGTGTGCATGATGTCACAGAAGAAATCGGAAAAAGGGGGACAAAGGCCGCAATGGAAGAAAGCTGCGAAGAAGAAGTACCCGCCGGGATAGTTGTCCTTGGCGGCGGCAGGGTAGACTCTGGTCCGAGGGTGCGCCTTGGTCTCCTTAGCCCAGAACAAGTAATACTTGTTCCAGAGCTCCCGCGCGCTAAGCCTCGGCGAGAAGACGACGTTCCGCTTCCGCAACAAGGTGAGCCTCGCTGCTTGCTCCGATTTCTCCTTCTTGGTCTTCTCCGCCTTCGCCTTCTCGGTCTTCGGGGCCATGGCGGAGGCGGCGAGGGAAGGGGGACGAAGAGCCCGGCGGCGCCACAGATGCGGAAGACGGCGGAGGAGGTGTGGAGGCGGAGCGCAAAGGGGATCTCTGGAGATGGAAGAAGAAGCAATGAAGGCGTAGGAGGGGAACCGCTCCTCCTTCCTCTGCTTTTATGGGGAAGTGGGGGACGTTTCGCTCTTCCCATTAAAAGAACGTGGCCACGTCCCATCCCACGACGCCGCAATCGACGCGTGCCGTTACGGAGGGACGCGGCGGATACGGTAGTGGATTCGGCGTGCCGTGGGCCGCGCGTGCTCGTGCACTGTTTTGGGCCTGGCCCAACAGCGCTCGGCATCGTGTGTGGCCCAGGCCCGGGGGCTCCTGTCGGTGTACTAAGGTAGGGGTACCTCAGTACCCCAACTTGTGCACGGGCAGTAGCAGCTTCCCGCGGCAGGGCCTACCACGCGCTTGCCGGAGACCTTCCTGCTCCATATAAAACCATTCAAAAACAAAGTATACAAGGCAGAAGATCAAGACCCCGGCAAGTGGAGCTTGCCGGGAAGGCCGTTCCAGGCTCAAGATTACCTCACTCACGCAAGGCCCTGGCAAGAGGAGCTTGCCAGGAAGAATAGAAGATTACATTGCAGAAGACACGCCTAGGTGCTATGTGCGCCCCAACAGGGCCCGGGGAGCGACAAGCTTCAGACCCCGACAAGCTCCCGGGCCCGGCAAGGTCAAGACCCCGGCAAGGTGCTTGCCGGGGAGAGTTACGTTGTGTGCCCGCGCTCCAGCTCATCGAACCACGCGTCGCCCTGGGGCCACTCCAGGGACGCGTGGCGGATGGCTGTGCAGCCTGGGGGACACGGTGGCACTCCACGGTGGTGAAGCGATCGCTGTGGCAAACGGAGAAGCAAGGGCGGGCGCTTTGGGGGTCGACGGCGACGGGCATTGAATGCTCTTGTCCCCCACTGTCAAAGTAGGTAGCGATCACTGTTCATACACTGTAGCTCCACTATTCCCGCACTGTTACAACTACCACCTCTTTTACATTTTTACCCCTTTCTCCTACGTTGACACCTGTCGGTGACCCCTTGCACTATAAAAGGAGGCCCATGCACAACGTAGAGGGGGTTCGGAACCTAGATCGCTCATACGCTCGGTGTAGCTAGTTCTTCAAGCTCCCGAGCTCTCCAACTCAATATAGACTAAGCAGGAGTAGGGTTTTACGCGTCCATCGCGGCCCGAACCTGGGTAAACTGCCCGCGTGTTCACTACGATCTGCTCTTTGTGCTCCCTCCGCCCTCTTACCGCACAAGCAAGGGGCTCCGGTCCCATAGGTGCTCGTGGTGGACAGTTTCCCCCGACACCTACGCTTCCCGGCCACTACGAAAACATGAAGAAAACTATCCTATTCACGATTTGGAATTGGCAGCAGTCATACATGCACTCAAGGAGTGGAGGCACTTTTTGGTTGGGAATAGTTGTGAAATATATACGGACCATAAGAGCCTCAGATATATTTTCACACAACCAGAACTCAATTTACGGCAACGAAGCTGGCTGGAACTGGTAAAATATCATGACGTTGGCATCCACTATCACCCAGGAAAGGCAAACGTGGTAGCTGATGCTCTCAACCGTAACCCCAGCCCGGACAACAGCAGCCTACAGAACTTGAGACCCGAATTTCAGCGAGAATTCGCCAAGCTCAACTTAATTATGGTCCCTGAAGGCGAAGTGTCAAATATAGAAATACAGCCTACCGTAATAGAACAAATAAAGAAGGCTCAGCATGGACACCCCAGCATCGAAGGAATAAAAAGAAAAGTAAGTCAGGGCAAGGCCTCAGAATTTACCATAGACAGTGAGGGAATATTATGGTCCGGAGACAGGCTCTGCGTACTAAATAGTACCGACCTTAAACAGCAAATTCTAGCAGAGAGCCACACCGCTCCGTACTCAATTCACCCTGGAGGGACAAAAATGTACAAGGACATTCAGGAAAGATTTTGGTGGCACGGCATGAAGAGGGATATAGCCACATATATTGCATGTTGCGATTCCTGTCAACGCATTAAAGCCGAGCACCAAAAACCCGCAGGACTCTTACAGCCAAACAAGATACCAGAGTGGAAATGGGACGATATTGGGATGGACTTCATCGTTGGACTGCCACGATCACAACACGCAAATGATGCCATATGGGTCATCACAGATAGACTAACCAATGTGGCACACTTCATTCCAGTCAAGACAACCCACACCACCCGAAAGCTTGCCAAGCTTTACCTCGCCCGTATAGTATGCCTACATGGGGTCCCGAAGACTATAATATCCGACAAAGGCACTCAGTTCGTCTCCAAATTTTCCTCTATTTATTTTTTTACTCCAAAAACTATTTCTGTCATTTATAGTGGACCTTGGTGATTTACAAAGGAGCCACCATATCCATCTTGTTGTTTGATTCCAAACTATCTTCTCTAGATAGTCCTTAGTACCCACAACCTAGATCCATCTTGTTTCACTGGTCCACAGTTCAAAATTTTCAAATTTTACCTGCTGCAAGTTTGGACCAGATTTGCAAAAGTTGGTAAAATTCATATTTATCTTCTTTCAAAAATTCTATGAAAATTCAAGCAGCCTCTAGATGCATCAAGAGGCCACTCCACCAAATATCAGCCCCAGAAACATTTCCCACATGCCAGAATCATTTCATCGAACACCTAGCTTACACTGTTCTGTCAAGTTCAGAAACTGCTAACTGAAGATCATCAGTCGACAGTGCAGCCGTCAGTTTCGTCAGAGCCGCAGCGTCAATCTCGCTAGTGCCCGCCTTGGATCGATGCTCACTGCACCCCCTGCTTATCCAGCACTTCGCACGCTTGCTTGGCTGCTTCCGGGCGTCAGTGCCGCCCTGACCCGACCACGCCGGCGACTTCCGCGGCAACAGAACCTTCCGTGGCGGCCGACAGGGAGGATCCTGTAGCTCGACACCGTTTGGCGCCGCCCAAGACACCCCAGAGCTCCGCGTGGCCTTCTCCACTGCCAGCACACGCCTGTAGCACCGTCGCCGTGGCCTGGCACGCACAGAGCGCGTTCTCTGCCGCCGACGTGCCGCATGGCCGTTCCGTCGAGGGCAACCCGTAATCACCCCTCCCGTGCAGAGTTAGGCACAAGAATGGAACCAGTGCATCTCCTAGTCGATGCTCAAGCCCCTAAACCCGCCGTCCTGCCACTGCACCGCCGTAATCGCTCGCCGGACTTATCCCGTTCACGGCAACCGCCTCGGGCCGGCTATATAAAGCACCCCCGAGCTCGTTCTCGAGCCCGCACACCTCCACCATCTCCCTAGACCGCGCCCAGCCTCTGGAAGAGCCTCGAAGGGCCCATCTTCCCCAACTCCAGCCAACGCCGTCCGTCTCGGGCTCCAGCAGTGTTCTCTCCGGTGAGAACTCCTCCGCCTCCCTAGACTCGAGCGTAACCTCCTGGCACCTGCCCAAACCTAACCCCCACTCCAATTTGACCCCAGGAGCTCTCTCCGACGAGGTCCACGACCACCCGAGCCGCCGTCCGCCGGAGACAGGGTCGCTGTCGACGTGGGACTCGCCGACGCTCAACTCCACCACCAGTCAACGCGGAAGAACACCAGGAAGCTGTACGTACCACTCCCCTCCCCTAACTCACCGTGGATCGGCGCCGGCGGCCACCGCAGCTTCTGGCGCCGGCGCGACTCTGCTTCAGTGTTTAAACCCGACGAGTGGGACCCCCTCGTCAGCCTCTCGTTTCCCTCCGAAACGTTTTTCTGGAAAGCGCCTTCGAGAAAAGTACGTCTTCGTCTTCTGTTGGCGTACTACGTACCGGTTCGCTTTTCGGTTTTCTATTCTAGCCCCTAGAAACTTTCTGTTTCATTACAGATGAGTCCCTGGACAGAAACTCTTATATCTTTTTAACTAAAGATGAATTTGAGTTGATTCTTTTTCTGTCCTCTTTAGTTTTATGTCTAGTTGTTTGTCATATTTATGTGTAAATATTTGGAGCAAGTTTCTTCGCACGCGCGGTATTTATGTTAGTATCCGTTTTGTTTGAATACATAGATACCGAAGGACGTGACGGAGCCGCGAACCTCACCGAGTTAGACTCCGACTACTCCGAACCAGGCAAGCATGTTTGAACCTTTGATATGATGGGTGTGTTGCATGTTTGCTCGAGTGGTTCTTTTCATAAGCATGGTCATATAAGCATTTGTGTATGGTTATATTTCATGGAAGCAAGCTTCGGGTGAGCCCCGAATGATAATGGTTGAACCACCTCGATCATGTGGTGACATGATGGGTGGTGTACTGGTATTGTTGGAGCATGCCAGAGTTAAATCCTTCGAGTAGCCATATTTATGGCCTAGGGTAAATCTTCATGTCAACCCAGTGACCGTCTCTAGCAAATTTTGATAGTAGCAAGAGTAGTGATTTTGTCAAGTTCATTGGATAGATGAACTAACCAATTATCTCTGTACTATTTTACTCCCTGAAGTATTCCACTGTTATACTAATGTTTATATAAGCCCTTTCCGTGATGTCTCTCAGACGTGTTTCCATTTATTTATTCCTCACGAGGCGTCACTCAGACACTCGTTTGGTTCCTTTTATTTATCTTATGGATTTCGGGCGGATTACCGCCCGACTTCTATTTTTTCATACAGCTCGGAAATATTATTATCTGGTTGAATTTTTGCTAGAATACTCATATGCATCATGTTGCATTTATTATATCTTATGTCCGAACTGTCTTGCGAGTACATTCAAAGTACTCACCTGGCTTGTTGATTTGGCCAGATGTGGATGAAGGCGATCTCATGGATGAAGAGTACGATAGCGAGTCCGACGTCTAGTGGAGTCCCAGTCAGTCTCTTGCGATCCTGGAGTTGATCACTGTTATATAACCGCTTCCACCAACCACCAAATAAATTCATCGGGTCTCACTCCGACACTCGATGAACTGTATTATATTGGAGTCACATCACCCACTTCACTGTGACATATCCACCACCTTTTATTACGAGTTAGTAGTATGCCACCCTGCCATTGTGTCATATCCGCCTCTATGTACTACATTGGTGCAGTTGTAAAAAATTGTTGAGCTATCCCAGCTCAACCCTGTATAATAATCAGTACTCTGGAATTCTGTATCAAGGAATTGTCCACCGGCAAGAAGTATTCTTCCTTGCTGTTTTAATAAAAAGGTCAGCCTTTCGGTAATTGTTTTACTCAAAGACCGGTCTTGACAACCTTGGTACTAGAGCCAGGCTGACTGTAGGAAGCCACTAGGTGCGATCGCTAATCGGTTATTAGCGTAATAACTGCTACTTAGCATTTTTGCATCTGTAGCAATTTTCTGTTAGTCATCATAAATTTATGACTTGACTTTTCGGAATTTTTGTCTACTTTTGTAGATGGCCAGCAACGACTGTGATGCACAAGTGTTCACCAACATTCCTGAGGGGTTTGTCAAGCTCCTCTTCGCCATAACCAAAGTCGCGATTGAGCCATCAACCCGTCCAGAGTTTACACTCTACAGTCACAAGCTCAACGACATCGTGTCAATGCACCAGGCCGTGGTGCACTTCAAGGGAGGGCGTTCTGAAGCATGCCGCCTCCGATTTGTGGGCAGGGACAAGCCTACGGAGAGGCATGCCATGCAAATGGCTGCCCGTGAGGCGATAGCTCGCCTCAGGGACATTCTTCCTTCAATGAAGAGTCGTCACTACCGTTACCTTCCATGCCACGTGCCACTATGCGTTTGCTTGCGCAAATGGGGAACGTGATGAAGCCATCGAATCAATGGTTGAGTACCTCAAGGCACTTGAGGCAGCCTTTGATAATCTTGTGGATGACTTGGTGGCCGCTCGTATGGACTTGGTCCTGAGTGGCTCCGCCAACAGGAGGGAGCTACTCCATACTGCGCCACCAATGACATTTGTCTCGTCCGCCGCATCCTATGCACCTTCCATATTAGCCACCGCTCGCCGTCTACCTACCACTGAGGAGTTTGACCAGGTCATTGCTCCTACCCCAGTCAGAGCTGCACCGCGTGCCGCACCTGCATCAACACCTCGTACCCATACTCCGTGCCTTGACCCTATTAGTGACGAGGAAGTTGAGTCTCGAGCACCACTGGGCCTTACCCTCGGTAGGCCGAGGGAAATCTTCAACATCTCCGACTAGTGCGTCTATCCGCGACGCATTGTGCTCGCTTGTGTTATTTGTGTGATATGTAAAATAGGTTGATGGGAAGTAGTATGTTTGCGCATCATGTAGGAACTTGGAGAAGTGCACTAGCATAAATAACATGTCAGGAATGTGTACGCGCATCCTGAGTGACGTATGTATAATTATGACTCGCGTGTAAGTTATGTACTAAGCAGTCCTTCTCCGTGCGCAATCAAGCTTTTATTTTATTTCTCTCTGGAGCTCGTGTTCTGCTGCTTTTGCAATTCTTGGTTTATTTTTGCTGCCCGGTTCTTCTCCTGTTTTCTGCAATAATACCCTAGAGTAATAAATGACTCGTCCCTGGACGCGTTCCATGCCAAGTCCGCCAGAGGAGAATTATGGCCCGCAGTCAGGTAACAATTTCACACAGGGGCAGTCAAGTCAGCAGGGCAGCGAAACAACATTTTCTCAAGTTTGTCGTCTTTACGAGCAAAGTCAACAACAGCACCAGGAAATGATGAACCATGTCATTAACATGGGAAATCACCGTGAGCCATACCAGCAGCACTCAAAATTATCTGAATTTCATAAGACACGTCCAACAACATTTTCTCACAAAGACAGACCTCTTGAGGCCGACGATTGGCTTCGAGATATTGAAAGGAAATTAATTGTGGCACAATGTTCAGACCGTGAAAAGGTACTTTACGCACCACATTATCTTACTGGAGCAGCCGCGTCATGGTGGGAAAATTTTCTGCTTATGCACCCCAACATAAATGATATCACCTGGGAAGATTTCAAAGAAAGCTTTCGTGGGGCGCACATCCCTAAGAGCATTATGAAGATCAAGAAAAGCGAATTTGGTGACCTCAAGCAAAGGGGCATGACAGTAACTGAGTACAACAGTTAGTTTACGCAATTGTGCTGCTATGCCAACGAATAACGTATGACTGAAAATAAGAAGATGGAAAAATTCCTGGACGGACTGGCACCAGCACTTAAATGCCATTTAGTCGTACACACTTTCCCAGATTTCAAGACACTGGTGGACAAGGCTATTACTTTCGAAAATGAACGTCGCAGTCTGGAAGACATTCGCAAGAGAAAAATGGATCAGACCAACCACCATCACAACAACAGGAATAAGATAAATTTCCAGAAAAATGGGGCGAACAAACCCATGACAAATGACACACGTCCAAACAAAAAATTTCATGCAAGGGACAGGGATTTCACCTATCGCCTAGGTGTTACTTGCTACGCATGTGGAGAAGAGGGACACTATGCTAAACAGTGCCCAAAGCCAAGAAACTCAGCACTGAAGCTAAACAACAACGGAAACAATTCCGTGCCCAAGCGTAACAACTTCAACCCCAATAACAACCACAAGAAAGGACACCTGAACCATGTGACCAAGGAGCAAGCACAGGATGCCCCGGATATCGTACTCGGTACGTTCCCTGTCAACACAATACCTGCCATGGTTTTGTTTGATTCTGGAGCTTCTCATTCGTTCATTTCGAAGAGTTTTGCTTTGCAACATGGTTTTTCAATACTTCCCTTGGGAAAGTCAATGACCATCAAGTCCCCCGGAAGTAAGCAGATCACTCAAAATTACTGCCAAGGTATAGTCATTGAAATTGAGGGATTAAAGTTTCACGTAAACCTCATCGTGTTGGAAAACAAGGGACTGGATGTTATCCTGGGTATGGACTGGCTAACCACCAACAAAGGAGTTATCGACTGCTTCAACCGGACAGTGATCCTTACTCATCATCATGGAAAGACAATAAGAGTCGCAGCTCAGGAAAGACCAGTATCGCAGCAGCCAAAATTAAACAAGGTAGACACTTATGAGTTAAGCAAAGTTCTAGTTGTATGTGAATTTCCGGACGTATTTCCCGAAGAACTACCAGGCATGCCACCAGAGAGAGAAATAGAATTTATTATTGAACTAGCACCTGGAACCACCCCCATATACAAGAAACCATACAGAATGGCACCATCCGAGTTGGTCGAACTAAAGAAACAAATAAAGGAATTGCTGGACAAAGGATTTATACGGGCCAGCTCCTCACCTTGGGGTTCGCCGGTATTATTTGCCAAAAAGAAGGATGGGACTATGAGATTGTGTATAGACTACCGAGCGCTCAACATGGTCACTATCAAGAACAAATATCCGATGCCATGGATAAATGATTTGTTTGACCAGCTCGCGCAAGCCAAGGTTTTCTCAAAAGTTGATCTAAGGTCAGGTTATCATCAATTAAAAGTATGGATAGAAGATATTCCGAAAACAACATTCACCTCCAGATACGGACTATATGAATTTACAGTAATGCTGTTTGGACTGACCAATGCCCCCGCGTATTTTGTTCACCTCATGAACAAAGTGTTTATGAAATTCATGGACAAATTTTTGGTGGTATTTATTGATGATATCTTGGTATATTCAAAGACACCAGAAGAGCATGCTGAGCACCTTCATATCATACTGGGAGAATTAAGGAAACATCAACTCTACGCCAAATTCAGCAAATGTGAATTTTGGTTGAGGCAAGTTGGTTTCCTAGGACACGTATTGACACAAGAAGGAGTTGCTGTGGACCCAGATAAAGTTAAGGCTGTACTTGGTTGGAAGTCACCGGCCAATGTAACGGATATACGAAGTTTCCTCGGTATGGCTGGATATTACAGAAGGTTTATTGAAGGATTTTCCACTATAGCCAAACCAATGACAAAGTTACTCAAGAAAGATAAGAAGTTCGTATGGACCGAAGCGTGTGAGAAAAGCTTCCAGGAACTCAAAAAGAAATTAACAACAGCCCTAGTATTGGTTGTACCAGACATACACAAGAGTTTTGAAGTATATTGCGACGCATCCCGAAAAGGTCTCTGATGCGTACTAATGCAAGAAGGCAAAGTAGTTGCCTACGCTTCCCGGCAACTACGAAAACATGAAGAAAACTATCCTACTCACGATTTGGAATTGGCAGCAGTCATACATGCACTCAAGGAGTGGAGGCACTTTTTGCTTGGGAATCGTTGTGAAATATATACGGACCATAAGAGCCTCAGATATATTTTCACACAACCAGAACTCAATTTACGGCAACGACGCTGGCTGGAACTGGTAAAAGATTATGACGTTGGCATCCACTATCACCCAGGAAAGGCAAACGTGGTAGCTGATGCTCTCAGCCGTAACCCCAGCCCGGACAACAGCAGCCTACAGAACTTGAGACCCGAATTTCAGCGAGAATTCGCCAAGCTCAACTTAATGATGGTCATTGAAGGCGAAGTGTCAAATCTAGAAATACAGCCTACGCTAAAAGAACAAATAAAGAAGGCTCAGCATGGACACCCCAGCATCGAAGGAATAAAAAGGAAAGTAAGTCGGGGCAAGGCCTCAGAATTTACCATAGACAGTGAGGGAATATTATGGTTCGGAGACAGGCTCTGCGTACCAAATAGTAACGACCTTAAATAGCAAATTCTAGCAGAGAGCCACACCGCTCCGTACTCAATTCACCCTGGAGGGACAAAAATGTACAAGGACATTCAGGAAAGATTTTGGTGGCACGGCATGAAGAGGGATATAGCCACATATATTGCATGCTGCGATTCCTGTCAACGCATTAAAGCCGAGCACCAAAAACCCACAGGACTCTTACAGCCAAACAAGATACCAGAGTGGAAATGGGACGATATTGGGATGGACTTCATCGTTGGACTGCCACGATCACAGCACGGAAATGATGCCATATGGGTCATCACAGATAGACTGACCAAGGTGGCACACTTCATTCCAGTCAAAACAACCCACACCACCCAAAAGCTTGCCAAGCTTTACCTCGCCCGTATAGTATGCCTACATGGGGTCCCGAAGACTATAATATCCGACAGAGGCACTCAGTTCATCTCCAAATTTTGGGATCAGTTGCAGCAAGCTCTCGGGACGCAACTAACGTTCAGTACAGCTTATCACACCAAAATTGGAGGACAAACGGAACGAGTAAATCAGATACTAGAAGACATGCTAAGGGCATGTGTCCTCACCTATGGGACCAGTTGGGAGGCAAGCTTACCATATGCCGAGTTTGCATACAACAATAATTACCAAGCCAGCCTACAGATGGCACCTTTCGAAGCCTTATACGGACGAAGATGCTGTACTCCGTTGAATTGGTCAGAAACAGGGGACAGTCGTATCTTCGGCCCATACATGTTAAAAGAAGCTGAGGAAAGAGTTAAAATAATACGGGACCGACCCAAGACAGCCCAAAGCCGACAAAAGAGCAACAATGATCAAAAACATCGGGAAGTAAGTTTTGAACATGGTGAAGACGTGTACCTACGTGTATCTCCTATGAGGGGAATACAAAGATTCAAGGTCAAAGGTAAACTAGCACCATGGTTTATCGGACCCTTCCGTATAGTTGCACGGAGAGGAATAGTGGCCTACCAGTTGGACCTTCCCAAGGACCTATCAGACGTCCACGACGTGTTCCATGTTTCGCAACTACGGAAGTGTGTAAGCAACCCAGAGAAGCATGTGTCACATGAAAATCTCGATGTGCAACCAGATCTCACCTACCGGGAACACCCAATAAAAATATTGGAGGAGTCTGAAAGGAGAACCCGTCAGAAGACTATTAAATTTCTCAAGGTTCAGTGGAGTAATCACACAGAGGATGAGGCAACATGGGAAAGGGAAGATTTTCTTCGGACAGAATACCCACACCTATTTGAGGATCAACTAAAATCTCGGGGACAAGATTTTTCCTAAGGGGGTAGGTATTGTAACACTCCAAATTTTTGGTTTGGTTTTTGTTTCAAACTTTTGGTCTTCTGGAAGGGGGTTGTTTGAACTTCTCTTGAAACCCTTCTAAAATCTCTTCTGGCCAAAGTTTGTGTGTTCGTTCCTAGCTTGAATTTTTGGGTCTTGAAAGTCTTTTCTTGTGTTAGCTCAACACAAGTTGTTTTCTTAGAGATTTGTTTGATTCCTTTCCTTCTTGATTTAAACATCATATGTTTAACCTTGGGCTTATCTTCTTCCCCAACCTTCATCTTGCCATGACCCCAACAGAAATATTTCTCTCCAGGACCTCCTCTTCACTTTAGGACAAGTCTCACATTAATCCCAGTGAGTTTCAACCTTATTAGAATTTTTCCTCTATTTATTTTTTACTCCAAAAACTATTTCTGTCATTTATAGTGGACCTTGGTGATTTACAAAGGAACCACCATATCCATCTTGTTGTTTGATTCCAAACTAACTTCTCTGGATAGTCCTTAGTACCCACAACCTAGATCCATCTTGTTTCACTGGTCCATAGTTCAAAATTTTCAAATTTTACCTGCTGCAAGTTTGGACCAGATTTGCAAAATTTGGTAAAATTCATATTTATCTTCTTTCAAAAATTCTGTGAAAATTCAGGCAGCCTCTAGATGCATCAAGAGGCCACTCCACCAAATATCAGCCCCAGAAACATTTCCCACATGCCAGAATCATTTGATCGAACACCTGGCTTACACTGTTCTGTCAATTTCAGAAACTGCTAACTGAAGATCATCAGTCGACAGTGCAGCCGTCAGTTTCATCAGAGTCGCAGCGTCAATCTCGCCAGTGCCGCCTTGGATCGATGCTCACTGCACCCCCTGCTTATCCAGCACGCCGCACACTTGCTTGGCTGCTTCCGGGCGTCGGTGGCGCCCTGACGCGACCATGCCGGCGACTTCCGCGGCAATAGAACCTTCCGTTGTGGCCGACAGGGAGGATCCTGCAGCTCGACATCGTTTGGCGCCGCCCAAGCCACCCCAGAGCTCCGCGTGGCCTTCTCCACTGCCAGCACACGCCCGCAGCACTGTCGCCCTGGCCTGGCACGCACAGAGCGCGTTCTCTGCCGCCGACGTGTCGCACGGCCGTTCCGTCGAGGGCAGCCCGTAATAACCCCTCCCCTACTGAGTTAGGCACAGGAATGGAACCAGTGCATCTCCTAGTTGATGCTCAAGCCCCTAAACCCGCTGTCCTGCCACTGCACCGCCGTAATCGCTCGCCGGACTTATCCCGTTCACGGCAACCGCCTCGGGCCGGCTATATAAAGCACCCCCGAGCTCGTTCTCGAGCCCGCACACCTCCACCATCTCCCTAGACCGCACACAGCCTCTGGAAGAGCCTCGAAGGGCCCTTCTTCCCCAACTACGGCCAACGCTGTCCGCCTCGAGCTCCAGCAGCGTTCTCTCCGGTGAGAACTCCTCCACCTCCCTGGACTCGAGCGTAACCTCCTGGCACCTGCCCAAACCTAACCCCCACTCCAATTTGACCCCAGGAGCTCACTCCGACGAGGTCCACGACCACCCGAGCCGCCGTCCGCCGGAGATAGGGTCGCCGTCGATGTGGGACTCGCCGACACTCAACTCCACCACCAATCGACGCGGAAGAACACCAGGAATTTGTACGTACCACTCCCCTCCCCTAACTCGCCGTGGATCGACGCCGGCGGCCACCGCAGCTTCTGGCGCTGGCGCGACTCTGCTTCAGTGTTTAAACCCGACGAGTGGGACCCCCTCGTCAGCCTCTCGTTTCCCTCCGAAACGTTTTTCTGGAAAGCGCCTTCGGTCAAAGTACGTCTTCGTCTTCTGTTGGCGTACTACGTACCGGTTCGCTTTTCTATTTTCTATTCTAGCCCCTGGAAACTTTCCGTTTCATTGCAGATGAGTCCCTGGACAGAAACTCTTATATCTTTTTAACTAAAGATGATTTTGAGATGATTCCTTTTCCGTCCTCTTTAGTTTTCTATCTAGTTTTTTGTCATATTTATTTTTAAATATTTGGAGCAACTTTCTTCGCACGCGCGGTATTTATGTTAGTATCCATTTTGTTTGAATACGTAGATATCGAAGGACGTGACGGAGCCGCGAACCTCAACGAGTTAGACTTCGACTACTCCGAACCAGGCAAACATGTTTGAACCTTTGATATGATGGGTGTGTTGCATGTTTGCTCGAGTGGTTCTTTTCATAAGCATGGTCATATAAGCATTTGTGTATGGTTATATTTCATGCAAGCAAGCTTCGGGTGAGCCCCGAATGATAATGGTTGAACCACCTCGATCATGTGGTGACATGATGGGTGGTGTACTGGTATTGTTGAAGCATGCCAGTAGTTGGTTAACTTAGTATCAACGGAGATCATGTCGTGATTCCGTTCATCTCCTTTTGGTACTATCATGGGCCGTCCGTTAAGATTACGGTCTAGTCAGTTGCAAACCACTTTCCGAGTACACACCAAGTAGAGGGGCCTGGATGAGGGTTCCATGGCCCTGGATTAAAGCCCGTCATCCGGTCAGGGGGCATGGGTGTTTTCGGTTGGGACGGAGAGGGGGGCACCCCTTAGAGCGCGCATATATAAATTTAATCCCAAGCTATTCGAGGTTGTAGCCTCCCCGTCTTAAAGTTTTCGTGAATGTTGTCGCGGGTGATTCCGGACAGCAGGATGTGAAATGGGTGTGTACTGGTCAGTTGGGTTTCTTCTAAAATACCGTAGGCGGAACTAGTCCCTGTGGCTAGTAGAATCCGTTGGCTATGATTTTATAGTACAAGCTCTGCAGAGTTAAATCCTTCGAGTAGCCATATTTATGGCCTAGGGTAAATCTTCGTGTCAACCCGGTGACCGTCTCTAGCAAATTTTTATAGTAGCAAGAGTAGTGATTTTGTCAAGTTCATTGGGTAGATGAACTAACCAATTATCTCTGTACTGTTTTACTCCCTAAAGTATTCCACTGTTATACTAATGTTTATATAAGCCCTTTCCGTGATGTCGCTCAGACGTTCGACTGTGGCATTCTCGTTATTTATTTTCATTATAAGCCCTTTATGTGATGTCGCTCAGACGTCCGACTGTGGCATTCTTGTTATTTATTTTCATTATAAGCCCTTTATGTGATGTCGCTCAGACGTCCGACTGTGGCATTCTTGTTATTTAATTTCAGTATAAGCCCTTTATGTGATGTCGCTCAGACGTCCGACTGTGGCATTCTTGTTATTTATTTTTTCTTATAAGCCCTTTATGTGATGTCGCTCAGACGTCCGACTATGGCATTCTTGTCTTTTATTTTCTGATTAAGCCCTTTATGTGATGTCGCTTAGACATCCGACTGTGGCATGTTTCCATTTATTTATTCCTCACAAGGCGTCACTCAGACACTCGTTTGGTTCCTTTTATTTATCTTATGGATTTCAGGAGGATTACCGCCCGACTTTCTATTTTTACATACAGCTCGGAAATATTATTATCTGGTTGAATTTTTGCTAGAATACTCATATGCATCATGTTGCATTTATTATATCTTATGTCCGAACTGTCTTGCGAGTACATTCAAAGTACTCACCTGGCTTGTTGATTTGGCCAGATGTGGACGAAGGCGATCTCATGGATGAAGAGTACGATAGCGAGTCCGACGTCTAGTGGAGTCCCAGTCAGTCTCTTGCGATCCTGGAGTTGATCACTGTTATATAACCGCCTCCGCCAAGCACCAAATAAATTAATCGGGTCTCACTCCGACACTCGATGAACTGTATGATATTGGAGTCACATCACCCACTTCACTGTGACATATCCACCACCTTTTATTACGAGTTAGTAGTATGCCACCCTGCCATGGTGTCATATCCGCCTCTATGTACTATATTGGCGCACTTGTACTAAATTGTTGAGCTATCCTAGCTCAACCTTGTATAATAATCAGTACTCTAGAATTCTGTATCAAGGAATTGTCCATCGGCAAGAAGTATTCTTCCATGCTGGTTTAATAAAAAGGTTGGCCTTTCGGTAATTGTTTTACTGAAAGACCGGTCTTGACAATGGTGTGGTAAAGAATTTGTCCCATTTGGGGCAGGTTAGGTATAAGCTTCTCACAAACCAGAGCTTGTCATGGCAGATGTGATGGTTTCGGTAGGGAACGTGCCACCTAGTGAGACGGAACAATATCCATTGCCTCTTATTGCTTTCAAAAAATTTCTAGTCTCAACATAGAACAACATGAGCGTTGTGTTTAATTTTGGAATTTTTCAGGGTTCGTTTGGCCTTTTTTATACATTAATTGAGTTTCCAGGCATTTAATGTGGATAATTCAAATTTGAACTACAAGCACATGTAGCAGTGCACCAAGGTTGGTTCAGAAATCACATGCGTGTACTTGGGTGAATTTCTAGGTCCCATGCAAGAAATGGGAATGAAATTCAAACACTAGTGCATTGTTGATTTCCGGCAAAACATTGAGATGCCGGGTTTCTAAATTCTAGTAAATCCAAAACTTGTCTGAAATTCTTGAAACTTGGCATGCTACCATGGAGCGGCATCAACATGCCGTGGTAAATTTTTTGTCCCATTTGGGGCAGGTTTGACTATAAGCTTCTCACAAACCAGAGCTTCTCACAACAAGCATGATGGTTTCGGTAGGGAACGTGCCACCTTTGGGGACGGAATGATATCCGTTGCCTCTTATTGCTTTCAAAAAATTTCTAGTGTCAACATAGAACAACAGGAGTGGTGTGTTTAATTTTGGAATTTTTCGGAGTTCGTTTGGACATTTTTATACATTAACTAGGTTTTCTAGGCATTTTATGTGCATAATTCAAATTTGAAATACATGCACATGCTCCAGTGCATATAAATTGGTGGAAAAATCAAATATGTGTCCTTGGGTGCATGCGTAGGTCCCATGCAAGAAAAGGGAATGAATTTCAAACACCAGGGCACTCTTGATTGCTGGCAAAACATTGAGATGCCTGGTTTTTAAATTCTAGTAAATCCAAAACTCGTCTGAAATTTATGAAACTTGGCATGCTATCATGGAGCGGCATCAACATGCCGTGGGAATTTTTTGTCCCATTTGGGGTAGGTTTAGGTATAAGCTTCTCACAAACCAGAGCTTCTCACAACAAGCGTGATGGTCTCGGTAGGGAACTTACCTCCTTTGGGGAACGAACGATATCTGTTGCCTCTTATTGCTTTCAAAATTTTCTAGTGTCAACATAGAACAACAGGAGTGTTTAATTTTTGAATTTTTCAGGGTTCGTTTGGCCTTTTTAATCATTAATTGGGATTCTGTGCATTTAATGTGCATAATTCAAATTTGAACTACAAGCACATGCTCGAGTGCATTAAAGTTGGTTGAAAAATCACATGTGTGTCCTTGGGTGAATTTCTAGGTCCCATGCAAGAAATGCGAATGAAATTGAAACACCAGGGCATTGTTGATTGCCGGAAAAATGTTGAGATGCCTGGTTTTTAAATTCTAGTAAATCCAAAACTCGTCTGAAATTCATGAAACTTGGCATGCTATCATGGAGCGGCATCAACATGCCATGGTAAAAAATTGTCCGTTTGGGGCATGTTTCGGTATAAGCTTCTCACAAACCAGAGCTTGTCACATCAAGCGTGATGGTTTCGGTAGGGAACGTGCCAACTTTGGGGACATAACGATAGCCATTGCCTCTTGTTGCTTTCAAAAAATTTCTAGTGTCAACCTAGAACTACAGGAGTGTTGTGTTTAATTTTGGAATGTTTCGGGGTTCATTTGGCTTTTTATACATTAATTGAGTTTCTGGGCATTTAATGTGCATAATTCAAATTTGAACTACAAGCACATACTCGAGTGCACCAAAGTTGGTTCAAAAATCACATGTGTGTCCTTGGGTGAATTTCTAGGTCACATGCGAGAAATGGGAAGGAAATTCAAACACCAAGGCATTGTTGATTGCCGGCAAAATGATTAGGTGCCTAGGTTTTAAATTCTAGTAAATCCAAAACTCGTCTGAAATTCATGAAACTTGGCATGCTATCATGGCGTGGCATCAACATGATGTGGTAATTTTTTTTCCCATTTGGGGCAGGTTTGGTATAAGCTTCTCACACACCAGAGCTTGTCACGACAGGCGTGATGGTTTCGGTAGGGAACGTGCCACCTATGGGGACGGAACAATATCCATTGCCTCTTATTGCTTTCAAAAAAATTCTAGTCTCAACATAGAACAACATCACTGTTGTGTTTAATTCTGGAATTTTTCGGGGTTCAGTTGGCCTTTTTTATACATGAATTGAGTTTCTAGGCTTTTAATATGCATAATTCAAATTTGAACTACAAGCACATGCTCCAGTGCACCAAAGTTGGTTGAAAAATCACATGCGTGTACTTGGGCGAATTTCTAGGTCCCATGCATGAAATGGGAATGAAATTCAAACACTAGTGCATTGTTGATTTCCGGCAAATCATTGAGATGCCTGGTTTCTAAATTCTAGTAAATCCAAAACACGTCTAAAATTCTTGAAACTTGGCATGCTATCATGGAGCGGCATCAACATGCCGTAGTAAATTTTTTGTCCCATTTGGGGGCAGGTTTGACTATAAGCTTCTCACAAACCAGAGCTTCTCACAACAAGCATGATGGTTTCGGTACGGAATGTACCACCTTTGGGGACGAAATGATATCCGTTACCTCTTATTGCTTTCAAAAAATTTCTAGTGTCAACATAGAACAATAGGAGTGTTGTGTTTAATTTCGGAATTTTTCGGGGTTCGTTTGGCCTTTTTTATACGTTAATTGAGTTTCTGGGCATTTAATGTGCATAATTAAAATTTTAACTACAAGCACATGCCCCAGTGCACCAAAGTTGGTTGAAAAAATCACATGTGTGTCCTTAGGTGAATTTATAGGTCCCGAGCAAGAAATGGGAATGAAATTCAAACACCAGGGCACCGTTGATTACCGGCAAGACGTTGAGATACCTCGTTTTTAAATTCTAGTAAATCCAAAACTCGTCTGAAATTCATGAAACTTGGGATGGTATCATGGAGCGGCATCAACATGCCGTGGTAAATTTTTTTTCCCATTTGAGGCAGGTTTGGGTATAAGCTTCTCACAAACCAGAGCTTCTCACAACAAGCGTGATGGTTTCGGTAGGGAACGTGGCCTCTTTGGGGACGGAACGATATCCGTTGACTCTTATTGCTTTCAAAAAATTTCTAGTGTCAACATAGAACAACAGGAGTGTTGTGTTTCATTTTGAATTTTTTGGGGTTCGTTTGGTCTTTTTTGTACATTAATTGTTTTTCTTGGCATTTGATGTGCATAATTCAAATTTGAACTACAAGCACATGCTCCAGTGCACCAAAGTTGGTTGAAAAATCACATGTGTGTCCTTGGGTGAATTGCTAGGTCCCATGCAAGGAATGGGAATGGTATTCAAATATCTGGGTGTCGTGGCTCGGCCGGAAATATTGATAAACTTGGTTTTTTAATTCCTGTAAATCCAAAACATGCCTGAAGATCATGAAACTTGGCATGGTCTGATGACATGGCACCAACATGCTGTGGTAATTTTTCTATCCAATTTGCGAAGATGCACACATTAACAATCAACCAAGTCATTTGGGAACAAGTGTTGTCACGTTACAAATCATAAGCACAAGTATTATTAAAACCGTGGGCGTTCTACTTACCAATTACGTGCCGCCATTCGTCCCTTTTTTTACTGGCTAGGAGTTGTCGTGCGGGGTAGCTATTAGAGTACGGGAGGCATGCGATCAGACCCCTGCGCGTGCTCATCGGGAGGATATCCCTTTGACCGCTACCCCCCGCGCACCTCCCTCCCGAGCCCCTGTTCTACGGCATGGCTATATGTCTCACTGGACTGAGATTTAGAAATAAAAATGAAAATCTGAAAAGAAAGTTTTACACGGATCTTGATGTCAGATCCGACGGACCTATATAGCATTGACTTTGACTTATAGCGAGCATGATGAATATAAGGATGATGACAGTGGATAATAATTGTCTTACATGTTTAGCAACATAATTAAACAAAAGCCACATGCGGCAATGCCTAAAATACAGAAGGGCGGAACAAGAAGGAAGACAACAATCTGGCTCGCTGATCTCTACTTTCTTGATGTGTTGCTGCAGGCCGCGGGAACTAGTCTATGCGGCGAGCGGTGATGAGCTCTTTCTTGTCCTCAAGATGCTGCTTGAGAGCATCCATGGATTCCTCCACCAGCCTTCTATGCTTGATGCGCATCACGACATTCTCGTCCATAAGTTTCTCAACGATCACCGGTCCTCTTCAACAAGGCAGTGGTCTCCTCCTGCTGCTCCGCACTTCCGACAATCTTCACCCTCAGCAGGTCGTGCTCGAACCGGAGCTTCGCATTTCTCTCATTTAGTTGTCGGATGATGCAAGTAGCCTGTTCAAAAGAGGCTTTCATGTCGTCCTGCGACCTCGCCCAGCTGGAGATCTGATCCATCTGGCTATGGACGATTGCATGCATGCGCCTGAAAGAGTCCTCGCCTGCCCGTGAGACATTTTTCCAAGGTGCCGCGGCGCAGGAGCACATCTCTGCTACATTCGCGGCACGACGGGACATCTCTTCTGCTTCCGCGGCGAGGCCGGACCAGTCTGTTGCATCGACGGCGTGGTAGGATCTCCGTGCTGCATCGGTGGCGTGGCGGTACCTCTATGCTGATATGGCCGCACAGCGGGACATGTCGGCTGCGTTCGCGACGAGGCGGGACATCTCATGTGCTCCCGCTTCCATGCTCGCATCTCCCTGGTGGCAATCTCTTGACCCAGAACTCACAGTGGCCATGGCAGACACAAGGAAACGATGATGAATGAATTGTTTGTTTTTGTGGACGAGGAGTTGAGGAGGAATGTGTAGTAATCTTGGAGTAGTAGTATTTACAACCGAGTACTAGTACGCTCCTAAGTGGGAAACCGTTTAGGTTTTGATTGGTGTGAACAGGTTTGCAATTTGGAATGTGACGGGACGCAGACTCAAAATTTACAGCCGGTTATAAGTGCGTCACTTTTCCCGGAAGGCGTAATGTGGGCATGTACTCCTTCTCAGCCGCGTACGTGGCATTTGCACCATAGGGTGCACCGCAATAGGCAATGTCCGCACATGTCTTGTTCCAACAACCGTGCACGCTCATTATTACCATCGTCCACGCTTCTTTTAATTAGAATGTGTGTGTTCTTCTAGCGCAGACACGTTGATCGATCCAAATGTTTCAGTTTGTTGTGGCTAATCGCAAATAGTTCATCCATGTGAAGGGTATGCCATCAATCGCAGGCACTTTTTTTGGTAATAATCGCAAGTGCTTTGATCTGGCTGACCCGTTTCTGTTATTTTGCCTAATTGCAAACAGTTAATACTTCTGAAGCATATGCCCTCAATCGCACACACCTTTACCTAGCTGCCCATTTATATTGTTGCTCCTCATCGAAAATTGTTCATCCGAGTGAACCGTATGTTGTATATCGCACACGCCTTCATCTTGTTGCCCGTTTCTTTTGTTCCTCCTCATTGAAAATAGTTCATTGAAATAAACCATATGCCCTGCATCGCACACACAACAAAAATCTGAACCGTGTTTGATGGCTCCGCCATCGCAAACATTTTGCACCTTTTTTTATGGTTATTTTACACCACCATTTGTGATTATTGCATCGCACACAGTTTCGTGAAAGGGTATCTGATCGTAGTGTCGCGTTAGCAGCATCCTACAGTAGTGGTCCATGTTCTTACGCAGGGTCACAATGGTCGATGTTGTTGTTTCTAGTCGAGGTTAGCTGTATCCCATGTCCTAAAGTATTTCACATCATTTGTGCAATTGTTGTTTAACTTCTACCATTTATTGGTTGCCTGTAGGTACATATGTTAGTGGCACTGATCCACGCTTCGACCAGGAGGAACAGCTCACCTCCGCAGCCGCTAACTTTGGGCGGGCTCTAGCCAAGATGAAGTGCCCCAACAACTACCTCTCAGGACATACCCAGTATGTACTCACTGGTTCAATATTATCAATACCAGTTGCAATTAATGGCTATGTTTTGAATGGTCGATGTATTAAGCATGTTGTAGTAAACATGCCTAACACGTTTTAGCTATTTTCCCTATGATTTTATAGACAACTTGGACATTATCTTCTCTGGCAGCACCTGCCTTGTTATGTCTAACTCTACCAATTGCATTTTTATTAGTACTGGTTCAATGGGCATTAAGCCTATTGCAATTAACAGTTATATCCATTTTTAAAGAGTTGTATTTCAATGGCTACAAACTTACAAAACATGAATTAGGATGTTGTTAAGCATGTTGCAATTAGCAGTTATATCCATTTTTTAATCCATCCCTTTACTACTGTGCTACTCTTTCTCAGTGAAGAAATCACTACAGATGCTGCCATTTTATTACCAATTGCTATTTTTTGTGGATGTTAACCCTCTTGTAGTTAACATTGCCTTCCCATGTACTTACACAGGGCTACAATGGGCAATGTTGTTGTTTGCCGTCGAGGTTAGTTGCATCCCATGTCTTATACACCATCTATTCCTAAATATAAGTATTTTTTAGAGATTCCAATATAGACTACACAAGGAGCAAAATGAGTGAATCTAGATTCTAATCTAAACTATATCTATAATTCTATATACATCCGTATGTAGTTCATATCGAAATCTCTAAAAAAGTACTTGTACTTAGGAACATAGGTAGTTGTATATTACATCATTTGTGCAATCTTAGTTTAGATTCTAACATTTATTGGTTGCTTGTAGGTACATATATAAGCGGTATTCATCCACGCTTCGATCCCTTTTGCGTATGGGGCAATGAGATATTCATGAACAAGCGTCAAGTGAGGAAACTAAGAAAGATTTTTAGGCAAAAGAAATGGGTGATTGGAATTAAGCACTTTATTTACACTTTGTCCAAGACAACAGTGAACTTTAGGATGGTAAGTAATGTGTTGCCTTTTCCCCCTTCCCACAATAAGTTACTCTATTAGACCTCAGTATTTGATTTTTTTTCTCTCTTCAGTGTTTCCGAAGCTATTTACTGATAATTACCTAACAAACTACATGACTGGAGTGGGGGCAACTAAGGTTAAAGTATATAATTCATGCTACCATGATAATGTTGTAGAAGACTTCCCGAAGGCGGTGAAGGATGGCGGGCGATCATCACAAGGGGTTGGACAAAAGTGGTTCGTGCCTGTGGCATGCAGGAAGGCACATTATGGGCTTTCCGCTTCTTCAGCACCATCGGCTGTCAAAATGATATACACTTGTCTCTTCACCTTTACCGCTTTTAAATATTGTGGTTCACCATAGTTAATTACTGTATAATCCTATAATTACTGAACATATTGTACTGGCAATTTTATTTATGGATTCGTTGTCGAACCATTGTGCTGATAATTTGAATTGCACGTTTCATATTCCAAAATTTCCAATTCAAATAATAGATTACATGCAAAAATAAAAATATATCGAAGCTAATAAAATAATCTGCACACAGTTAGAAAGAAAACAGCGTGTGCAATGTAAAAAAAGAACAAACGGTCATGGAACTTTGCAAACGGTTCTGGTAGTAAAAGCGCTTGTGATGGATAGCCCAATGGCACACAGTTTTTTTCATCAAATCATGTGTGATGTAGTTGATAAAAGCAAACAGTTAACCAAGGCAGAGCGTGTGTGATAGTTACACCTTTCACACCCGAGCCTATACATAAAACAATGTTGGGATGTACATACGAACGGAAACGTTTAGCGGGGACAGACTGTGTGGGATGTACTTGCGATCGAAAACAATTTCGCCTGTATAATTGTATTTTTTTAGCTCTACTGTATGTATTACCGTATTTGAGCGCTTGCCGGTCGCACATTACCTCATTTTGCCGAGTGTGTGTGTGCCTGGAGGGCATATCCCCGATGGTTTCTAGGTGGTGTGGAAAGGACGCCCCCTGTCGCCCACAATCACTTGGCCACGGTTCCAAATGTTGTCGCGGAAAGGGGTTAAAAACCGTTTGTATAGCATCGACGCATACCGGTGTGGCATCTTAAGTTTCATATACCCATAATGTGATATTTCCTGAAATATAGAGAACGCCTCACGTCCTACAAGGGCGTGATATTCGCTACGGAAGGGCACAATGTGAAATAGCAATGGTCCAGATATGTAGTTACCGGATGTGCCGAACACAACATCCAGTGTCACGTGTCCCGAGCAGTGTGCCTTCCTTCTAGGTATTATACCTCGGAATGTGGTGTGACTGCGTTCAATTAGAGACCTGTTTAACTGCATCTTGTCTAGAGTGTCCTCATAAATGAGGTTGAGGTCGCTGCCTCCATCCATCAGCACTTTAGTTAGCTAGAAGCCGTCGACAATGGGGTTGAGTACTAGTGTGGCTCGTGCGTGGTTGCTGCGGTGGCTTGGCTCACCCTTCTCGTTGAAGGTTATAGGCGTGGCTGCCCATTGTTATGTGGCAGTTACCTGCTATATTTGGTTGAGATCTTGAAGAGCATTTTTGCTTCTATTGGTTGAGGTGAACGTCTCGTGTACTGTAAGGACGTTGTAGTCATGTGTGGTGTAAGCGAGGCCTGCTTGTTTGGGAGTGTAAGGCCCAAGATTGGCTCATCGTATTTGGCCACCTGTCATACCACCCAATAGGCTAGAAGTCTGTGAGTTGGGTTTGCATCTAGTAGGACCAAGTGTATTGGGCACTACTTATCCAGCAATTCGTCTAACACCGATCTAGTTCTTGTTTTCTTTTCATTAGGCTCACGCTCCAGCGACCGATTTTTATGTAGGCCCGCTTGAGGCGAGGCCTCGCCCGGTGTGCGGTGAGGTGTGGCTCTATGTTCATTTGTAGCGCTCTCCATGTGTTCTCCGAGTGTATTGTACCATGTCGCATAGTTCGGTGAAGTCCTTAATTCCGCGATGATTGAGGGCATTTAGGAGGCCTTCGTCTCCAAAGTTAAACTGGAAAGCTTTAACTATTTCTTTGTCAGAGCGAGATGCCATCCTATTCATCACGAGGAGAAATCTAGCCCAATAGCGGTGGACTGTATCGTTTGGCAGCTGTTTTACATACAAGAGGTCCCATATGTCCGGGCTTCTATAATCCGGATTGTATTCCTCGTGGTGGGAGGGTGCGAAAATTTCAAGGATCACTTCCTGCTGTTGATCCGGACTATCCTTGATTGGTTGTTGGATCGTAACTGGCTCTATCCTTATGGGCCTCGGATCTGGACTTATGTGTGGCTGAATCTGCTCAAGGATGGATTTGATGTTGGGGTCGGAGTCCATACGTGACTCCCGGCTGGTGTCCGACTTCGAGCTAGATACTCGGGTGTACACCATCCTCATCTTATGAGGTTGCGATCCCTCCTGGGCTTCTTCGATGGTTGCGACGAGGTGTGTGACCGGAGGGGTGTTAATTTCATGGTTGTTGGTTTTAATCCCGATCTGATCGTAAGCTGTGGACCTCGTAATGGAGATCCTCATCACACGGAACAGATTTACCAAGTGATTGATGACCCACAAGTGTAGGGGATCTATCGTAGTCCTTTCGATAAGTAAGAGTGTCGAACCCAACGAGGAGCAGAACGAAATGATAGGCAGTTTTCAGTAAGGTATTCGGTGCATGCACTGAAATTATCGGTAACAGATAGTTTTGTGATAAGGTAATTGGTGAAAAATGACAAGTGGTAAAAGTAAATAATGTGCATCAATATGGCCCAATCCTTTTTGTAGAAAAGGAAAAGCCTGGACAAACTCTTATATATAGGAAAGCGCTCCCGAGGACACATGGGAATTATCGTCAAGCTACTTTTCATCACGCTCATATGATTCATGTTCGTTACTTTGATAATTTGGTTTGTGGGTGGACCGGTGGTTGGGTACTGCCCTTACTTGGACAAGCATCCCACTTAGGATTGACCTCTATTGCAAGTATCCGCAACTACAAAAGAAGTATTAAGGTAAACCTAACCATAGCATGAAACATATGGATCCAAATCAGCCCCTTACGAAGCAACGCATAAACTAGGGATTAAGCTTCTGTCACTCTAGCAACCCATCATCTACTTATTACTTTCCAATGCCTTCCGGTAGGCCCAAATAATAGTGAAGTGTCATGTAGTTGACGTTCACATAACACCAGTAGAGGAAAGATAACATACATCTCTTCAAAATATCGGACAAATACCAAATTCACATGACTACTTAAAGCAAGACTTCTCTCGTGTCCTCAGGAACAAACGTAACTACTCACAAATCATATTAATGTTCATAATCAGAATGGTATTAATATGCAAAATGGATCTGAACATATGATCTTCGACCGGATAAACCAACTAGCATCAACAACAAAGAGTAATCAACACTACTAGCAACCCACAGGTACCAATCTTAGGTTTTGATACAAAGATTGGATACAAGAGATGAACTAGGGTTTGAGAGGAGATGGTGCTGGTGAAGATGTTGATGGAGATAACCCTCCCCAAGATGGGAGAGTTGTTGGTGATGACGATGGTAAAGATTTCCCCCTCCCGGAGGGAAGTTTCCCCGGTAAAATAGCTCTGCCGGAGCCCTAGATTGGTTCCGCCAAGGTTTCGCCTCGAGACGGCGGCGCTTCGTCCCGAAAGCCTCCTTATGATTTTTTCTAGGTTAAAACACTTGATATAGCATAATATGGGCATCAGGGGGCTGCCAGGTGGCCCACGAGGCAGGGGGGCGCGCCCCCACCCTCATGGACGGTGGGTGGCCCCCCTCTTGTACTTTCTTCGCTAGGTATTTTTTATATTTTCCAAAACTGAATTTTTTGGAGTTTCAGGGCTTTTTGAGTTGTGCAGAATAGGTCTCAAATATTTGCTCCTCTTCTAGTCCAGAATTCCAGTTGCCGACATTCTCCATCTTCATCTAAACCTTGTAAAATAAGAGAGAAAAGGCATACGTATTGTGGCATAATGTGTAATAACAACCCATAATGCAATAAATATCAATATAAAAGCATGATGCAAAATGGACGTATCAAATGCCCCAAGCTTAGACCTCGATTGTCCTCAAGGGGAAGCAGATATTGAAAAATATGTCCACATGTTTACAGATAGAGGCGTCGATAAAATAAAATACGGACATGAGGGCATCATGATCATTCTTATAACAGCAACATATATATATATATATATATATATATATATATATATATATATATATATATATATATTGTCATATGATTTCTAATGCTAAAGTAACAATCTATTCACAATGTCAAGTATGAATCAGAAACTTCATTGAAAACTAACAAACTATGATCTCGGTCATTGAAGTAATTGTAATTTATCACAACATCAGAAATAGTCAATATAAGAGCTTTTCAGCAAGTCCACATACTCAACTATTATTTAGTCTTTCACAATTGCTCACACTCACGCAATACTTATGGGTATGGAGTTTTAATCGGACACAGAGAAAGATAGGGGCATATAGTGTTGCCTCCCAACCTTTTACCTCAAGGGTAATGTCAACAATAATAGATCATGATAGCTTACATCCAAGTGGGTATATATGTCAGGATCTTTCCAACACGATGTGCTTGCCAAAGGATAAAATGTAAAAGGGAAAGGTGAAGATCACCATGACTCTTATAAGGTAAGAACAATAGATAGGCCCTTCGCAGAGGGAAGCAGAGGTTGTCATGTGCTTTTATGGTTGGATGTACAAAATCTTAGCGCAAAAGAACGTCACTTTATATTGCCACTTTTGATATGGACCTTTATTATGCAGTCTGTCGCTTTTATTGCTTCCATATCTCAAGATCGTATAAAGCTTATTTTCTCCACACTAATAGATCATACATATATAGAGAGTTGCAACAATGACAACTTACTTGAAGGATCTTACTCAATCCATAGGTAGATATGTTGGACTCTCATGGCAAAACTGGTTTTAAGGGTGTTTGGAAGCACAAGTAGTATCTCTACTTGGTGCAAGGAGTTTGGCTACCATGAGGGGGAAAGGCAAGCTCAACATGTTGGATGATTCACGGCAATATACTTTATTTCGGATATAAGAAGACATAACCCATTACGTTGTCTTCCTTGTCCAACATCAACTCTTTAGCATGTCATATTTTAGTGAGTGCTCACAATCATAAAAGATGTCCAAGATAGTATATTTATATGTGAAAACCCCTCTTTCTTTATTACTTCCTATTAATTGCAATGATGACCAAAACTATATTTGTCAACTCTCAACAAGTTTTATTCATCATACTCTTTATATGTGAAGTCATTACTTTCCATAGGATCAGTATGATCTCTTTAACTCTTTTTTATTCTTTCTTTTATTCTCTCATGATCACAGTGAGATAATCAAGCCCTTAACTCAAAACTAATCTTTATTATATATAGCTCACAGACTCAATTACAAATATAAGGATCATAAAGCAAAGCTCGCAACTAGATCATACTAAACATTATTCTACTAGATCAAGATGTTACCAAAAGGATCAAACTAAGAAAAGCGGTAAAGATAGGAGTGTGATGGTGATACGATACCGGGGCACCTCCCCCAAGCTTGGCAGTTGCCAAGGGGAGTGCCCACACCCATGTGATTATGTCTCTTTCTTAGGAGGCGGTGATGATGGAGTTGTTGATGATGTAGGATTGTCGTCCATCTTCCAAGGCATGGGCTCACCATCATAGAAGGATGATCGAGTCTCTGGGATCCTCAAATCTGCAGCCAAACTCATCTTCTTGAATCTAAATTCATACTCATAGTTTTCGTTTTGCAGGTCATAGATCTAGGCTTGGAGGTGTTCGATTTTCCCGTGGAGCTTGAAGATGGCGTCCCCAATGTTCTTGGCATCCATCTTGTGGTTGTTGGTGAACTCCGTGATCATCATGTGGTTTGCGTTGAGTCCTCGTTCCACCATACCCTGACACTTGAAAACTTGTTGCTCCATTGCTTCGAGTCTTGTCTCCATGCTTCCGGTCCTCCTTGGTCCCTCAACATCACGGATGTGCAGCACCCCCTCACGTACCTCAATGGTTTGAGCATGTTGCAGCACCTCCGCGAGGTAGGGGTTGATGACCTTCTTGAAAAACTTGTCCTTGGGGGCGCTTGAAGACATCATGGTGATCTAGATCTGTCAGAAACACAGCTCGAAACAAAAGCAGAGGATTTTGGCGTGATACAGTGATCAAAACCTTCGGGAGATTATATAATGATTTTTTACCGACCAAAAGAAGTAACGTGCAAGAAAACGGAATCCAGAGGGTACACGAGGTGCCCACGAGGTAGGGGGCGCGCCCTCCACCCTCGTGGATGCCTCAGGTCCTGTCTGGAATACTTTTTATTTTCCTAATTTTTTAAATATTCCAAAACGGAGAAAAACTTCCATTAGAACTGTTATGGAGTCGGTTTACTTACCGTACCACATACCTCATCCTTTTCGGAGTCTGAATTGTTCTGGAAAGTGTCCCTTATGTATTCCTCAAGGGTAACAATTTCATTGACATTGGTTTCAACATTTATGGGATTACCTGAGATATAATTTTGATTCTTTGGCCGTTCACCACCTTAGGATTTGTGCCTTCGAATTTATTGATTTTTATGGCACCGGATCGATAGACCTCCTCGATAACGTAAGTACCTTCCCATTTAGACATAAGTTTTCATGCAAAAAAATCTTAAACGAGAGTTGTATACAAAGACATAATCACCTATGTTAAACTCACGCTTTTGTATCCTTTTGTCATGCCATCTTTTAACTTTTTCTTTAAACAATTTTGCATTTTCATAGGCCTGGGTTCTCCATTCATCAAGCGAGCTAATGTCAAACAACCTCTTCTCACCAGCAAGTTTGCAATCATAACTGAGCTCTTTAATAGCCCAATATGCCTGATGTTCTAGTTCGAGAGGTAAGTGACATGCTTTTCCATAAACCATTTTATACGGAGACATACCCATAGGATTTTTATATGCAGTTCTATAAGCCCATAATGCATCATCAAGTTTCTTGGACAAATTCTTTCTAGATCTATTAACAGTCTTTTGCAACATTAATTTCAACTCTCTGTTACTTAGTTCTACTTGACCACTAGATTTCAGGTGGTAAGGGGATGAAATTCTATGATTAACGTCATACTTAGCAAGCATTTTGTGGAAAGTACAATGAATAAAATGTGAACCACCATCAGTCATTAAGTATCTAGGGACTCCAAACCTCAAAAAAATAACTTCTCTAAGCATCTTAATAGAGGTGTTGTGATCAGCACTACTAGTTCGAACAGCTTCTACCCACTTAGTAATGTAATCAACAACAACTAAAATATGTGTATACCCATTAGAGGAAGGAAACGGTCCCATATAATCAAAGCCCCAAACATCAGATGGTAAAATAACAAGTGAATAATTCATAGGCATTTCTTGACGTCTACTAATATTACCAATTCTTTGACATTCATCACAAGACAAGACAAACTTACGGGCATCCTTAAAGAGAGTAGGCCAATAAAAACCAGATTGCAATACCTTATGTGCAGTTCTATCTCCATCGTGGTGTCCTCCGTAAGCCTCGGAGTGGCACTTGTATAGGATTTGTTCCTGTTCATGCTCAGGTACACAATGTCTAATAATACCATCTACTCCTTCTTTATAAAGGTGTGGTTCATCCCAGAAGTAATGTCTTAAATCATAGAAAATCTTTTTCCTTTGCTGGTATGTGAAACTAGGTGGTATAAATTTAGCAACAATGTATTTAGCATAATCAGCATACCATGGCGCAGCATGAGAAGCATTTATGACAGCTAATTGTTCATCAGGAAAGCTACCATCAATAGGTTGTGGGTCATCAAGAATATTCTCTAACCTAGACTAGTTGTCTACAACGGGGTTCTCAGCTCCCTTTCTATCAGTAATATGCAAATCAGATTCTTGTAGCAGGACAACCCATCTAATAAGTCTAGGCTTAGCGTCTTTCTTTTCCATAAGATATTTAATAGCAGCATGACCAATGTGAACAATTACTTTAGAATCAACAATATAGGGTCTACTTATCACAAGTAAATACAACTTCTAAAAATTCTTTTTCAATAGTAGCATAATGATACGTATCCAACGTATCTACTATTCCAAATGTTTTTGCCCTTGTTTTGGACTCTAACTTGCATATTCTGAATTGAACTAACTCGGACTGACGCTGTTTGCAGCAGAACTGCCATGGTGTTATTTTTTTGTAGAAATAAAAGTTCTCGGAATGACCTGAAAATCAACGAATAATTATTTTGGAATATATAAAAAACCAGGGGGCCCACACCCTGTCCCTGAGGGTGGGGGTGCGCCCCCTGCCTCAGCTCCGACTCCATATATTCACTTTTGTGGAGAAAAAATCAGAGAGAAGAATTTATCATGTTTTACGATACGGAGCCGCCGCCAAGGCCCAATCTCTCTTGGGAGGGCTGATCGGGAGTCCGTTAGGGGCTCCGGGGAGTGGAGATCATCGCCGTCGTCATCATCAACCTTCCTCCATCACCAATTCCATGAGGGTCACCGCCGTGCGTGAGTAATCCCATCACAGGCTTGCTGGACGGTGATGGGTTGGATGAGATTTACCATGTAATCGAGTTAGTTTTGTTAGGGTTTGATCCCTAGTATCCACTATGTTCTAAAATTGATGTTGCTATGACTTTGCTATGCTTAATGCTTGTTAGTAGGGCCCGTGCCATGATTTCAGATCTGAACCTATTATGTTTTCATGAATATATGTGAGTCCTTGATCATATCTTGCATGTCAATAGTCACCTACTATGTGTTATGATCCGGCAACCCCGAAGTGACAATAATCGGGACCACTCCCGGTGATGACCGTAGTTTGAGGAGTTCATGTATTTACTATGTGTTTGGTCCAGTATTCTATTAAAAGGAGGCCTTAATATCCCTTAGTTTCCAATAGAACCCCGCTGCCATGGGAGGGTAGGACAAAAGATGGCATGCAAGTTCTTTTCCATAAGCACGTATGACTATATTCGGAATACATGCCTACATTACGTTGATGAACTGGAGCTAGTTCTGTGTCACCCTATGTTATAACTATTACATGAGGAATCGCATCCGACATAATTATCTATCACTGATCCAATGCCTACGAACTTTTCACATATTGCTTGTCGCTTAGTTACTTTACCGCTACTACTGTTACAGTCACTACAAAACTGCTACCGCTACTTTTGCAACTGCTACCGTTACTACCATGCTACTTTGCTACTAAATACTTTCCTGCAGATATTAAGTCTTCCAGGTGTGGTTGAATTGACAACTCAACTGCTAATACTTGAGAGTATTCTTTGGCTCCCCTTGTGTCGAATCAAAAAATTTGGGTTGAATACTCTACGCTCGAAAACTGTTGCAATCCCCTATACTTGTGGGTTATCAAGACTATTTTCTGGCGCCGCTGTCGGGGAGCATAGATATATTCTTTGAGTCACTTGGGATTTATATCTGTTGATCACTATGAAGAACTTGAAAGACGCAAAAACCAAGATTTATCCCTCAACTATGAGGGGAGGTAAGGAACTCCCATCTAGCTCTGCACTTTATTCACCCTCTGTTATGAGTAAATTTGAGACACCTACTCTTGCTATTGAATCTGATATGTCATATGTTCTTGATGACGCCACTTCTGCTATGCATGATCCTTATGATGAAACTACTTCTATGCTTGATAATATTGTGCCACTAGGTGAATTTCTTGATGAACAAATTACTAGGGCTAGAGAGAATGCAATTAATGAAACTGATAATATTAATCTAAGTGATGATGAAGATTCTCCCCCTAGATATGAATTGTCTGTTGTGCCCGAGGGTTATGTTATGGATGAAGAAACTGCTAGAGACTTTCTTGCTTGCAATGATAGATATGGTCTTAAGAAATTATTAGCTAAGCTAAAAGAAAAGTCTTTGAATGCTAGAATGAAATATGACCCTGCTTTTCCTACTTCACCTATATGTGTTCCTGATAAGGATTATGATTTCTCTGTCGATCCTGAGTTAATTACTTTGGTCAAATCTGATCCTTTCCATGCCTATAAATCTAAAACTGTCGTGGCACATCATACTAAACTGAATGATATAGCCACCCTATTTACCAATGAGGAAAATATTTGTTACTATTATATCCTTAAGTTATTTATGTTCTCGCTGAAGGGTCTTGCTAAAACATGGTTTAATTCTTTTGATCCTGGTTGTGTGTGTAGTCCCCAGGATATGATTTATTACTTCTCTGCTAAGTATTTTCCCGCTCATAAGAAGCAAGCTGCCTTAAGGGAAATATATAATTTTGTGCAAATTGAAGAAGAGAGTCTCCCACAAGATTGGGGGAGGCTTCTCCCACTACTTAATGCTTTGCATGATCATCCTCTTAAGAAAAATGAAATACTTGATATCTTTTATAATGGACTAACGGATGCTTCCAGAGACAACCTGGATAGTTGTGCTGGTTGTGTTTTCAGGGAAAGAACTGTTGATCAAGCTGAATTGCTATTGAATAATATGTTGAGTAATGAAAACAATTGGACACTTCCTGAACCAGCTCCTAAGCCAACTCCAAAGAAAAGGGGTGTTCTGTTTCTCAGTCCTGAAGATATGCAAGAGGCAAAGAAATCTATGAAAGAAAAGGGTATTAAAGCTGAAGATGTTAAGAATTTACCACCTATTGAAAAAATACATGGTATTGATAACTGGACACAGGTAGTAAAGGTAAATTCTCTCTACAGATTTGATGAAGGTGATATTCCTCGTAATAAGTCTACTAGCCAATGCTTAGATGAGTTTGACAATTTATTTGTTAAACAAGAAAACTTCAATGCTTATGTTGGTAGACAATTGCAATGTAATGCTTATATGATGGAACACTTGAGTGATTATATGTCTAGAGTTAAAGGTGAACTTCAACTCATTAGTAAACATGCTTCTATGGTTACCACTCAAGTAGAACAAGTGCTTAAAGCACAAAATGATTTGCTCAATGAGTTAAATAGTAAGAAAAATGATAATGCTATTAGAGTTGTGACTAGAGGTGGTAGAATGACTCAGGAACCTCTGTATCCTGAGGGCCAACCTAAGAGAATTGAGCAAGATTCTCAGAGAGCTAATGTTGATGCACCTAGTTCTTCTAAGAAGAAGAAAAAGAAAAATGATAGGACTTTGCATGCTTCTAGTGAACCTGTTGTTGACACACCTGAGAATCCGAATGATATTTCTATTTATGATGTTGAAACACAATCTGGAAATGAACATTAACCTAGTGATAATGTTAATGATTATGTTCATGAAGATGCTCAACCCAGTAATATTGATGATGTAGAGATTGCACCTGATGTTGATCTTGATAACCCACAATCAAAGAATCAATGTTTTGATAAGAGAGACTTTGTTGCTAGGAAGCACGGTAAGAAAGAGAACCATGGGTTCAGAAACCCATGCCTTTCCCTCCTAAACCATCCAAGAAAAAGGATGATGAGGATTTTGAGCGCTTTGCTGAAATGATTAGACCTATCTTTTTGCATATGCGTTTGACTGATATGCTTAAAACAAATCCTTATGCTAAGTGTATGAAAGACATTATTACAAATAAAAGAAAGATATCTGAAGTTGAAATTTCCACCATGCTTGCCAATTATACTTTTGAAGATGGAATACCAAAGAAACTAGGAGATCTAGGAGTACCAACTATACCACGCTCCATTGTAAGAAACTATATTAAAACTGCTTTATGTGATCTTGGAGCCGGTGTTAGTGTTATGCCTCTCTCTTTATATTGTAGACTTGATTTGAATAATTGACACCTATTGAAATATCTTTACAAATGGCTGATAAATCAACTCCTATACCTATCGGTATTTGTGAGGATGTGCCTGTTATGGTTGCAAATGTTACTATTCTAACGGACCTTGTTATCCTTGATATTCCCGAGGACGATATTATGTCTATTATCCTTGCTAGACCCTTTTTGAATACTGCAGGGGCTGTTATTGATTGCAACAAAGGCAATGTCACTTTTCATGTCAATGGTAATGAGCATACGGTACACGTATCAATTCTATTGGAAAAAATTCAACGATTACTATTGGAGGTTTTGAATTTCCTCTTCCTACTGTCAAGAAGAAATATGATATTCTTATTGTTGGGGACACACATATCCCCATTGAGGTAACCTAGTGTTATTCGAAAATTCTCTGGTTTCAAGTTATTCAGAAAGAGTTTGTTAACAAGAATTGATCAACCTTGTCAATGGATTCCTTTTGATGAGCATGAGATGGATGAATTTATAAAGCACAACTCTCTGTACCCTCCTTTTACTTTCTGTTAATTATATTAAATAAATCAAAAATAGTATTTTCTATCTATTTTATGAGTTATCCTTGCAATAAAAAATACCCCAAAAAATAAAAGTTCTCCAAATGCCCCGAAAATGAAATATGATTTTTTCTAGAATATTTAAGAATATTTGGCACTCAGAACACAACAAGGGGAGCCAGCACCTGGCCACGAGGGTACAGGGCGCGTCCACCCCCTAGGCGCGCCCCCGGCCTCGTGGGCCCCACGTGGCCCCCCTCCACTTAATCCAGCACCCACACACTTCATCTTCCTCCAGAAAAAATCCTCCCACATCTCAAACTCGTGTTCTAGCTCATCTAGCTGCCATTTTCGATCTCTTTGCTCAAAGCTCCATTCACAAAACTGTTTGGGGAGATTGTTCTTCAGTATGTGACTCCTCTAATGGTCCAATTAGTTTTTGTTCTAGTGCTTTATTTATTGCAAATTTTTGCTGCTTAGGTGACCATGGTCTTGAGCTTGCATGTCAAATTTATGTGGTTCTAAGTAATTCTAATGCATGATATAGTCTCTAGGCACTTGTGGGAGTAGTTGCTATCAATCTTGTTGAGTTTGGTTCACTTTTATTTTGAGTCACTAAAAATTTAGAAATTTTCACAGGAAGAAGATGATGAGGAGATTTTTGAGAGGCTCTTCTAGTCAAACCTCAAAGGATAAGCAGAAGGAGGAGAATAAGAAGACGAAATACAATCTTCCTCGCACCGCGGAAGTTCAGCCGTGTGAATGGCCTTGCAATGAGTTCTTGGAAGCCGCCGGGATTTATAAAGACTTTAATTATTTGGCTGAGAATGCAGGCCTCACCGACTTCCTCCACGACCAGCGCGAACAGTATCTCTTACTCACTAATATTTTCGTGAAATTTTTTCATTTCCATGCTAAGAAATCACCACCTTCACTAGAGTTTCATTTATATGATGAGGTTAAGGAGATGTTGTTCTATGAATTTTGTCAAGTATGTAAGATACCCTTTGTTGGTAGTCTAGAGGAACCACATCGTAAGGATGTTGAGGGGTTTATCGATATGATAGCTGTAGGGGAAATGAGGAAAGTTTCAGGGGCGAGAATTACTAGTATACATTTTCCTGTTCTACGCTACTTTGCAATATTTGCTAATAGATGCTTAATTGGTCACGAGAATAGTGGAAACCTTAGTGCCCATGATATTGTTATTTTGTGCCATGCTTTGTTTCGAGATACAACTTTTAGCTTGGGTGTTGTTGTTGCTAAACGATTAAGTCTAAATCGTACAAAGGGGCCCATCTTCGGAGGCATCTTTGCTTCACGCCTTGCTGAATACTTTAGAATACCTATTAGGAAGAGAAGTTGCTGGCCCCGACTTTTCTAAATTACAAGAGTATGATAGCACATGATTTTATTGTTAAAGATAAGAAGAAGTTGGTTAAGTATAAATTGATATTTGATGAAAAGTATTGTGAGATTATTACCCTGCATGCACCCTCTTTGTTTGATTTACTTTCATGCACGTA
Source organism: Secale cereale (assembly GCA_902687465.1). NCBI lineage: Eukaryota > Viridiplantae > Streptophyta > Magnoliopsida > Poales > Poaceae > Secale > Secale cereale. The sequence continues at coordinate 498,013,591 of LR738711.1, read as the reverse complement.
CCTCGTTTTGCCGGATGCCTTCTTGATAGAGGAAAAGGTGTCCCGTCTTTCGATGAGGTGGTGGCTATCGTTTTGGAGGAAGTCGACTTCGACGATCCGACTACGAACGTGCGAGGACGTCGCTCCTTAGCAATCGCTAAACCAACTCCGAGAGGATATTGACCACGCCGGAGCACGATCAACCTGACCACGAAGGTTCGTTTCCTACAGGCAAACGAAGAACAAGCAAGAAACTGAGATTGCAATCTGGATATTGCGAATTCAATAGGAAAGCTTTATTGATCAAGTGGGGTTATGTGACGTCTTTGTCTGGTTGTTGAACACAAACAAAGTACACGAAGTTACAGCTATGTCGAACTTTAATCTAAACAAATCCCAAAGTCTAAACAACGTCCTAAGGGCTGTATATGTGGTGGAAGAGGGGGGAATTTTGTGGCCCTTGGAAGAGGGGTCCGAAACCAACCCTAACTCTTGTTTCTCCACACATACGGACTCTGAAAATTGCCTATACTCAAGCATTTCGAAATTAAATGGGCCTGGCCCAATAATATGGTGACGCAGCACCTATAATAGCTTCTGGACGAAATTTATGAAGTGGCATCTTGTATATTTTGTCCAAGGCTTCATGCACTCATGATGGTGGGTTCAAAGTCCTGAAATCATCACTTGTAACTCCGTTCTTGTTCCCCTTGCGCATGCCATCATCTCCATGCTTGATCTTGCTCCAATGTTCATCCTTCTTGTCCAAGCTAGGCCCTTCATTTGTAAGCAAGACAAATGTATCCAATTTAGGCAGCATCATATTCTCATGAACATTAGAATCATTACCAAGAAACGAAACTACCTCGTAATTTAATTGGCGTGCGCGATCTCTATTAATTGGTCCTATATATGTGTCAGTTGGGGCTGTGGGGGTAACCTTGTTAGTGATGTCCTCATCATCCTCCCCTTCTTGAATTGAAGTCGTCCTCGACGGAAGCTCATCTTCCTCACCCAACTAAGGCTTCAAATCTGCAATGTTAAATGTGGGACTAACCCCAAAATCTATAGGCAACTCAAGTTTATATGCATTACCATTTATTTTCTCTAACACCTTGAAATGACCATCAGCACGTGGCATTAGCTTTGACTTGCGCAAATTAGGAAACCTATCCTTATGCAAATGTAACCAAACAAGATCTCCAGGTGCAAAGACAACACGTTTTCTACCCTTATCTCGAACAAGTTTATATTTAACATTCACGCGCTCAATATTTTCCTTAGTTAACTCATGCATTTTGAAGATCAATTCAGCACATTGTTTAGCATCAAAATTAACCTTCTCCAAAGACGGAAGAGCCAACAAATCAATAGGTGCACGAGGTAGGAAACCATAGACAATTTCAAAAGGGCACATCTTAGTAGTAGAATGCAATGAACGATTATAAGCAAATTTAATATGAGGCAAGCATTCTTCCCACATTTTCTTGTTATTCTTCAAAACAGCCCTAAGCATAGTAGACAAAGTTCTATTGACTACTTCAGTTTGTCCATCAGTTTGGGGGTGACAAGTAGTACCAAAAAGCAGTTTCGTCCCCAACTTAGCCCATAAACATCTCCAAAAGTGGCTAAGAAATTTAGTATCACGATCTGAAACAATAGTATTTGGCACACCATGCAAGTGAATAATTTCACGAAAGAACAAATCAACAACATTAGCAGCATCATCACTTTTATGACATGGTATAAAGTGTGCCATCTTCGAGAACCTATCCACGAAAACAAGTATGCTATCCCTCCCCTTCTTTGTTCGAGGTAAACCAAAAACAAAGTCCATAGATATATCTTCCCAAGGAACACTAGAGACAGGCAACGGCATATATAAACCATGAGGATTGAGTCGTGACTTAGCTTTTTGACATGTAGTGCAGCGAGCAACAAAACGCTCAACATCCCGTCTCATGTTTGGCCAAAAGAAATGTGTAGCATGTACGTCCTCCGTCTTCTTCACGCCAAAGTGTCCCATTAATCCTCCTCCATGCGCCTCCTACAACATCAAAAGACGAACAGAGCTAGCTGGAATGCATAGCTTGTTAGCATGAAACACAAATCCATCATTAACGACGAACTTGTTCCATGTTCTCCCTTCTTTACAATTCTGCAATACATCTTTAAATTCAGCATCATGCACATATTGATCTTTGATGGTCTCCAAACCAAATATTTTAAAGTCAAGTTGTGAAAGCATAGTATAACGACGAGACAATGCATCACCAATAACAATATCTTTTCCGTTCTTGTGTTTAATAACATAAGGGAAAGTCTCTATGAATTCAACCCATTTAGCATGTCTACGGTTCAGTTTTGCTTGAGTTTTAATGTGCTTCAAAGAGTCATGACCAGAATGTATAACAAATTCATTGGGCCATAAATAATGTTGCCATGCTTCCAAAGTCCGAACAAGAGCATATAATTCCTTATCATAAGTAGAATAATTCTGACTAGGCCCACTCAATTTTTTAGAAAAGTATGCAACAGGTTTATTATCTTGTAATAACACACCTCCTAAGCCAATTCTACTAGCATCACATTCAAGCTCAAAAGTCTTATTAAAATCCGGAAGTTGGAGTAAAGGAGCATGTGTCAACTTATCTTTCAATAACGTGAATGCTTCTTCCTGTGCAGTACCCCAAACAAAAGGCACATCCGTCTTTGTAAGCTCATTGTGAGGTGCAGCAATGGTTCTAAAATCTCTCACAAAACGCCTATAGAATCTAGCGATGCAAAGGAAACTCCTCACGTGTGTGACCGTTTTGGGCTATGGCCAACTCTCAATAGCTTCAATCTTGGCTTTATCAACCTCAATTCCCTGTGGAGTAACAACATAGCCAAGAAAAGATACTCGGTCAGTGCAAAAGGTGCACTTTCCAAGGTTACCAAACAAACGTGCATCACGTAGAGCAATAAAAACAGCACGTAAATGTTCCAAATGTTCCTCCAAAGATCTGCTATAAATCAATATATCATCAAAGTATACTACCACAAATCGTCCAATGAAAGCACGTAAAACTTCATTCATTAATCTCATGAAAGTACTATGTGCGTTAGTTAACCCAAAAGTCATGACTAACCACTCATATAATCCAAACTTAGTTTTAATGTTGTTTTCCATTCATCTCCCAATTTCATACGAATTTGATCGTATCCACTACGCAAATGAACTTTGGAAAATATTGTAGAGCCACTCAATTCATCAAGCATATCATCTAGCCTAGGAATAGGATGACGATAACGAATAGTAATATTATTAATGCCTCTACAATCAACACACACACGCGATGTACCATCCTTTTTCGGCACTAATATAATATGAACAGCACAAGGACTAAGGGATTCGTGTATATTACCTTTGTCGAGTAGCTCCTGTACTTGACGCATAATCTCCTTCGTCTCCTCTGGATTGGTACGATATGGTGCGCGGTTGGGTAGCGATGCACCGGGAATTAAGTCAATCTTTTTTTTGGCAATGGAGGAATTAAGTCAACTTGATGCTCAATCCCTCGAATAGGTGGTAATCCCGGTGGCACGTCTTGTGGAAAGACGTCCGCGAACTCCTGCAAAATGTTAGTGACAGCAGGAGACAAAGAGGAAGGCATGTCCTCGAATGAAAATAATGCCTCTTTGCACACAAAAGCATAGCAAACGTATTTGCTTAAATCTAGATCATCAATATCAGATTTGGTGGCAAGTAAACATCCACTTTTTAATTTAATTTCACATGCAACATGAGATGATGGTGTGTTATTAGGCTTCATTTTTTGCTCAAATTCTTTTGCCACAATCTGATTTTCACTCTTATTTTGCTCCTGTTTTGCTTTATTTGCTCTATTAGTATCATCTTTCAAAATGGAATCAGGAGACATAGGAAGCAAAGTAATACGTTTATCCTTATGAATAAGAGTATACTGATTGTTTCTACCATGGTGTACAGAATTTTTATCAAATTTCCATGGTCTACCAAGTAATAAGGAACATGCTTGCATGGGTACCACATCACAATCAACATAATCAACATATGTGGAGATACTAAAATGCACACGAACAGTGCGTGTTACCTTAACCTTGCCGCTGTTGTTGAACCATTGGATGTAGTAAGGATGTGGATGTGGTCTTGTCGTGAGAGATAACTTCTCCACCATCTCCATGCTAGCCAAGTTGTTGCAGCTCCCTCCATCTATGATGACGCGAACAGAACGTTCCTTCACAACTCCCTTTGTATGGAACAAATTATGCCTCTGATTTTGCTCCGCTTGTGTGACCTGCACACTCAAAACACATTGAGCAACTAAACATTCATACCTGTCAGCGTCTTCAGGAGCCATGTATTGCGTCTCATTTTCAGAATCATCTCCACAATGTTCTTCACGTGTAATAAGAGACAAAATCTCCTCATCATAGTCACTAGCGGACTCATAACCACCATCCTCAGTAGCAATCATGACACGCTGCGATGGGCATTTGCTCGTGTAGTGACCACGACCAGTGCAACGACGACATATAACATCATGTGTTGGGCCATTGGATGCCATGGATGAAGAAGAGCTCTGTGCAGGACCAGAAGGTGTACTCCTGGTTGATGGTGGTGGTGCATGTTTGCTTTTATCACGGCTAGTAGTGACAGATGAAGTAGGCAGTTGTGCAGCCAGACGTGTCAACGTAGATGATGCACGTGGTGTCCATGATGAAGGTCGACCTGTAGAAAAATTAGTTCGTGCCAAGGCCTGTCGATCCTGCACTTCACGTTCAACTTTGGAAGCTAGATGGAATAAACGAGTGATATTATTATACTCCTTATACTCTAGAATTGTCTGAATCTCTCTATTTAAGCCACCCAAAAAACGTGCAAGCATAGCCTCATTATCCTCAACAATACCAGATGTAATCAGGCCAGTTTGTAATTCCTGATAATATTCCTCTACATAATTTTTTTCCTTGTCTTAAACGCTGCAATTTCTGAAGTAATTCGCGTTGATAATATGGTGGAACCCAACGAGTACGCATAGCAGTATTCAAAGCAGCCCAAGTAGTTGGAATATTATCTGGATATAATCTACAATATTCAGAACACCACGCAGAAGCAAAACTAGTGAAAACACAAAGAGCAGCACCAACACGTCTCTCCTCGAGATATTTTAAACATGTAAAACGTTGTTCGGTTTCTAACTCCCAAGTAAGATATATATCAGGAACATATCTACCCTCAAATGGTGGAATATTCAATTTGAGTTTAGGGAGATGGTCATGATCGTGTACTTGAGGGTGTGGTGCAGCCCTACCATGCGATTATTTGCATGTGGACGACCTGGTGGTTGTGGTGCTGGTTGTTGCACGTAGTTCTGATTTTGATCAACCTCATCCTCGTAATCCCCTGCGTAATCATCCTCCTCCTCAGCAGCAGCAGGAGACACAAAAGTATCAACAGCAGCACCAACAATTTGGCCAGGCTGTAGAGCGAAACGGCTCGCTTTGCGGAGGGCGGTTTTGCGACGTGAAGGTGGTTGTTGTTGTGGTTGCAATGGTGCGGCACGTGGAGGTAGACGCGCAAGCACTTCAGCGAATTTGGCATCCAACTTGGTGTCAATTGACTTATCAATGCCATCCATCCTCGCTAGTGCGTTGTCAAAACAGGTCATCACATCTTCTACCTGTTGACCCATCATTTGCTGAAATTTATCATGCAACTCCTTGTTTGTCATGTTCGTCATGTTCTCCCAGTCAGACTACTAGAAATTGGTAGTGGTGGGGCGTCACAAATCCGTCAAGCAAATCTCAAATTCTTACCAGTTCTTACCCAGCAGCAGGTGGTGATCGGCAACCATGGTAGTCAAAATTGTCAAAGCTTGGATAAAGCGATTACCAGGGGAGAGTCAAACGCACGACGTAGATGTATGTGGAGCTGGGAATGGCTTATAATATGGTAGAAAAAAGGGTCAGCAAAAATCAATTCAGAGATGCAAAGTTGAATAAACGCTCAACGACGGTACTATGCTGGTCCTAGGCTAGACCGTACTAGAGACGCGAGCCTAGAACACTAACAAAATCACGGCGCTGCACGTAAACAAGGGGAAAGCACACTTTGAATTTTGTGTCGCCTCTTTTTTTGCACTCTTTTTTTTGTGCTCCCTTTTTTTGCCGAAAATCACTATAATGGCGAGTGTCTCAAAACTCTTCCCAAGTCAAACTAAGATGATAGGCATGTAATTTTATTTGACGATTTTTTTTCAGAATCTGGGCAGCGAGGACAAAAAGTGCGGTAAAAAACAGTATGATGGCACGTGTCTCAAAACACTCGGAAAAGCCTAAAAATAGGATAGGGAAAAAATATTTTCACCTGTCGAAATTTTGGCCTAAAAACTGCCCGGGGGTCTCCAGTCTTTTTTTTTCGAGACCTACGCAGGCAATGAAACACGAATCCAAAACCTAGATGGATCTCGAGAACAAACCTAATATGAAAAGAACTCGGATTGGTGGTGGATATATGGTGGTAGGATATGGCAGGGTTGTAGGTTATGGCAGCGGTGGTGGTATGTGGTCGCGGTGGTGGGATATGGCAGTGGTGGTGGGATATGGCAGCGATGGTTGTATGGCAGCAGTGATGAATATGGTGCTGTTGCGGCGTGACAAACTGTGAATAGAACTCGAAACTCTAAAGAACTAGACGCTAAGACCAGCAACTCGACACGACGATGCAACCGCAAATTCAACTAAGCAAACACGGAAAAGATTATGCAATGGCTCAGACTCGTTCAGATATGATGAACTAACCCCAATATTTTTTGGCTTTTTCATGGACTGTAGGTATGAAGAACAGACTCGATCTAATCTACAAAAAACTGTAAAATCTCACTGAGCAACCTGGAAATCTGATACCACTTGATAGAGGCAAAGGTGTCCCTTCTTTCGATGAGGTGGTGGCTATCGTTTTGGAGGAAGTCGACTTTGACGATCCGACTACGAACGTGCGAGGACGTCGCGCCTTCGCAATCGCTAAACCAACTCCAAGAGGTTATTGACCACGCCGGATCACGATCAACCTGACCACGAAGGTCCGTTTCCTGCACGCAAACGAAGAAAAAGCAAGAAACTGAGATTGCAATCTGGAAATTGCGAATTCAAGAGGAAAGCTTTATTGATCAAGTGGGGTTCTGTGGCGTCTTTGCCTGGTTGTTGAACACAAATGAAGTACGCGAAGTTGCAGCTATGGCGAACTTTAATCTAAACAAAACCCAAAGTCTAAATGACACCCTAAGGGCTGTATATATGGGGGAAGAGGGGGGGGGGATTTCGTGGCCCTTGGACGAGGGGTCCAAAACCAACCCTAACTCTTGTTTCCCCACAAATACGGACTCTAAAAACAGCCTATACTCAAGTATTTCGAAATTACCTGGGCCTGGCCCAATAATAAGGTGACGCAGCACCTATAATAGCCTCTGGACGAAATTTATGAATTGGCATCTTGTATATTTTGTCCAAGGCTTCACGCACTCATTATGGTGGCTTCAAAGTCCTGAAATCATCACTTGTAACTCCGTTCTTGTTCCCCTTGCGCATGCCATCATCTCCATGCTTGATCTTGCTCCAATGTTCATCCTTATTGTCCAAGCTAGGCCCTTCATTTGTCAGCCAGACAAATGTATCCAATTTAGGCAGCATCATATTCTCATGAACATTAGAATCATTACCAAGAAATGAAAGTTCCTGGTAATTTAATTGGCGTGCGCGGTCTCTATAAATTGGCCTTGTATATGTGTCAGTTGGGGCTGTGGGTGTAACCTTGTCAGTGATGTCCTCATCACTTTTATGCGTACTGGAGCCAAGCACATGCCTCAGAGCCTGAGCCGGAGCCATCACTTGACCCCTATCGGCAGTAAGTTTATCAGTGGGATCCGGAGGAGATTGCCCACCAGTGGCACCCGGAGGACACTCCTTTGTTCACCGGAGAAAGTAGCTTTGATCCGTGGCAATAGACCAACTTAGGCCAAAATCCTAAGCTTGGGGGAGTACGTATTTCTCACCGACATTACATTCATGTTCACACACTCATTCCAGTAGTCGGTGCTCATATTTTTTCATTTCACTATCCATGCTAGTTTATTTTCTTTTCCTAGTCTTTTTCTTGTGTGTTAGAAAAAAACTTAAGACAAAAAATTAGTTGTAGCTTTTAGCTAGTTTACTTTCCATGCATCTAGTAGTAGTAATTAAAAGAAAACCGAAAAAAGATTTCTCGTTCTTCTTTTGCTTGTTGGGAGCTTTACCGTGTAAATAGTTTTATTTCTTTTCTTTTCTTTGGGGTCAAGAGGAGAAGACCATGATGAAAATGTTTAGTGGCTCTCATATGCATTATTGTTGATTTAACCAAGAGCCATATTACTTTGTCTTCTCCCTTGTATTAAATGCTCGTAGATTCCAGCTTAGTCCAATGCACGTGCACTATTATTATTATCCACACCACTCGGTCGTTCGAGTGAAAGGCAATAATGACGATATATGATGAATTGATTGAGATGAGAAAAGTTGGTATGAACTCGACCTCTCTTGTTTTTGTAATTATGATAGTTCATCGTTCCTGATTCAGCCTATTATGAATGAAACATATTTGCAATGACAATTAGAGATCATAGCTGCTCATGCCATGCTTAATTAGCTAGGAGTTTATAATGGTCTACCTTGCGTGCCAACATGATATTAAAATGGTTGTGATGTGGTATAATAGGGTGGTATCCTCCTTTTAATGATTCAAGTGGTTTGACTTGGCACATGTTCACGTATTTAGTTGAAACAAAATCAACATAGCCTCCACGATATTTATGTTCATGGTTATTTATATCCTACTCATGCTCGCATTCATTGTTGATCAATTTTAATGCATGTTCATGACTGTTTTCGCTTTCTAGCTGGTCGCTTCCCAGTCTCTTTCTAGCCTTCACTTGTACTAAGCGGGAATACTGCTTGTGCATCGACTTCCATGAACCCCAAAGTTATTCCATATGAGTCCACCATGCCTTCCTATATGCGGTATCTACCTGCTGTTCCAAGTAAATTTGTAAGTGCCAAACTCCAAGGCTTCGAATGAAATTCTGTTTTGTATGCTCGAACAACTCATGGATCAACTAGGGTTGTCTATATCTTCCATGCTTGGTGGGTTATTCTCACGATGAGTGGATGATACGTCCCAAATGTATCTAGAATTTATGCTTGCTCCATGCATGTTTTGGGTGATATTGCAATGCTTTTGATACACTTTCATACACTTTTGATCATATTTGGACTAACCTATTAACTCAGTGCACCCCAGTGCCAGTTTCTGTTTTCTGTTGTTTTTGTATTTCAGGTTTTCCCATTACTTAAATTGCCAGAAAAATTCCGGGAAAAATATATAAAAAATCAGCGCTCCAGAAGCTTCCATGTGCCAGAAGTGGGGCCAGAGGGGGGCCAGAGGGGCCCCAGGTGCCCTGATGGCGCGGCCCCACCCCTGGCCGCGCCGGGGGGCCGCTTGGGGGGCTCCCTCCTCCTCTGGTGCCCTACTTGGCCTCCTATTTATTCTCCCGTCACAGAAACCCTGATTCGAGAACCCTTTTCTCCAGAAGCAATTCCGATCTCCGCCGCCATCGCCACCAAGTTTCGGGGGACCAGAATTCCTGTGCCGGCATCCTGCCGGGACGGGGAAGTGCCCCCGGATTCATCTCCATCGACATTGCTTCCTCCCTCCATGATGCGGGAGTAGTTCCTCCTCGGGGCTGAGGTTTCTACCAGTAGCTATGTGGTCAATTCTCTCTCCCATGATGTGATCTTCGTTGTGATCATAGGCTATGTTAATCTAGGGTGATCCCATGATATTTCCCCTTCCTCTATGTATTGAATTGATGTACTCACTTGTCTTTATCTAGTATAATCCCCGAGACCAAGGTGACAGCGGTCTATTGGACATGGATTAGAAGAATATTTTCATGAGTGATTTCCTCTTTTGTGTGTTGATTGAAGATTGAGAGTCTCTTGGTGCTTGTCTTTGACTATCCTGGAGATATGTTGTGGTGATTGTGGTACTCTCTTTGGATGGCCGCGGTGACATTGGGAAATCCATAGATTGAGAACTACGAACTTTGAGGTGTGCTTTTGTAGCCCTACATAATTCTCGTCCTCTCTTGACCACAAAGGAATGACCTCCGAGTGCGTCTCCATTGCATGTTTTATGGGAAATATCATGTGATTAGACTATGTTAATGTTGTTGGGAGTTGCCACTAGTGAAAGTATGAAGCCTTGGCCTTGTTTCCACCATTGCAATACCATTTGTGCTCACGTTTACCACTTGTTTGCTTGCTGCACTTTTTATTACAGATTTATATTACTTTGCTTTGCCACAACTATCATCCATATTTTACCATCTCTTCGCCGAACTAGTGCACCTATACAACTCCTGGTTGTATTAGGTGTGTTGGGGACACAAGAGACTTCTTGTATCTTAGTTGCAGGGTTGCTTGAGAGAGACCATCTTCAACCTCTACTTCCCTCAGTTCGATAAACCTTAGGTCATCCACTTGAGGGAAATTGCTGCTGTCCTACAAACCTCTGCGCTTGGAGGCCCAACATAGTCTACAAGAATAGAAGCGTGTGTAGACATCAAGCTATTTCTGGCGCCGTTGCCGGGGAAGTAAGTGTTTGAAGGTATATCTTTAGATCTTGCAATTAAATCTTTTCGTTTCTTGTTTTTAGTTTCACTAGTTATGTTTATGGAAAACCGCACTCTTAGTTCGCTACTTGAGGAAGGCCGCTTTACCACACCCGTGGTAGAGAAGTTTCCTCCACCTACTGAATGTATCCCGTTCCAAATACCACTTGGGATAATTGAAATAATTAGGAATGATTGTTATGATGGGACAGTCAATCCTAGTATTCATTTGTTGAAACTTACAGAACTTTGTGAGTTGTTTAAGATTTCAGGTTTGACAAGAGATGGAGTCATGAGAAAATTATTTGCCTTGTCACGGAAAGGAAAAGCATTGGAATGGTATAGGATACTAGATGACTCTCACCTGCTGGATTGGGAAGAGATCCAGTCTCTCTTTTACTCCAAGTTTTATTCTCTTCATGAAGTCCATGAGAATAGGAATTATGTTTATAATTTCTATCCTCATGACGGAGAGAGAATAGCTCAAGCTTGGGGGAGACTGAAAACGTTAATGCTAAAATGTCCTAACCATGGGCTCCCCAAAGATATGATTATTACTAATTTCTATGCGAGGCTCTCTCGACGGGATAAAGATTTGCTCGATGCTTTCTCTATGGGTTCTTTCACAAACGAAAAGACTGATGCTAAATGGGAACTCCTTGAAAGAATTCAACGCAACACTTAAGATTGGGAGATCGACAAAGGTAAAGAGTCAGGTATAATTTATGAGTATGATTGCATTAAGTCCTTTGTTGAAACTACAAGTTTTAATAAGTTTAGTGCTAAGTTTGGGCTTGATTCTCAACTCCTTGTTGATTTCCTCAAATCTTTTGCTTCACATCTTAATATGCCTAAGGAGGATTGGATCAAGCATCATGAACCTTTTAAAGAGATTTGCAAAGAAAATGAAATTGTTCATGATGATTGCAACATGCATGATCCAATTCCTAAAAATGAAGTTTTATATAAGCATGTTAATTTTTGTGGAGTGGATAGACCTTGTGAAAGGCCTATGATTGAAGAAGAGAAGTATTGTAAGCAACATAAGCATGAAAGAACAATCACTTGGGTCAAAGATTTAAATAAAATTGCTAGAGAATTGTGTGACCGTTATCCTTTTACTTGTGAACTTTGCTGTATAGAGGGTCACTTTAATTTTCAATGCATGCAGTTTCAAAACATAACTGTTAACCAGTTGTGTGATAACATGATCACCCCTGGTCTTTATGATGAGCTTATGTTATTTTTGATGTGTGAAGAGTTATCAGAAAAGACTTCTTGGCTAGATGTTAATGCCATAGGAATAAAAAACACTTTGCAAAATTGCCATCTCTATTGTGTTGTTAATTGCCATAAAAATGATTACATAAGTAAGATTAGAAAGGAGGGAACTTTACCAAAGTATAAAAATGTCTCTTATATTTCTGCTAATAAAAAGGAGAGTTTCTCCCAAGTTTCCCCTATTGTTTCTAATGATAAACCAGGATATGTGGAGAAGCTTCATCTCCAACCACTCCCTCCTAAGGTGAAGAAGAAGAAAAAGAAGAGGAGGAGGAAGAGGAGCAAGAAGGAAGAAGAATGGGTATCAACCTGGCCTGAGCATATTCCTCCCATCAACTTTTATCCTAACGGTTGTAAGTTTAAAGAAGAAGGTGAAGTTTATTGCCTTAATTATCATCTTGATGAAACGTCCGTAGGTACTATTGAAGATGATTTTGATTATGATATGCATGTTACTTATTGTGATTGGGAAAATGATGATAATGCTACTTATGATCTTGAAAATCTTTTTGGTACCAACTCTGAAAGTGATGATATGGAAAGCTCTAAGCTTGGGGATGATAGGATTGCAGATCCTTTACCCACTAGTGATGTGATAATTGATAATTCTTTTGCTAGTAAGAATAAAGACAACATGTTTACAAATATAGTTGCTAGCAATGATAATGCTCTTCTCTACTATGATGATGTTATAACTCCAATCTATAGTGATTATAAAGGTACCTATGACATAAGGAGAAATTATCCTTATGAAACTTGTCATAATCATGGAGGGAATTACTCCCTTGTTGAACACCATCTTCCTAATACACAATTAATCTATAGTGTTCAAGTTGTTTATGATAGTCCTACTCCCACTATTACCAATAAGAAAGATTATGCTTATGTGGAGAGTAAGAGTACCTTTTTGCATGTGGATCATGGTAACAATGCTTTATGTGATGCTTATATTGTTGAGTTTATTCGTGATCCCAATGAAAATTATTATGAGAAGGGAACATATGCTTATAGATATTTCAATAATATCAAGTTCCCTCTCTTTATGTTGAAGGTTTTGAAGCTGCACTTGTTTTGTCTTCCTATGCTTATTGCTTTGTGCTTCAATGAATTATTCTATTGCAATATTCCTATGCATAGGAAGCATGTTAGGCTTAAATGTGTTTGGTATTTGCTTCTTGATGCTCTCCTTTGTTCTTCAACTCTTATTTCTACGAGAGCATCATTAAAGTCTTAAGCCTATCTTTATGGCTATAAAGAAAGAGCTCTAGGGAGACAACCCTTGTTATCTTTGCTTTCAGTTTGTTCTTTCAGTTTTTAGTGGTCTTGATGTTTGTTACTACTGTAGCAACATCATTGTATCTTTATTTTTCAGCTTTGTGCCAATTTTAGCCTCTGATTGCAAGAAAGTTCAAAAGTTGTGACATGCTGTCCAGAAAACAGATTCTGTCGTTGGAAAGAAAAATTCGAATAAAATCACCAGATCATCTTTTTGATCTGAATTTTTTTGACAGCATGCTCTATACAATTGGCTTTCGAGCGTCCGTTCTGAGTTTTTTTTATTTGAGTTGCAGAAGTACCCCAAAAAAATTATTTACTACCTGCTGGTTTGTTTTTCACAGATTCTGTCGTGTTTTGCCTTTTCTTCGTTTTGCAGACCTTAAGCTTGCTTTTTCTTTGCAAAAACTTTTTGGCGATCTTGAGAAACAGTAGACCTTCAAAAATATCTTTGTTTCCAGTAGAGAAAAAATATTTTATTGTGGGTACTAACCTCTCTAATCAGATTATGATGAGTTATGTATGAAGGGAGTTTTCAAGTGTGCGAGGGAAGATGATAAAAGAAGATTCAGGAGTGTCAAACGCTCAAGCTTGGGGATGCCCCCATGCACCCCCAAGAAATATCCAAGGAGACTCAAGCATCTAATCATGGGGATGCCCCCGTGCATCCCCTTCTCCATCAACAATTATCACTTCGTCCTTCATTCCACTATATTTTTATCACTTCATGCGTTATGTGCTATGCTTGGAGCGTCTTGCTCTTTTCTTTTTAGTTTATTTAGTTTTACTTGTTGTTCTTAACAAGTTGGATCCTAGCCTTCATTGTTTGGGAGAGAAACATGCTCCACTCCACTGTAGAACACAACATAGGCTTGCATGTGTATCTTCTTGTGTGTGTTCTTTATCTTTTCATAGCTGCTGTCATGCTTAACTCTTAGTTTTCATGCTTATCTTTTTAGGAGCTTTTGTTTAGGTTGTTGCTTCTGGAACTCTCTTGAGTTATCATGCTTATCTTGTTAAGAGAGTTGGCTTCTGTGGCACTGGTTGATATGTCTATGATAAAAATGCTATGTGCATAATGGTGCTTAGTAGTTCATGTTTTCTTATGGTTAGTCTCAAATAGCTGGGGGTTCTTAATGTGTTATTGAAGTACCAGCATGATTTGTTTGCCTATGATGTGGTATGGTTTAGTGATATCTTCCTCCAAGAATTTATTTTGATTGACTTGGCATATGCTCACGCATATTTAAGACTGTAAAGAAAGTCTATCAAGCCTTGATGATCTTTAATTTCTGAGTAGTGATATAACTTCCATGCCCGATTCAATGTTGCTTTGTTGCTCTGCATGATTATGGCCGTCATTGCTCTCTTAGTTGGTCGCTCCCAGTCTTTTGCTAGCCTTCACCTGTACTAAGCGGTCTGACTACTTGTGCATCAAAAATCCTTAAAACCAGTTATGCCATATGAGTCCACCATACCTTCCTATATATGGTATTTACTTGCCATTCCTAATGAAGACTTTCTTGTACCATCTCAAAATTATTCAAAAGCATTTCTCTTTTGTGCCTCTGTTTTAGCTCATGAGGAAGTAGTAGGTAATTCACGATCTTCTTATGTTGGACAAATTTTACCCCGGGATTGCATGTCTAATCTGCAAACCCCTAATACGAGTAGGGACTGGCATGAGTGCGCCCAGCTCACAAAAGATAATAGCAACAAACAAACCCTCCTTCACGCTTTGTTCATGAGAAATCAGGAAACTCTGGCAGTGCTAAACAAAGGAGATTAAGGGGATGAGATCGTCCCCGCGTGGGAGCCGTTCCTCGAAACTTGTCCAGCATAAGAAGTAATTGGGTTATCTACTAGCATTCGTTGACGAATTATGCACCTCCCAAAAGCTTTTTATCTCTGTTTTTAAAACCACGAGCTCTGGTACTTGTTTAGTCTTTGCTTCCAGCCACAGGTTTTCAACCTTGCCATCAAAATCCACGGTTCGATAGTCTCCACCTTCTTTCTTCAAAGCACCAACTATTGAGAGCATGATTGTCATTCTGAGTGTAATGTGCATTGTCCCAAAGTACCATTGTCTTCTGCATGATTGTGATATCGCTTATTCTGAAATCATTGTATCTAGTCGTCACTTAAACTTCGGAGGTGCTCCTGCATTTATGTTTTGCTTCACTAAAGGGGGCAAGCGAGGTATCACTTTGTCATGTTTGCACACCATGCTCACTACAAATCTATTGGGAGTTTCAGTATCATATTGTAAACTTTCAGTTCTTTGTGATATTCTCATGATGCAACTTAATTACTAAAGATTCATTTTCTCAATAAGCATTTGTCATGTGATTGTGAAAGACTCTTTGGTAGCATGTCACCACAGAAATTGTGCTTGTTATCATTTACCTACTCGAGGACGAGCAGGAATTAAGCTTGGGGATGTTGATACGGCCCAAACGTATCTATAATTTCTGCTTGCTCCATGCATGTTTTGGGTGATATTGCTATGCTTTTGATACACTTTCATACACTTTTGATCATATTTGGACTAACCTATTAACTCAGTGCACCGCAGTGCCAGTTTCTGTTTTCTGTTGTTTTTGTATTTCAGGTTTTCCCATTACTTAAATTGCCAGAAAAATTCCGGGAAAAATATATAAAAAATCAGCGCTCCAGAAGCTTCCATGTGCCAGAAGTGAGGCCAGAGGGGGGCCAGAGGGGCCCCAGGTGCCCTGATGGCGCGGCCCCACCCCTGACCGCGCCGGGGGGGCGCCTGGGGGGCTCCCACCTCCTCTGGTGCCCTACTTGGCCTCCTATTTATTCTCCCGTCGCAGAAACCCTGATTCCAGAACCCTTTTCTCCAGAAGCACTTCCGATCTCCGCCGCCATCACCACCAAGTTTCGGGGGACCAGAATTCCTGTGCCGGCATCCTGCCGGGACGGGGAAGTGCCCCCGGATTCATCTCCATCGACGTTGCTTCCTCCCTCCATGATGTGGGAGTAGTTCCTCCTCGGGGCTGAAGTTTCTACCAGTAGCTATGTGGTCAATTCTCTCTCCCATGATGTGATCTTCGTTGTGATCATAGGCTATGTTACTCTAGGGTGATCCCATGATATTTCCCCTTCCTCTATGTATTGAATTGATGTACTCACTTGTCTTTATCTAGTATAATACCCGAGACCAAGGTGACAGCGGTCTATTGGACATGGATTAGAAGAATATTTTCATGAGTGATTTCCTCTTTTGTGTGTTGATTGAAGATTGAGAGTCTCTTGGTGCTTGTCTTTGACTATCCTGGAGATATGTTGTGGTGATTGTGGTACTCTCTTTGGATGGCCGCGGTGACATTGGGAAATCCATAGATTGAGAACTACGAACTTTGAGGTGTGCTTTTGTAGCCCTACATAATTCTCGTTCTCTCTTGACCACAAAGGAATGACCTCCGAGTGCGTCTCCATTGCATGTTTTATGGGAAATATCATGTGATTAGACTATGTTAATGTTGTTGGGAGTTGCCACTAGTGAAAGTATGAAGCCTAGGCCTTGTTTCCACCATTGCAATACCATTTGTGCTCACGTTTACCACTTGTTTGCTTGCTGCACTTTTTATTACAGATTTATATTACTTTGCTTTGCCACTCCTATCATCCATATTTTACCATCTCTTCGCCGAACTAGTGCACCTATACAACTCCTAGTTGTATTAGGTGTGTTGGGGACACAAGAGACTTCTTGTATCTTAGTTGCAGGGTTGCTTGAGAGAGACCATCTTCAACCTCTACTTCCTTGAGTTCGATAAACCTTAGGTCATCCACTTGAGGGAAATTGCTGTTGTCCTACAAACCTCTGCGCTTGGAGGCCCAACATAGTCTACAAGAATAGAAGCGTGTGTAGACATTAGTGGACTCCGCTCATCATTCATGAGAAAATGGCTGGTAACCGGGATGCCCAGTCCCATGCTCAAATCAAAATAATTAAACAAAACTACCCCAGGGCTGTTGTTGGTATGGACGGTACCCGTTGTTTCGGGCTAGCCGTGGAGTGTGCTTCTTGGTGGTTGGGGAAGTATAAACATTACCATTGTGTTTGGGGACCCCCTATAATGTGTGTAGCATGGAAGATATCGCGATCTCTTGGTTTTTATGTTGACAATGAAAGTATACCGCTCAAAATATTAGTCATCTCTATTTCAAAATCAAGCTCTGGCACCTCTACAAATCCTTGCTTCCCTCTGTGAAGGGCCTATCTATTCACTTTTATGTTGAGTCATCATCCTATTATTAAAAAGCACCAGTTGGAGAGCCCCACTGACATTTGCATGTATTGCTATTAATTTACATTGAGTATGATTGTGAATGGGTCTCTTTTACCATGAATTACAATGTCTAGTCAGTCCTTGATCTTCAAAGGTGCTCTGCATTTATGTTTTGCGGTCTCAGAAAGGGCTATCAAGATACCATCTTGTTATATCATATTATGATTGTTTTGAGAAAGTGTTGTCATCTGAGGTTTATTATTATTGCTCGTTAGTTGATTACGCCATTGATATGAGTAAACATGAGACCTACAAGTTATTGTGAGTGTGGTTAGTTCATAATCTTTGCTGAAAACTTGAATGCTGGCTTTACATATTTGCAACAACAAGAGCAAACAGAGTTTGTCAAATTTTTTCTTTATCACTTTCAGTTTATCAACTGAATTGCTTGAGGACAAGCAAAGTTTTAAGCTTGGGGGAGTTGATACATCTCCAACGTATCTACTTTTCCAAACACTTTTGCCCTTGTTTTGGACTCTAACTTGCATGATTTGAATCGAACTAACGCGGACTGACGCTGTTTTCAGGAGAACTGCCATGGTGTTATTTTTGTGCAGAAATAAAAGTTCTTAGAATGACCTGAAAATCAACGGAGAATTAGTTTGGAATATATAAAAAATATTGCGAAAGAATCAAGACCAGGGGGCCCACACCCTGTCCACGAGGGTGGGGGCGCGCCCACCCCCCTAGGCATGCCCCCCTACCTCGTGGGCTCCCTGACCCTCCACCCACCTCAACTCCGACACCATATATTCACTTTCGGGGAGAAAAAAAATCAGAGAGAAGGATTTATTGGGTTTTACGATATGGAGCCGCCACCAAGCCCTAATCTCTCTCGGGAGGGCTGATCTGGAGTCCGTTCGGGGCTCCGGAGAGTGGAGATCGTCGCAGTCGTCATCATCAAGCTTCCTCCATCATCAATTACATGATGCTCACCACCGTGTGTGAGTAATCCTATTGTAGGCTTGCTAAACAGTGATGGGTTGGATGAGATTTACCATGTAATCGAGTTAGTTCTGTTAGGGTTTGATCCCTAGTTTCCACTATGTTCTAAAATTGATGTTGCTATGACTTTGCTATGCTTAATGCTTGTCACTAGGGCCCATGCCATGATTTCAGATCTGAACCTATTATGTTTTCATGAATATATGTGAGTTCTTGATCATATCTTGCATGTCAATAGTCACCTACTATGTGTTATGATCCGCCAACCCCGAAGTGACAATAATCGGGACCACTCCCGGTGATGACCTTAAAAGGAGGCCTTAATATCCCTTAGTTTCCAATAGGACCCCGCTGCCATGGGAGGGTAGGACAAAAGATGTCATGCAAGTTCTTTTCCATAAGCATGTATTACTATATTCAGAATACATGCCTACATTACATTGATGAACTGGAGCTAGTTCTGTGTCACCCTATGTTATAACTATTACATGAGGAATCGCATCCGACATAATTATCTATCACTGATCCAATGCCTACGAGCTTTTCACATATTGCTTGTTGCTTAGTTACTTTACCGCTGCTACTGTTACAATCACTACAAAACTGGTACCGCTACTTTTGCCACTGCTACCGTTACTACCATACTACTTTGCTACTAAATACTTTGCTGCAGATATTAAGTCTTCCAGGTGTGGTTGAATTGACAACTCAACTGCTAATACTTGAGAGTATTCTTTGGCTCCCCTTGTGTCGAATCAACAAATTTGGGTTGAATACTCTACCCTTGAAAACTGTTGTGATCCCCTATACTTGTGGGTTATAACATAATTTCTCTAGGCACTGTCTAGAGTTTTACTAGAATATTGGATCACATTTAATTTCTTATCAACTCTTTGTCCTAGAACAGCAAATACAACATAATCACTAGCATCGCACATAATTTCAAAGGGTAAATTCCAGTCAGGTGGCTGGACAATAGGTGCAGAAATCAATGCTTTCTTAAGTATTTCAAATGCTTCTACACAATCATCATCAAAAACCAAAGGAACATCTTTTTGTAAGAGGTTAGTCAGAGGCCTAGAGATTTTTGAGAAGTCCTTAATGAACTTTCTATGAAACCCGACATGACCAAGGAAACTTCTTATACCTTTGATGTCCTTGGGACATGAAATCTTCTCAATAGCATCAACTTTAGCTTTATCAACTTCAATACCTCTTTCAGAAATTTTATGCCACAAGACAATGCCTTCATTAACCATAAATTGCCACTTTCCCAAATTCAAGACAAGATTAGTTTATTCACATCTCTGCAAAACTCGATCAAGGTTGCTCAAGCAATCATCAAAATAAGTTCCATAAACGGAGAAACCATCCATGAAAATGTCAACAATCTTTTCACAAAAGTCAGAGAATATAGCCATCATGCATCTTTGAAAGGTAGCAGGTGCATTACATAAACCAAAAGGAATACGTCTATAAGCAAAAGTACCGAAAGGGAAAATAAAAGTGGTCTTTTCTTGATCCTATTTTCACACAGGTATTTGGGAGAAACCAGAATAGCCATCAAGAAAGAAAAAATGAGTTTGTTTGGATAATCTTTCTAGCATTTGGTCAATGAAAGGTAGAGGGTAATGATCCTTCTTAGTAGCTTTATTTAATTTGCGGAAATCAATTACCATTCTAAAGCCTGTAACAATTCTTTGTGGGATCAGTTCATCTTTATCATTAGGAACGATAGTAATACCTCCCTTCTTAGGGACACAATGGACAGGACTTACCCACTGACTATCAGCAACTGGATAAATTATACCTGCCTCTAGAAACTTTAGTATTTCTTTCCTTACCACTTCCTTCATCTTTGGATTTAACCGTCATTGGTGTTCAATAACCGGTTTAGCGTCCTTCTCCAATTTTATCTCGTGTTGGCATAGGGTGGGGCTAATGCCCTTAAGGTCATCAAGAGTATATCCAATAGCAGCACGGTGCTTCTTTAGAGTTTTCAATAATTTCTGTACTTCTTACTCTGAAAGTTTAGCACTAATAATAACAGGATATATCTTCTTTTCATCAAGATAAGCATACTTAAGAGTATCAGGTAATGGTTTGAGTTAAAACACGTGATCACCCTTGGGTGGAGGAGGATCCCCTAGAATTTCAACAAGCAAGTTTGGTTTTAATAAGGGTCCCTGTTTAAAGAATATTTCATATATTTCCCTTCTCTCATTCATATACATATCATTTTCATGGTCTAGCAGATATTGTTCTAAATGATCGTTAGGAGGCACAGCAATAGAAGCAAGACCAATAAAGTTCATCCTTACTATGCAATTCTTTATCATGGGGTTGTCTACGAAATTTAGCAAAATTAAAATCATGAGACATATCCCCTAAACCAATAGTAACAACATCCTTTTCGCAGTCTATCTTAGTGTTAACAGTATTCAAGAAGGGTCTACCAAATAGAATGGGGCAAAAATCATCTTGTGGGGAACCAAAAACAAGAAAATCAGTAGGGTATTTAACTTTCCCACACAAGACTTCAACATCTCTAACAATCCCAACTGGTGAAATAGTGTCTCTATTGGCAAGCTTAATAGTAACATCAATACCTTCTAGCTCAGCAGGTGCAATATCGTGCATAATTTCTTCATATAAGGAATGAGGTATTGCACTTGCACTAGCACCCATGTCACATAAGCCATGATAGAAATGATCTCCAATTTTAACAGAAATAACAGGCATGCCTACAACAGGTCTATGTTGATTCTTAGTATTGGGTCTAGCAATTCTAGCAGCTTCATCACAGAGGTAAATAACATGCCCATCAATATAATCGACCAAGAGATCCTTAACCATAGAAACACTAGGTTCAACTTTAATTTGCTTAGAGGGTGTTGGTGTTCTACTATTACTCTTACGAACCAATGTTGAAGCGTTAGCATGATCCTTTATTCTCGCAGGGAAGGGTGGTTTCTCAATGTAAGCAGTAGGAACAATAGGATCAACATTATAAGTGATAGTCTTTTCTTCAACTTTAACTAGTTCAACTACTTTTACTTCAATGGGAGGATAAATTTAAACCACTTCTCCTTAGGGAGATCACCATGAGTAGCAAATGATTCACAGAAAGAAGCTACTATCTCAGAGTCAAGTCCATATTTAGTACTAAATTCACTGAAAACATCGGTATCCATAAAAGATTTAACACAATCAAACTTAGGTGTTATACCTGACTCCTTACCTTCGTCGAGCTCCCAATATTCAGAGTTGCGTTTAATTCTTTCCAATAAATCCCATTTGAATTCAATAGTCTTCATCATAAAAGAACCAGTGTAAGAAGTATCGAGCATGGAGCGATTATTGAGAGAAAGCCGAGCATAAAAAAATTGAATAATCATTTCTCTTGGGAGCTCATGATTGGGGCATGAATATAACATTGACTTAAGACTTCCCCAAGCTTGAGCGATACTTTCTCCTTCGCGAGGCCAAAAATTATATATATAATTACGATCACGATGAACCTGGTGCATTGGATAGAACTTCTGATGAAATTCCAATTTCAACCGGTAGTAGTTCCATGATCCAATGTCATCGCATAGCCTAAACCATGTCAATGACTCTCCATTCAAAGATAAAGGGAAGACCTTCTTCCTGATCACATCCTCGGGCATACCTGCAAGCTTAAATAATCAACAAACTTCATCCACATAGATTAGGTGGAAATCAGGATGCAATGTTCCATCTCCAGTAAAGGGATTAGCTAGCAGTTTTTCTATCATACCCAAAGTGATTTCAAAGTAAACATATTTAGTAGGTTCAGTAGGTTGAGGAGCAACTCTTTGCTCTACTGGTCGGGGTGAAGATACCCCGAACAAGCCCCTCAAAGGATTATGTTCCATAGTAACAAGTGACAGTAAATTTCAGCACACTATATAAATTTTTCCTTACCAAAGGCGCTTCACTCCCCGGCAACGACGCCAGAAAAGAGCCTTGATGACCCACAAGTGTAGGGGATCTATCGTAGTCCTTTCGATAAGTAAGAGTGTCGAACCCAACGAGGAGCAGAAGGAAATGATAGGCAGTTTTCAGTAAGGTATTCTCTGCAAGCACTGAAATTATCGGTAACAGATAGTTTTGTGATAAGGTAATTGGTGACAAATGACAAGCGGTAAAAGTAAATAAGGTGCAGAAATATGGCCCCATCCTTTTTGTAGCAAAGGACAAGCCTGGACAAACTCTTATATAAAGGAAAGCGCTCCCGAGGACACATGGGAATTATCGTGAAGCTAGTTTTCATCACGCTCATATGATTCACGTTCGTTACTTTGATAATTTGGTATGTAGGTAGACTGCTGCTCGGGTACTACCCTTACTTGGACAAGCATCCCACTTATGATTAACCTCTATTGCAAGTACCACAACTACAAAAGAAGTATTAAGGTAAACGTAACCATATCATGAAACATATGGATCCAAATTAGCCCCTTAAGAAGCAACGCATAATCTAGGGTTTAAGCTTCTGTCACTCTAGCAACCCATCATCTACTTATTACTTCCCAATGCCTTCCTCTAGGCCCAAACAATGGTGAAGTGTTATGTACTCGTTGTTCACATAACACAACTAGAGGAAAGACAACATACATCTCATCAAAATATCGAACGAATACCAAATTCACATGACTACTTATAGCAAGACTTCTCTCATGTCCTAAGGAAAAAACGTAATTACTAAATAATCATATTCATGTTCATAATCAGAGGGGTATTGATATGCATAATGGATCTGAACATATGATCTTCCACCGGAGAAACCAACTAGCATCAACTACAAGGAGTAATCTACACTACTAGCAACCCACAGGTACCAATCTGTGGATTTGATACAAAGATTGGATACAAGAGATAAACTAGGGTTTGAGAGGAGATGGTTTTGGTGAAGATGTTTATCGAGATAACCCTCCCCAAGATGGGAGAGTTGGTGGTTAGGATGATGGTGATGATTCGCCGCTCCGGGAGGGAAGTTTCCATGGTAGAACAGCTTCGCCGGAGCCCTAGATTAGTTCCGCCAAGGTTCCGCCACGAGACGGTGGCGCTTCATCCCGAAAGCCTCCTTATAATTTTTTCCAGGTCAAAACACATGATATAGCAGAAGATGGGTATCGGGGGGCTGCCAGGTGGCCCACGAGTTAGGGGACGCGCCCAGGGGTAGGGCGTGCCCTCCACCCTCGTGGACGGAGGGTGGCCCCCCTCATGCACTATCTTGGAGATTCAGGGCTTTCGTGGAGTTTCAGGGCTTTTTGAGTTCTGCAGAATAGGTCACCAATATTTTCTCCTCTTCCAGCCCAGAATTCAAGCTGCCGGCATTCTTCCTCTTCATGTAAACCTTGTAAATAAGAGAGAAAAGGCATAAGTATTGTGACATAATGTGTAATAACAGCCCATAATGCAATAAATATCAATATAAAAGCATGATGCAAAATGGACGTGTCAGTGATCCATTGGCTGGGCACAGGGAGGTGTCGAACAATTCAATAACTTGGGAGGGGATCTCGTGAGCGATCTGCCCGAGCCTGGCTCCAGGGCCGGGCCCTCAAGTGTGTTTGATCCTGGCGAGTTAGTTGGCCCCAGGGTTGATGCCCTTGAGCCGGTAAGTTCCATCACGGGAACGGAAACTTCGATCTGGTCAAGGTCGCCAGTGTGATCGGTGCGCAGAAGGATGCTGCCAAACACAAGGAGATGACCGCGGGCGGGAGAGTCTTCCGAGCGGCCATTATCTCTAACGATCAGTTGAGCCATAGACTCCTTCTGGCGATCCAACAACGGAACTCTAGATGAAAGCACCAATGTCGATGTCAAGACCGACAGACCTCGGAGTTGGGGGTCCCGAGCTGTGGATCTAGGATCGATGGTAACTAGGGACGACGAACACAGTGTTTACCTAGGTTTGGGCCCTATCGAAGAGGTAAAACCCTACATCCTACTTTCTTATATTGATTGTATATCATGGTTCACATAGTATGTCTACCTCAAGATCAGTATGAAGAATGGCTCTGCCCTAATGACAACAACCCTCGGTTTATATAGACACCGACAAGATTAGGGTTACCGAGGATAGATTACAATAAGGAATAAAAGAGATCCTGCCCTTCTTGACTTTGAGGGCACACCACAGCTTCAAGGAACTCCGGTCATAGTACAACTCCATCAGTTTGGCCTATCTACACTGGGCTATCGCCCCTAGTAACCCTTAATCCATGACTCCCTCGCGGCCCAGTTGTATAATGTGCCGTAAACGAGTTGACGTTAACCACGGGCTGAATTTGGCCCATCAAGGGAACGGGCCAATAACGGACCGTAAGTAACCGAAGCTGGAAATGAGCCCAAGAATAAATGGGCCAATAGAAGGCGAAAACATAACACGAGCTACAAATGGCTCGACTAATTAATGGGTCGTTATTGGGTATAAAGTCTTATACTCGTCATTATGCGCAAGTTTCACTACGGGCCATTAAAGGGCCGAAAGACACTAAAGGCCTCATATGGGCCAAAAAGAGATCATGTGCCATACATGGGCCAAAAGTGACAATGGGCTAGAATTATATTGGACGGCCCACATGACGCTACTGGGCCGAATTGGGAAAGGCCATAACAGGTCATGAGTTAACGGACTGTGAATGGGCTATACGCGAGCAGGCCATTAAAAGGATTTCGGTGGGACGGCTTGTTAAATTCTGACCAAGTCAAACGGGCTGACCTTTTTAACCTAAATGGGACACTATTGGCCCTTGCCACATGTCGGCGTACCATAGGTGCCCCCTGTCCATTGGACGGTTGACATCTATCCCAACGCGAAGCTGATATGCGGTTCCTCCAGCCAATTATAATTTTACACGTGGAAAATCGGAATTGGCCGTGGCTGTTAATGGATTATTGGATCCAAAACTGGAACCGATAGGTTAACGGCGATCCGTTACGTTGGATGTCACGTGTCGTTCACCGTTGACGAAAGCACTTCCATGACACGTCATTTATCGTCATGGAAGTGGCCTCTTCCGTGATGATAATTTCAGAATTGTCATGGAATACTTGTACGACGTCACATGTATGAGTATCTTGATTCTGTCATAAAATAGTCATGGATGTACAAGCATAACAGAAATCGTGACCTACTGTTACAAACAAGTATCATCACGAAAGTGTCTTTTTTTTGTTCGGATGGTGGGTAAACAAAATACTGTTGGGCAGTTGGTAGAAAAGCAAATAATTATGATGATATCCAAGGCAATGATCATGCATATAGGCATCACATCCAAGATTAGTAGACCGAGTCCTGCCTACATCTACTAATATTAGTCCACACATTGACCGCTATCCAGCATGCATCTAGTGTATTAAGTTTATGAGAAACAACTTAATGCTTTAAAAAAGAAGACATGATGTAGACAAGATAAACTCAGGTATGAATAAACCCCATCTTGTTACCCTTAATAGCAATGATACATGCATGTCATGTCTCTTTCTTTCACTGAGATTGAGCACCACAAGATCGAACCCATAACAAAACACCACTTTCCATGGCAAGAAAAATCAATCTAGTTGGCCGAACTAAACCAATAAACCATAGAAAAAATACGAGGCTACTCAAATCATGCATGAAAGAGTCTAGAGAAAACTCAAAGAATATTCGTGGATAGAACAGATCATAAACTCACAATTCATTAGATCCCAACAAACACACATCAAAAAGTCATTACATTGAAAAGATCTCCAAGAACATCAAGGATAACATTGTATTGAAGATCAATGAGAGAGAAGAAGCCATATAGCTACTAGTTATGGACTCGTAGGTCTATGGTAAACTACTCACGCATCATCGGGGAGGCAGTAAGATTGATATAGAGCCCCTCCGTGATCGTTACCCCCTCCGGCAGAGTGCCAGAAAATACCTCTAGGTTGGATCTCGTGGTTTTGGATTTTGCAGCGGCGTGAAAAGTATTTCCTATCTATCCATGTTGGTTTCATGATTTATGGGTTTTTATATAGGAAGAATTAGGTCAAACGGTGCTACATGGGGCCCACAAGGCACCAGGGCGCGTCCCCTAGGGCACGCCCTGGTGCCTCATGGGCCACGGCTCCATCTTCTTGCGTCCTCCCAAAGCTTCCCCGGTCTCTTATTGCTAGAATAAATCTCCAAAAACTTTTGTGGCATTTGGACATCATTTGATACCGTTATTCTGTAAAACCAAAAACATGCAGAAAACAAAAACTGGCACTGGTCACTAAGTGAATAGGCTAGCACCAAAATATTATAAATAATTGATTATACATGTATATAAAACATCCAAGATTGATAATATAACAGCATGGAACAATCCAAAATTATCGATACGTTGGAGCTGTATCAGGGTTAGACATGGCCAGCCCACTCAAAGGCGGATCAAGAAAAAAAAATCCAGTTTTCATGGTAAACAAGTTTACTAAGTGGATCGAAGCCAAACCAGTTACCTCAGCCTGGGACGCCCCTATAATCGAGTTTATCTCGAGGGTAGTACACCCTTATGGTATCCCTCACAGTCTGATAACAGACGACAGGACAAACTTTATGGCCAAGGAGGTTAAAGCATGCTGCACACAAATGGGCATTAAGATCGACTACGTGTCGATATAACACCCATAGTCAAATGGCAAGTGGTAAGCGCCAATGGACTATTCTTAGTGGCATCAAGCACATAATGGTATGCTCTATTCAAAAAACAGACTACAAATGGAGGAACTTGATTCCGCTCTATGGGGTTTACGCACCACGCCAAACAGGTCCACCAGATATACCCCATTCTTCATGGTGTATGGAGTCGAATCTGTTCTCGCTTGCGACATCATTAATAATGCACCATGGGTACACATGTACGAGGAGTGGGGGAGGGGGCGAGCTATATCGGCAGAACGTCTCGGATGCCTTGTCGGAGGAGCACAATCTCGTTCAGGCTCGATTGGCCATTTATCATCAACAGGCTCGGCGCTACCACGACAGGGAGGTCCGTGCCAAGGGATTCAACGTCAGAGACCTAGTCACGAGGCTTCATCTAGAGAAGCGAAAACACAGGCTCTCCCCTAAATGGGATAGACCGTTCATTACTGACTAGGTGCTCATCGAAGGCGCTTATCATATTTGGGATCCAAAGGACGCTCTTTCGGAGCCTCACCCCTAGAATGCCGCGTTGCTCCGATGTTTCTATGGTTAACGCCTCAAATACCACCTGTATACGTACATGCTACTTTTTCCTTTGTTTTTATGTTTTAGACACCTTGGGGACATCTTTTGAATGACCCCAGGAGATAATATAGCACGTTCTTTCTCAAAACATGCATCGTTCGACCGCTTATACATTATTTTCTTTCAGGCCAAAATATGCATCAATTTGACTTATGATTTAGTCAAGCTGGGTTGCTCGGCTCATGTGTTTGTCACTTACATTCCAGCTTCTTCGGCTAGGGGGCAAAGAGAACACCGATGGGATTGTTATTCACGGTAGCCCATCACAATACCTTAGACGAATAAAGTCGAAATCTAGTAGTATTAAACATACACATCCGTCGGCCAAGACCTGGGAATAAAGTGGAAAGGGTCTTTTAAACCCTGACCAAGGGCTTTACCCCCCAGGTCGCCAAATCTTTGGACTAAAGGGCCTAAACACGACCACATAAAAAAGGAACTGTTGGAAGAACTATTTTTCTTGGATGATGTTTCTTACGTTCAAAATTAATATGGCATAACTCTCCGCCTCCCTCACGTCTTTTGAACCACATAGATGGATTGCCATGTCACCCGAAGTATCTGGTCTAGCTACCCCGGCAGCCGTAAGAGACACTCCTCGGCCACTGGCTGAGGAGATAGAAGCTGATGGCTAGTTGAAAGGGTTCGAACTTCGGATCGCATAAATGACGTAATGTACTTTCATACATAGAGTCATACATCACTACATTAATTACACTCGGTCTAGTCCATCTATTAGGGCGTCTAGAATGCAGTCCTTCTGTGAGAACTGCGTAGCATGCATGACACTCTCATACACAAGGCTCGTACATATTTCTTCCCCATCCGGCCCTACCTTGGCCAGGTGTGTCGTATCAACACCAGTATACCAGGTCTTAACCATAGCCCAGGCCTCCGTTGCTCCTTCTCGGCAGGCGGATACCTTCCACGCTTGGATCTGGCGCTGCGCTCTCTTCAGATATTTGGCCAGGGCACCCATATCTTAGGGCACGTGCTCCACCTCGGGCCACAAAGCCTTGAACACTTCTTTCATCAATTTCCAGGCATTTCCGTGCACCATGGATGGTTGAGTCATCATGTGTTCGGGCACCGGACCTCAGGAGTCAAGGGGTTGACCGGAAAGAGAAACTGGTAAGACATATGATTTAGCGTGCTGATCACCTAGGATAATCCATGTAGTCAAGAGTGATTCTCAAAATCAATACTTACCAAAAGTCATCTCATCTGTTTGCCGATTCTTTAGCTTGGCAACAACCATTTGAGGTTTTAAACTCTCAATCTCTTGAGCCTACCTGGCGTTTTCTGCCCTTAGGGCATCGGTACCATCCCTCCTTTTGGTTAGTACTGGTTGGTTGGCCTGGTGATGCGATTCTATAGACACCAAATCCTTGCGGGCCTGCTTAAGATCTCTCTCAAGATGACCTAGGGCTTACGCTCCTACTTTGGATTATGTTGCCAGGCTATCTAATCTCCTTAGCAACGATGGTATATGATAGAAAAGCACATATCGTGTGCCTCCATGGTGAACTTTCTCACCTACTCTACCGCGGTGAAATCGGCATCTAAGTTCCCCTTTGTTTGGACAAGCACCTCTGACAGTTGAACATTCTTTGGCCGAGCTTCCTGTTGAGGATGACATGCACTGTTAGTATTCAAGCCTTGATATTGTCGCATTGACCCATATCAAGCCTGAGGGGCTACTGCCATGACCTACAATCTTGTTTTCCTTCAAACAAATAAAGAAATGCACGGAACCCTCAAGTAATATGAAGTCGGGTGAAGGCTTACCGTAAAACTTGTCACAAGACATCTAACAAGGCCGATCGAAAGCACCATGGGTTGCCCTAAGGTATGCATTTACCGGGCTGAATGCATTGAACTCTCGATCCGAGAACACTAAATTCCTTAGGGGAGTCTTACGCCGCTGGTAATTCATGGCACATTGGATCTCGGAAGGAGTCAGAGTCCTTGGGCTGGGGAACCCCGGGACAGATTTGCGAGGCAAGGCATGATTTCGCTTCTATCGCGGGAAACCACGGTCACTTATGCGACATGAGTCCCTTTTGGTTCGACAGGGGGATGGTCACGTTGCACAAAGAGCGGAGGGGCATGGCGCAACATGACAAAGATCACACGAGCAGTTTTACCCATGTTCAGGCCGCCGTGAGGCATAAAGTCCTGCTCCTGCTTCGGTGGATTGATGTTGGAATGTGGAAGGAAGCACGACGCTCTTGCCTGGCAAGGTTGCCTCAGGACGAGAAACATTATTCGTGTATGAGGGTGTGTGGGTTCGAAATGGCTGAATCCTTTTATAGATTAAGGGGTTACCACAGTGAAAAATTGGTTTTTCCATGTTGGTTAGATAGCAAACAGTGCTATCATACCTAGCTCTGCAAGCTGATAGAGCACATTAAAGGCACCGCTTAGTGTCACATCATGGCTCGCCCAGCAGTCTCTGTCGGGCTACTTCGCCAGCTTTGCGCATGCTTTCTTGACACGTCTCAGGACAGGTGTCACTTGGAGGTTCTTACTATAGGAAGAGGCTTACATGTGGCAAGGGGCTGCAACTGAGCCACTTAGGAGCGTGAAACCACACTGATTAACGATGGTGTCGTTGTGAGGTGGTGGTTTGCCTCCGTGAGCCCCGCCAGGCCTGCTGGGGCGATCTCGGAGGCTAGCTTCCGGGCGATCCCGACCATGCCGAGCTCACCTACCCGACAAGGGAGGCTTTTCCCTTGGCGATACCATGCTCCGTCAGCTTGTCATGGTTATCTTGATCCCCTCGACCAGCTCTCTTATTACTCAAAGAGATGATCCTTCCATGTCTTTATATGATCTTGGTGTTGTAAACTTATCCTTGGCCCTGTTGGCTTGTCGTCTGCACACAAGTCTGGGGAAAACATAGACCCCTATGTGTGTACCCCGACATAAGCCCCCGGGCCTGAACCATATGTGTTGCCGGGCACATTGGGTTAGGCCCCAACAGTGCACGGACACATGGCAAGAAAGAGGATGCATGCTTGGCGGTTCGGCATGTTGACGAGTCGATCGAACGTCCACTTCGCGTAATTATCGCGAGTCTTGGGGGCGTGTGACTGTAGCAGTTAATGTGAAAAAATGGTAACTTTTCTAAGGAGTCACACCGTCTCGCCGTCGTATCCCATAAGAAGGGGAAAATGCAGAATGGTGGCGCACTTTTGTCGCTTGCCTCGCCTTCGCGTTATCTTCCTCCGCAAGACAATCAACCACCCACTCCTTCTTCCCACTTTTGCCGCCGATCCCTTTCGATATCGTCCCCGCGACCCCACTACAACTTGGGGGGTATAGGGAAGAATACCACATCCAAGGGGAAGACGGTGGCGCCGCAAAGGAGGCGGCCGCTGAGGGGAGCAAGAAGGCGATGAAGCTGGACAAGAAGCAAAGAGGAGATGTCTTCTTTTTCCCGTCAAATCTTGATTGTGAAATCCTAGAGGCAAGGTATGGATACTTGTGGGGGAGGCCGTCCTGCAAGGGAACGGCGCTCCCAAGGTTCTGGCGGAGGGGAATGAGGACCCGCCAGATTCATACTGATTTTTCTGCACATACTTCATCTGCGGCCTCTGCCCTCTTTCTCGGATTTCTTCGAAGAGATGATGGCGGTCTATGGATTCCATCTCCTGGATTTCACGCCAAATGCAATGGCGTGCAAGCCAATCTTCACCCATTTGTGTGAGAACTCCATTGGAGTAGCCCCCAACATTGATTTGTTCATGCATTACTTTGTCCCGTGGGTGAAGAACAAGAGCCACTTCTAGGGCAATGTAAGCTAGATGTCGTAGGTAATACCAAGGGAGAACTGGGATTATATCTATGGCAATCAGTGCAGCAGATGGGAGGAATGGAGGGGAGATTGGTGCTGGATCCAGGACGAGGAGCCCGTGAATTCTGCCAGGCAAGAATAGAGTGCCTCGAGCGTGATAGTGTCTGGAGGGAATTCGGTCTCACCGAACACAGGCTCCGCCCAACAATAAACGGGATTACTCGCTTGAAGACTGTCGGGCTAACTGTTGCGCATGTAAGTACATATTTTCTCGTTTGCCGGATTGCTCCTCTACAAAAGAGGGACAAGTTCGACTGGGAGTATGGGAATGTTGGGGACAGGATATGATTGCTTCCAGGCCTGGCCAATAACCTTACAGTTTATGGCCACGCCTGGTTTTGCGATCAGTTGTTCCGCCACTTCGGGTTTTTCACGCTGCCGGCAAGCATCATCCCACTCAACATCAACTCTGCCAGGAGTCAGATCTTGCAATGGATGTCGCAGAGCAATGCCGATGGCGTTTCGAGTGAATGGCAGCTACCCACTCTTGATGAGGAGCTGGCGTGGTCTTCCACCTTAGTGGAAAGGGCCACTAGGGTGGAAACTGAAATGTACAAGCACACCCCCGCGGTGGTGGTGGTGTACATTAAGAAGCCACTTGAGGAAGACAAGGCGGCCCGAGCTGCGGTAGGGCGAAAGCCGGGAAGGCAGCAAAGGGAATGGGGAAAGCTGGAGGTGAGAGTTCGTCCCATGGAAAGGGTGGGATGCAAGTCCCGGAAGAGGTTGTCGGGGAAGAGCCTGCCGAGGGAGAGCCTACCAGGGACGGGCTTTCTGGAATCGAGGCTGTGTATACCGCGGCAACAGAGTCCCTACCGGAAGAAGGGGCTGGGAAAGTGGAGATACCTGCAGAGGAATGGCTCGTAGAAGGCTCCCAAGCCCCCGAGCCGCTCTTGAACCCGCGCCCTCGCAAGCAGGCAGGTAATCGAGGGGTGGCGGCCCCCGATCCTATGCCGCTGCTAGGAGGGCAAAGTATTCCTAGTCGAGAAGCCCGGTGTTCGGGAAGCATTAAGTTCGACGTAGTATTCGGTACACCTAAAAACTATAGGTCAGCGGAATTGATCTTCCACATTTTCCCCTTCAACAGCGGATACCACACCCTTCTAGGGTGGGACGCTTTCTCACGCTTTCAATCTATACCCCAGTACGGGTACATAAGCTCAAAATGCCAGGGCCAATGGAATAATCACAGTTGCAAGTGATCTGGATAGAGCACTCCATGCCGAGATCAAAACCGCATACTTAGCCATACAGGCACTATCCGAAGACCTCGTGACCGAAGAATTAACCACCTAACGATCTACGGGGGACAGGGACGACGTAGTCCTTGAGAAAAGATCAAAATCTACCTCTTTTAAGCCAGCAGATGAAATTGTAAAATTCCAAGTATACCCAATGGACCCCAATAAGACGGCATCCATTGGGGCAAAGCAGGACCCGGCGGTAGACAGCGCTTTACGCGCCTTCCTTCGAGAAAAATGGGACATATTCGCTTGGCATCCTTCAGTTATGCCGGGAATCGCACGTAGGCTCGCCGAACACAGCCTCAACATCATCAAAGGGTTCAAGCCTGTCTAGCAGTGAATACGACGATTTTCCGAACCCAGAAGACAACCTATGGGGGAAGAGCTGGCTAAATTATTGGAAGCCGGATTCATAAGGGAAATCAAACACCTAGACTAGCTAGCCAACTTAATCATGTTACCAAAGAGGGACAAATCCTGGCGCCTTTGTGTCGACTTCACGGACTTAAACAAGGCTTGCCCTAAGGACCCCTTTCCACTGCCCCGCATTGATCAAATTATCGATGTAACCGCATGACATGGCTCGTTGTGTTTCCTCGATGCTTACTCCGGATACCATCAAATAAAGATGAAGGAATCCGATCAGGCCGCTACGACATTCATCACTCCGTACGGCCCCTTTTGCTTCAACACTATGCCATTTGGACTGAAAATGCTGGTGCCACGTAACAACGCATGATTCAAACATGCTTAGAGAAACAAATGGGCTAGACAGTGCAGGTGTACGTTGACGACGTAGTCATCAAGACTAAACACGTCAAAACATTGGTGGACGATCTCCGCCTTACGTTTGATAACCTACGAACATATGACATACAGCTCAATCAGGAAAAATGCGTCTTCGACATTTTCGCCGGAAAGCTATTAGGGTTCATCATATCCCATAGAGGCGTTGAAGCGAACCCAGCTAAAATCTGGGCCCTGTCATAGCTAACTACACCAACCGATCTAAAACAAGTGCAAGAGCTAGCAGGTTGCGTAGCAGCATTGAACCGCTTTATCTCCATATTAGGAGAGAAAGCATTACCACTTTATGGACTTCTGAGCACAGACAACTTCGAATGGACGGATGCGGCCATGGACCTGATTGAAGGAAATAAAAACCCTTTTGGCGGGCTGCCCAATACTAGCCGCTCTGAGTGTTGGTGAACCAATGCTGCTTTATATCTCAGCCACTCACTAGGTAGTGAGTGCGGTGCTCGTCATCGAACAAGACGAAGAAGGACATAAATCCCCCCTTCAAAAACCTATATACTACATACCGAGGTTCTCACACCATGAAAATCACAAAACCCCCATTACCAGAAAATTGCCTATGTGGTATTCATGGCATCTCGGAAGCTCTGACACAACTTTCAAGAGTGTTCGATCATAGTGGCATTAGAAGTACCACTCAACGATATCATGAACAATAAAGAAGCCACTGGATGCATAGCCAAATGGGCCATCGAGCTCTTACCGTTCAAAATAACATACAAACCACGCCGGACTTTTAAGTCCCAGGTGTTGTCCGACTTCGTCGCGGAATGGACTGAAGCCGAACTCCCTAAAGAGTACAGATCATACACCCAGTGGACCATATATTTCTATGGCTCCAAAATGCTAGTTGGATTGGGGCCGGCGTCATCTTCATATCACCGACAGGGGATACAGTCCGCTACATACTACAGACCATGTACACGGACTCAAACAACATGGCCGAATACGAGGCACTACTACACGGTCTCGGCATGCCCGTATCTATGGGTATACAACGCCTCGAGGTGCGCAAAGACTTAAATCTTGACACATCTCACGTAAACGGAGAATTTGACGCGAAGGATTTAAAGAAGGTAGCTTATCGAAATGCCATATTAAAAATGTCGGCTCGATTTGAGGGGCTAGAATTTCACCATGTAGCTCGGGTCAGTAACCAGGCAGCAGATATACTTGCTCGTATGGGTGCTAAACACAACCCAGTCCCACCTAACACCTTCGTGCAATGGCTATTTCAGCCATCAATAACATGGCAAGATGAGAGCAGAGACGCCAATCCAGACCCGAACACACCCCCAACCGAACTCAATATAGACGCCATCAGGGACTCGGACATGGAAATAACATCTTCGGCTCACGAGATCATGGCTGTTATAGCCCCCTGGACCGAGCCTTTCCTAGCCTACCTTAATAGGCAAGAGCTCCCTGATGACCAAAATGAGGCTGTCCGCATAATTCGGCCCTCTAAAGCCTATAAGGTTCATGAAGCTCAACAATACAAGAAAAGAACCACCGGTATTCTCCAACGGTGCATCTCCGAAGTGGAGGGACGACAACTTCTAGCCGAAATACACACTGGCATGGGCAGCCATCATCCCACGACCCAAGCTCTTGTAAGCAAGGCTTTCCGAACTGGTTTCTTCTAGCCAACTGCGTGCGTAGACGCACAGACCCTAGTCCAACATTTTGTTGGATGCCAACTTTTCGCATATCAAATTCATATGCCTCCCACCGCTCTGAGAACCATCCCCATTACTTGGCCCTTTGCGGTCTGGGGCCTGGATATGGTCGGACCTCTTAAAGGGGAAGCCATAAAAAGAAATATTTACTAGTCATGGTGGACAAATTCACTAAATGGATAGAAGCCAAGCCAGTCCGAAGAGCTGAGGCAGGACCAGTGATAGATTTTATATCTTGTGTAGTACACCATTATGGTGTCCCACACAGTATTATCACGTCTAACGGCTCCAACTTCACAGCTGACGAGGTGAAAAATGGTGCGCTAAGTTAGGCATTAAACTTGATTATGCCTCCGTGTACCATCCTCAAACTAATGGTCAAGTCAAAAGAGCCAATGGCTTGATAATGAGCGGCATTAAACCACGACTTGTGCGCTCCCTACAGAAGTCAGATAAACACTGGGTGGAGGAGCTCGACTCCATACTTTGGGGGCTGTGGACCACACCTAACCGGACAACCGGATACACGCCTTTTCTCATGGTGTACGGCGCAAAGGTTGTTTTGCCTTGCGAGATTATTCATGACTCACCTCAAGTGCGCATATATGAAGAGCGAGAGGCCGAGCTCAATCGGCAGGATGACCTAGACGGCCTTGAAGAAGAGCACGATATCACACAGGCCCGTTCCACATTTTTATCAACAATAAGCCAGGTGATACCAAAGTAGAGAAGTGCGGGCCAAGACATATAATGTTGGCAAACTCGTCTTACGCCTCCCAGAGAAGAAAAAGACAAGCTCAAACCAAGATGGGAGGGCCCCTTCATTATTGACGAAGTACTCACCGGTGGAGCCTATCACCTTTGAAACGCATCAGACAATCACTTTGAGCCGAACCCATGGAACGCTGCCAGGCTCCGACGATTCTACGGATAATTCGGTAGCATATTTTTTCTTTTCAGTCTAGGTCTTATCCCTTGTTTTTATTTTAAAGGTCTCCTCTTCTTTTTCTTATTTTTTCTAATCGATAAGTATTCGTCTCAACCGAACTACCACAGGGTAGAATATCCTCAAATGTATATACCTCAAAAATACTTGGGGGCTTCTATAACGAAGCCCATTATTAAAAAGCATATTGCTTACAATACTTATGTCATCTGTTTCATACAGTCTCCTTGCCATTATATGCACCTTTATGGCTTAAGTTTTTATCAAGCTGGTTTGCCTGGCTCCTGTGTTTATACCCTGCATTCCCGATTGTTCGACTAGGGTGTAAAGGGAGCACCTCTGCGGTTGTTACAACCGGGTAATCCGGACCTGTACCTCAGACGGGTGAAGCCGAAATCTAGCATTCTTAAGGGAATCATTGGTTGGCGAATAAACAATGTGCCGCTTTTAAAGCGCATAAACTTTAAAATCCCATAGGATAAGGCTTCCTGTAATCCTATTTTTTAATGATCAAAGCCTAGGCACGCGTACATATGCATGCTGACCAAGGGAAATGAACCCTTAACGGAACTATTCTCTTTGGAAGATGTTTCTTACGTTAAATAGTAATATAACATAGCTCCTCGAACATAGTTTGTCTGTTTAAGGAAATATGACTGGATTGCTTGGTTTCCGAACATACCACGTGTCAAAGCGGAAGGTCTGCCATGACAATCCTTCAATTAAATTTGGTAGGAGATAAGTTTGATGATAAAGTACATTGTTACATAGAATCAAACGCCTACTCTTCATCTATACCATCTATAAGACTGTCTAATTTACAGCCTTGTTGAGAATACTTGGCGGCTGTCTTTACTTGGTCGTATACCAAGCTTACAGGGATTTCTAGTCCGTCAGGCCCTCAATGTCCTACCCGCGCCATATGGTTCGGGTCAAGTCTGGTGTAGTGTGTCTTCACCATAGCCCAAGCTTCTCGAGCACCTTCTCGACATGCTGATGCCTTCCATAATTCAAAGTGGCGTCGAGCCCCTTTGAATAAACTCACCAGTTCCTCCATAATTTCTGGAGGACAATCGGCTGGCCATAAGGCCTTGTCCATATTCTTCATGGCTTTCCATGCTCGCCCGTGTACCTTGGAGAGCTCTTGTACCAGGTCACCTTGAAATCCGGACAGCTCTCCTTCGGGCCGCCCAACTAACAAGCCTACAGGAATAGTTTCGTAAAAAACATTGAATCAAGGAACTATAATGAAAGCTAGGGTCAAGGTCATACTGAATATGCCGCCTTTAAGCTTCTTGTTGGCCCTGCAGCTTGTACGTCCTTTAGCTCCTCGGCTTGCTTGATATTTGTACTCTGCAGCTTGTTTTTCTCATATATGTCCCGTGTTAGTACACGT
This sequence comes from Secale cereale, assembly GCA_902687465.1. Classification (NCBI taxonomy): domain Eukaryota; kingdom Viridiplantae; phylum Streptophyta; class Magnoliopsida; order Poales; family Poaceae; genus Secale; species Secale cereale. The sequence continues at coordinate 497,975,857 of LR738711.1, read as the reverse complement.
TGACCAGTAGTTGTTTGCCCTTACGCTTGTTCTTTTGCCGCTAGGGCAGCCCTTAACTTTTCCTCCAGTTAGTCCGTTGGCCCTGTTGCTACAGTTAAAACAATGTATATTTAAAGATCGTTGATTGGCACAGGACCATGCTTTCCGGACACTATTTTTCTTACCATGAGAGCCCTTCTTGGACTTCTTCGAATCTGCCAATTCGGTGGTAACAACAGTTAGCTTGGTCTGGCATTCTTCCTGGTCCTTGGGTAATATGTTATTCTTTTAATTGATTACCTAAGTACACAGTGATCCTTAAATCAGTTGGGCCAACTGCTTTAAGTCTCGGGGGAAACTGGCATATGAATATTGAATTAACACTCACCCGCATATCCTTGGAAAGCTGGTGAGTGGCTCCGGCAAGTCCGTCTCGAGCGGCTCGGATATACCCATCCGCAGAACTGAGGGTGTTAAACGCCTCAGTAAAAACTGGATCACGCATGGCTGCTTTTCGCTACCAATGATTCATCGCACTTTCCACTTTGGAATTGGTAACAGATACCTCATCTGAATCCTCTTGGAGAGTACAATCCGGTGTTACACCCGTATCAACCCTAGTCCTTGTGGATGGGCCCGGTGCCAGATTGGTTGGTGCACGACCAGCAGGATCCTCGGACACAGTCCGGCGTATGCTCTTCCTAAAAGAAAAAAATAAAGCAGAAAATTATGTTCCGGCTCTGCCACCAAGCATATGTTAAGAAGCCGTACCTCTTCAATAAAGGAGGAGGTTCATTGGTATCTCTGGTCTCCTTACACTAAAGAGACCCGCCCTGCGCAAGCGTCGCCTTCTTGGAAGACGCTCTTGATGCAGTATAGCATGATGAGCGTCGCCCCTTTAGAGCATGAGATAGTGCGGTGGGTGAGGCGTGCGGGAATATTCTCATTGAAGAGATGTCTCATGGGTACTTATGTGGGAGGAAGTAAGAAGGCCAGGATAATCGGCTATAATAGCCACTTCGGTACCATCATGGATGTCTTGATAAAAAACTCCATATTTAAGGTATATACATATGTCCGAATCTTCTCCAAATCCGGGATCCATCTCTCGAATATGGTCCTCTGGCTGTGGGATGGGACTATGAATCCTTCGACCACCTTCCTCCACTCCTATTAGAAATAACCGAATTCAGTTCGGTTAGTATATCTCAAAATAAAAATCGAGAAAAACTAGCGATCAGAACCCAGTCGATGGGGTTATATATAGAGAAACTTTCCCGACACTTCAAGCGAAGAAAGTCCTCCTTCTCTCCTTTGTAGAGATCTGCTAGGATGGCGGCCAAGGCGGCAAGATTGTCCGGACCCTGGCAAATACAGCATGAGGCATCATCCTGGCCATTATAATGCCACATAGGAAACCCTCTGGCCTGAAGCGGCTGCACGCATCGCATTATTGAGATCGCCATCACTTCAATTATTGTTAGCTCGAGGTGGGCAAGCTATCTTATCTTGCTTACTAGCCTTTTGATCTTCGCACTGTCTTCTTCTCTGAGGCTTCGGGGACACTAGTTTATACGCTTCTTTAAAGGAGCACTAGACTATTCGGGAAGGCCTTGCGGGATTTGGTCCGGCAGGACAACGTCCTCAATATAAAACCACTCCAAGGGCCACTCTTCGGATGCCTTCTTCGGAGTGCCAGATATATAACATGTCCCTGCTATACACCACACTTTGACGCCACCTACCTCAAATACAGATCCCTTCTGGGAGCGAGGGACAAGGCAGAAGAGTTTTTGCCTAGCTCGAAATGAGCCTGACAGCCCAGAAACAGCTCACAAAGCGCGACGAAGCCCGTAATGTGCAAGATGGACCCCGGCGTAAGGTCGTGCATCTTGAGACCATAGAACTCCAGAGACCCCCTAAGGAAAGGATGGATAGGAAATCCTACGCCTCTTAGGAGGAAGGAGACAAAGCACACCCGCTCTTCTTTGGAAGAATTGGGGAAATTTTCCACCAGGGCTTGGCCATCAATAGAAGTTAATCCAGCCTGAACGAGGACTAGATCTGCGGGAGGGAGATACCCCTGCGCCTGAAGTTTACTTAGGTGCGCATGGGATACTGAGCTACTTTCCCAATCTCTCGTTTTGGGGCCATGAGGGCGCGAGGAGGAGCTAGGAACGCCGATCATAGTTGGAAATTTTCCGTGGCAAGCTCTGAGGATTTTCCGCGTGGAGTGGAATGGCATCTGAGAACTGGTCTCTTTAAATAGTCACCTACCTTACACAGTCGATGGGTTAATTGTAAAAATAGCTAGACGGTTCGCATTCATCTGACACGTGGAAGCCGAGGCGACGATGGCAGGGAATCAATAGGATATAATATTAAATATGGAGCCGAACTATCATCTATTTCGAAGAAGAACCTGCCTTGCGAAGCCAAAGACATCAAGCCGGATATAATCTTATCATTGAAGGCAAGTTCGGGGGCTACTGAGGGAGTCCTGGATTTGGGGGTCCATGAGGATTCAGTCTACCGAAGCTGGGTCGGATACATGGGGCATGAAGATGAAGACATCCATGTGTCCATCCGGGACCCCTGTATACGTAGAAAGGCAGAATAGATGTTCGGATGTAATAATTCCTTCCTTACCAAGCAATCTTGGTAAACCCTAGGTCTCCTCCGGTGTATATATAAACCGGAGGGTCTAGTCCGTAGAGGAAGACATAATCACAATATCATAGACTAGACTTCTAGGGTTTAGCCATTACGATCTCGAGGTAGATCAACTCTTGTAACCCCATATTCATCAAGATCAATCAAGCAGGAATTAGGGTATTACCTCGATCGAGAGGGCCTGAAACTGGGTAAATATCGTGTCCCCAGTCTCCTGTTACCATCGATTTTTAGACGCACAGCTTGGGAACCTCTACCCGAGATCTGCCGGTTTTAACACCGACAGAGACCGTCACCAAGGTTAGCGTTCCTGAAGCTGCACGCCGTCATTCTCCTCGGCTTTCTGGTGCCAGGGCTCCTCCCGCCAAGCATCCTGTAGCCATGGAAGGCGACTCCAGTGCCCAATCGAGCTCGAGCTCTTCGCAGAGCTTGTCTTCATCAGAGCCTCTTGTGCCCCGGCAAGGCTCAAAGTTGCCGGTAAGCTTTGTCCACCCGCCCCAGAAGAGAAGCAAGGCTCCCACGCCGCCCATGAAGTTCGAGTTAAATTCCATTCTCATCGATGAGCACTAAGAGAGAATTGCTTCCTCCTTCTCTTCTTTCTTGTGTCTTCTTTTGTATGCTTGCTTTGATTTGCTGATTGATCTGGCTCGCTGGTTTCCATCAAGGAGGAGTTCGAGGAGGAGGAGACCCTCATCCACCGGTCGAAGCGACTCAAGCGCGCGAGTCATCGACAACAGTGGAGGAGATGCGCCCGGTAGGGAGCAACATGAGCGCCCTGATACCAAGCCCCCAACTCAGCCCCCGGCCCGATAGCGCAGAGGAGATTCCACCTGTTGGGAATGGTGGCGGAGAGCTCTCCCTTGTGGCGGCCGTAGGGGGAGAGGGAACCATTCAAGACAAGCCCCTTCAATAGGGGCCCATCCTGCCGGCCACCAGAATCGTTGGATCACCGCCAAGATCCTCCACGGAAGAGCCCCCTCAAAGTGACACCATGGTTCCTAAGGGAGGAGACGGCAACTCTGGTCCAACAGCTGATGTTGCCGAGGAAACAAAACCATCCGCCCAGTAGTCCTCTCCGGGTAACTTATCAATTTTTCTTCTCAGGCTCTTTCTAATCATCTTGCTTTGTATCTTTGATTGTGTACCTTTGTCCTTGATTCTTGAATATGGTCACAGTCCCTTCGAGTGAAGAGCCAGATTTGTTGGAGGTGGTAGACGATATAGGGAAAGATGCTGTTGAGGAGGCCGCTAAGATTGCTGCCGCCAAAGGGTAGGAGGAAGTTGCCGGCAGCGCCCTGGGTCCTCTGAAGGAGCCCGAGGAAATCCCCAGCAGCGTGCCTCGCGCAGGGGTTGTGATACCCCTCCAAACCATGGGCCACATCCCCTTGTTTGGCGCCTCAGTGGAAGTCCTACCACCATCCTCGAATAACCTGGCGCTGGTGCTAGCGCAGTCCGGACATGGAGCCCCCGGCTCGTCAACGGACACCAGCATGGTGTTGGATGAAGAGATCCAACACATACTGACGTTGATTCACCAAGGAGTCTAAGAGTCGGATGACTCTGCCATCGTTGCCATGGATTTGTCCTGCATGGAAACTGTGGCAACAAGCCTCAAGGAGATGCAGGAGCGGCCTAGCTGGAAGTGGCAGGAGCTCAAGGAGTAGCGCCAGTCCGCTGACACGGTGGACGAGAAGCTGAAGGATAAAGGAACGGAGCTGCGCGACTGGCATGACAAGTAGTTCCAGGCCCTCTTAAGGTAGCAGGAGACGATCTTGACGGCGAAGGAGGATGTCATTGCTCAGGAGGTGCACTTGGAGGACCGCAAAGCACTTCTGGATACTAGAGAGGAGGAGAATTCCCTCAGGGAGGAGAGGCTCAAGGCTACCCTCCGTGCCAAAGATGATGATCTGGAGGTCCTTGTGCAGCAGCGCACCAAGTAATAGAAGGACAAGCATACAGCTGCCCGAGATGCCCTTACTATTGACTCTGCTGCCCAGTTGGAGAAGCTGGCTGATGACCTTGTCGTTGCATCTTCTGCCAAATCCTCCCTCGACTATCAGGTGGCCAAATTGACTAAAGAGCTTGCCCACGGTGCCAAGGAGGTCGAGACATTCAAGGAAGAGGCACGGAAAGCAGAGACCCTTCTAGAGGATGTGCGATTGCAGCTCTCTTCCAAGGGTCAAGAACTCGAGGCCGCCCTCGGCACCATTGAAGGCCTGAAGACCAGAGTTGGCACCTTGGAAAGCATGGCAGAATACAACGAGGCCCATGTGCAGTAGCTGATAAAAGATCTGGACACTGCGAAACACCTGCGGAAGGATGCTAAGGACGTGCTAGCAAATCAGTCAGAGCAGGTTGACCTCTGCGCCAATAGCTTGATTGATACTTCTGAGTGTCTCGACGCCCAGGCCGCATACATGGGCATGGAGAAGTTAGTCCTCTTGTCCAGCAAACAGGAGGTCCCTAGCATCAAGCTGAGGAACATGTTCGATGATTTGGTCGACAAGTTGAAGGTGCATAAAGAGGGAAGGGCCGGCCGCTTCGCAAGTGAGTCCCGGAAGATTGCCCGCAACGCCCTCTTCATGGTCCTGAGAAATGTAGCCTACCGCCACCCAAATCTCGATCTTAATGACGGTTTCAAGAAACCAATGCTAGGTGTAGATGTCTCTGCTGCTGAGAATAAGGTCACCCCCTTGCTAACAAAGCCGGCATGCCCAACGTTGAACCATTCTCACCACCGTGTTGGCCTGTAACCAAAACGATGACCTACATCAAGTGTTTAGGTGTCGGTCTGTTTAAGCCTCATGTGGATCTTGAAACTTTTGCTTAATCTTAATTGCGTGTTTATCCCTTTTGAGTTTTATCTATGCAGTGTCTGTACAATTGGTCTCTATGTAAGTTCAAGTTGGCTGCCAGTATCATATTGCCGCAATGGTCGGAAGGGGTTGGCCCTTGAAAATTATTTTAGCGTGGATGCATCCATGCATGCTTTTCCTCAGTAGTTTCTGATCCAACCACCCATTCCATGAGCGAACTCTGACCGGAACGAGGGTGCAGACAAGAACCTAGCAAAGGCAACATTACATACAAGATACCTCCATACGAACACGCATATACTCGAGGGATAAATGAATATGAAAATTCAATGATTCATACCGCTGTAAGGGTAGCATGAACTTAGATCTTATCCGCATCTTCATCTATTCCTCCCCCGGCAACGATCGCTCGCATGGCTCGCATGTCCCGGGAAGGACGACATTGCTTGTACATCAACCTCTAGCCCCTGACAAGAGTCGGCTAGAAGTAGATTCATCTCGGGGCGGCAAGACGTGATATTAGGTACGGTTGGTTTCTCTCTCTTCCTCTCTGCACATCTTGACCAATCGAACGACAGAGGGCATAGAGAGCCACGCAAGCATGGGCGGCCTTGCCGGTGCATACCTGTCTTGGCGTCGATCAACGGACTTGCGCTGGCGATTTTACCCAGGATTTCTCTAACCAGGGTAAATGTTGAACTAAGCATCGCATGGTATCGTCAACGTTGATGATGCTAAAATCCGGAGTAGCATGATTCTCAAGGAGGGTCGGTGTACTAAGGTAGGGGTACCATAGTATCCCGACTTGTGCACGGGCAGTAGCAGCGTCCCGTGGTCGGGCTTACCACGCGCCCGCCAAGGCCCGCTCTGGATCCTTTAGAACCATTCAAGAACAAAGTATACAAATCAGAAGAACAAGGCCCCGGCAAGAGGAGCTTGTCGGGAAGGCCGCGCCAGGCTCCAGGTTATCATTCCAGCACAAGACCCTGGCAAGAGGAGCTTGCCAGGTAGGCCAAAGGACATCACTTCAGAAGATATATCGCGGCGCATCATGCGCCCCGGCAGGATCCGGAGAGCGACAAGCTTCCGGGCCCGGCAAGATAGCCACCCCGGCAAGGTGCTTGCCGGGGAAGGCTTACACTGTGTACCTACGCTCCAGCTCATCTGGCCACACGTCGCCCTGGGGCCCTCCCAGGGGCACGTGGTAGATGGCTGTGCAGCCTGGGGTACACGGTGGCGAGCCGCGGTGATGAGGCCGTCGTCGTGGCGAACGGAGATGCCCGGGCGGACGCTTTTGGGGTGACGGCGATGGGCATTCAATGCCCTTGTCCCCCACCATCAGGGTTAGGTATAGACCACTGTGCATACACTGTTCATGCACTGTTACAACTACCACCATTTTTACACTTTTACCCTCCTCTACGTTTTCACCTGTCGGTGACCCCTTTGAGCTATAAAAGGAGGCCCATGCACAACGTAGAGGAGGTTCGATTCCAGAAACTTAACCACTCCCACGCTCAGTGTAGCGGGTACTGTAGATCTTCAAGCTCCCGAGCTCACGAACTCAATACAACCAAGGCAGGAGTAGGGTTTTACGCATCCGTGCGGCCCGAACCTGGGTAAACTGCCCGCGTGTGCCCCTCGATCTGCTCTTCGTGCTCCCTCCGCACCCTTGCCGTACCGTAGAAGGGGCTCCGGTCCCATAGGTGTTCGTGGGTGACCAGTTTCCCCGACATCTTTGCCGCTGAGCCGGCGAGGCCACCGGCGCCCCGACAACAGCCGATGCGTCGCGCGACGCGTGCTACCACGACAAGCAAGGTCGTCAAGGAGGTGTCCCGTGTCCCAGCGGCAAGCGGAGGGGGATCTTCCCGGAGCGGTTCCAGTGTTCCTTCCGCCCCTCGGTCCTCGGGGACGACCGGAGCGGGGTCTTCACAACCTGAAAGTGCAACTAATCCCCGGGTGGTTTTGGTAATTAATAACAACATATATATCATTGAACTAATATTCTCTTGAGAATCATTTCAGAAAAGTTCGATGATATGGGTATGGAAATGTCTGAAGAAGTGGACCCCTCAAAATGCTAAGACAAGCATTGGCAAAAGCTCAAGACTCCATTTTTGGTTTAGTGATCAAAGATCACATTGAGTCCATAGGAAAAGCCAATACTATTAAAAGGGGATGAGGTTGTGTTAATGTTCTTGTTGCTCAAGTGCTTGGTGATCTAGCTCCCTCAACTATCAGCACTCTTCACTTCACAACACACTCATAAGTAATCTCGGACAAACCGATTCTGCAAACTCAGTCAAACCGAGATGAACCACTTCAGTTCTTTCCCTAAACCCTAACTTTTCGGTCCATCCGATTCTGAGTCTCGGTCTCACCGAAAATGTTCTGCCAACCTTCTGTAACCAAATGACAGCATTTCGGAATATCCGAGTTGTTGTTTTCGGTCACACCGAGATGGCAAACCCTAACCTTTGACTCACTTCG
>LR738711.1:497951844-497967799 GCA_902687465.1 Secale cereale | reverse complement strand
TATATCTCCGGCTTCATCTATTTCCATTCCGGGTTCTTTGTCTTTCGGGTTTTTCGTCGCTTTGTTGTGTGAGTATGTGGCATTCATTCATATCATGTAGACATGTGCATTGCATTGCATTTGTGTTGTCGGTTGCATCCGGTTCCACGCGTTCCTTCCCGTTGTCCGTTTCGCGTTCCGGAGCTCCATCGCGTGTCCGTGACGTCCCGTAGGCCTACTTTGGTGTTTGGGCGTGTAACGTTACCGGTGTGCCGCGAGACTTGTCGTGTGTTGTTGTCCGGCTCCACTTCGCAGTTCTCCTCGACCTCAGCCGCCGGTTCCTTCGAAGCCTCGAGCGAGCCGCCGTTCTGGGATCGAACGCCGATCCAGTCAACGCTCCAGGCCCTCTCGTTCGATCGGTCAGGCCCCGAGGACCACATCGCCGGAAAAGCTGGGCCTCCCCTCCGACCGCATCAGGCGCAGCGCTCCAGGGGCCCAGCGTCGCCACCGCCGGCCCGTCCCTTCGCTTCCCTCGTCGCCCGGCCCGTCCCCCCTCGGCGCCCAGTCGACCGCCAGGTCCAGCCTCGGGACCACTTCGCCGCCACCGGATCCCCACCTCTCCAAGCCCACTTCACCGCGCCGTTCCTCCGGCCCACTCCGCGGATCGCTCCGCCTCCAGTCCGCCTCCGCGGGCCCAGCCTCCCGAGCCGGGTCGCACCGCCGGGCTGGGCCGCGTCCCTCCACCGACGATTCCGCGAGGCCCAGCCCTTCGCCTTCCGAAGCTCTGGGTCTCCAGCCGCCGGCCGCCTGGGAGACCGCATGGGCCGTTGACCCTCCGCGCGAGGCCCAGCGCCGGGCGCCCTCCAGGTCGCTCGCCTCTCCGCGCGGGCCGTGCCTCCGCCAGGCCGCCTCGCCTCCGTATGCCTCCAGCGCCCCAGCCGCCTGGGCCCTCCGCCAGGCCGGGCCCGAAGCCCCGTTGACCGTTTTCAGATCTGAATCTGAGGTTGTTTTCCCCCCCTCTTTTTCCTCTAAGTACCAGTAATTTCTAATTTTCCGATGCAATCTTATAACTGCTCTAACTTTTTGTGTGTTGCTCCGATTCGCGCAAATAGCATGTCCAGACGTTCGTGGTGACTAGCACTACGTTTCATCTTTTGGTGTCATGCATGTTAGAAGTCATCTAGATGCTTGTTTTTCCATTGCAAGAGTGCATCCCGATATAATTGCTGCTATGTGATGTTTTTATGTCATCTTTGCCATGTGATATCTTTTAGCTCGTTTGTCCGAATGATGCAAATGGCATGTCCACGTGTTCATCTTGCCATGCTCTACATGTTGTATGTGTTAGGTTGCATGATAGATTTATTCTTGCCATGTATATTTTCGTTGCAAAGTGCCATGTGGCTGTGTTGTTGTTTCGCTTGTTATGAAATGACATCTTGTTGAGCTCGTTGCTATCGTTGTGTTCATCTCCATGAAGCATGCTTGTGTGTTTCGGAATCACCATCATGTGTAATTTGATGAGGTGCTTACCACTTGCCATGTTTAGTTTCAAGGTGACTTAAACTTGTTCTTTTAGATGCCATGATGAAATTGCTGTTTAGGGACTTAGTGGATTTCCACTAAGTCTGAAATCTGTAACGTTCCGATGCCATGTTTGCTTGCTGCTGTAGGAAAAACCATGATAGTTTTGGAGTGGATCTTGATTGTTCCTTGTAGTAGATATTGTTGGCTTTCCATTCATGTTCTCACATGCTTATTTCAGTGGCTGTAGCATGTTTAACTTTTGCTCCAAAGTATCAATAAAATTCTGCTGCCAGAATTTTATTGTCAAGTTCAATATGTCCCAGCTCATTGCTATTGAACCGTGACTCCTTTGGGGGTGCACCTTTGGACTTAATTGCTGTAGTATATGTCTAGTCTATGTTCATGTCCTTTGCCATGTTGTTTGAGTGCTGTAGCTTAATTATTTGGTGCTCCGAAGTTGCTATGTTGCTGTAATTTTCAGCTTTCGCTCATTTCTTGTTTCGGGCATAACTTTTAGCCCGTAACTCCGATTTAAGCGAGTCTTATATGAAACTTGATTGATTTTCTGTGTAGATTCATAATATCATATTGTTATCATGTTTTGAGGTGTTTTGCTTGAGTGCTAATTTCCGTGCTCCGTGTGCATCCTTAGTGCATCCATCATGCATCCATCATTTTCGAGTGCGCATTGCATCTTGTTGATTTGTGCTTGGTGTGATTGTTTTGTTTAGAGCCGGAAGCTGAGACCGAGTACGAGTACGAGCACGAGGTTTCCAACGAGGTTGAGCACGAGGACCCTTCTTACGATCCGAACGACTTCACTTTAGGCAAGATGACCGAACCCCGATAACATTACTATCTTTGCCTATTGCTAGTAGACCCGCTCTATAGTTTTGCCTCGATGCCCATGTTCTTCTTGTCAGCCTCCTACTTGTAACCATTGCCCTGTTTAACCACCCTACCTACACAAACCGTTGCTTGGCTAAGTACGCTTCGCTCAGCCCGTCTTATAGCATTGCTAGTTGCAGGTGAAGATCGAAGATGCTTGCTTCATGTTGAAGTTTTGTTGGGTTATATCACACTATATAATTGCTAAATGAAATCATCTATATATTGGCAAGGGTGGAAGGCTAAGCCTTTTGCTTGGTGATTTGTTCCACTCATGCCGTTAGGAACCGTATAAACCGGTGTTATGTTCCTTGATTATGCGTTCCTAACACGGTTGGGGTGTATGGGACCCCCTCGATAAACCGCTAACTGCTAAGTCTTTTCCAGCAAGTCCCAACATTGGTACTATTTGCCTAATAACAAACTAAACTTGCATAGGGAGTAATTAACCCTCTTTCTTAATCAACAACCCCGGGCCAGTGTTCCACATGAGTGTTGGTCCGAAACGGGGAGCCTGCGGGGCCGCCTTGGGGCAACTCGAGGTATCTGGCATACACCCGTAGCTTCGCCCATCCGGTCATGTCCTGATACTTAGATACGCGTGGCTACTATCAGGGTGTCGACACGCCGGGAGGATTTGCTGGATTAGCCTTACCTTAGTTCGGTATATCTTGAGCACGGGATTCTGAGAATACTCGGGTCTTCCCACTTTGGAGTTGCGACTCCGCGGATCGTGGGCTTGTAATGGGTCAAGTTGGAACACCCCTGCAGGGTTATGAACTTTCAAAAGCCGTGCCCGCGGTTATGTGGCAGATGGGAGCTTGTTAATATCCGGTTGTAGATAACTTGACACAATGTTTCAATACACTACCAGCGTGCGTTCCGTGACTGTCAATTTCCGAATAGGGATTCGGGAGTTGAACACGGAGGGGTTATGTTTGTTGAGCTTGTAGCTAGGATCACTTTGTGATCACTTCTCGTCCGAGGCTTTCTCTTCTCGCTCTCACTCACGTAAGTTAGTTGCTAGTTTCTGCTGCAGACACTTATTCTTTTCTTCAGCCTTATCCTCTCCCAAGGCTTAAATAGTCTTGTTACCCGGGAACGGGATTGCTGAGTCCTCTGTGGCTCACAGTTACTTCACCACACCAGATGCAGGTCCAGTTGTGAGCTATCCGGGTGATGGCACCGAGCTGGACTGGGAGTACGACGAGGAGCGTAGTCGATACTATGTTCGTTATCCGGATGATCAGTAGTGGAGACTTCTACTAGGATTCGATCCGACCTGTGGTTTATTTATTTAAGTTTGGTATCTTGACATTTGGGTTTTGCCCTTAGAGGGTTGTGATATTCTTAATGTATGATGTTTGAGACATGTATTGTATTTGTGTGACGTGGCCAGTGTAAGCCAACTATTTATGTTTACAATCCCCTCTTTTACATGAGATGTGCAAAGATTACCAAACTTGAGATCATTCTAGGATGGACTTATGCCTTTAAGTCGTTCCTCAACACGTAGGAGGTATAGCTCCATCCTGGGCATTACAAGTTGGTATTCAGAGCCTTCTCCGACCTAGGAGCCCCCACTGTTTGATCGAATCGTTGACGGTCGAGTCTAGGCACACACTGAAAATATTTTGAGTCCTATATATTATATCGGAGAGTAGGATTTCTTTGTTTCTCATCCGCTTTCTCTCTGGTGAGGACTCCTGACGACTACTCTTGTCTCTCCTACTTTCAAAAATTGCACCAAATTTTTTTTTAGGAATCCCGCGAGTATTCTGGGATTGTTTCGATGTTCTTGTGACGAGGATATTGTTCTCGATGCCTCCTGACATTAGGGGTTGTGGCAGTGTCCCGGGGAGTTGAGCTTCGGGGTATTGTCGTCACAAGCATATCGCGGCAGTACTAAATACTTAAGACGGCCGACATCGAAAATCTCTCCTATACGGCCAGTGGCAAGATAACCCCGACATCACCCAGTACTGGGGAGGTAGTTCGGGAGTATTGCCATAGCCTGTTATAGTGGATGCTTTTCGAAGGTCCGAGGTACACAGTTTCCGAGAAAGACTGGTTATGTGTTGAAGGATGGATACACCTGGATGTAGGTTTAGAGTTGATTGCGCGGTGCTTCCCGTGTATCCCCAACACCTGATTGCATAACTGGAATCTTTCGGAGATTCATAGGTGGGTTTTATCCAGTAGATCATAGGCATTCTTCCAACGAATGCAGGTTAGTGAGTTCGGGGTTCTACATTGAGTGAAGTGGTTTATGACCAATGTTACTATCAGGAGTTGCATCTTAAAGGGTCCTTGGCTATGCTGATCCGGGGATTGCAAAACCTTTTCGTAACGCGTTCATATGCTTTCAGCACAAAGATGTTAGAACGAAGCTTCTATCTTGTGTTTGTTCCCGTCTGTACCTTGTTGTTTTTCTTATTTTACCTTTTGTCCCCTATGTGGCTTCTCGTGAAGATTGATGTTATCATTTATCTGAGAATTTCATTCGTTCCTCTTGTTTGAATGATTTCATTCGTTCTTATTGTTCGAATGATTATTGTGAAGACTTGTTGCAATTCATTCCATTGATTCAGCTTATACCTTTTGTCAATCAATTGCAGATTCGTGGTCATCTCTTTCAGGATGGCTCCGAAAAGGGTTCCCAACGCTAACCCAGAGGGTGAAGAGGTCCCAGATCGTCCTCCTTCCCCTCCTCCTCCGTCTGAGGCTTGGAGAGCGATTATGCAGACTACAGCTCAGAACACCCATATGTTGATGCAGATGATGCAACAGATGCAAGCTAATCAAGCTAATCAGGGTGTTCCAGGGAATCAAGGCAACTTCTTCAATCAGTAGCACCATGCTACTCTCAACCAGTTCTTGGCCAACAATCCTAAAGCTTTCAGTTACTGTGTCGACCCTCTTGATGCTGAAGATTGGTTAACCGACATAAAGAAGCATTTTGAGTGCAGTAACGTGAAGGAAGATGATTATGTGAAGTTTGCAGCCTTCCAACTCAAAGATCAAGCAGCTGATTGGTGGCAGCAGTACAAAGACTCCAGGCCAGGTCAAGTGATCTCTTGGGAAAATTTCTGCAAGGATTTTCGCTCGCACCACATTCCAACAAGTGTCATCGAGGGTATGCGTGAGCAATTCTGCAACCTGAAGCAGGGCTCCATGACAGTCTACCAGTATAATGTCAAGTTCCAAAACCTCGCCCGCTATGCTAAGCAAGACATTCCTGATGCCAAGAGCAAAATCTACAAGTTCCGTGGAGGCCTGAAAGATGAACTTCAACTTGCTCTCACCTTGTTCGAGCCGGATGAATTCGATAAGTTCTATAACATGGCTTTGAAACAAGAGGCAGCTCAGCTTAAGATGGAGGCTTCTAAAAAGAGAATTCGAGATGCCGTTCACTCTTCCTCATCGTCTCAGATGGTCTCGTAGCATCAGAAATTCTGGCTTCCTCCTCCTCCAGTGACTCGAGCTCCATACAACAACTCCAACAACTCCAACTACAAGAACTCTAGTGGACGTGGCTTCTCCCACCCACCCAACCCGAGCAACAAGTCGAAGAACCAGTTTCAGTCTCAAGGCTCCAAGTCAAGTGGTTCTCATTTCCGTCCTCTCTCAGAAGTGGTGTGCAACAAGTGTGGCCAGAAGGGTCACTATGCCAACAGATGTCCGAACCCAAAGCGTCTTCCACCTCCTCCGCCTGTGAGTTCAGCTATTGTCAAGCATGATCCAAAGGCTGCAAGGGTCAATCTGATGAGTGCAGCGCAAGCGGAGAAATCTTCTGATGTCATTTTGGGTAACCTCTCAGTTAACTCTTTTCCAGCTAAAGTGTTATTTGATTCGGGTGCTTCATGTTCTTTCATGTCTCAACCATTTGCATTCAAGCACAATATTGTCACTTCAAATTTGCCTCAGAGGTTGCAAGTCATTTCCCCGGGGAGACGTATGACTTCTAGTGTCTATGCTCCGGATGTATCTATTCGCATGGGAGATTATCGCTTTCTGGCTAAACCGGTGGTTCTTGGTAATTCTGATATTGACCTCATCCTCGGAATGGATTGGCTTTCTTAGCACGGTGCTCACATTGATTGTGCACAGAAGGAAGTCAAGATGACTCATCCTGATGAAGATGTGATTATCTTTGCCTCCAGGGATAACACTATCAGGCTTTTCTCTCTCAATGATAAGGGCGAAATTAATGCCATATCTCAAATTCCGGTGGTGAACGAATATCAAGACGTCTTTCCTGAAGAACTTCCAAGCATGCCTCCACACCGTCAGGTGGAATTCGTAATTGAACTCGAGCCGGGTACTGAGCCAGCTTGCCGGCGTCCGTACAAGCTCTCTCCGGATGAATTGAAGGAATTGAAGAAGCAGCTTGATAAACAGGAGAGTATGGGTCTCATCAGGCCTAGTACGTCTCCTTGGGGCTGTGGTGTCTTATTTGTCAAGAAGAAAGATGGCACAGAGCGTCTCTGTGTTGATTACCGGCCATTGAACAAGAAGACGATTAAGAACAAATATCCGCTCCCCAACATCAACGAACTCTTCGAGTAGCTCAAAGGAGCTAAAGTGTTCTCTAAGCTTGACCTCCGAATGGGCTACCACCAAATTCGCATTCGCGAGGAAGACATTCCCAAGACGGCCTTCAGAACGAGCTACGGTTCATACGAGTATACCGTCATGTCTTTTGGTCTCGCCAATGCTCCTCCTACCTTTTCGAGGATGATGCATTACATCTTCAACCCCTATACTGGCGAGTTTGTGCTTGTGTATCTGGATGATATTCTGGTGTTTTCCAAGAATGAAGAAGATCACGAAAAGCACTTACGTCTGGTTCTTGATCGACTCCGAGAGCATAAATTATATGCCAAGTTCTCCAAGTGCGAGTTCTGGCTCGATAAGGTTTTGTACCTGGGCCACATCATCTCAGCTGACGGTATTGCGGTTAATCCCGAGAAAGTTGAAGCAATTGTCAACTGGGAAGCTCCTTAGAACGTCAAGCAACTCCGCAGTTTTCTGGGTCTTGCCAGCTATTGCAGAAGGTTCGTTGAGAACTTCTCCAAGATTGCCAAGCCTCTTTCAAACTTGCTTTAGAAGAATGTCAAATACTTTTGGTCTCCAGAGTGTGAAGTGGCATTCAAAACCCTCAAATAAAAGCTTGTCTCTGCTCCAGTTCTGACTCCTCCAGATGAGTCCAAGACCTATGAAGTATTCTGTGATGCTTCTCTTCAAGGTCTTGGTGGTGTGCTTATGCAAGATAAGAGAATTGTGGCATACACTTCTCGTCAGCTCAAGCCAAGTGAGAAGAACTATCCCACACATGATCTCGAGCTAGCAGCTGTGGTACATGCTTTGATTACGTGGAGACATCTGTTGTTGGGCAGAAAAGTCGACATCTTCACCGATCACAAGAGCTTGAAGTACATATTCACACAGCCCCATCTGAACCTCCGCCAGACTCGTTGGGTTGAAATGATCCAAGAGTATAATCCCAGCATTGAATACACTCCTGGCAAGGCGAATGTGATTGCAGATGCTTTGAGCAGAAAGGCATATTGCAACAGCCTTCTTATCAAGCCGTGCCAGCCTGAGCTTTGTGAAGCATTCAGGAAACTCAACCTCCAAGTTGTTCCGCAGGGTTTTCTTGCAAATCTTCAAGTTGCTCCTACCTTGGAAGATCAAGTCCGTGAGGCCCAACTCAGTGATACCATGGTGAAGAAGGTGAAACATGGTATTGCAAAGGGAACTCCAAAATACAAGTGCTTCCATGTTGATGAGAGAGATACCTTGTTCTTCGAGGACAGACTCGTTGTTCCCAAAGGTGATCTCAGGAAGCTCATAATGGAAGAAGCTCATGATTCTCTCCTTTCCATTCATCCTGGCAGTTCCAAGATGTATCAAGATCTCAAGCAATCTTACTGGTGGACACGCATGAAAAGGGAGATTGCCCAATTCGTGAATGAATGTGATGTTTGCAGAAGAGTGAAAGCAGAACATCAACGTCCAGCCGGTCTTCTCCAACCTCTTCCTATTCCCGAGTGGAAGTTCGACCACATTGAAATGGACTTCGTCACTGGTTTTCCTAAATCCAAGCGAGGAAATGATTCTATCTTCGTGGTGATTGACAAGCTTACCAAAGTCGCTCACTTCCTGCCAGTCAAAGAATCAATCAATGCAGCTCAATTGGTAGAGCTGTACACTTCCAGAATTGTGTCCTTACATGGCATTCCTCAAGTTATATCCTCAGACCATGGAAGTTTGTTCACTTCAAGGTTCGGGGACTCCTTTCAGTCCGCCATGGGCACTAAGATCAGGTTCAGCACTGCTTTTCACCCTCAGACTAGTGGTCAAGTCGAGCGAGTGAATCAGATTCTAGAAGACATGCTCAGAGCCTGTGTCATCTCCTTTGGCATGAAATGGGAAGACTGCCTTCCATTTGCCGAGTTCTCTTACAACAACAGCTTTCAAGCAAGTGCCGGCAAAGCTCCGTTTGAAATCCTCTATGGCAGAAAGTGCCGTACCCCTCTCAACTGGTCTGAAACAGGCGAACGTCAACTTCTTGGCAATGACTTGATCTCAGAAGCCGAAGAAATGTGCAAAGTCATACGTGAGAATCTCAAGGCCACTCAGTCGCGCCAGAAGAGCTACTATGATGGCAAGCATCGTGATTTGGCCTTCAACATCGGTGATCATGTCTATCTTCGAGTTTCTCCGATGAAAGGCACCCAAAGATTCGGTATCAAAGGAAAGCGTGCTCCTAGATACGTCGGGCCTTTCAAGATTCTTGGCAAAAGAGGCGACCTAGCCTATCAACTTGAGCTCCCTCCAAACTTCGCCAATGTTCATGATGTGTTCCATGTGTCTCAACTCCGCAAATGCTTCAAGGCACCTGAGCGCATGATTCCGTTCGAAGAAATTGATCTTCAACAAGACCTGTCCTACCGAGAGCATCCCGTTGCTATTCTCGAAGAAACCGAACGCAAGACCCGCAACAAGTCCATCAAATTTCTGAAAGTCAAGTGGTCACATCACACCGACCGAGAAGCTACCTGGGAACGAGAAGATCATCTTCGTTCCGAGTACCCTTCCTTTTTCCAGTCCTAGATCTCGGAACGAGATCTTTTTGTAGTAGAGGAGAATTTGTAATGCCCCGGATGTAATACTTTCCCTTTTGAGCATATAATATATCTCCGGCTTCATCTATTTCCATTCCGGGTTCTTTGTCTTTCGGGTTTTTCGTCATTTTGTTGTGTGAGTGTGTGGCATTCGTTCATATCATGTAGACATGTGCATTGCATTGCATTTGTGTTGTCGGTTGCATCCGGTTCCACGCGTTCCTTCCCGTTGTCCGTTTCGCGTTCCGGAGCTCCCTCGCGTGTCCGTGACGTCCCGTAGGCCTACTTTGGTGTTTGGGCGTGTAACGTTACCGGTGTGCCGCGAGACTTGTCGTGTGTTGTTGTTTTGTTGTGTGTAACCCGCCTCTCAAATCTCGTCGCGTTTGGACTCCGTTTGCTATTCCTTCAGTTATTCGTGTGGGTCCAAAGTGCCTCCACTTGTGGCCCAGAAACACCCCTACAGCAGCCCACTACCCTCTCCTAGGCCCATTCTAACTTCCCCCGCGATCGGATCCGTCGGATCGCGATCGGAGGGCTCCTAAAAACCCCACAACCCTAAACCCAACAAATCTGCTATTTATAGACCCTAGGTCTATTTTTGGGCATCCCTAGCTTCTTCTCCTCTCTCTCCCCCTCATTTTTTTTCTCAGATCCACTTCTCCCCAAAAACTCAGATCTGGCCAAGTCCCCAGCTCCACTTGGCAGTTCTCCTCGACCTCAGCCGCCGGTTCCTTCGAAGCCTCGAGCGAGCCGCCGTTCTGGGATCGAACGTCGATCCAGTCAACGCTCCAGGCCCTCTCCTTCGATCGGTCAGGCCCCGAGGACCACATCGCCGGAAAAGTTGGGCCTCCCCTCCGACCGCATCAGGCGCAGCGCTCCAGGGGCCCAGCGTCGCCACCGCCGGCCCGTCCCTTCGCTTCCCTCGTCGCCCGGCCCGTCCCCCCTCGGCGCCCAGTCGACCGCCAAGTCCAGCCTCGGGACCACTTCGCCACCATCGGATCCCCACCTCTCCAAGCCCACTTCACCACGCCGTTCCTCCGGTCCACTCCGCGGATTGCTCCGCCTCCAGTCCGCCTCCGCGGGCCCAGCCTCCCGAGCCGGGTCGCACCGCCGGGCTGGGCCGCGTCCCTCCACCGACGATTCCGCGAGGCCCAGCCCTTCGCCTTCCGCAGCTCCGGGTCTCCAGCCGCCGGCCGCCTGGGAGCCCGCGTGGGCCGTTGACCCTCCGCGCGAGGCCCAGCGCCGGGCGCCCTCCAGGCCGCTCGCCTCTCCACGCGGGCCGCGCCTCCGCCAGGCCGCCTCGCCTCTGCAGGCCTCCAGCGCCCCAGCCGCCTGGGCCCTCCGCCAGGCCAGGCCCGAAGCCCCGTTGACCGTTTTCAGATCTGAATCTGAGGTTGTTTTCCCCCCTCTTTTTCCTCTAAGTACCAGTAATTTCTAATTGTCCGATGCAATCTTATAACTGCTCTAATTTTTTGTGTGTTGCTCCGATTCGCGCAAATAGCATGTCCAGACGTTCGTGGTGACTAGCACTACGTTTCATCTTTTGGTGTCATGCATGTTAGAAGTCATATAGATGCTTGTTTTTCCATTGCAAGAGTGCATCCCGATATAATTGCTGCTATGTGATGTTTTTATGTCATCTTTGCCATGTGATATCTTTTAGCTCGTTTGTCCGAATGATGCAAATGACATGTCCACGTGTTCGTCTTGCCATGCTCTACATGTTGTATGTGTTAGGTTGCATGATAGATTTATTCTTGCCATGTATATCTTCGTTGCAAAGTGCCATGTGGCTGTGTTGTTGTTTCGCTTGTTATGAAATGCCATCTTGTTGAGCTCGTTGCTATCGTTGTGTTCATCTCCATGAAGCATGCTTGTGTGTTTCGGAATCACCATCATGTGTACTTTGATGAGGTGCTTACCACTTGCCATGTTTAGTTTCGAGGTGACTTAAACTTGTTCTTTTAGATGCCATGATGAAATTGCTGTTTAGGGACTTAGTGGATTTCCACTAAGTCTGAAATCTGTAACATTCCGATGCCATGTTTGCTTGCTGCTCTAGGAAAAACCATGATAGTTTTGGAGTGGATCTTGATTGTTACTTGTAGTAGATATTGTTGGCTTTCCATTCATGCTCTCACATGCTTATTTGAGTGGCTGTAGCATGTTTAACTTTTGCTCCAAAGTTTCAATAAAATTCTGCTGCCAGAATTTTATTGTCAAGTTCAATATGTCCCACCTCATTGCTATTGAACCGTGACTCCTTTGGGGGTGCACCTTTGGACTTAATTGCTTTAGTATATGTCTAGTCTATGTTCATGTCCTTTGCCATGTTGTTTGAGTGTTGTAGCTTAATTATTTGGTGCTCCGAAGTTGCTATGTTGCTGTAATTTTCAGCTTTCGCTCATTTCTTGTTTCGGGCATAACTTTTAGCCCGTAACTCCGATTTAAGCGAGTCTTATATGAAACTTGATTGATTTTCTGTGTAGATTCATAATATCATATTGTTATCATGTTTTGAGGTGTTTTGCTTGAGTGCTAATTTCCGTGCTCCGTGTGCATCCTTAGTGCATCCATCATGCATCCATCTTTTTCGAGTGCGCATTGCATCTTGTTGATTTGTGCTTGGTGTGATTGTTTTGTTTAGAGCCGGAAGCTGAGACCGAGTACGAGTACGAGCACGAGGTTTCCAACGAGGTTGAGCACGAGGACCCTTCTTACGATCCGAACGACTTCTCTTCTGGCAAGATGACCGAACCCCCATAACATTACTATCTTTGCCTATTGCTAGTAGATCCGCTCTATAGTTTTGCCTCGATGCCCATGTTCTTCCTGTCAGCCTCCTACTTGTAACCATTGCCATGTTTAACCACCCTACCTACGCAAACCGTTGCTTGGCTAAGTACGCTTCGCTCAGCCCTTCTTATAGCATTGCTAGTTGCAGGTGAAGATCGAAGATGCTTGCTTCATGTTGAAGTTTTGTTGGGTTATATCACACTATATAATTGCTAAATGAAATCATCTATATATTGGTAAGGGTGGAAGGCTAAGCCTTTTGCTTGGTGATTTGTTCCACTCATGCCGTTAGGAACCGTATAAACCGGTGTTATGTTCCTTGATTATGCGTTCCTAACATGGTTGGGGTGTATGGGACCCCCTCGATAAACCGCTAAGTGCTAAGTCTTTTCCAACAAGTCCCAACATTGGTACTATTTGCCTAATAACAAACTAAACTTGCATAGGGAGTAATTAACCCTCTTTCTTAATCAACAACCCCGGGCCAGTGCTCCACATGAGTGTTGGTCCGAAACGGGGAGCCTGCGGGGCCGCCTTGGGGCAACTCGAGGTATCTGGAATACACCCGTAGCTTTGCCCATCCGGTCGTGTCCTGAGACTTAGATACGCGCGGCTACTACCAGGGTGTCGACACGCCGGGAGGATTTGTTGGATTAGCCTTACCTTAGTTCGGTATATCTTGAGCACGGGGTTCCGAGAATACTCGAGTCTTCCCACTTTGGAGTTGCGACTCCGCGGATCGTGGGCTTGTAATGGGTCAAGTTGGAACACCCCTGCAGGGATATGAACTTTCGAAAGCCGTGCCCGCAGTTATGTGGCAGATGGGAGCTTGTTAATATCCGGTTGTAGATAACTTGACACAATGTTTCAATACACTACCAGCGTGCGTTCCGTGACTGTCAATTTCCGAATAGGGATTCGGGAGTTGAACACGGAGGGGTTATGTTTGTTGAGCTTGTAGCTAGGATCACTTCGTGATCACTTCTCGTCCGAGGCTTTCTCTTCTCGCTCTCACTCACGTAAGTTAGTTGCTAGTTGCTGCTGCAGACACTTATTCTTTTCTTCAGCCTTATCCTCTCCCAAGGCTTAAATAGTCTTGTTACCCGGGAACGGGATTGCTGAGTCCTCTGTGGCTCACAGTTACTTCACCACACCAGATGCAGGTCCAGTTGTGAGCTATCCGGGTGATGGCACCAAGCTGGACTGGGAGTACGACGAGGAGCGTAGTCGATACTATGTTCATTATCCGGATGATCAGTAGTGGAGACTTCTACTAGGATTCGATCCGACCTGTGGTTTATTTATTTAAGTTTGGTATCTTGACATTTGGGTTTTGCCCTTAGAGGGTTGTGATATTCTTAATGTATGATGTTTGAGACATGTATTGTATTTGTGTGACGTGGCGAGTGTAAGCCAACTATTTATGTTTACAATCCCCTCTTTTACATGATATGTGCAAAGATTACCAAACTTGAGATCATTCTAGGATGGACTTATGCCTTTAAGTCGTGCCTCGACACGTAGGAGGTATAGCTCCATCCTGGGCATTACAAAACTCCTCTCTAAATGGGAAGGTCCTTATGTTATCGAGGAGGTCTATCGTTCTGGTGCCATAAAAATCAAGAACTTCGAAGGCACAAATCCGAAGGTGGTGAACGGTCAAAGAGTCAAACATTATATCTCAGGTAATCCCGTAAATGTTGGAACCAATGTTATTGACACCATAACCCCGAAAGAATGGGGAGTTAGGGCTTCGGTTTCCTCTATAGCCGGGACACTTTCCAGAACATTTCAAACTCCGAAAAGGAATAGGTATGTGGTACGGTAAGTAAACCGATTCCAAAACAGTTCTAATCGCAATTTTTCTCCGTTTTGGAATATTTAAAAAATAGGAAAATAATAAGTAGTCCTAAAGGGACATGAGGCATCCACGAGGGTGGAGGACGCGCCCTACCCCCTGGGCACGCTCACCTTCCTCGTGGACACCTCGTGTGCCCTCCGGATTCCGTTTTCTTGCACGATACTTCTTTTGGTCGGCAAAAATTCATTATATAATCTACCGAAGGTTTTGACCACAGTACCACGACAAAATCCTCTATTTCTGTTTTGAGTTGTTTCTGTCGCAGATTAGAGCAATATGTCGTCCCAGGATTCGGAGGGAGAAAGCTATGTGGCTGATTACCTTGCAGACTCTAAGGTCTACGGGGACTTGGAGCATTGTGGTTGGACCACGGAGGAAGAAGAAGACTATGATCCTAGGGGAAATGAGGAGACGAGCTCAGATGAAGATGAAGTCCCATTACCTCAACCTAGGGACATGCATGTGGAGTTCAAAAAGTGAAGCCTCCCTGATAGAGCAAAGAAACCTAAGATCGAGTATATCCCTTTTCGCCTCTTGCAGGAGAACAAACTAGAACTATGCAAAAAGATATTAAGCCTTGAGCAGGAGATCGATCACCTAAGAGAGAAAATTTCTATCCTCAAGCACAAATTAAGGAAGAATCCTACGTCATCAACAACTCCATCATCACCACCTTCGAAGAAAGAGACATAAACACATGGGTATGGGCACTACCCTTGGCAACTGCCAAGCTTGGGGGAGGTGCCCAAGTAACGTATCACCATCACACTTCTATCTTTACCGTTTTTCCTAGTTCAATCCTTTTGGTTATATCTTGATCTATTAGAATAAAGTTTAGTATGATCTATCTTTGAGTTTTTGTGTTGATCCTTATCTATGTAATCGAGTCCGTGAGCTATATATAATAAAGATTAGACTTGAGTCGAGGGCTTGGTTATCTTGCTATGATCTTGAGGGAATAAAAGAAAAAAGAAAGAATAAAAACAAATAAAGAGATCATATTGATCTTATAGAGAGTAATGACTTCACATCTAAAGAGTATGATGAATAAAAGTTGTTAAGAGTTGACAAACATAGTTTTGGTCATCGTTGAAATTAATAGGAAGTAATAGAGAAAGAGAGGTTTTCACATATAAATATACTATCTTGGACATCTTTTATGATTGTGAGCACTCATTAAAATACGACATGCTAAAAAGTTGATGTAGGACAGGGAAGACAATGTAATGGGTTATGTTTTCTTATATCCGAAATAAATTATATTGTCATGGATCATCCAACATGTTGATCTTGCCTTTCCCCCTCATGCTAGCCAAATTCTTTGCACCAAGTAGAGTTAGTACTTGTGCTTCCAAATATCCTTAAACCCAGTTTTGCCATGAGAGTCCACCATATCTACCTATGGATAGAGTAAGATCGTTCAAGTAAGTTGTCATTGTTGCAAGCAATAAAAATTGGTCTCTAAATATGTATGATCTATTAGTGTGGAGAAAATAAGCTTTATACGAGCTTGTGATATGGAAGAAATAAAAGTGACGGACTGCATAATAAAGGTCCCTATCACAAGTGGCAATACAAATTGACGTTCTTTTGCATTAAGATTTTATGCATCCAACCATAAAAGCACATGACAACCTCTGCTTCCCTCTGCGAAGGGCCTATCTTTTATTTTTGTCTTATACCTAATACAAGAGTCATGGTGATCTCCACCTTTCCTTTTTATACTTTATCCTTTGGCAAGCACTATGTGTTGGAAAGATCCTGATATATATAT
>LR738711.1:497938114-497951657 GCA_902687465.1 Secale cereale | reverse complement strand
CGGCGTCCTCCCCCTCCCCTCCCTGCCTCCTAGCGCGCCAGCGCCCCGGCGGCCGGCGGCGACCCCCACCCCTCCGCGCCTCCTAGCGCGGCAGCGCTCCGGCGGCCGGCGGTGACCCCCACCCCTCCCCGCCTTCTTCCGCGCCCAGTACCCCAGAGAGCGCGCCGAGAGGCCGGCGATGCAGTCCGTCGACGAGGATACTTCCGCGACGGCGTTTAGGAAGCGACGCCACACTTCACCTTCGCCCCAACACCACCTGGGGGATCCGCCGCTGAAGCATCCAGCCTCAGTTATGCATGACAGGGGAAAGAGAACTGCACGGATGACTACTCCATCGCATTCGTCGTGGATGCGAACTGCAATGGTGCACATCCAGCCTTCTCCCGCAACAATGGCGAAAGTTGAAAAAGCCCATGAGTTCCTGCAGCGGAGGTGGGCTGCACGCCAACAGCAGCCAGAGCTCGATCTACAGAAGGAGAGAACTGCATATAATGTAAGAAAATCGCATACCCAACCCCCACATCCAGTTTGCAGTGCCGTTTTTATCCCCATGCAGTGCCCCCTCTTGCGTCGACTGCAGTCACATGTATCTCCAAGTAGAAAACAGAAAAAGGATACTTCAAAAAATAAAAAATGATATATGGCTCAAAATTGCAGTCCACCATGACTTACATATGTAGAGCGCTGTGACTAAAACTGAAGTGCATTGTTTCTTCATGTTAACTAACAGTGCCCCTGCTATAGAATGACAAATTGAAGTGCAATTTCTTACAGTTGCAAAAATATAATGATATATAGTACGAAAGATGCAGATCATTTCACTGTTGACGTGTGATGGCTTCTCGCCCCTCGTTGGTTACCCCAAGTGGAAGGTTGAGATGTAGCATAGCGGCAAATTTCCCTTGGCAAAGGTACCAAGGATTGAATCCCGTGAGACTCCGAGGGTCAACAAGTAGGTGTCAACGGCGCCAGAAACTTAGCGGTTGACGGGACCTGCACACAGATACAGATAACTTTGCTCCCAACGAGTACAGAGAGGTTGTCAATCCCTCCGGCCTTGTTGTTTACAAAGGATCAAACACAAGAGATAATAATGATAGCTATGACTGCAACTAGGAAATAAAAACAGGAAGTAAATAGAAGGTGTGATCAGCGATGGTAATATGGACCGGGGTCCCATGATGTTCACTAGTGATGTCTCTCTCCCAAAAGACGATAAAACAGCAAAGCGAGGTAAACAAATTATAGCTGGGCAATTGACAGGATTATGTGCGCAAACCAATGCTAACTATGCTGCAAAGAAAGGTAGAGGCTCAAAAGCATGGGCGGTACGCCAAGGCAAGTAGACCGAAATCCATCTGCATCTACTACTAATCATCCACCTTGAGATATCTATCCAAAACATCTCGCTGGTATTAAGTTGCGAATCCCACCCAAAGTGTAAACTCAAAGCAACAGACAACTACATTAAAAGAACTTTGCGTAAAGTAAACAATCCTTGCACCCGCAAGTACAAGCACCGTTGTTTTCTCCCTTGTGGCAACATCACATCCCCTAGACTCATGTTTCTGTCACTCAAGCTAGTCATCAGGGGGCATGAACCCACAATCAAGCATAACGCTCCCTCTTGGAGTTACTACCTACTACTTGGCCAAAGCAATAAACAGCAACGGAGAACATGCAATAATTACTCAAGAACAAAGATATAAAAGAGGTGAATCAAATATATTACTCAAACACAATTTGAACATAGTCTCATAATCAATCAGATCCCAGCAAACTCAGCAAAGCAACAGCAGAAAGATTGCATATGTGCCTCGATCATGTAGGGCAGCTCACGAGGTCTAAACCATGAAGAGCAAAGAGGGGAGGAGAACATCACATAGCTACTGATCATGGACCCATGGTCCAAGTTGGACTACTCACGACTCATCCGGGAAGCGTCCATGGTGGTGGAGAAGCTCCCGGTGGTGGTTCTCCCCTCTGGCAGGGTGCCGGGAAGAGTTCTCCTGATGCTCCCGATCTTGGAAGCATTGCGGTGGCAGAACAGAGGCGAGATCGCGAAAAAGGGTTCTGTCCTCGAGGGTTTCGAGACGAGAGGGATATATATGCGAAGGGGGGCAGCCAGAGGCGGAGCAGGGGCCCCAGGCGCCCCCCTGGCGCGGCCAGGGGTGGGGCCACGCCAGGTGGCCGCCTGGGCCTCCCCTGGCTCCCCTCTGGCCCATCTTTGGTTCTTCGCGAAGCTTCCTGTACGCTGATTTTTCCTGTATTTTTCCTGGAATTTTTGGAGCACTTTTAATATGGGGGAAACCTGAAATAGAAAAATAGCAGAAAACAGGAACTGGCACTGTGGTGCACTGAGTTAATAGGTTAGTCCAAATATGATCAAAAGTGTATGGAAGTGCATCAATATCATAGCAATATCACACAAAAGAAGCATGGAGCAAGCAGAAATTATAGATACGTTTTGGACGTATCAACATCCCCAAGCTTAATTCCTGCTCGTCCTCGAGTAGGTAAATGATAACAAGCATAATTTCCGTGGTGACATGCTACCAACCATATAAGAACTTTTTAAGTAAAGCAATCAAGGCATGTAATTCAATTCAAGTCATAGCAAGCAAGAGTCTATATTAGCATTGTAACAAGCAACATAAGAACATAAAGGTGCAAGAGCTCTCGTTGTCCGTGACTCGAATGTCTCCAAATGGTGTTTGCGTGCAAGAAAGGGGATAGGGATATACGAGAGAGTAAAACATAGTTTTTGTATTGTTGAGAACTTAATCTACTAAAGTTTCACACTTGGTCTTCTTTGGAATCTTATCTTGACTCATCCCCAGACCACTAGCCAGGTACAAGTCAAAATGATCCACTCCCTTTCGATATTTTGAGCACTCATGCAATGGATGAGCGTAAGCAAGAAAGTTGACACTTAGGATGGCAAAGAGAGAAAAATGATGAAGAGGGAAGACAAAAAAGGTGTGAAAGGCTCACATCATTGAGGACAATCATAGGCGAGAGAAAGCCAAATGATAGATATGATGTGAGGAGTAGGGATTGCCATGCAATGGATGCACATATGAGCTAAGGTAAGCTCTCCAATGGAACTAGTGGGGGTGCATCCAACTTGCTCGCTCAAGAAGACCTAGAGCTCTTTTGAGGAGGCTCATCATTGGAATATACAAGCCAAGTTCTATAGTGTGAAGGTCCCCACATAGCTATATGCATGAATGATAATCTCTATGGAGTACAAGGTATAAGATGAAGTACGAGTGTGGATCTCTCAAAAGGAATAGTAGTGTGCCCCCTTCTCTCTTTTTATTTCTTTTTCTCTTTTTTCTATTTTTTTTATTTTTTGTGGCCTCAATGGCTCTTTCTATTTAACTCTCATTTGTCCTCTTTGGGATCTTTTGATTTTGTCCTCTTTGGGATCTTTTGATTTTGTCCTCTTTGGGATCTTTTCCTAACTTTAGGGGCAACACTCTATGTATTACAAGAAGTATAGAAGATATTTCACACTTTACAAAAGTACTCAACATAAAGAAAATGAAACTATCATGATGTATGCAAATGTATGACTCTGCCGGTGTAGCAGGATATGCAATGATACTAGCGCGTCATGTAGCAATGATTAGGGCAAGGCCCAACTAGCATGCGGCTCATCGATCAAGCAAAAAGCATGTATGACATGAAGATCAAGTCATGTGAAGATGGATGTTGCATGGCAATGTATCTCGGAAAGGCTATGGAAATGCCTTGATAGGTAGGTATGGTGGCTGTTTTGAGGAAGGATATAATGAGGCTTATGATGACAGAGCGTATCGTGCCAAGGATTTGGATGCACCGGCGAAGTATGCGCCAACTCTCGAGGTGAGAAAGGGCAATGCACGGTACCGAAGAGGCTAGAAAAATATGGCTAGGTGGAAGTGTCAACTTTCGAATACTCACATTAGTCCGAAGAACTCATGCACTTATTATCGGTAACTCTCAATCTAATTAGGAGGTTCACAAAGAGACAAGTACCCTGAGGAGGAGTGTATGGGGGTTTGGTTATCCTTGCGCATCCTAAACTCATGGTACGTGAGTGTACTCTAATATTCGATACCTCCAAAGATTAGTGATCCATCTAGTAGCTAAAGTTCTCAACTATTTTGTAGGTTTTCGAAAATAAACACGGATTGCCCAAAATACGACATCTATCACTAATAGGCTAAAGCTCTTGACACCAAAAGTTCAGACATCACTCATGGCAATACCTCAAAACTATTGCAAGTTACTACTAAAATTAAATAGCAACCTCAGTTA
This sequence comes from Secale cereale, assembly GCA_902687465.1. Taxonomy (NCBI): domain Eukaryota; kingdom Viridiplantae; phylum Streptophyta; class Magnoliopsida; order Poales; family Poaceae; genus Secale; species Secale cereale. The sequence continues at coordinate 497,947,352 of LR738711.1, read as the reverse complement.
CCTACTTTAAGTTAAGACACACAACTCAGTGCAACAGGCAAACTCTCTTAACAAGATAAACATGAAAACTCAAGAGAGTTCAGCAACCAACTAAACAAAAGCTCTTTAAAAAGAAAAGCATGAAAACTAAGAGCTAAACATGACAGCAGCTATGGAAAGACAAAGAACACACACAGCAAAGATAAGCATGAAAATCCTATGTTGTGTTCTAGGTTGAAGTGGAGCGTGTTTCTCTCCCACACAAAGAAAGCTGGGTTCTAACTTGTTATGAACAGCAAGCAAAGCTAAAGAAAACTAAAAAAGAAACTAAGAGCAAGACGCTCCAAGCATAGCACATAACGCATGAAGTGATAAAATTATAGTGGAACGAAAGACGAACTGATAATTGTTGATGGAGAAGGAGATGCATGGGGGCATCCCCAAGCTTAGACGCTTGAGTCTTCTTGAATATTTCTTGGGGGTGCATGGGGGCATCCCCAAGCTTGAGCGTTTGACCCTCCTGAATCTTCTTTTATCATCTTCCCTCGCACACTTGAAAATTCCATTCATACATAACTCATCATAATCTGATTAGCGAGGTTAGTACCCACAATAAAATATTTTTTCCCTAGTGGAAATAAAGATAATCTTGAAGAGCTACTGTTTCTCAAGATTGCCAAAAGGTTTTTGCAAAGAAAAAGCAAGCTCAAGGTTTGCAAAACGAAGAAAAGGCAAAACAGGACAGAATCTGTGAAAAACAGACCAGCAGGTAGTAAATAATTTTTTCGGGGCACTTCTGCAACTCAAATCAAAAAACTCAGAACAGACGCTCGAAAGCCAATTGTGTAGAGCACGCTGTCAAAAAAATTCAGATCAAAAAGAAGATCTGGTGATTTTATTAGAATTTTGCTGTCCAAGGACAGAATCTGTTTTCTGGACAGCGCGTCACAACTTTTGAACTTTCTTGCAATCGGCGGCTAAACTTGGCACAAAGCTGAAAAGAAAAGATACAATGATGATGCTACTGTGGTAACAAACATCACGACACAAAAAAAGCAAAATAAAACCTTATTCGTTGTGGGCTGCCTCCCAAAAGTTCTTTCTTTTATGCCTTTAAGCTAGGCATGATGCAAAAAGAGAAGATCAAGTTTTATCAAGAGTAAGAGAATAGCTAGCCCGTGTAACGGACTCAAAAGGCAACTTAATCTTCTTTCTAGGGAAGTGTTCCATCCCTTTCTTGAGAGGGAATTGGAATTTTATATTCCCCTCTTTCATGTCAATGATAGCACCAACGGTGCGAAGAAAAGGACGTCCCAAAATAATTGGACATGAAGGTTCACATTCAATATCCATAATAGTAAAATCAACGAGAACATAATTGTCATTGACAATGATAAGAACATCGTCGATCTTCCCCAAAGGTTTCTTTACAGAAGAATCAACAAGACGAACACCAAAAGAACAAGGATCGAAAGGTTTCAATTCAAACATATCATACATTCTTTTGGGCATAACGGAGGTACTAGCTCCAACATCACATAAAGCATAGCAAGAGAAGTTATTTAACTTAATTTTAATCATAGGATCACAACTATCTTCTAGCTTTCTAGGTATGGAGGCTTCTACCCTAAGCTTCTCCTCCCTAGCTTTGATGAGAGCATTAGTGATATGCTCCGTGGAGGCAAGATTAAGTGTGCTAGTGTGGGGATCTCTAGACATCTTGTGAAGAAAACCAATAACTTCAGAAAGGGTGCAATTATCAAAATCAAGGTCACTACTATCAAGTAAAGTGGTAGTGGTGTCCTTTAGGCTCACTTGTTTGGTAGCTTCTATGGTTATAGGAGTTTCTTCTTCTACGGTTGAGGTCATAGCATCACCATTAATAGGTCCAATGGGACTAGGAGTGCATTGGGTGCTAAGAGTTTGGATATTCTCAACAACTTGGATAGTAGAAACAGTGTGGTGGGTAGGAAGGCTCTTAATTCTATCTTCTTCCTCCTTTTCTCTAGCCCATCTCTCTTTAAGTTTAGCCATCATCCTAATGTTTTCATTAATTTGCACTTGAATAGCATTCATAGGAGTGGTCTTCCTCTTCTCAAGAGGAGAAGTTCTAATTTTAAGCAACTCTACCTCATGGGCTAAATTATCTACCTTCGAAGAGAGATTATCTAGTTTGTCTGGTTTTTATTCTACACTCTTATTGAAGGCCTTTTGGGTAGTGATGAAGTCTTTAAGCATAATCTCTAGTTCAGAAGTGGAGTTCTTGGTGCTAGGATAAGCATTGTTGTTCCCATAGGAATTAGAGGGGAACGGTCTAGGGTTGCTACCAAAATTACTCCTATAAGCATTGTTATTGAAATTATTTCTAGAGATAAAGTTAACATCTACTTGATCTTGAGCAATCAAAGAATTTAAAGGAACAACATGAGGATCAATAGAAGATTGCTTGGAAAGTAGAGACATGATCAAGTCAACTTTTTCATTTAGGGAGGAAATCTCCTCGACAGAGTTTACCTTCCTACCTGTTGGAGTGCGTTCGGTGTGCCATTGGGAATAATTGGTCATCATCTCGTCGAGAAGCTTCGTGGCAGCACCAAGTGTAGTTGACATAAAGGTTCCTCCCGCGGCCGAATCTAACAAGTTCCGCGAGGTAAAGTTCAAGTCTGCATAAAAAGTTTGGATAACCATCCAAGTAGTCAAACCATGAGGAGGGCAGTTCTTGACAAGAGATTTCATGCGTTCCCAAGCTTGGGAAACGTGTTCATTATCCAATTGTTTAAAATTCATTATGTTACTCCTTAATTGGATAATTTTAGCAGGGGATAGTACTTTCCAATAAAGGCATCCTTGCACTTGTCCCAAGAATCTATACTATTCCTAGGCAAGGATTGAAACCAGATTTTAGCTCCTCCTCTCATGGAGAAAGGAAAAAGCTTAAGCTTAACAATATCACCATCTACTTCTTTGTACTTTTGCATATCACAGAGCTCAACAAAATTATTTAAGTGCAAAGCAGCATCATCTCCAGCACCAGAGAATTGATCTTTCATAACTAGGTTCAGCAAAGCAGGTTTAATCTCATAAGAAGGTGCTGAAGTGGCAGGTGTAGCAATAGGCGTGCGGATAAAGTCACTGTTGTTATGACTAGTGAAGTCACACAACTTGGTGTTCTCGGTGGAACCCATAGCAGCAGCAAGCAAGATAACTATTTTTGTGATTTTTGGTAAGGGACAGTAAAGCAAAAACTGAAAGGTAAACTAACAAGACTAAAAAGAAAAGATAAAAGATAGCGTGCAACTCCCCTATCTTGAAGAGTGGAGTCCCCGGCAAGGGCTCCAGAAACTTGCTTGATGTCATCTCGCCCCTCGTCGGTTACCCCAAGTGGAAGGTTGAGATGTAGCGTAGCGGCAAATTTCCCTTGGCAAAGGTACCAAGGATCGAATCCCGTGAGACTCTGAGGGTCGACAAGTAGGTGTCAACGGCGCCAGAAACTTAGCGGTTGACGGGACCTGCACACAGATACAGATAACTTTGCTCCCAACGAGTACAGAGAGGTTGTCAATCCCTCCGGCCTTGTTGTTTACAAAGGATCAAACACAAGAGATAATAATGATAGCTATGACTGCAACTAGGAAATAAAGACAGGAAGTAAATAGAAGGTGTGATCAGCGGTGGTAATATGGACCGGGGTCCCATGATGTTCACTAGTGATGTCTCTCTCCCAAAAGACGATAAAACAGCAAAGCGAGGTAAACAAATTACAGCTGGGCAATTGACAGGATTATATGCGCAAACCAATGCTAACTATGCTGCAAAGAAAGGTAGAGGCTCAAAAGCATGGGCGGTACACCAAGGCAAGTAGACCGAAATCCATCTGCATCTACTACTAATCATCCACCTTAAGATATCTATCCACAACATCTCGCTGGTATTAAGTTGCGAATCCCACCCAAAGTGTAAACTCAAAGCAACAGACAACTGCATTAAAAGAACTTTGCGTAAAGTAAACAATCCTTGCACCCGCAAGTACAAGCACCGTTGTTTTCTCCCTTGTGGCAACAACACATCCCCTAGACTCATGTTTCTGTCACTCAAGCTAGTCATCAGGGGGCATGAACCCACAATCAAGCATAACGCTCCCTCTTGGAGTTACTACCTACTACTTGGCCAAAGCAATAAACAGCAACGGAGAACATGCAAGAATTACTCAAGAACAAAGATATAAAAGAGGTGAATCAAATATATTACTCAAACACAATCTAAACATAGTCTCATAATCCATCAGATCCCAGCAAACTCAGCAAAGCAACAGGAGAAAGATTACATATGTGCCTCGATCATGTAAGGAAGCTCACGAGGTCTAAACCATGAAGAGCAAAGAGGGGAGGAGAACATCACATAGCTACTGATCATGGACCCATGGTCCAAGGTGGACTACTCACGACTCATCCGGGAAGCGTCCATGGTGGTGGAGAAGCTCCCGGTGGTGGTTCTCCCCTCCGACAGGGTGCCAGGAAGAGTTCTCCTGATGCTCCCGATCTTGGAAGCGCTGCGGCGGTGGAACAGAGGCGAGATCACGAAAAAGGGTTCTGTCCTCGAGGGTTTCGGGACGAGAGGGATATATATGCGAAGGGGGGCAGCCAGAGGCGGAGCAGGGGCCCCAGGCGCCCCCCTCGCGCGGCCAGGGGTGGGGCCACGCCAGGTGGCCTCTTGGGCCTCCCCTGGCTCCCCTCTGGCCCATCTTTGGTTCTTCGCGAAGCTTCCTGTACGCTGATTTTTCCTGTATTTTTCCTAGAATTTTTGGAGCACTTTTAATATGGGGGAAACCTGAAATAGAAAAACAGCAGAAAACAGGAACTGGCACTGTGGTGCACTGAGTTAATAGGTTAGTCCAAATATGATCAAAAGTGTATGGAAGTGCATCAATATCATAGCAATATCACACAAAAGAATCATGGAGCAAGCAGAAATTATAGATACGTTTTGGACGTATCAACGTGCATAAAAAAGCTTTGGCTTAATACTGTGCAGGAAATTACTATGCCTCAAAAACAGAAGATGCCTCGAATCATTAACGACCCAAAGCCCCTGAACTGCATTGGAAGAGAAGAGTGGGAGATGCCTGGATGGATAACACCTGAAATACCTAGGGGTTTCTTTAACACAACAAACAGAACTGCGTACTCCGTGGAGGAAGATGTAGAGGATAAAGATGAAAACAGTGAACCAAACATCATTCGAGATGGAGAAGGCAGTGAAACAAAAAACCTGCAGGATGAGGAGGAGGACGACGATGATCTGGTCTTCATGGGGGAGAACGCGCAGAAAGATGATGAGGAGGATGATGATGAAGAGAAAATCATAATAGTTATGCAGCCAAGGTACACGCGTGTCTTTGAAACATTTGGCCAGCAGATCAGAACGGATGATATAGCACCTCCACAAGCCAATGTTGAAACCCAGCAAGTTCGGCAAGTTCATGAGCAAACGATTCGTCGACAAAGAGACAGTGGAATTCCACCAAGGCCGCCTACTGCCCAACAAAAGAATCGGAAGCAGAATAAAGGAGAGCCGCAAGCAACCAAAAAAGTAAAGTTCTCAACACTTCTGCCTCCTCGCGATCCTAAATTACACAGATCTGTTGTCACCCCTCCATGCCCAATAAACATCGGTGAGCTGCAAACACCGTTAGAAAATAAACAATACACGCATGTAAGCATCCTTGCCTAACTACTGCAGTTTACTTACGCATTCTTTCAGCTTGTGCATTCTCATTAACAAAAAAACATTCCATATTGTGTGTGTGCAGGATGAGAACATGCTCCAAGAACTTGTGCCTGTGAAAGGTATGCAATTCACATCACACGATGCGGCGCGAGAATTCTACAACACGTATGCGAGGCATGCAGGCTTCGGCACACGCAAAAACGGCGGATACAGAACAAACAGATACATAGTGTGCTCAAAGGAAGGCAGAAGCAAGGAAACTGTCACTGATTATGACAGAAAGCAAGATAAAACATCAAAGAGGACTGGCTGCAAGGCGGGAATGAGATTGAAAAAAATCAAGGATGTGTTTGTGATAGCAGAGATTGAGCTCAATCACAACCACGGGATGATTGACAGCCCGGCTATGCTTCTGCACATGCACTCGCATAAGACGGATGATCCGTTACTTGATAAACTTGTGAAGGACATGCAGAGCGACAACCTGACGCACACGCAGATGATGTCAACCCTGTCAAGGATGTCAGGAGGGCTGCACTTTATGGGGCGCACCAGCCGTGACTGGGTGAACAGGTACGTTCACTAAACAAAAAAACGATATCTCGTCTATTTCATGCAGTTCGCTTGTGCATTTTTTTGTATGTCCCTAATGCTGCAAGTATATTATTATTTCGAACTGCAGGAAGCACCAATTCGCGAGGGATGAAACAGATGACGATGTGAAGAAACTCCTGGCTTTCTTTGAGAAGATGCAGGAAATAAACCCGGAGTTCTTCTATGATTACGACAAAGATGTCGATAACCGTGTGAGGAACATATTCTGGGCGAACGCGAGCTGCAGGGGATCGTACAAAGATTTTGGAGATTGTGTCACATTTGACACGACCTACAAGACCAACAAGTTCCACATGCCTCTGGCCGTCTTCGTTGGAGTCAACCACCACCTCCAAAGTACAATATTCGCTGTGGCTCTCATCAGAGACGAAACAATACCGACTTTCGAATGGGTGTTCCGAACGTTCTTGCGTTGCATGAACAACAAGCGGCCAATCTGCATACTCACAGGTATGCTGAAAAAAAGAATGGGTTAAATAACAATGCAGTTCACTGCCAAGTTTTGTAGTCCATTTCTTCCATCCAATGAAAAAAAAGCAGAAAAAGGATATGCAGTTCTCTCAATAACTCACTGCTTGATTTTTTTCAAAAACATGTAGATCAATGCCCCTCCATGGGTGCCGCGATAAAAAGTACGCTAATAGGCACGCTGCACAAGTTATGTCGTTGGCATATACTGAAAAAATACAAGGATCACATGTCCTTGTTGTACAAAGCGTATGAGACATTCAAGGATGAGCTGATCTCCGTTCTCAACCACCTGCTGATGCCATCAGAGTTTGAACGCGCTTGGCATGAGCTCATGGAAAAGTATAACCTGCAAAATGATGAGATTATGAAGGCGCTCTAGACAGACTGAAAAGAATGGATATCGGCTTAGTACAAGGAGGTGTTCTGTGCATGGATGACGTCGACACAGAGAAGTGAAAGCATGAACCGGGTCTTGAAGAGGAACTTTGTCAAGGAAAGACACGACCTACACATCTTTGCGTCGCAGGTGGACAGGTGCATCCTGACAAGGAAGGGCGTCGAGCACGCGGAGACCATAGCTAACGAGGTATATAACCGGAGCAAAGTTTTTAAGCTGGATGAGCAATTAATAAAACACTACTCGCTTTCTTGATTTTTGCTTTGAGAAAACAAATACTTAACTGGTTTTCTTTGTTTCACAGACGGAAATAAAGACTACTACTCAGTTTGGTTTCGAGGTTCAGCTCTCTAAGATTTACACCATGGCGGTCTTTGCTGACTTCAAGCCAACGCACTACTGCAACACTGCATTCAGATCAGAGCAGTCCACTGACAACCCGACGAAATATTTGGTGCGCCACTACAACCGGTCTGATGATTTTGATTGGGCAAGACACGAGTTCCAGGTAGTTGCTGATGTGACGAACGGTATCTACGAATGCGAATGCAAGCTGTGGACACACACAGGTCAGTGAGACAGGAATACAAAAAAATAAGCACACAGAAAACATAATGAAGTTCACTTACTGCTGGTAGCAAAAAAGAGATGAAAACAATAAAAAACTTAGTGAAGTTCACTAGAACAGTAGACCCAGGACCTATTTATAATGCAGTTCACAAAACCAAAAATTGAAAAAATGTTGCATATTTATGTGAAGTTTGCTGGCACGAATAACCCAAAAAAATTCTTTTGCTGCAGGCCTGTTCTGCGTGCACATCATTTGCATGTTGGATCAGCTGCGGGTGGACAAGATACCTGAAGAGTACATATTAAAGAGATACACTCGGAACGCACGCCAAAATCCAACTTTTGACCGCAGAGACTATGAGCAAACTGCTCCAGATGGGAGTTCGATGTTCTGCCGTAGGAGACTACTTGCAAAAACTGCAATGGACCTGGCGAACAGGGGTGTCAAATCGGATAGAGGGTACAACAGAGCTTTAGCTGGGATGAGAGAACTCATACAAGAAGTGAACGTAATAAACGAAGAAGAAGAAGCAGAGAAGATCATGGATGCGCGGGGTGAAGAACAAGGAAAGGAGCGCGAACATGCTGCTGATGGTACAGTTCATAATATGGATGACACAATTCTTCCCCCGTCTGTTTCAAACACAAAGGGGAGAAAGAAAGAGAGCAAATCAGCCAATAAATAAGCTGCAGCAAATGAAAAAAACCCTGAAAAAATAGCAGGCCTGAGCCAGAACTGGACAGCACAGGAAGACCACTAGGGGGTAAGGATGTGTAAATCATGCAATAAGATTGCGGGACACAACTCAAGAACATGTAAGGAGAGGCAAAAACAAATCCAGGCTGAAAATGCCACCACAAATCACCGAGCTCACCAACAAGATGATAGGACAAAGAGAAGACTATGTAGCATCTGCAACAAGAGATAGAAGCATAACGCGAGAACATGTCCAAATAGAACAGAAAAAAAGATGAAGAAGATGACGAAGAAGATGCTGACAGAGAAGAGAACGAGGAAGCGAGCGAAGCTGATGAAACTGAAGAGGAAGATGAGGAACAAGAAAAAGAAGATGAGGAAGAAGAAGAAGAAGAAGATGAAGACATCAAAGAACCATCATCAAAAACGAGGGGGAGAGACAGAACGTAGAATCCAGCGCGTAGGCAAGCATCGCAGTCGCACGGTCGCATTACGAGGGGTAATGCGAACAACAAGAGCAAGACAGAAGCAGCAACAACCATTGAAACAAATGCAGTGCACAATCTGAGAAGAAGCAGCAGGAAAAGGACATAGATCAACACATATGCAGTTTTGCATTTTAAAAAATATATTAACTTCATCCTTTATATATATCGTATCGTATATATTATATATAGCTTGTGTTCAGTGGACTGCAAAAAAAAAGAATTCAACATGTAATATTGAAGTTCAAAATGAATAGATATAACATATGCCATATATACTTTGTGACCAATGTGCTG
>LR738711.1:497925048-497938093 GCA_902687465.1 Secale cereale | reverse complement strand
TATGCTTGAAAAAATGCAGTTCTCTTCTATATGAAAGAAATAAGATGAGAATGTCATTCTCAGAATGCGGTTCTCTTCTATATGAAAACCCTGAGATCAGAATGTCATCTTGAGAATGCAGTTCCCTTCGTCGTATAGAATCTGACATGATCGTCAATCAATATAGAATGCAGTTAGAAAAGAAAAAATGTAGAGTCAGACTAGGCTTCACGTACAGCGCAGTGCGTGCGTGGTGCGTTTAAAGCTTGCAGTGCAGTACGCTTCGAGTACACAGTGCAGTGCGCTTAGTGCAAAAAAATGTAAAAAATTGAGCTCTACCTTAGCAGATACGGTTGATTTTCTGTGTTCTAATACAATTTTTCCAAAATTTTGAACTCGACAACAAACACGTTGAATTCGTCTTTGCAGTCCCATGTGATAAGGTGAGATGCAGTGCGGATGCGTATATTTAAAAAAACTTGGCTGCTACTCATATGAGTGAATGCAGTGCGCTGCGAACATGTTACAATTCACAAGGAGAAGTTGGCTGAAAGCTCCATTATGTACAAATTTCCCATTGTCACTGTCTGCCACGAAAAGAAAAGCACAAAAACTAACTAGACCGGTATATACAAAAGCACACACCTTGGTGTGAAACAGTTTTGCGGATCAAAGAACTACACACAGCAACCATAGATACTGTTTACAGAAAGTTCTGGAGCACACACGAAAAAGACATAAACGCACATAGAAAAAGATCTGCTATCATTTATGCCTCATCCTGCTCCTGCGAATCCAGTTTTGGAGAAAAGCCAAGAGAAATGCAGAGATTTCTCAGATCCTTCGGGAACCCGGTGACTACGACCATGTTTTCAGGGTGGAACAGGATCTGGAACAAAAACTCAGCCTTCCAATCCTGAAGAACAGCTTCCTGCGATGAAGAAAAAAATAAAAAAAAACAAATATACAACATCATCTACAAAAAAGAAACTGGCAAAAAAATATATCAAGGAATGAGGGATTATTATTGGGTTAAAAAAAGATACTTACATTATGCTTTGCGAATTTCACAACAAAGCTTTTGCCGTCATAAAACTGAGCCATCTTCAGAACAAAAAAGCCGCACTCATTGGGGCCCTGCTCAGGGGAGCCCAAAAAGCTAGCTTTCTTTGAAACATCGACCCAGTCTACCGACTCCTTTCTCTTGTACTCCTTTTCTCCGTAAACCTTCTTCAACAATGCAGTCATCCTGATCATCTGGTGGAAATAAAGAAAAAATACAAAAATACACATCACAACAAAATTTGTTCCACAGGCGCACGCATGAAAACAAAAGAAGAAAGGTGAAAAAGGAAAAAAATTACCATTTCAGTACGGTCGCAGTGGTATTCAGACTTATGCCACCTCGTCGTTTGATCAACCGGTCCGCTGTACCTCCTAGTGTCATGAATGTCAAGGGTCTCGCGGTGCCTATTCATCGTGTATAGCAAATAATGCTGGTCTTTCATCCGTGGTAACAGAATATGATTTTGTTTCATCAAATTTGTTATGGGTTTGATGAGTGAAAAAGGATTACTAGAAAAAATTAGGAGAGAAAATAAGTACATAAGGCTGAACAAAAGCAAATATGATAACTTACTAATTTGCAATCAAGAAGGTTCACGTCATCACGAACATAAAGTTTGAACTGCTTTGCTGCATCTTTGACGTTAAACTTGCCGTGGACAAAAGGCAACACAACATTTCCATCATCATCTCTATCCGCGTGATCATTCATTTGAAGCACATACTGCGTGTGGGTAATTCAGAAAAGAACGTTAATGCAGTTCCCCTTAAGATGTTCGCTCCGACGCTTAATCAAAAAACGGATCACGCTTCTCTAAAAAACAGTATGCAGTTCACAATTCTCCCCATAATCTGTTTCATTTAAGATGCATGGGTTAAACGCAAAAAAAATGTATGCAGTTCAGTGCATTCTAAAACAAATTATTATGCACTATTTACTGCAGTTCACTCGAGGAGAAAAAAAGAAAAAAAAAAGGAAAAAAGAGAAATACCGTGATAAACAAAGGGGACAACAGAACGTGTTCGCCAGATCGATAAACCACATTCATATGCTCGTCATTCTTCCAGTACCTGATGATATGATCCATCAATTCCGAGTCCATAAAACCACCTTTGGTGAAAGTTAAGAACATGTAGTCCACATTCACAGTGTAGACTTCGATGGGATTACAGTGCATGAAAAGCGCACACCTGCACAAAAGAAACGGCGAAGGTGGGGGGGTTAGGAGCACAAAAGCAAAAACACAGAAGAACATTAAACAGATTAAAAATCAAAAAAGCGAAAAAACTAACAAAAAAAAGAACTGACTCGTTGTATTTCTGCATGAATGTTGTGCTCGTGATGAGTTGCAAGACTTTCCTCATCTCCGCAAGATAGCTGAATCTCGCAGGATTCAACTTCTGTACAGGAGATCGAAACTTTGATGGCTTCTGCAGAGGCATCTTATTTGATAGAATTAGTGTCTCGCTGTCCGTCGGGCGTTCCACAGCTGCGCTCCTGGTCCTCCTAGGCACTGGTGGTGGCCTCTCAAAATCATCATCGGTATCTTCAGCATTCAGAGGGCTCACTCCTTTCTTCCCATGCTTGACATTGACAGGAGATTTCTCAAGAGCTTTTTCGTTCGAAGTGTCGGCGCCACTCCTCAACCTCTTACACACAGGTTCTTTCGCAAGCTTAACGGGGGGTTTCATCAAGGACAAGTTTCTGAATCATTGGAGTGTGAACCTGAGTTTCAAACAAGGAAATACCACCTTGGTGTGCACCTTCGTCAAAGCCTGCATAAAAAAATGGGATAATGAGCAAAATGAAAAAGAATCATCAAGTTCACTAAAGGAAAGTCATTTTAAACATGCGAATGTGGTTCTACTAAAAAGCTTAACAAAAGTAGTGGACTTCCCCTCTATGTATCAATGAATTTCACTTAATAAAAATGGTGTGTGACTGAAAAAAAATGTAATAACCTTCTTTGAAAATTAAAAGTGATGTCAGGTCCAGACAGCAATGCGACGAGGTCAGCCAACTATAGAGCATCGCCTTCCTGATGTAGCCAATGTGCTCCTTCCCAAACTTGGCAATCGTTTCACCATCCCAGGTCTGCATGAATTGGAACATGTAAAATCCACAATCATGCCTGCAAGAAAACCAACACAAAACACATTACTAATGCAGTTCATTCAATAATGAAGTGCTACTGATGTTAGTTAACAATGCAGCTCCATACACACAAAGAAACCGAGGGAGAACAACCAATAACACATTAGTAATGCAGTTCGCTCAAGGGAAAAGGTGATTCTAATTTAGTAAAAACAATGCAGCTCACTTACACCAAAAAACGGAAGGAGGAAAAAGAAAAAAGGAGAACAAGTACAAACCTGTTTCCCTATTGCGGGACATTAATATGAGTCAGCGCAAAGCCGTCAAGGGTGGGAGGGTTCAACGGCTCATCGCAGCTTGCGCTGCCATCTTTCCAAACTTTTTTGATGTTCCTGACCATTATCCTGAAGACAAGATTTGCAGCAGCTCTGTCGCCTTCGTTCAATGAGTCGAGAAACTCAAAACGCTTCTCTCGCAGGTTCAAAGTGACCAAGCAGTAGTGGCCTATCGCGTCCTTCATTGTTGCGGGAGGAGGGTCAAATGTTGCAAACATAATCTGAAATATAAAAAAAGAATAAAACAAACCAGATGAGAAAAATAGAAAATCAGAAAACTTATTTTCAAGATGACGACAAATGGTCAAAATGTGTTACCAAGTTTTTCTTGTCCACACGTTCCTCTGCGCTCGAAGAAAACATCTTTTTCAAAGCCCTATTTGTGGCACCGCCGTTCCAAATGGAATTCTGCAAAAAAGACAAAACCAGAGAGTTAATGAAAAATGCTTATAGCACAAATAAAAATTGGACGAGGGGATAAAATATAAATTAATGAAAATGCTTACACATAGGTTGTACGGCACAATCATCGTTTGATATCCTTTGAACCTCTCAGCTAGCATAGAGAAGCCAATGTTTGCGAGGCGCGTGCTCCATACGACCAAATAGACTCGCCAACATGACCGATAGTAATATCACCAAACTCGCCATTGAACGCAACTAGATGCCTTCAGACAAGAAGAAAAAAACCTAGTAAAAAAGTGATAAGATGGGTGTCCCTGAAAAAATAACATATTAAATAACCGGGGCGTAAGACAAAAAATGTCATACTGCTTCTTCTTGTCCCTCCTAGCCCTCGTAACAACGTCATATAACTCATTGTATCTTCTCATAAGAGCTGGATCAACCCTTGAAGGAGTAACAACAGGTAATTCCTCATCTGCATACAGAGTGGGAACGATATCAGATAATAAAACACACACGGTCCATTTCGCCCCCGGAAAAGAACAAAAATAATGTAGTTCGCTTACCTTCGGTTTCAGAATAAACTTCCTACGGCTGCTCATATACATCTTCGCTGAGCGTCAAGTGCTCCAGCCCGATAATATCATTGTCAAGCGGCGCTTGATTGCTCATGTCCTGAGAGAGTCTTGGCTGTTCCTCTTCAGAAACAATCGAAACTGCCTCAGCTGGGACTTTGGTTGTATCGACTGGGAAAGCCAGATTGCCAACAGATTGCTCGGGGGCGCGAGGGACGACACAAAATTTCTCAGGCACCTCATCGCCAAGCAACAAAACAGTAGGCCCAACAACACCATCAATGCCAGCGGATGTCCCCGCATCGTCAAATCCGACTCTAGGAGTTCCTTCTGTCTCTTCTGCAACTTCAACTGTAACACCAGGAGCTCCTTCTCTCTCTTCATGCTTATCACAATCCACGATATCCTCCCTTCCTTCTCTCTCTTGTGCCTTATCAGCCTCAACAGGACACTCCCCTCCTTCTCTACCTTCTGCCTTATCAACCTCCGCATCAGGCTCCTCCCCTCCTCTCCCTTCCACATTATCATCCTCAATGTTGCGCTCCGCTTGGATTTCAACATTTAATCCGCAGTTCTGATGAGTTAAAAAATAAAACACATTACACAAAAAAGATAGAATGCAGTTCACTAATAAAACGGACCATGAAGCTCCCATGAAAAATAAAAAATAAAACACAAAATGCAAAAATTCTCTATACTCACCAGGGAAGCGTCGCCTTCCATCTCTTTACACTTGTCAGCCTCCTCGTCCTTGCCAGCGTCACCCTCTGCCTCCTTCCCATGTATTTCCATGTTTGATTCGGCATCCTAAAAAACATTAAAACATAAATAAAACTATTATCCAAATCTGCAGTTCTACAACTAAAAAACAAACACCAGATCATGCAGTCCACTGCTAAAAAAGATGATGCTTCTTCTCTAAACAACAACTGCAGTGCACTACCACTACTGGTGCACAAAAATACAAAAAAAGTTAAAAATTGTAGTTCGCTGCCACTGCTGGTGCAAAAAATATGATTGTTTGTTTTGGACACTACAAAAAATCAAACAATGAAGTTCACTGAAACAAAAAAAAGGAAGAAATCAAACCTTGTCGGTGACGCCTTCGTCAAGAGGATTGTCTTTGGCAGCTTCGTCAACGGGGGACAATGGCCTGTCAAACAAATAATCAGAATCAACACCGTCGCGGTCCTGGTGGTCATCATCACGACAAGCGTTAGCCTTAGAAGATTCTCCTCCACACTGCGAAAAGAACAAAAGGATGTGAAAACAAATAGTCAATGCCACAAACACACAGAAAAAATAGATAACAAAATATGGGTAAAAAAACTTTTCACATATTAAAAAAAGACATACATCAACATCTGCGGGGTCGGGCAAAGAAGGCCGGACAACATCTTCATGCCTGTTCATTTCCTTCACAATTGCATTAGCTTCCTTCTCATACGTAGCACACCTGTCGTCTTGAGACTGCTTAAACTGAACGAATGAAGACCTGATATTTCTAACAGTCTGCTTAAGGAATTCAAGCTGCCCATGGTCAAAGTTATGAGCGGCCTCGATTTCTGCTTCAGAAGGGCCTTTGCCTTCAGGAAACAGTCTAGCAATATTCCTTATCCTGGAACCGGATGTTGGGAAATCACTAGTTATATTGATGACCCTGTCGAGAAGCTCATCGACCTGAACAAATTTATTGCGATCACCAGAAGCCTGGCCAGAAAAACCTCCAGCAGCCGCCCTAGCAAAACCACGAGCCCATCGAATTGGAGCCGCTCTAGCAAGAGGCTCACAAAAAATTTCAGGCGCTTCGGCAACTGCAGTCCGCTTGTACACAATGTCCGCTTCCGCCTTCCACTGAAAAAATTAACAAAAACAAAAGATATGCAGTTCACAAAAAAAAGTACATAAGAGGTTCACATTTAGCATGCGCGAAAAAAAGGAATAAAACAAAAACAAAGGCTGGCTATGCACTCACCGGCAGCTTGCCAAACTTGTAAGAGTCCAGGTGTATCTTTCCCCTGACAATGATGTCGGCGTTGTGAATCTTCTTCAACGGCACATGGGACAGTATTACGGCGTGTGGCATGCGTTTATCCATAACCGATACTTTTCGAAGATTCAACGAATCCAGGTACATGAACAGGGGAACGATGGTGCAACCCTCAGCGCAGTTCTGCTTGATCCCTTTAGAATTCCACTTGTACACAGCGGCCTGCAGCTCGTCGACAACAAGCTGACAAAAGTCCATGCTAGCCATAGATGCAATATCCAAGTTTTCAACCATAGCAGCTACCCTGGACAATCGAGTTGCGGGGCTGGGACAAAGCAAGCACTGGAAAACAATGAGAAAAAAAACTTTCACCGTTTTATTAACCTTCGCAGGGTCCGCAGCCAGCGTGCGAAGTAAAATAAGCAGGTCCTTCGCATCTATGCTACGAGAACGGTTGAAACCAAGTTCATCCTTCAGATTAGTCAGCGAATCATCATGGCCGCTGGCAGCAGGCCTGGGAGCAGTGTGAGAACCCATAGGGAAATCAAAAATGTGATGGATAGCCTCGCGATTGATTTCCAGAACCTTATTTGGCCCGCAGTCCAATCTCATCGTATCAGGGTCGATCTTTCCCATCAGCTTGCACATCAAAACACGAGAAACATTCTTCTCTAATTTCGGGTCAAAGACAATGCTAAAACCTGCTTGCCGCACCAAAGTTCTGTGCGCCTCACCCAATAAAGCGACAGCTTTGATTACATTTGGAATGGACAGCCGAATAGTCTTGTTAAAACGCCATTCATGCGCAACATCATCTTCAGACCTCATCCTCTTGGTACTCTTAGCAGTCTACAAAAAAAAGAATAAAAAATGCAGTTCACATCAGCAAACTCATGCCAAACAACTTAAAAAACAGAAGAAAAAGTAAATAAACAGCGTATACCTTACTAACATCAACATCCTCCTCATCAGAATCACTGTCTAGCGCTTCTTCAGCTGCATTTTCCCGCGCCAGCTTAGATCGACGCTCAGAATCAACACCAGAGTGATCGTCCGCGCGTCTTCGATTTCCTTGAATCCCATCCACATTAACCTCGGCATAATTAGGTCTCTTTGAGTAATCAACAAGCGGGCTCCGGCGTGGAGAACTTAAACCTTGCTCTGAAACAGTGTTGAGTTTTCTCTTCATAGGATTCTTTGCGGAGGCAAACTTAGCAGACTTCTTTGAATCTGCAATCCTCTTTCCTATCTCCTTACCCTCCTCAAACTTTACTTGCTTCGCCCTATGAGCCTTCACGAAAGTATTACCGAGCGCAATCGCTTTCTGCCTTCTCCTCTCAACATCGGCTGCAATCTGATCAGGGACCATCAAATCCTGTGTAACTGGCTCTATGCCATCAACATATTGCGACTGGGTTTCACTCAATTCAGGTGGAATGCTGCCCTGATCAGATGTACCGCCACCGACAACATCGGTTGTGAAATAATGTGTAATCAAATAGTTAACACCACCACCCCCTGACCCACCAGGAGATAAAACTGTGGGTGAAAAAACATAAGAAAAATATGTGTGTGAGAGGGAGACCTAAACTTAATGCAGCTCATATCAGCTTGGAAACACAAAATGTAGAAATGCAGTGCTCTTTTCCAGCAGTTTATGTTTAACAATTAAAACATAACAGTAAACCTAAAAATGCAGTTCATGTCGCTTGAATATCATATTGACGCATGTCTGAAAATGGACATTGGTAAAGGGATATATGATGTAGTGCACAAATTCGTTCAGTGACCGATTGACCACATATAAAAATGAAGTGCGCTTAGATATACAAAACAAAACAAATTCATGCAGTTCTCGGAGAGGCAAAAACTAAAACTTAATGCAGCTCATATCAATTTGGCAACCGCATAGTGGACAGACAAAAAAAATACAAAGCAATGTCCAAATGCAGTGCTCTTTTAGCAGTTCATGTTTAACAATTAAAACATAACAAGTAACTTAATGTCGTTCCAAAAAAATAAAAACAATTAACTTGAGGCAGTTCATAACAGTTTGCCACATGTCTAAAAAAATGGGCCTTGCTAAAAAGGAATCTAAGATGCAGTGCACTATTTCGTTCAACAGAAGAAGTAAATTGACCATGTATGAAAAATGCAGTTCACTTTGATGTAGTTACCAGATGGGGAAGCCATTCTAACTGGTGACGCATCAATTGGGGAGGAAGAAGCCATGTTGTGCCTGCAATCAGCAAGGGATAATAATTAAACCCTAGACAGCAAACCCCAAAAGCAGGCAGAGAAAAACTTTCAATCCATAGGGCATTGCAATTTCAAGCATACAAAACAACCTTAAGAAGAGAATGCTGGCTCGAAAAATAACCCTAGCACAAGATCTGGAATGGGTTGGGGACGATTTGGGGCTCACCGTGAGACGATGTGACGGCCGGACGAGGCGGGTGCGGACGGCGAAGGCGGAGGAAGCGCCCTACGGACGGCGACGGCTGCGGGCGTCGTCCCTCTCCACCACGAGAGAGCCCCTACGGACGGCGGCGGCTGCGGGCGTCGTCCCTCTCCACCACGAGAGCACGAGGGCGGGGGGATTTCTGTGCGGGTGCGGGGGAGAAGAAGCGGAAGGGGCCAAGGGGGGCTGCAAGAAAAGTAGAAGAAAAAGAGAGACTTAATGAGTAAAAGGCCGACAGGCCCACAGGTCATAGACAAAAAATAAAATAACATCTCGGTGTTGTAACACGATGCAATTCGCTTACGGAAAACGACTCGGCTTCTGAAGCGATGCAGTTCGCTTACGGAAAACGATTCCGCTTCTGAAGCGATGCAGTTCGCTTACGGGGAACAATTCGGTTCGCCTGCCCTAAAATAAATGCGCCCACTATCGCCCGAAGCGCCGCGCCCCCGCTCCTCTATACGGCCGGTTGCACGCCGCGCGAAGGCCACGATCATCACGAACCCATGATCGCCAACATGGTTGGGGGACGAGATCGTGGCCTCGGCAGAAGTTGCTGCCGCTCCACTTTAAATCCCGCGCTCCATAAACCTCATTGTCCGCACAAACACACGACGCTGCCCTTCCTCCTCCTCTTCCTCCTCTTTGCAGCCATGGGGTTCACCAAGACCTACGACGAGGTCCATGCGCACGAGAAGACGAAGCTGAAGGTGATCTACAACACCGACGTGGACGCCATGGCGACGTACGTCGAAGAGTACAAGGCAGTTCTCCAGCGGCGCTGCCAGAAGATCGTCGGCATCGACGTCGAGTACACACCCAACAAGACCAGAGCGACCCTAGTTCAACTATCCATCGGCAAGTACCACCCAGTGCTTCTTTTCTAGGTATGTGGTACATTGGGCGAGAGATGCATCCCCTTCGACTGGTTCCTCGGCGACCCAAGGTAAGCAATTCTGTCTGCCGAGTATGTGTTGCAGTTCTATATGCCTATATATGCAGTTCCGAAAGGTATAACTTGCGGTTCACTTTCCTTAGGTCCGAGTTCGCTGGCTTCTCCATCGAGCAGGACAAGGAGAAGCTTTCACGCTGCAACCTCCACATCCCCAACTTCGTCGACATCCAGACGAACTGGAGGGTGCCTGATGGAACGAAGCCACTGGACTCGCTTGACGATGTAGCTGCTGCCATCATCGACGACGAGTACGCAGACATGAAGACAAAGATGTCAGACCACGACCACAGCCTGTGGACTTCGATTCTCAGCACGAGGCACATCGATTATGCTGCCAAGGACGCCTACACTGCGTTCGAGGTATGGAACCGAATCACCACAATGCAGAAAGGCCTTGCACGCGCTGAAAAACAGAAGACCAGGAAGCGCCCGAGGTCATCCTGGAGGGTGGGGGGCAAGGGGGGATCAACTTCCACCTCCAACCCCAACGGGTGGAACTGGTGAAGCAGGCCAGATGCTGATAGCCAAGGATTCATGTCGCAAGTGCTCAATTTGTTTCCTTCTGCTTATGTAGATTAGTTTGCTTTCGTTGTAGTTTGCTTTGGGACAATGTTTGCTTATGTTGCGTTAGTTTGCTTGATGATGTACTTTGTTAATTATGAGCGCAGAACCTTGGTTTCTATCTATCAACAATATGCAGTTCTCAGTAGTCTGTTTTCAGTATGTATATTGCTTCAAACTGCTGCTGTAGCTAGGATACAGGTAAAAAACAATCTATCAAAGCAGTTCACAGAGAGTATTCTTTCACAAAACTGCTGCTATTATAATGGTTGATGCAGCCCTCTTTTATTAAAAAAACTCTAGTTCCGTATGTGGATTAAAAAAAAGAAAGCTCGGTGGGTGTTTCCAGTATGTATGTTCTTCAACTGCTGCTGCTCATAGGATGCACATGAAAAACTATATGTCAAAAGCAGTTCATTTATACTCAGAATTCTTATAGGAAATACACTAGAAGCCACACAAAAATGTCAAATTATTACAACAAAAATGTCTCATGCTGCTGCTGCTCAAGCAAGACTGATCTAAAGCAAATTTAACTTGATTTCCAAACACTTTGCATGCCTATAAAACATAGCCATGACAACATCCCCAGCCTGAAGACCAACTTCCTCCACAAATTCCTTCCAGCCATCTTTGAGAACCAAACAATCATCAGAGCCAACAGAATACATAACATCAACATCATGATATCCATTCTTGCTAACCAAGACCAAATTAACACAGCTTTCTGTTACCCTGACTAGACCAGAAGGGAATTTTTGCAAGCAAAACAACAAGAACAGAAAAAATAAGAACAAATAAGAAAAAGATTACAATCTTCAGAAAATAAATTGCTGCTACAATCTTCATAAAAAATATTAATGTCAACATATAATAATATTGACTAGACAAAATTGCTGCTGCTCCTACAATGTTCATAATAAAACTTCTGTGTGAAAAACCAGTTCACTTATACTTAGTGCACTTATACTGCTACAAAAATTCAAATAGTGTTAACTACAAACAACACATGAAAAAGAATATGCGAGAAATACATACCCATGAATCACTGACATCATTGTCAGTCATCTGATGGACGAATGGAGCCCGAAATCCAATACCTGAAGAATAGAGAAGGGAACAGAGCGCGCTGTGCCGCTGCCTCTAGTTCAGAACCAAACCTTCAGAAAAAACGCATGTCTCCAGCATGGGCTCCAACCTTGCCAGGCAGCCGCACGCGCAATCCATTGCCAGGAGTAGGATCTGGTTGGGAGAAAAACAGGTCGAGGAAGAGTGGCGCCGCCAGGGATAAGGTGAGATGGGAGCCGCCAGGGATAAGGTGGGAGGGGAGCCAATTGACCCACCAATATATATATGTGTAAAGACACAACACAAAAAAACGACAAATAAAGCAGTGCGGTTACATAACAATGTGCATTTCGCATTGCATATTACTGCAGTCCACCGCGCTTGACCAAGCAAAAAAACTTATTAAACTAGTCTCCCACACCCCCGTGGCTGTAATGCAGTTCATACAGGCTCGCACTGCATATTAATGCAGTTCACCGTGCTACAAATATTCACCGCGCATTGCATATTACTGCAGTTCACCGCGCATTGCATATTACTGCAGTCCACCGCGCTTGACCACGATTCGCAGACGAAAAACACAGCCTGCAATGCAGTTCTAACAACTATATAATGCAAAACAATCTCAAAAAACATCTTGAGTAACGACCAGAGCCAGTGGCGCCCGTAAGAACACAAAAAACATGGACAAAAAGTTAAATTCTTCAAAATTAACAACTTAATCCGCTCCAATTCATACGGATAGGATCAAGGCAGCACATAATTGCCGAAAACTACAGAAAATTACATACAAAACACAACAATTTCGATCCGCACGGGGAAGGACAGAGAACTGAAGCTTCTGCGCTAGAACAGAGAGATGCTCGACCAATTATACTAAAATTTCAATCCTATTAGCAAATTAATCTGTCGCGGAATAACACAAACATCGAAATTAGTAACACACTAGGACGACGCTATAAAATCGAATACGAACAGCCAGCAGGATGCGAAACTCCTCCACGAGCGGAAGAACAGATGCAGATCCGCCAAATCAAACGATTTCCGTCGTTTTCTCGTTGAATTGCGTGTTAAATCACATATTAAATCAGCACACACACAAATAAACAAATAGAAATCGATCAAACTAGCTAGAAACGCTGCTCCATGAAGGTTTCCTACTGCCCCTCTATGTGGTTCGCAACAGAAGAAGGAAGAAGTGCGCATAGCTTTCCAATGCAGTTCAGAAGTGTTATGAGAATATTATTCTCATAATATTATGAGAATAGACCGGCTGTATATATATATATATATATATATATATATATATATATATATAGGGTGGGTCTATTCTACAAATGATTGTAGAATAATATTCTACAATAGGCAAGCCCCTATATAAGGTAATTTAGAATTGGAGACCGACCCGACCGACGAGGCAACACCTACCCGGATCCCGAAAACAGATCCCTGATCCCGCCGCCACCTCCCCACCCTCAATCCCGTACTCTCCCTCCCCGGCGAACCATCCCACCCCTGCCGCGCACACCTCTCCCTCCCCGGCGAGCTATCCCACC
>LR738711.1:497903083-497923819 GCA_902687465.1 Secale cereale | reverse complement strand
CAGCCCACCCCACCGCGCACACCTCCCTCCCCCAGCGACCCATCCCACCCCACCGCGCGCACCTCCCTCCCCGGTTAACCACCTTCTTCTTCCCCCGGTTAGGTTGCCCCTGCTTCCCCTCCGGCGGCGAGGACAGAGCAGCGAGCGGCGCGAGATCTCGACTGGCGGCGACGCCCCAGTTAACCACCTTCTAAGGGTGCGGGGTTATTACGGGTTCCAACATCGAGCACAAGCACGAGCTCCTTCTCCAGTGAGAGGTGCCAGGTAAAAATGTACTTCTCTTCATCGTGGCATTCTGTGGCATTTTTTTACTCTAGCGGGTAGCGAGGAGATTGAATGAAATTTTGACCTGCTGAGTGGAGAATTACGGGAAGTACAAAGGTAGCAGTAATGGGAAGTACATGCAAATATTTAGGTAGAAGTACAGAGAAGTACAGCATGCGAGCAAGGAAGTACCTGGTGGGAATTACTCCTGCTAGGGAGCCAGTACCATAGTTACACTGAGAGAAGTACCGAGTAGTTTGAAGTAGCAGTAGAGGGTGTCCTTTATGCTAATTTGGTACTCATCTTTTGAAGCTGCTACTTGGAGCTGTGGAATTAGCAAGCTTAGGGAAGTGCAAAAAGGTTCTCTGTAGTGAAGAGTAGTAGTACAGAATATCTTGAAGTAGCAGTGTAGAGCAACACAGAAAAACACTACAGGTGAAAACTATAAATATCGATTTTGAGAAACTTCCTTGTGTCAATTTAGATGAGCTCTGACAAATAGTTTGTCGTTTTGTCGTTTAGTGCGAGACATCATGCCACCCCGTGCAGCAAAAGTGCCTACTTGGTCAAGAAAAATTCCCAATGAAATGAAGAATATGAGAACGTCTCCAAGATTTAAGCAAAGTTTGACTCATTTGCCAAATCGAGCAGATCACTCAACTGCAATTGCACATGTTGTTACACATAAAAACGTCGATCCCTATGCTCGAACTGAGGTGAGGTCCTCAATCAAAAGAAAAATGTTTACAACTCATTGCTATATATCGTTACTAAGTGCGATTCTGTTATAATAAATGTACTATAATACTGCACTTAATACATTTGGATTTTGGATTCTGAATACCTATTACATTTTTTAAAGCAGTACAACAATATCTTTGAGAAGAAGTACAAATATACAAATCTTGTTTTGTGTCAATATATTCATGCTCATAGTTATCAAAAAAAGAAGTATAGGTTTTGATTTCAAAGAAGTACATCTAAGGTGAGAAGCAGTACAGCCATGAGAAAATATGACAATTCCTCATCAATTTTCTGACCACTTTCAAGCTGATGATTATGGTTTGCCATTGGATGCTACTCCACTTGTCACAAACGCAGTGCCTCTGCGGTGCATAATCAAAGATCCACCAAATTTTTATGTCACTGGATATTCACCTGATCCAAGCACCATGCAGCCGTCGCCGCAACCTCCGAGTAGTTCGTTTTCTCTGGATCATCAATATTGCCGAAAGCTGGCCATACAAGTAAATGTGTTGGGCCACAAGTGCCACCACATATTGAGCGTATTGTGTGTGAGGTTTCAGGCATGTAGAGTAGTCGAACAAAAATTCCTGAGATTGGGGCTTTCCATCCACCATATGTGGATGTGGATTCTGTGCATGCTGATACAAGTACGCTCATCATGCATAAAGTACTCGTGGCTTGCCACACAGCTGGAAACACCACAAATCGCCGCCCTAAAATTGTTCCTGGAGTAGCAGGTTTGCATCCTCCGAGTCGTAAGCAGCCAGGTGTGGGTGATCATATGCTGCCTCCACGTCCACCTTCATCGACTTCAAAGCAACAACCAGTGCGCAACAATACGTCAAAGAAACTACCGGTGCACCCGAAACGTGAGCCGCTGCTGCACAAATCAGTGGTTACGCCTCCTTGTCCGATACAACCTGACGACTGCATAACTCCAGAGGAGAATAGAAAGTATATCCATGTGAGTACAATAGACAGATTTTATTACTACATTTTCATAGTCAAACTACCGCTTGTTTACAAAGCAGTACAAATGTAGTTGAACAGCAGTACCTTTTTACTTGTATATGTAGTAACTCATATAAAATGAAAAGCAATACTATGAACAAGTAATAAATGATTGCGTCTGCACAGTTTGTCTTTGTCCAATAAGGATCATTAAAACCACACATAGTGCGGGAACACACCCAAAAATGGCTGTTCCAACTTTCTACTCAGTGTTGTATTGGCAAACGGTCGACACGTTTGTCACGTCGGCACTGTGCAGTTGACTGGAACAAAAAAACATTTTTTGTGCTGGTTTTCTTCACATGAAGGTGTAATAAAAGCAGCACAAGAATATTGTTACATGGCAGTACGATAAAGTACTTTCATAGTAGTACAAGTATGTGTGTTTGTTTTGTATGGAACTCACTTCTTAGGCATCTTTATGTACATTTTGGATTTATTTTGCAGAAATCTGACCTCCCAGATTACCTTATACCAAAGATGGGGATGGTGTTCAAGGACTTCGATGCAGGCAGAGTGTTCTACAATAGATACGCCAGGCACGCTGGCTTTGGAACAAGAATTGGACAGAAGAGTGGTTTCAATAGATACCTGTACTGCACATGTGAAGGGGAGCACGTGAGCTCTGTTTCTGAATCTGAGCGTCAGCGGGACAAGACGACAAAGCGATGTGGATGCAAGGCGAAGCTGCAATTAAGGGGAATGAGCACGATGATACAGTGGTCATTGTCGACTTCAATTTTGAGCACAACCACCAACTAATACAGAGCCCTACCATGCTTGTGTTTCTTCATTCCCACAAGTCATTTGACCCCACTATATTGGATTATGTTAAGTTCCTCTAGTTCCAGAATGTTCAGCACCATACCATTATGTCTATCCTATATGGATCCCTCGGTGGCGGTCAGTTCTTGGCGTTGCATGAACGCGATTTAATCAACAGGTAACAAAAAAAATGATATACACTATCTTTTCAGCTTGTGATTTCATGACCATTAAAAAAGCTTCGGAAAGAACATGCTACTGAACAGTGTACAACCTTTTGTGTTATTGAAAATATGCAGGAAGCTTCTTAACTATAAGGAAGATAGCATCGATGACGTCAAGAAGCTATTGGGATTCTTTGCTATGATGAAAGCAGTAAACAATGAATTCTTCTTCGACTTCTAGATTGATGAGTTTGGTCGCATAAAGAACATCTTCTGGGCTAATGCAAGCTGCAGGGGCGCGTACCAAGATTTTGGTGATGCGATGACATTTGAAACCACTTATAAGACAAATCGGTACCTTATGCCTTTGGGAGTATTTGTAGGAGTAAACAATCATCTCCAGTCAACAATATTCGTGTGTGCCCTTGTAAGGGATGAATGTGAAGAATCGTTTGCTTGGCTATTCAGAACTTTCTTGGCATGCAACAATGGGAAGCAACCTACAATAATTTTAACAGGTATAACACATTCCAATTTATATAGATCGTGGACATATAGACTGACATTGTAGTTAGTTTACCTAGAAGCAGTTTTTTATATGAAATAACTATGCAAGTAATTTAGAAGTTTCTAATTTGAAAAAACCAAAAGTTCAGGGACATTATGCAAAAAGAAGTTCTAATCTTACTATACAAGCAGTACAAACATTATATTATCAAAAGTTCTAAATTTATAACACTAACCATGCCCCTTCCATTTTCTAATCAGACCAGTGCCCTTTGATGACCCCTACGATAAAACAAGTTTTCACCAGGTCCCTACACAAGTTTTGCCGACGGCATATAACAAACAAGTACACTTCGCATATTTCATACTTGTACAACTTGCACCCCACATTTGTAACACCCCATATGTGATACCTTCCATTTATGGCAATATATGAAACGTTGACTTCATCTATTCCATTTTGGGCTCTTCTTTCTTTTCGGGTTTCTTCTTTTTGTCGCGTGCGTGTGTGCATTTCATCCATGTCATGTTATCATGTGCATTGCATTGCATTCGTGTTGTCACTTGCACCCGGTCCCACTCGTTTCTTCTCGTTGTCCTTTTCGAGTTCCGACACTCACACACGTGCCGTGGCACTTCCGAGTCCTTCTTTCATATGTGGCCGAGTAACGTTCTCGGAATGAGGTGAGACTTGTCGTGCGTTGTTGTTTTGGTACATGTAGGCCGCCTGTCAAGTTTCGTCGCGTTTGTAGTTAGTTTGGTACTCCAACGGTTAACCTAGTGGGCTAAAAGCTCCTCTTCCTTTTGGCCCAAGACCCCTCCACAACAGCCCACTAACCCAGGAAAACCACTCCCATCCTCTCGGTCGTCGGATCGTGATCGTGTGGGCGAAAAATGCGCCCCATTTGGACCTTCCTAGCTCCCAGAATCTATAAATTAGCCCCTCCCCCGAAATTTCGGGCAAAACCCTAGCCTCCTCCTAGCTCTAGCCCCGCCTCGATTTCCGTGCCGGGCGGACGTGTCCGCTCCGTGCCGGACACGCCGCGCGCGCTAGATCCGCCCCGCCGCCGCTCTACGCGGGCCCGCCGGGCTCGAGGCCGGCCCCCGCGGCCCGTCTTCCTCCGTGCCCGACCCCCGCTCCGAGCCACCGCCTCGGGCGCGCATCGCCGCCGCCGCCCCGGGCCGTGCCGCCGCCGCCGGCCTCGCCTCCAACGCCGGCCACCACCACCGCCCAGCTCCGCCGCCGCCTCAGGGGCCGACGGCCACCACCACCGCACCCTCCGCCGTCGGCCCTCACCGCCGCCTTGGCCGACCACCACCTCGTCGCCTGCCCGCTCCGGCCGCCGCCACCACCGATCCGGTGGATCTGGTCAGGTGGACCAGATCCACCACTCCCTCCATCCAAACATGGACCCGCGCTCGGATCTCCTCGTCCTGCTCCGTCCCGTCCACGTTTGACTTTTTCGGAGGGTAAAAATCCACTAAGTCCCCAGATCCGTTAATTTTGTTGCCTCATTTGCCATGTGATAACTCCACGCTCGTAGCTCCGTTTTGCGCGCATGATATGTTGAAATGTTCGTCTCGTCATGCTCTACATGTTAGTACCAATTTCATGCATGTTAGAGTTCATCTTGTTGATTTAATCTTTGTGGCAAGAGTGCATGTTGCTGTAACTACTTGTCTGTGTAAATTTGTTGCCATGTTTGAGATGTGATAACTTTGTGCATGTTGGTCCGATTGGAGTGAATGATATGTCCATATCTTCGTTGTGAAATTCTCTACATGATGGTTGTTGTAGCATTCATGTTGGTTGTCATCTTGACATGTATATCTCTGTTGAAAAAGTGCATTTGGCTGATAAGTTTCTGCACTTGTTGTGAGGTGATGTTTTGCCATGCTTGTGCTTATTCATCCATGTGTCATATGAGCTAGGTGTCAACATGAGGTTTGCTCTTGAGTATGTGCTCTACATGTTAGATGCATTCCCATGTCATGATATGTCTTGATATGAGTGCAACAAGCTTGTTAACATGTCATCATGTTTACAAATTTCTGCTAAGTGTGAATCTGTTAAATATATTGCCATGTATCGATGTTGCCATCATCTTTGTTGTGCATGTTTAGGGTTTTCCAATGGATGTTTCTTGAAGGATATGTCATGATCTAGCTATCCATGCACTTGTTTGCCATGATGCCATGCTGTAGATTGTTATTATGAGGCCCCAAAGTTGCTATAAAATTTATCTGTCAGCATGCCCAGATTTTGCTAAGTCTGGATAAACTTTTGCTCTTTTGCCATGGTGTTTGGGACATGTTCTAGTATGTGGTAGAAGTAGCCATGTGGTTATTCTTGAAGAGCATGTTATGTATGTTATTGCCATGCATTTGTTTGCATGATGGCTTGCTGTAACTTGTTGTTTTCATGTTCTCAAGTGACTATAAAATGTAGCTATCAGCATGTTATCAATAAGTTCAGCTTTGCCACGAGTGTAGCTAGTGTTCTATGCACCCTATGAGCATGTTCTTGCTTTGAGTAGCTTCTCAAATGTGTCTTCTTGTTGTTTGTTACCTTAACTTGCCATGCCATGCTTTGAGTTGAGTTGCACAAGCTTGTAAACATGCCTATCTGTTGTAATTCTGCCATGCCTTGTAATTTTCACTAAGTCTCAGAATTCTGTAAATTTATTGCAACTTGCCATGCTTGGTTAATTGTGTTCTAGTAGGTTTTTGGGTGTTTTCTAAGTTCATGCTTGTTAATTATCACGTCTATTTCACATCCATGCCCTTTATCTCCATGTTTGGGTGTTGTAGCATGATTATTTCGTGCTCCAAAGATGCCATGTTGCTGTAAACTGTAGTTTTGTGTGAATTTTGTTTTGCTTGTCACTTACAAACCGTGTGTCCGTTTCCGGTGATCTTTATATCGACTTCAACTGAAATATTCCCCTCTATCTAATGGCTTGCTTGGTTTTCCAAGATGAGGCATTTTCCATCATCTTCTCCTTAGGCTCAAGAGCTTCCTCATGCATACGCACATCATACTTGCATCATGTTGATTGTGCATTGCACCGTGTTTGATATTGTGTCGTTGTTGTGTTCTTGTGTTGGGTAGAGCCGGGAGCCGATTCGGAGTTCGAGGTTACTACCGAGGCTGACTTTGAGGAGCAAGGTTATGATCCCACCGATGACTTAACAGGCAAGATGACCATACCCAGATATCACTACTATCTTTGCCTATGCTAGATGTCTCGCTCTTTACATATTGCCTCGATGCCTATGTCTGTTTGTCAGCCCTCCTATTGTTGCCATGAAACTCTCTAACCACCCACCTAGCAAACCATTGTTTGGCTACGTAAGCATCGCTCAGCCCCTCTTATAGCATTGTTAGTTGCAGGTGAAGACTTGAAGATTCTTGCTTAGTGATGAAGTTATTGTTGGGATATCACAATATATAATTTGTTAAACTAAATCACCTATATATTGATAATGGGGGGAAGGCTAAGCCTCTTGCTTGGTGTTTTGTTCCACTCATGCCTCCCTAGGAACCATTAAACTGGTGTTATGTTCCTTGATTTTGCGTCCCTAACACGGTTGGGGTTTATGGGCCCCCCTTGATAACTCGCTCAGTGCTAAAGCTTTTCCAGCAAGGCCCAACATTTGTTTTACATTTGCCTAATAAGTAAAAATTTGCATAGGGACTAGCTATCCCGTGGACTTAATTAACAACCCCCAGGCCAGTGCTCCTCATGAGTGTTGGTCCAACTGGGCGGACTGCAGGGCCGCCTCAGGGAAACCCGAGGTATTTGGTATTTTCCTCTAGGTTGTCCCATCCGGTCGTGGCCTGAGACGAGATACGCGCGGCTACTATCAGGAGGTCGGCACGCCGGGAGGTCTTGCTGGATTAGTTTTACCTTTGTCGGAATATCTTGAGCACAGGATTCCGAGAATACTCGGGTCTTCCCACCTTGGAGTTACGACTCTGGAGATCGTGAGCTTGTGATGGGCTAAGTTGGGACACCCCTGCAGGGTTTGATCTTTCGAAAGCCGTGCCCGCGGTTATGTGGCAGATGGGAATTTGTTAATATCCAGTTGTAGATAACTTGACACCATGTTCATAATACACTACCTGCGTGAGTAACCGTGACGGTCTCTTTCCAAAGGGGTTCGAGAAGTGAACACTGTGGGGTTATGTTTGACGTGAGCAGTTAGGTTCACTTTGTGATCACTTTGACGATCGTTGGCACTTGTTTCTCTCCTCGCTCTAAACCCGTAAGTTAGTGCTAGTGCTGCTGCAACTTGTTTTAAGCCTTTTCGACACCTAAGGCTTTGATAGTATTGCTACTTGGGAACGGGATTGCTGAGTCATCAGTGGCTCACAGATTCAACACAACACCAGATGCAGGTACCGATGAGAACTACATAGGTGGTGGTTCTGAGCTGTATTGGGAGTTCGATGAAGAGTGTGGTCGTTACAATGTGTCCTATCCAGAGGATCAGTAGGGCTCTTACTAGGATGATCGGGACCTTGTGTTGCTTTATTTATGGTATCTTTCATTTGGATCTTCGTCTGTAGTCGGACTCTGATGTTATTTGGATGATGTATGTTAAAGTATTACATTGTGTGACGTGGCGAGTGTAAGCCAACTACTCTTTTACATTTTCATCCTCTCTTTTACATGAGTTGTGCAAAGATACCATACTTGAGATCATTCTAGTATGTGCTTATGCCTTTAAGTCGCGCCTCGATACATGGGAGGCATAGTCACATACTGGGCATTACAAGTTGGTATCAGAGCCTTCTCCGACCTAGGAACCCCCCTGATTGATCGAATCGCTGACGGTTGAGTCTAGGCACACACATAAAAATGTTTTGAGTCGTATATATATATCGGAGAGTAGGATTTCTTTTTACTCCTCATCCCTTCATCGCTCTGGTGAGGACTCCTGACGATGTTCTATCTCTTCTACTCTCAAAAATTCACTAAATTTTTTTAGGATCACGCAAGTATTGTTTGGATTGTTCCGATATCTTTGTCACGACAACATTGTTCTCGATGCCTCCTGTCATTTAGGGGTTGTGGCAGTGTCCCGGGGAGTTGAGCTCCGAGGTGTTGTCGTCACAAATGTATCGCAGCGGTTCTAGAATACTTAAGATGACCGACATCGAAAACTCTTATATGCGGTTAGTGGTGAGATAACCCCGACATCACCCAGTACTGGGGAGGTAGTTCGGGAGTATTGCCACAACTTGTATAGAGGATGCGTTTCGAAGGTCCGAGGTAAACAGTTTCCGAGGATGACTGGTTATGTGTTGACGGATGGATACAGCTGGATGTAGGATTAGAGTTGAGTGCGCGGTGCTTCCCCTGTATCCCCAACACCCGATTGCATAACTAGACACCTTTGGAAATTAATAGGTGGGTTCTTCTAGTAGCTTGTAGGCATTCTTCCAACGAGTGCATGGTATGAAGTTCGGGGTTCAACATCGAGTTAAGAGGTTTTAAGGGCGTTGTTCCAATCGGGAGTTGCATCTTAAAGGGTCCTTGGCTATGCTGATCCGACGATTACAACACCCTTTTGTAACACGTTCCATGAGCTTTCAGCACGAACATGTGGGGCGAAGCTTCTATCATGTATTTGTTCCTTCTGCTCCTTGTTGTTTTTTATTTACCATTTGTTCTCCCAAGTGGCTTCTCGAGAAGATTGTGGTACCATTA
Organism: Secale cereale; assembly: GCA_902687465.1. Classification (NCBI taxonomy): domain Eukaryota; kingdom Viridiplantae; phylum Streptophyta; class Magnoliopsida; order Poales; family Poaceae; genus Secale; species Secale cereale. Next base: position 497,914,644 of record LR738711.1, on the reverse strand, counting down.
AACTGTGGAATACATTCGTTCATTTTGGTTCGAATGTTCTTGTGAAGACTTATGTTGCAATTTCTAGCCGTTGATTCAGCTTATATATTTTCAATCAATGGCTAATAGTTGTCATCTCATTCAGGATGGCTCCTAAGAGGGTTCCCAACGCTAACCCAGAGGGTGAAGAAGAGTGTGTTCCTTAACGTCCTCCTTCCCCTCCTCCTCCATCTGAGGCATGGAGAGCAATTATGCAGGCGACTAACCAGAACACCCAGATGCTTATGCAAATGATGCAGAACATTCAAGCCAACCAAGCAAATCAAGGCAATCATGGGAACCAAGGCCAAGGCAATCTGTTCAATCAACCTCACTTTACTACTCTCAACCAATTCCTGGCAAACCAACAGAAGTCGTTCAGTTACTATGTGGATCCGCTAGATGCTGAAGACTGGATCACAGACATCAAAAAGCACCATGAATGCAGTAACGTGAGACCTGAGGATTATTTCAAGTTTTCCACTTTCCAACTCAAACATCAAGCTGCTGATTGGTGGCAACAGTACAAAGATTCCAGAGGTGGTCGTGATATCTCGTGGACTGACTTCTGTAAGGATTTATACTCTCACCACATTCCAATCAGTGTCATTGAAGGCATGCGTGAGCAATTCCGCAACCTGAAGCAAGGCACCATGTCCGTCTATCAATACAATGTCAAGTTCCAGAATCTTGCCCGATATGCCAAGCAAGACATCCAGATGCCAAGAGCAAGATTTATCAGTTTCGTGCTAGTCTGAAGGATGAACTCCAACTAGCTCTCACCTTGTTTGAGCCGGATGAATTTGACCAATTCTACAATATGGCTCTCAAGCAAGAGGCAGCTCAGCTCAAGTGTGGAGCTTCCAAAAAGAGGATTAGAGATGTTGTTCACTCCTCCTCTTCTTCTCAAGTGGTTGCCAAGCAGCAGAAGTTCTGGCTATCGCCTCCTCCAGTGATCCGTCCTCCAAGCAACAACAAGCACTCAGGTGGCCGTGGTTTCTCCCACCCACCCAACCCAAGCAATCAGTCCAAGCCTCAATTTCAAGCTTCAAGATCAAGTGGTCCTTATCACCGACCTCTCTCAGAAGTGACTTGCAACAAGTGTGGCCAGAAAGGTCACTATGAAAACAAGTGTACTCAAAGGCGCCTTCCGCCTCCTCCACCTGTCAGCAATGCTATTGTCAAGAACAATCCTAAGCATGCAAGAGTGAACTTGATGAATGCAACTCAAGCAGAGAATTCTTCAGATGTGATAATTGGTAATCTTCCGGCTAACTCAATTCCTGCAAAAGTCTTGTTTGATTCTGGTGCATCACTTTCCTTCATGTCATGTCCATTTGCATCCAATCACAACGTGGGCACAGTAGCTTTACCAAAGGAGTTATCAATTATTTCTCCGGGCAAACACATGACCTCCAACTCAGTGTCTCCGGATGTATCTATTCACATGGGTGATTACAGTTTTCTGGTTTCTCCGGTTATTCTCGGTAACTCCGACATTGATCTTATTCTTGGGATGGATTGGCTCTCCAAGCATGATGCAAACATTCATTGTGCAAATGAGGAGGTCAAGCTTACTCATCCTGACGAAGATGTGATTATCTTCGCAGCTCGATATAACACAATCAAACTATTCTCTCTCAATGACAAGGGCGAGATTAAATGGCATTTCTCAGATTCCGGTGGTTAATGAATATGAAGATGTTTTCCCCGAAGAGCTTCCAGGCATGCCTCCCCATCGTCAAGTTGAATTCGTCATTGAACTCGAACCTGGTACCGAGCCAGCATGTCAGCGTATGTACAAGCTTTCTCCTGATGAGTTGAAGGAGCTGAAGAAACAGCTCGATGAGCAAGAATGTATGTGTCTAATCAGGCCTAGTACTTCTCCTTGGGGCTGTGGTGTTCTATTTGTCAAGAAGAAGGATGGCACAGAACGCCTTTGCGTTGATTACCAGCCATTGAACAAGAAGACAATAAAGAACAAGTATCCGCTCCCCAATATCAATGAATTGTTCGAGCAGCTCAAAGGAGCAAAGGTGTTCTCGAAGCTCGATCTTCGGATGGGTTACCATCAGATTCGTATCCGTGAAGAGGATATTCACAAGACCACATTCAGAACAAGCTATGGCTCCTATGAATACACGGTCATGTCTTTCGGCCTTGCAAATTCTCCATCCACTTTCTCTCGGATGATGCACTTCATATTCAACCCCAACACCAATGAATTTGTTCTCGTCTATCTGGATGATATCTTGGTATTCTCCAAGAATGAAGAAGACCATGCCAAGCACCTCCGTTTGGTCCTAGACAGGCTCCGTGAACACAAGTTCTATGCGAAGTTCTCCAAATGTGAATTCTGGCAGGATAAAGTCTTATAACTTGGTCATATTATCTCTTCCGAGGGCATTTCTATGAACCCCGATAAAGTTGAAGCTATTGTCAACTGGGAACCCCCGTAGAATGTCAAGCAACTCTGAAGCTTCCTTGGTCTCGCTAGCTATTGCAGAAGGTTCATTGAGAACTTCTCCAAGATTGCCAAGCCTCTTTCCAACCTATTGCAAAAGAATGTCAAGTACTCCTGGACTCCTGATTGTGATGTGGCATTCAAAACACTCAAAGAGACGCTCATTTCTGCTCAAGTTCTTACTCCACCGGATGAGTCCAAGCCCTATGAAGTCTTTTGTGATGCTTCTTTGCAAGGTCTTGCTGGTGTTCTCATGCAAGACAAGAAGATTGTGGCATACACTTCTCGTCAGTTGAAACCAAATGAGAAGAATTACCCCACACATGATCTCGAGCTAGCAGCAGTTGTACATGCCTTGATCACGTGGAGACACCTTCTGTTGGGCAGAAAAGTGGACATCTTCACCGATCACAAGAGCTTGAAGTACATCTTCCCACAGCTAAACCTTAACCTTCGCCAGACTCGCTGGGTAGAGATGATTCAAGAGTATGATCCAAGCATTGAGTACACACCTGGCAAGGCCAATGTCATTGCAGATGCCTTGAGCAGAAAGGCATATTGCAACAGTCTCCTTCTCAAACCGTTCCAGCCTGAACTTTGTGAATCATTCAGGAAGCTCAACCTCCAAGTTGTTCCGTAAGGCTTTCTTGCAAACCTTCAAGTTTCTCCTACCTTGGAAGATCAAATCCGTGAGGCACAACTCAGTGATGCTATGGTGCAGAAACTGAAACATGGTATTGCTAAAGGTACTCCCATATACAAGTGCTATCGCATTGATGAGAAAGACACCTTGTTCTTTGAGGACAGAATTGTGGTTCCCAAGGGTGATCTCAGGAAGCTCATAATGAACGAAGCACATGACCCCCTCCTCTCGATTCATCCCGGAAGTTCCAAGATGTACCAAGACCTCCAGCAATCATATTGGTGGACTCACATGAAAAGGGAGATTGCCCAATTCGTGAATGAATGTGATGTCTGCAGAAGAGTGAAGGCAGAGCATCAACGTCCAGCCGGTCTCCTTCAACCTCTACCTATTCCCGAGTGGAAACTCGATCACATTGAAATGGATTTCGTCACTGGGTTTCCTAAGTCCAAGAAGGGAAATGATGCTATCTTTGTAGTGATTGACAAGCTAACTAAAGTAGCTCATTTTCTTCCCGTCAAAAAATCCATCAATGCAGCTTAGCTGGCAGAGCTGTACACCTCCAGAATTGTTTCTTTGCATGGCATTCCTCAAGTCATCTCCTCAGACCGTGGAAGTTTGTTCACATCCAAATTCTGGGACTCCTTTCAGTCAGCCATGGGCACAAAAATTCGCCTCAACACTGCGTTTCACCCTCAGACTAGTGGTCAAGTCGAAAGAGTGAACCAGATCCTCGAAGACATGCTAAGAGCTTGTGTCTTCTCTTTCGGTATGAAATGGGAAGATTGTCTCCCGTTTGCCGAATTCTCCTACAACAACAGTTTTCAAGCAAGTGCCGGCAAAGCTCCTTTTGAAATCCTCTATGGCAGAAAGTGTCGTACCCCTCTCAACTGGTCCGAGACTGGTGAACGTCAACTTCTTGGCAATGATTTGATCTCAGAAGCCGAAGAAATGTGCAAAGTCATACGTGAGAATCTCAAAGCCGCGCAATCGCGTCAAAAGAGCTACTATGACGGCAAGCATCGTGATTTGGCTTTCGACATTGGAAATCATGTCTATCTCCGTGTTTCCCCTATGAAAGGAACCCAAAGATTCAGTATCAGAGGCAAGCTTGCTCCGAGATACATGGGCCCTTTCAAGATTCTTGGCAAGAGAGGCGATCTAGCCTACCAACTCGAGCTTCCGTCCAACTTTGCAAATGTTCATGACGTGTTTCACTTGTCTCAACTCCGTAAGTGCTTCAAGACGCCTGAACGCACCATTCCGTTCGAAGATATTGATCTTCAACAAGACTTGACTTATCGTGAGCACCTTGTTGCTATTCATGAAGAAACTGAGCGCAAAACCCGCAACAAGTCCATCAAGTTCTTGAAAGTAAAGTGGTCACACCATACCGGCCGAGAAGCTACGTGGGAACGAGAAGATCACCTTCGTTCCGAGTATCCCTCCTTCTTCCAGTCCTGGATCTCGGGACGAGATCTTTTTGTAGTGTAGGAGAGTTTGTAACATCCCATATGTGATACCTTCCATTTATGGCAATATATGAAACGTTGACTTCATCTATTCCATTCCGGGCTCTTCTTTCTTTTCGGGTTTCTTCGTTTTGTCGCGTGCGTGTGTGCATTTCATCCATGTCATGTTATCATGTGCATTGCATTGCATTCGTGTTGTCACTTGCACCCGGTCCCACTCGTTTCTTCCCGTTGTCCGTTTCGAGTTCCGACACTCACACACGTGTCGTCGCACCTCCGAGTCCTTCTTTCGTATGTGGCCATGTAACGTTCTTGGAATGAGGTGAGACTTGTCGTGCGTTGTTTTTGTGGTACGTATAGGCCGCCTGTCAAGTTTCGTCGCGTTTGGAGTTCGTTTGGTACTCCAGCGGTTAACCTAGTGGGCTAAAAGCTCCTCTTCCTTTTGGCCCAAGACCCCCTCCACAACAGCCCATTAACCCAGCACAACCACTCCCATCCTCTCGGTCATTGGATCGTGATCGTGTGGGCGAAAACCGCACCCCATTTGGACCTTCCTAGCTCCCAGAATCTATAAATTAGCCATTCCCCCGAAATTTCGGGCAAAACCCTAGGCTCCTCCTAGCTCTAGCCCCGCCTCGATTTCCGTGCCGGGCAGACGTGTCCGCTCCGCACCGGACACGCCGTGCCCGCCAGATCCGCCTCGCCGCCGCTCCGCGCGGGCCCGCCAGGCCCGAGGCTGGACCCCGCGGCCCGTCTTCCTCCGTGCCCGACCCCCGCTCCCAGCCGTCGCCGCAGCCTCGGGCCGCGCCGCCGCCGCCGGCCTCGCCTCCAACGCCGGCCGCCACCACCGCCCAGATGCGCTGCCGCCTTGGGGGCCGGCCACCGCCACCAACGCGCCTTCCACCGCCGCCCCGTCCGGCCCCGCCGCCTCGGCCGACCGCCGCCTCGCCACCGGCCCGCTCCGGCCACCGCCGCCACCGATCTGGTGGATCTGGTCAGGTGGACCAGATCCACCACTCCCTCCATCCAAACACGGACCCACGCCCAGATCTCCTCGTCCCGCTCCGTCCCATCCACGTTTGACTTTTTCGAAGGGTAAAAATCCACTAAGTCCCCAGATCCGCTAATTTTGTTGCCTCCTTTGCCATGTGATAACTTCGCGCTCGTAGCTCCGTTTTGCGCGTATGATGTGTCGAAATGTTCATCTCGTCATGCTCTACATGTTAGTACTAGTTTCATGCATGTTAGAGTTCATCTTGTTGACTTAATCTCCGTGGCAAGAGTGCATGTTGTTGTAACTAGTTGTTTGTGTAAATTTGTTGCCATGTTTGAGATGTGATAACTTTGTGCATGTTGGTCCAATTGGAGTGAATGATATGTCCAGATCGTCGTTGTGAAATGATCTACATGATGGTTGCTGTAGCATTCATTTTAGTTGTCATCTTGCCATGTATATCTCTGTTGCAAAAGTGCATTTGGCTGATAAGTTTCTGCACTTGTTGTGAGGTGATGTTTTGCTATGCTTGTGCTTATTCATCCATGTGTCATATGAGCTAGGTGTCAACATGAGTTTTGCTCTTGAGTATGTAATCTACATGTTAGATGCATTCCCATGCCATGATATGTCTTGATACGACTTCAACAATCTTGTTAACATGTCATCATGTTTATAAAAAAAGTTTGATTCAGAGGGAGAAGAAGCGGCAGAAATTAGAACAGAAATATCATTTGATTCGTCAATCTTTAAAAAAAGATTAGAAGCAAAGTTTCTCCCTTGAGTTTGAGTGAAAAAACGAAAATGCGAGAAAAATTGCAATCCCTACTTTTGCTTGCATTGTATTATTTGGTCTACGTACCGGAACTGATAACATTCGAGATTATGTAGGATTATACATGAAAGATCCTTTTTTGGCTCCCTCTTTAGCCCTATGTCTCTTCCGCTAAGTGTGAATCTGTTAAATTTATTGCCATTTATCCATGTTGCCACCGTCTTTGTTGTGCATGTTTAGGGTTGTCCAATGGATGTTTCTTGAAGGATATGTCATGCTCTAGCTATCGATGCACTTGTTTGCCATGATGTCATGATGTAGATTGTTATTATGAGGCCCTCAAGTTGCTATAAAATTTATTTGTCAGCATGCCCAGATTTTGCTATGTCTGGATAAACTTTTGCTCTTTTGCCATGGTGTTTGGGACATGTTCTAGTATGTGGTAGAAGTAGCCATGTGGTTATTCTTGAAGAGCATGTTATGTATGTTATTGCCATGAGTTTGTCTGCATGATGGCTTGCTGTAACTTGTTGTTTTCATGCTCTCAAGTGACTATAAAATGTAGATGTCAGCATGTTATCAACAAGTTCAGTTTTGCCACGAGTGTAGCTAGTGTTCTATGCACCCTATGAGCATGTTCTTGCTTTGAGTAGCTTCTCAAATATGTCTTCTTGTTGTTGGTTACCTTAACTTGCCATACCATGCTTTGAGTTGAGTTGCACAAGCTTGTAAACATGTCTATCCGTTGCAATTCTGCCATGCCTTGTAATTTTCACAAAGTCTGAGAATTCTGTAAATTTATTGCAACTTGCCATGCTTGCTTAATTGTGTTGCAGTAGGTTTTTGGGTGTGTTCAAAGTTCATGATTGTTAAGTATCATGTCTATTTCACATCCATGCCCTTTGTCTCCATGTTTGGGTGTTGTAGCATGATTATTTCTTGCTCCGAAGATGCCATGTTGCTGTAAACTGCAGTTTTGTGTGAATTTTGTTTTGCTTGTCACTTACAAACCGTGTGTCCGTTTCTGGTGATCTTTATATCAATTTCAACCGAAATCTTCCCCTCTATCCAGTGGCTTGCTTGGTTTTCCAAGATGAGGCATTTTCCATAATCTTCTCCTTAGGCTCAAGAGCTTCCTCATGCATAAGCACATCATACTTGCATCATGTTGATTGTGCATTGCACCGTGTTTGATATTGTGCCGTTGTTGTGTTCTTGTGTTGGGTAGAGCCGGGAGCCGATTCGGAGTTCGAGGTTACTACCGAGGCTGACTTTGAGGAGCAAGGTTACGATCCCACCGGCAACTTAACAGGCAAGATGACCATACCCAGATATCACTACTATCTTTGCCTATGCTAGATGTCTCGCTCTTTAGATATTGCCTCGATGCCTACGTCTGTTTATTAGCCCTCCTATTGTTGCCATGAAACCCTCTAACCACCCACCTAGCAAACCGTTGTTTTGCTACGTAAGCATCGCTCAGCCACTCTTATAGCGTTGTTAGTTGCAGGTGAAGACTTGAAGATTATTGCTTCGTGATAAAGTTATTGTTGGGATATCACAATATATAATCTATTAAACTAAATCACCTATATATTGGTATAGGTGGAAGGCTAAGCCTCTTGCTTGGTGTTTTGTTCGACTCATGCCACCCTAGGAACCGTTAAACCGGTGTTATGTTCCTTGATTTTGCGTCCCTAACACGGTTGGGGTTTATGGGCCCCCCTTGATAACTCGCTCAGTGCTAAAGCTTTTCCAGCAAGGCCCAACATTGGTTTTACATTTGCCTAATAACTAAAAATTTGGATAGGGACTAGCTATCCCATGGACTTAATTAACAACCCCCGGGCCAGTGCTCCTCATGAGTCTTGGTCCGGTTGTAGATAACTTAATTCGAAAGCCGTGCCCGCGGTTATGTGGCAGATGGGAATTTGTTAATATTCGGTTGTAGATAACTTGACACCATGTTCATAATACACTACCTGCGTGAGTAACCGTGACGGTCTCTTTCCAAACGGTTTCGGGATGTGAACACGGTGGGGTTATGTTTGACGTGAGCAGTTAGGTTCACTTTGTGATCACTTTGACGATCGTGGGCACTTGTTTCTCTCCTCGCTCTAAACCCGTAAGTTAGTGCTAGTGCTGCTGCAACCTTGTTTTAAGCCATTTCCACACCTAAGGCTTTGATAGTATTGCTATCCGGGAACGGGATTGCTGAGTCCTCTGTGGCTCACAGATTCAACACAACACCAGATGCAGGGACCGATGAGAACTACACAGGTGGTGGTTAAGAGCTGTATTGGGAGTTCGACGAAGAGCGTGGTCGTTACTATGTGTCCTATCCTAAGGATTAGTAGGGCTCTTACTAGGATGATCGGGACCTTGTGTTGCTTTATTTGTGGTATCTTTCATTTGGATCTTCGTCCGTAGTCGGACTCTGATGTTATTTGGATGATGTATGTTAATGTATTACATTGTGTGACATGGCGAGTGTAAGCCAACTACTCTTTTACATTTTCATCCCCTCTTTTACATGAGTTGTGCAAAGATACCATATTTGAGATCATTCTAGTATGTGCTTATGCCTTTAAGTCGTGCCTCGACACGTGGGAGGCATAGTCACATACTGGGCATTACAACTTTGAAGGCTGAGTTTGAGGCAATCATAAATTTGCCCCTGATGCCAACTGAATTTGAGAAAGCTTGGCACTGGCTAGTTGATAAATACAAGCTTCATGATGATCACATGATTCTGCACATGTGGGCAGACAGGAAGGAATGAATATCGTCTTACTTCAAAGAGGTTTTCTCTGTAAGGATGACTTCGACTCAACGAAGCGAAAGTATGTACTATATACTCAAGAAAGGATTTGTCAAATAGGACCAAAACCTGCACCGATTTGCCGAGCAAGTAAACAACTGCATACTTTCAAGGAGGCATGTTGAAAATGCACAGACATTGGCATCAATGGTACGCTATCAATTCAAATTTATTTTGTCTTTGTAAAAAGAAGTGGTAGATTACAGTTTTCAGGGAGGTACAGAAATAATACAGGGGAAAAGTACAGTTGTTATAGTTTACAGAAGTACAAGAACTTCTTGCACTTGATATTTCCATACAACCATACTGACATACTTGCTTAAAACATTTTGCAGACAGAACCAAACACAAGAACTCATTACGGTTTTGAGAAGCAGTTCAGTGAGCACTATACAAAAGCCGTATTCACCGAGTTCAGGAAGAAACTTAAAAATAGCACACTCTTTCGCATAAAAACAAGCCAGGATCCTATAGTTGACAAACATAATTATCTTGTGACCTAGCATGAGCCAACGGATACGTTCTCATGGTCAAACCATGAGTTCAAAGTTGTTGCGAACACTGAGACCGAGGAATACAGCTGCGAGTGCATGCTGTTTGAGCATATAGGTAAATATAGACAGAGAACACAAATAATTTTTACACGTCCAATTCCAAAATATACGAAAAGTGAATTTACTATTTATGGTTTTTTCATGATGAAAACTAATTGTTTTTTCATGCACAAAAACTACATGCTCCTAGGTCTGTTCTGCGTGCACATAATTGCAATGCTCAATCACCTGAGAGTGAAGAGTGTACCTGATATCTACATCCTAAAGAGGTACACTACAAGAGCGAAGGCAAGGGAAACATTTGACAAGAGAGACTATAAGACTAAATCATTTGACGGGTCTTCGTTCCTGCATCAACAAAATGAACTTCTCCAAATAGCTTTGAAAATTGTGAGAACAGGACGCAAGTCGGACGACCAGCACGTAACAGCAAAAGCTGGCCTGCTAGAAGTGTTAAACAGGGTTGAAGCAGTTGGTTCATCAATAGCAGCTGATGATGATTATGGTGGTGCATGCACTCCACCATATATCAACCAGTTTGAGCCTGACTTATCAGCAGAGATGCCGAGAACATCGCATGACGATAATGACATGCCTAGTACTGGATGCAATGCTCAATCTGTAACTGAGGCTATCTTACCTCCACCGATATCAAAAACTAAGGGCAGAAGGTATAAGAACACAGCTGAATCGAGACCATCGGTGGCTGGAAAGAAAATGAAGCTGGAAGAAGTAGTCCTAAAAACAGATGACAAAACTGAAACAGGGAAGAGGAAATGTGGTATGTGTGGCGAGATTGGGTCAGGGCACAATGCTAGGTCGTGTCCAAAAAAATTTCCCAAAGATGAAAAGAAACAACTAAATAAAAAATTAAAAGGATATGCCAGGGATGCAAGCAAATTGGGTCAGAGCACAACATTCTAAGCTATCCAATGGTCAAAGCTGCTTTGGAGATAGCAAAGAAAATAAATCAAAAATCTAAGAAGAACAATAATATGTCCACTGCAGAAGATGATGATGATGATGATGAAGAAGAAGAAGAAGAAGAAGAAGAAGAAGAAGAAGAAGAGTATGAAGACAATGAACGAGAAGTAGAAGAAGAGGATGATGATAAAGACAATGATATTGATGAAGAGGACACCGAAGAAGAGGAAGAACGAACACCACCTCCCCCACCGAAAAAAAGTAAGATACAACAGCAATAATCAAACGCCAAAACAAACACCAACAAGGAGTAGCTCTAGATTAAAGAAATGTTGATTAGCTTGTATAATATATTAACTTGTCATATTGTTGCATGGGTTGTATGTTACTCTCAGAACATAGTTGATATATACTACAACTACTGTGCTACAGCTACCGTGCCAACCAATTTCAGACTTAAAAATATGCTGATTTGGATGGATGAGTACAATTTACTTGTTATATTGCTGTAAAAAGTTATATGGTAATGTGCTAATGTGAGTCATGACTGATATATAAACAAATACATTGGCATTGAAAATTGATTTGGTTCTATAAAACCCATAGATTTAACAAACTTTGCAAGTATTATTTTAACAAACAGCAAGTTTCGAAAGAAGTACAGAATACATAGATAAAGAAGTACAAACGTAACACTAAGGGAAGTACATATTCTATTATGACATCAGTTCTATAATTTTGAAGAATAAAGTACTTTAAAAAATCAAGGTACTACACCAGTGACTATACGCCTCGACTTCGCATATAGTAAAAATGTTTCTGTCTCATTTATGTTTTCCTTCCTTTTAGAAACGTATATAAAATGGTGCCTAACCACACCCACCTAACAACCCCCA
>LR738711.1:497878248-497902969 GCA_902687465.1 Secale cereale | reverse complement strand
CCCCTTACATAACAAGTAAAATATTCTATTATATTTAACAAAATGAATTATTCAGTAAAAAATGCTTGCAGGACAAAAATGATGTTATAAAGAATACATTTTGAGTAAAAAATCTGTGTTGAAAAATAAGTACAGTAAATACAACTATAGGAAGTACAAATAAGCAATAGTGGAAATACAAGAATATATTTTCAATAAATTTAAAAATTGATGCCAAATGTTTCAGCATAATTCACACTAAATACACATCATCTAGCAGAGATGTTTTGCATACTGATAAGGCGACAATATTCCCACAAATAAAGTAGTTCTTCACACAACATATCATCTAGATTACAGTTGGGGAGCAAGATCTGTTTTTCAAAATAACAACCAGATGTGTAAGAAGTAGTTACATATACAGATAAAACAACTGTGTACACTGCAAAAACAAGCAGAAAAAAGAACATGCTAACACCTAAATGAAAATTTTAACAAACTATACTAACCAAGTCTGCCAACAAAAGATTTTGTGAAGGCTTCACCAAATTGTGGAACGACTTAACTGCTTCCTCGAGATCAAAATTCGTGGTGTTCGTCAAATTATCCAGTCCAAGAACATACTTCACATCAAAAAAAAAGTGCTTTAAGATTAGAAAATAGAGGGTACACATCAATAATACAAAAAGAAAAATAACATACACATGAAATAAGAGAAACTTGCTAATAGAATCAAAAACATTACCGCAACGAAGTACGAGCTCAAAAGTACACGCTTCCCAGAAGCAAAACCATGACTCATGGTTGCATCAGAATTAAAGCTAGAAATTACAAAGTCCATCATCTCACCTTCGATTTGCCCATATTGAGAAAAATTCCTTACGAAATCTTCACCGGTTAAAGTTGTCTCAACCTCAAAACCAGTGTCATCAACACCGTGAACGAACCTAGCAAAAGTTGTTCTGCAATTTGCAAAAATGAAGATAAAACAAACTAAATTAACATAAGATATTAAAATTATTACATCTACAATTTTGAAGAAGCTAATGAACGCAGTAGATGTTTAAGCAATACATGGCAGTACAAAAGTTGAAATTAGGGAAGTACAAAAATATAAAACCAAGAAGTTCAATAATAAAACATTGAGAAGTACTAGAATCACTATCAGAATTCAGTACAAACTTGTTTAATCAAAAGCAGGGTACTTGCTTTTAAAGCACAAAAAACATGGCAGCAAGAAAAATAGGAAAAAATAGAAAGAATAAGAATATACTATTGCGAAGCACAAGATTAACTAAACATCTAAAATATTAGCAAAACTAGTAAGATCAAGAAGAACACACAGTTTATACTTCTGAATTGCATGCTTGCTTTGCATGAAATCCTTCAAAAGCCTAGCATTTTGGATATTACAGTACTCGACGGGCCTTAGCTGCTCAACTGGCTGACTCCACTTCTTTGCTTTCTTTGGCGCACGCTCATTGGACAATAAATTCGCAGAGTCAATCCCGGGAGATTTCTTATTCTTCTTTGCAGTGAGAATTGTCCCCTGCTTACCATGAGCCAGCCTGCCGGACCTCGTGGTTATTATTGGCCTGACAAAGTCATCGGTGTCAGTAGATTCATGTCCAACAACAATTTTCTCGAAATCTGAATCAGACTCTATAGTCGGCTTCTTCTTGCTGGACAGCGTTTTCGTAACGACGGGCTTCTCTTTCAGAACATCGACATCTTCTTGGCTACTAATAGTAATAACTTCATGAGAAGGCTTAACCATTTGGGTCTCAAACAGTGAAAAGCTTTCATCCCAAATGTTCATACATTCACCTGCATTAAATTGACAAAGACAGAAATTTAAAATAAAAAATGAAGTACAAAATATCATGAGAGACATGTGAAACCATAAAAGAGAGTGATCTAACACAAAACTTGCATAACAAAAGTAGCAAAAAGATGTACAGATAACACTGCTGCTATGATGGCTATATCACAGCTACAAGAAGTACAATAATGATGCAACTGGAAGTGCAGGTAAAAAAATTATATAACAGGCTGATCAGAACAAAACACAAAACTAGTAAATACTAACCTGGATGATAGCCAAACAGCTTGTTAAAACCAATATTGAAATGACCAGACATAGCCCAACTAAAAAGCATGGTCTTCTTCATGTTGGCAATGTCAGCATGTGCAAAGTTCATAAGTTCTTTACCATCCCACGACTGAACAGTCGGCAACATGAAAAACCCACAAGAACACCTTCATAAACAACAAGAGGAAAAAACACTAATGTAAATGAACTGAAAAAAGGTGTTATCCATGTAGCGAAAATAAGTGTGTGATAAGAAAAAATGTGCGCATGTCTCACCCATCTTCTTATTTCTCTGTGCTCATATATCTGGTCTCAAAACTGTCGATGTTATCAGGTTTTAGATGGATATCCATTTTATTGCTAACAACCCTCCAGAGAATCTTAACATTCTTCACCAGTTTCAGGAAAATGGTCCACCCATCCTGGTCATCCTTGTCATACGGAGAATCAATGCACTGGAAACAATGTCTTTTCATGTCTATGCTGATGGTCACCCAGTGACCAATACGAGCTGACTCAGCTGGATACCTTTTGGGAGGAGGAGGATCTAACGGTGGGAACACAATCTGCGAAAACAAGATAAAGCACAAGCAAAATAACAAAAAAGTCACTAAAAACACAAAAAACAAAACCGCACACACAAGATAACCAAAATTATAATTTACTCACAATATCCTTCTTGTCAATACGCTCGTCTCCGACTCTCTTTGAAAACCATTTAATCACGGGAGCAGATATATCTCCACGATATAACTTAGCCTGCACAAAAATATTAAATAAAGCAAGCATAAACAAAAGGTACGCTCACAAAAATAAAGTAGCAAGCAAAAAAAGATAGCCAAAAAGATTAAAAATAAGAAACAAACTTACAGTGATCCAGTAGGGCACAACCAACTTTTCAGAATCTTTATACCTCTCTAATAAAATGTAGATCCCAATAGACGCTACTTCTGTGCCAAGCATGCCATCAGGGTGAAACGCTCTACCAATATCCAATACGGTAGCTTTGCAATAGATATTCTCAAACATAACGTCTCCACTGAAAATTATTGTGTACCGCATAATAATCAGAAGGACATAGGTGAAAATAACAAAATTATAAAAGCATGAAAAAAGAAAGAACAAAGGAAATAAGAATACAAAACATACGCAATCTTGTCCTTTTCTTCAATAGAAGTAACTGCATTGTAAAACCTTTCAACAGAATCTGGAATCTTAACCTCATCTTGTATCAAATGATCAAAATAATCAGCACCTGCAGAAAAAGAAGTACATTAAAAGAAGAACAGAATTTACAGGTAGAGGAAGTACATAAACAACTTTAGGAGAAGTACAGAACCTCATGACATAATGAAAAGTGTACCTACTGTAGATACACAAGAAGTACAGATATAAAGCAGTGTCGAACTAAAACAGTACAGAAACAACTGCAAATGCAGTTCTGAAATCAAGATGTGCTAGTCAGTTGAGCTACTGTAGCTAATAAGAAGTACAACACTAACAAGAAGTACAGATATAAAGTAGTGCCGAACTAAAACAGTACAGAAACAACTGCAAATGCAGTTCTGAGATCAAGATGTGCTAGTCAGTTGAGCTACTGTAGCTAACAAGAAGTACAACACTAACAAGAAGTACAGATATAAAGCAGTGCTGAACTAAATCAGTACAGAAACAACTGCAAATGTAGTTCTGAAATCAAGATGTGCTAGTCAGTTGAGCTACTGTAGCTAACAAGAAGTACAACACTACAAAGCAGTACAAATATACCTTCAACAAGGGGAAAGGAAGTACAAAATACATACACGGTGTAAAGCACAAAAGGCATCAAGACACAAAAGCACAGCATCGATTACACCGATATAAACATATTACAAGTATCACAAATGTTTCCCAAAACACATACTATACTTTTTTTCACAAAAGAAACCCACTTCCCATAAACATACATCACACACTCAAAGATCACCGCAATAGCAAAAGGTTTAAATCTTAGAGATGGGTGTGGACATTATTTGTTCTTGCCTATGTCTTTGCCTACAGAAGATGGCGCGTATTTAACTACAAGATTCGGCACAGCAACAGATGGGATCTCGTGTGCATCCGATACGGGAACAGCTTTGCGCTCAATGCCAGCATCAACAGCAGCGGATGTCTTCTCAAGAGCAGCTGTGACTGTAGTAGAATCACTATGACCGGCGGCAACTTCAACTGGATCTTCATGAGCAGCTTCAGCAACACGATCTTCTTGTTTCTTCACAACTCCAACATCACCAGTAAGTTGTACATCTGTCTCTTCATGATGATCTTCTCGCGTCGAAACACTGGACGCCACATGATGCTCAGGGCACAAAATTGAGATAATGTTGGCCCACCAGTACTCACCTAACAAAAACAAACAAATTAAGAAATCATAGCAAAGCAGAAACATACGTGTACAAGAGATATCTCACCTTGTCTACATGAGGAACAGTAGAATCATTGTGTTCCCCTTCTGTCGGGGAAACTGATCCACGAGCACCTATGGGGACCGAGCCCCTTTCGGTTTGGCGGGGGGGCGGAGATCGCACGAAGAGCAGATCGAGGCGAAGCACACGAGCAGTTTACCCAGGTTCGGGCCGCACGGATGTGTAAAACCCTACTCCTGCTTTGTGGTTTGTATTGAGTTCTTGCTCGGGAGCGCTGAGTGCTACAGTACACTCTAGCAGCTAACGAGACCAAGCGTGAGTGAGTCCGTCCCCCCTCTACGTTGCGCATGGGCCTCCTTTTATATGCTCAAGGGGTCACCGACAGGTGGCAACGTAGACGAGGGTAAAAATGGAAAGGTGTTGTAGTTGGTACAACTACCTGTACAGTGTATCATACCTAACCCTGCCGGCAGGGGACAAGGGCATTAAATGCCCATCGGCGTCGCCCAAACAGTGCAAAAAGGGACCGTCAGGGACGCCACTGTTCGCCATGATGGCGATCTTGTCAGCGCCGCTTGCCACCGCGTACCGCTGGCTGCACAGCCTCCCGCCACGTTGAAAGTGCAACTAATCCCCGGGTGGTTTTGGTAATTAATAACAACATATATATCATTGAACTAATATTTACTTGAGAATCATTTCAGAAAAGTTCGATGATATGGGTATGGAAATGTCTGAAGAAGTGGACCCCTCAAAATGCTAAGACAAGCATTGGCAAAAGCTCAAGACTCTTTTTTTGGTTTAGTGATCAAAGATCACATTGAGTCCATAGGAAAAGCCAATACTATTAAAAGGGGATGAGGTTGTGTTAATGATCTGGTTGCTCAAGTGCTTGGTGATCTAGCTCCCTCAACTATCAGCACTCTTCACTACTTAACACACTCATAAGTAATCTCGGACAAACCGATTCTGCAAACTCAGTCCCACCGAGATGAACCACCTCAGTTATTCTTCCAAACCCTAATTTCTCGGTCCATCCGATTTTGAGTTTCGGTCTCACCGAAAATGGACTGCCAACCTTCTGTAACCATTTGACATCACTTCGGAATATCCGAGTTGTTACTTTCGGTCTCACAGAGATGGCAAGCTCCAACCTTTGACTCACTTCGGACACACCGAGATGGTATTTTCGGTCACACCGAAAATCCCAACGTTCACTATATTTGAACTTTCGGTCTGACCGAGTTTTAACTTCGGTCTCACCGAGATTGGTCAAATGTGTGTGTAACGGTTGGATTTTGTGTGGAGGCTATATATACCCCTCCACCCCCTCTTCATTCGTGGAGAGAGCCATCAGAAAGTCTACCACTCCTACCATACACTTTCTGAGAAGTGAACCACCTACCCTTGTGTTGAGATCAAGCCATTCCATTCCTACCATATGAAACTTGATTTCTAGTCTTCCCAAGTTGCTTTCCACTCAAACCTTTCTTCCACCACAGCCATATCAGTGAGGAGAGTTGAGTGTTGGGGAGATTATCATTTGAAGCACAAGAGCAAGGAGTTCATCATCATCAACACCGTCTATTACCTTTTGGAGGGTGGTGCCTCCTAGATTGGTTAGGTGTCGCTTGGGAACCTCCGTCTTTGAGATGTGGAGTTGAACCAAGAAGTTTGTAAGGGCAAGGAGATCGCCTACTTCGTGAAGATCTACCCCGAGTAAGGCTAGTCCTCCGTGGGCGTAGGCCGTGATGGAATAGACAAGGTTGCTTCTTCGTGGACCCTTCGTGGGTGGAGCCCTCCGTGGACTCGCGCAGCCGTTACCCTCCGTGGGTTGAAGTCTCCATCAACGTGGATGTACGATAGCACCACCTATCGGAACCACGACAAAAATCTTCGTGTCACCAAACTGCGTTTGATCTTCTCCACCTCTCTTTTACATGTGCAATTTACTTTCCGCTGCTATTACTCTAGAATTGCATGTGTAGGGTGATACTTGAATTGATCTTAATTGTGAAACTGCCAAAAACATTGCATGATCTAAAGGCAGATTTTTTATATTGTCAAGTAGTCTAATCACCCCCCCTCTAGACCTACTTTCGATCCTACACACGTACGCCTGGAAGGGTCCCAGAGCGACACGTTGGTGGATGCGCTGGAGCGCAGGTACAGAGTGGTAGCTTGCCACGGCAAGCGCCTTGCCGCGGTCGTTGTCTTGTCGCGTCCAGGAGCTTGCCGCTCACCGGGCCTTGCCGGGACGTGTGGCGCGTCGCGGCAAGTTCCTTGAGATGCCTTGGTTGGCCTTCCCGGCAAGCTCCTCTTGTCGGGGTCTTGTCTCCTTGGCCTGAATACTTTGTTCTTGAATGGCTCCAAGGGAAACATGGAGGACCTTGGCGGTCACCCGGCAAGCTTTGCCGCGGGACGCTGCGACTACCCGTGCACAAGATCGGGATACTAGGGTACCCCTACTCTAGTACACCGACAGGAGCCCCCGGGACTGGGCCATACACGGTGCCGAGCGCTGTTGGGCCAGGCCCAAACCAGGGCACGGGCACGCGCGGCCTGGTTCACGTCGTATCTTTCTTCGTATCCACAGCGCCCTCTCCGAACGGCACGCGTTGATTGCGGCGTTGTGGGAGAGATCGTGGGTGGTTTCTTTATTCGGAAAGGCGGAATGTCCGCCCCATCCCTCCTTATAAGCAGGGGAAACAGGGGCAGTTCGTCCATCCGCCCGTTGCTACTCCAACCTCGAAAGCCTCCGCCGCTCCCCTTCTTCCCGAAGCCGAAAGAGAGCAGCACTCCGCCCCCCATCGCCTCCAGCACCACCACTGACGTCGACCTCCCTCACCACTTCCGCCATGGCTCCGAAAGCCGAGAAGGGGAAGGGCGTGAAGTCGGCCGAGGCGCAGCGGCTCGAGGCGCTGCGAAAGGAGCGGGCGATCTTCCCCCCCAAGCTTGCCGCGAAGGAGCTGAGGGAGTACTACTACCTCTTCTGGTCGGGGGAGACGCGGGCGCACCCGCGCACCAAGGTACTTCCAGCCGTCGCTTGGAAACTGGCCCCGACTGGGTATCCTTTCTTCGCCTTGTTCTTCTATTGCGGGCTCTGCCCGCCTTTCTCTAAATTCTTCTGTGATATCATGAACACCTACGGGTTCCACCTCCTTGATTTCACCCCCAATGCCGTTCTGATCATGGCAGTTTTCGCACATCTCTACGAAAACTTTGTCAGAGTCTATCCAAATGTAGCCCTTTTTCGCCACTTCTTTATGCCCCGAGTTGAGATAGGAGAGCCTTTATCCGGCGGAGTCTCCTGGATCTCGAGAGCCCACAAGAAGGAAGCTTATCTGGTGGGAGAGCTCCACAGCAAATGGGAGGAATGGAGAGCAAACTGGTGCTGGATTGTCGAGGAGAACCCGCAGCCTTTTACCGCCCGGCGCCAAGCCCCAGTAGTACGCGGCAACGATTGGAGCGACCTGGCCTCGGAAGACGATAGACTGAAGATTGCCCTCGCCCAGATCCAACGCCTCAGGCTTGCCGGGCTCACTGTAGGCGCAGTTGGCGCAAATTTCCTTCGCCGCCGCACCGCCCCCTTGCAGGAGAGGAAGAGACCCGCCTGGGAGTTCGAGAATGCGGCGGACATCATGAGGCTGCGTCCGGGCCTCAACTTCAACTTCACTGTTATAGAACTCAACGCGATACTCCAGGAGTTGTTCAAGTACGACCCGCAGCATCCCGAGGTGTTCAGGTTGCCGCAGGGCGTCGTTCCGCTGTGCAACAATTCTACGCTCAGCCGCATTCGTGCAATGATGCCGCTGTGCGACTCTCATGGGATTGCCCCAACTTGGCAAGAGCCTGCAGATGACGCCGTGCAGGCGTTCTTTGACAGCTTGGAAGAAGTGCCGATTCGCTCCAACGAGAAGAAAGGCCTCACCCGCGACACCACCGATACAGAGCTGAAGCGCATCGCCACTAGGCTGGAAGAGGCGGCGGCAGCCGCAGCCGCAGGCGAGTTCGGATTCACCGTGGAGGAGGCAGAGGCAGCAGAGGCGGCAAGCCGTGCCGAGCGAGAGGAGCTTGCCGGCGTGGAGGAGGCAGAGGCAGCAGAGGCGGCAAGCCGTGCCGAGCATGACGTCGAGTCGAGCGAGCCCGCTGAGGATACGAGTGGCTCGCTGGAGATCGACTCCTCTTCCTCCTCATCTTCAGATAGCTCGCCGCAAGCAGAGCCCCCTGCTCCACCAAGAAGGCGTCTCCGCAAGGTCGGGGACGTAGCGGAGCGGCAGACGGGTCGACAGCCGCTGCGCCGCGCGACACGCTCCACCGCGGCAAGCACTGTTGCCGCGGGAGCACCTCGCGCAGCTGCGGCAACTGGAGCGGGGTCTTTCCGGACCACCGCTTCTGCTCCTGCCGCTCCTCACGCCACGGCGGCAGCCGGAGCGGGGTCGTCTCAGACCACCGCCGCTGCTCCCGCCAAGCGACTAAGGGAGCCTACTCCTCCACCTCCTCACGCTGGACGTGAGCCGGACTTCGACTTCTCCGCGCTCAGCTCCGACGAGGAAGAAGAAGAGTAAGATTCTTGTTGTACTTGCATTTCTTCAATTTTTGATGTTCTGTCTTGTATCTCATTTGCTTTTCTCCGAACCTATCCTTTTTCAGGACTCTAGCCCAGAGAGCGACGAAGAGAGTCAAGGTCCCGGCGAGGAGAGAGGAGGTGATCATCGTCGAGGACGAACCTACTAAGACCACCTTTCCGGACCCGGCAACTAATCTTGAGAGCAGCCCCCAGCGTAAGTATATGGTTCACTTTCCGCTGTTAGGCGCGCGTGGGTGCTCTTTCTTTGCTGACATTTATTCGTTGATTTGTGTGTAGGAGCAGAGCAGCCACACCAGGAGCGCCCGGAGACCGCCCTCGAAGTGCCATCTGCTTCAACTACGCCGCCAAGGGGGAGTTCTCCGGCAAGGGAGAGCCCTCCGGCAAGGGGGAGCTCTCCGGCAAGGGAGAGTCCTCCGGCAAGGGGGAGCTCTCCGACGAGGGACAGCACTTGCG
This sequence comes from Secale cereale, assembly GCA_902687465.1. Taxonomy (NCBI): domain Eukaryota; kingdom Viridiplantae; phylum Streptophyta; class Magnoliopsida; order Poales; family Poaceae; genus Secale; species Secale cereale. Next base: position 497,893,449 of record LR738711.1, on the reverse strand, counting down.
GCCCTCCGCCGGCAGAGACCACGACTACACCGCCAAGGGAGAGTTCTCCGGCAAGGGACTCTGCCGAGGAGCCGGCTTGTGCAGGTAATCCTCTCGCTTCAAAATTTCCCTTGGGTTCTTCTTCTTTTGATCTCTTTTTGGATATTTGCTTGACTGTTTTTCTCCCCTTTCCTGCCGTCAGACCCATCTGCTGCGGAGCCGATGGAGACGGAGGTTGCTGGCGAGGAGAACATGCGCGGCAACACCGGCGACGCCGCTGCCACCGAAGAAGCAGCCGGCGCCGACAATCCTGCCGGCGACGAGGCCGCCGAGGCTGCCGCCGCAGCAGCTGGCGAGGGGTCCGGCGATCGCACTGACGGCCCTGAGGCCGAAGGAGCGCCAGGCGCTACGCCGACCGCCGATCCCTCCGCCGCTGCCGCGGCGCCAGGCTCGAAGAGCCCCAGCCAGGCGTCTACCTGAAGGCCGGCGATGGCGTCTTCATCAACCTCCCCTGGGCGTCCATGTCCAGGGCGCCGGTCGAAGGTGAAATCTTTGACGGAGAAGTGCTCGCCTCCGCCGGGCTGACGGTAGTTGACGCGCCAAGCAGCAGCAGCGGCGAGCCTGAGGAGGAGCGGCTGCTGCGGAAGCTGTTGTCGCTCTACCGCGCTCGGCAAGCCAAGCTGGAGTCCCGTGAGGTGCTTGCCGCGAAGGCGGGAGCCGACATCGAGAAACGCGCGGAGGAGCTTCGGGCCCTCAACCAGGCAGCTCTCCGGTCCCTGGCAGAGGAGCGGGAGCAACTTGCCGAGGAGCAGCAGGCCTTCTTCCTTGAGAAGGCTGAAGTCGAAGAACAGCAGCGGCTTGCCGCTGAGAAGCTGTCCGCGCGGGAGGGCGAGCTGGCGCAGCGGAAGGTCAATCTCGACAGCCACGAGGAGGAGCTTGCCGCGCGCGAGCGATCACTTGGCGGAGCCCTCAAGCAAGCAGAGGACGCTGCCGCAGCTGTCGAGGCCGCCAAGAAGGAGCTGGAGGCGAAGGTGGCGCAGCTGGAGGCCGACCTCAAGGTGAGAGGTGAAGAGCTTGCCACGCTCAAGCACGAACGGGAGAAGGACGCCCACAGCCACTCAGAGCTGCAGGTTCGTCTCGCCGAGAAGCACAAGGAGCTCAGTGCCGCCAAGGATTCCAACGCGGATCTTGAGTTGAAGCTGACCACTTTGACCAAGACGCTGGACGGCGCCAGGGAGCGGGAGGCGGCCTTGAAGGAGGAGATCAAGGCCAAGAAGGCACTGCTGGCGAGTGCTGCTGCCGTCCAGAACACCTTCAGGGAGACCGTCGAGCACTGGACGGAGGGTCTTGTGAACGCTGCCGCGGGTATCGATAGGGAGTTGGCGCAGCTGGGGATGGAGGATCTCGGGTATCCCTCCGATGAGAGCCTCCAGCCCAGTGCCAAGCTCACCCTGTTCTTCAAAGGCGTGGCGACGGCCCTCCAGCGACTCCGGGAGAGGATCCCAAAGCAGCTGGCCGACGAGTCGCGCAAGCTTTGCGCGGGAGCTCTTCAAAAGGTGTTGGTGAAGGTGGCCTTCCGCAACCCGGGCCTCAACCTCACCAACGTCCTCAAGTCCCTGCCGCCGGATGCTGATCTGGAGGCGCTCAAGGCCCTTGTCGCACCCATTGTGGACAAGGTGAGCGGGATCAAGAGGGTTGAGGGCGATCACGTAGATTAGGCCGCCCATTTTCTTCTTCTCTTGTCGCTGCTGGTCATGTTAGGAGAACAATCTGTTAGAGCTGCGACAAGCCATTTTGTAATATAACTCTATTTTGGCTAGTGATTGCAATGTTATTTCCTTTACTTGACTCCTTCCTTTGTATGTTTTTCCTCTACGCTTTTAGGGAACTTGCCGGCGCGGGCACCTTTGCCGCGAGCGCTGAGTGCGGGACATCAGCAGCCTGCCGGCGGTGCCGCTACTGACAAGAAACCTTGTCGCAACTAGTTGCAGCACACTTAAGTTGTTGAGCGGACTCGAAACAAAGTAAGGGCGCGACTCTAGTCGCAGCATACTTAAGTTGTTAAGCGGGACTCGAAACAAAGTAAGGGCGCAACTAGCTACGAGTTGGTTCCTCCGCGCACAGGTTTTCCATACAAACTGCGGTCGTTCAAGGAAGATAACTTAAAATTTTAAAAATCTTATCGCTCAAGCTTTGGCAACTTAGCTTTTCTGTTGTTTGCTTCCCGGCAAGGCGAAACTTTCTTGAATGACGCCTGGTCCATACCACTATCTTCTCCTCCCCCCCCCCCCGGCAAACTTGTGGGCGAGGGAACCTTCCTTTCCTTGAGAAAAAGAAAGAAGAGAAAACAAAGATATGGAGCCTTACGGCTCGTTATTGCTTACCGGGGGTAGGTGCTGCACAAAGCGTCAGATAACACATGCAAAATATAGAAAGCATGAAATTGACAAGATGTGCGAAGCACATGAGCTTTACTTATGCACAGGGTCTGCGCCCGGCTTTGTACAAAGGATTACATGCAACAGCGGCAAGACTTGTACAAAAGGTGGTTGCTGGAACGGGTCCTGGCAACCGCGCCTTACGGGTAAAACTTACGAAGATGCTCAATGTTCCAGGAGTTGCTCACCGGAATGCCATCTTCGGTCTCAAGGCGGACAGCGCCAGGCCTAGTGACTCGTTTCACCCGATAAGGGCCTTCCCACTTCGGCGTCAACTTGTTGGAATTCTTGGCGGACTGAACGCGCCGAAGAAAAAGGTCGCCTTCCTCGAGACTTCTGGCGTTAACTTTGAGGCTATGGTAGCGGCGCAAAGCTTGCTGGTAACGAGCAGCTCGTACAGCGGCCTGAAGACGGTCTTCCTCAAGGAGCAGCGCGTCATCTTGTCGCAGCTGCTCTTGCTCGAGCTCATCATAAGCGAGCACTCGAGGTGACCCGTATACGAGTTCCGTGGGGAGAACTGCCTCTGCTCCATAGACTAGAGCGAAAGGTGTCTGTCCAGTGGATCGATTTGGCGTCGTCCTGATCAACCAAAGAACCACTGGCAGCTCCTCGATCCAGTTTCTTCCGCACTTACGCAGCCTGTCGAAAGTTCTGGTCTTGAGTCCACGCAGCACTTCAGCATTCACCCTCTCCGCTTGACCGTTGCTTCTCGGGTGAGCAACATAAGCGAAGCAGACCTTGGCGCCAAGATCTTGGACGTGCTGCATGAAGGTGCTGCTCGTGAATTGCGTACCGTTGTCGGTGATGATCTTGTTAGGGATCCCGAAGCGGCAAACAATCGACCTTAAGAACTTGACTGCTGACTGTGCTGTCACCTTCCTCACTGCTTCCACTTCTGGCCACTTTGTGAACTTGTCGATTGCAACGTACAAGTACTCAAAGCCCCCGACTGCGCGGGGAAAGGGGCCGAGGATGTCGAGCCCCCAGACCGAAAATGGCCAGGATAAAGGGATCGTCTGGAGAGCTTGAGCTGGCTGGTGTATCTGCTTGGAATGGAACTGGCACGCTTCACACTTGGTTAGTTGTGCAGTTGCATCCTGGAGGGCTGTCGGCCAAAAGAAACCTTGCCGGAATGCTTTGCCGGCAAGTGCTCTTGCGCCAATGTGGTGACCACATATGCCTCCATGTATCTCTGCCAACAGCTTTTGTCCGTCTTCCCGAGGAATACACTTCAATTTCACACTGTTGAGTCTTCTTCTGCACAGTGTGTTGTCGACAAACTGGTACATACTTGACTGCCGGGCTACTCTTTCCGCTTCTTCTTGCTCTTCGGGAAGTTCTCCTGTCTCAAGGAAACGGACAATCTGCTGTGCCCATGCTGGAGCTTGTGGCTCGACAACAAGGACTAAAGGCACATCTGCTGCTGCGGGAACATCCGCTTCTACGGCGAGAACCTGCGGCTCAGCCGAAACTTGATGTTCCCCAGCAAGCTTGCCGGAGCAAAACTTGTCGGGAGCGTTTGCTTCGACGGAACAAACCCTAGGGCTCGCCGGAGCAGACTGCTCCTCAGCACTCTTGGCGTTGATCTTGGGGATCTTCTTGGCGGCGGCTTCGGGAAGCTCTGCCGGAAAATAGTCACCAGAAATCAACTTCCTCTTCTTGCTCTGTCCAGTTGATGGTGTTACGGACGGTTGAGTCAGCTTGAGCACAAAGATCCCTGGTTCCACAGGTAACTTAAGTGCAGCACACTTTGACAGGCCATCGGCAATGTCGTTCTGAGCTCTTGGAACATGCTCCATTTGTAGGCCGTCAAAGTGCTCTTCTAGCTTTCTCACTTCATCAACGTATGCTTCCATCAACGGACTCTGATAATTCTTGTTTACTTGGCGGACGACAAGCTGCGAGTCACCCCTGACAATGAGCTTCTTGATCCCAAGGTCTGCCGCGATCCTGAGACCGGCAAGCAAACCTTCATACTCTGCAGTATTGTTTGTTGCTTGCTCCTTGGGAAAGTGTATCTGGACCACGTACTTGAGGTGCTCTCCGGTGGGCGCGACAAGCAGCACGCCAGCACCGGCGCCTTGCAGCGAGAAGGCACCGTCAAAGTACATCAGCCACTCTTTTCTTGCTTCCTTGACGGGGATGCTCGTTTCTGGAATTTCTTCATCTGGTGTTGGCGTCCATTCTGCTATGAATTCTGCCAATGCTCTGCTTTGGATAGTTGAAGTGCTCTCAAACTTGAGGCCAAAGCTTGACAGTTCCAGTGCCCACTCAACTATCCTGCCTGTTGCTTCTGGATTCTGCAGTATCCTCTTCAGCGGAAAGCGAGTGACAACTGTGATCTCATGTGCTTGGAAGTAATGGCGCAGCTTTCTCGAGGCCATGAGAAGGCTGAAAAGCAATTTCTGCACACCAGAGTACCTTGACCTAGCCCCCTGCAGAAGGGAACTGACAAAGTAAACTGGGCGCTGCATCATCCTCTTCTGTATCTCCTCTTGCGCCTATGCAGATCCATCTTTGTCGGGACCAGAGCTTGTCGGGGAAGGACCCTGCTTGTCGCTGGATGCCCCTGCCGCGGTTGCTGGCTCATCATCTGCCTCCCTCTCCGCTACTAACGCAGCACTAACCACTTGATTGATTGCCGCTATATACAGCAGCAACTTCTCTTGTGGCTTAGGTGCGACGAGTATTGGAGTGGAGGACGGGTATCTCTTCAAGTCTTGCAGCGCAGCCTCCGCTTCCGGAGTCCATTTCATTGGACCTGCCTTTTTCAATATTTGAAAAACGGCAGGGCGCGCTCAGCAGACTTAGAGATAAACCTGCTGAGAGCAGCCACGCAACCGGCAAGTCTTCGTACATCCTTGACGCGCTTTGGTGCTTCAATCTGCTCAATGGCCTTGATCTTGTCGGGATTGGCTTCAATTCCCCTCTGAGACACGAAGAACCCGAGAAGCTTGCCGGAAGGGACTCCAAACACACACTTCTCGGGGTTGAGCTTGAGCTGGATTTTGCGCAGATTTGCAAAGGTCTCGTCTAAATCCTGAATGAGAGTTGTCTTGTCCTTGCTCTTGACCACTATGTCATCCATGTAGGCTTCCACATTTCCGTGTATTTGTGGCTCAAAAGCTGTATGGACTACCCTTGCAAATGTTGAACCAGCATTCTTTAAACCGAAAGGCATCCGTATGAAACAGTACATGCCACATGGAGTGATGAATGCGGTCTTCTCCTCATCCTCTTCTGCCATGAAGATCTGATGGTAGGCTGAGTATGCGTCAAGAAATGAAAGCAAGTCACATCCGGCCGTGGAGTCAACAATCTGGTCAATGCGCGGCAAGGGAAATGGGTCTTTGGGACAAGCTTTATTGACATCGGTAAAGTCGATACAAAGCCTCCATTTCCCGTTTGCCTTGCGCACGACTACAGTATTGGCCAACCACGTAGGATGGAGCACTCCTCTGACAAGGCCTGCTGCTTCCAACTTCTTGATCTCTTCTGCGATGAATTCTTGGCGCTCCACTGCTTGTTTCTTGACTTTCTGCTTGACGGGCCGCGCATGAGGACAGACGGCAAGATGGTGCTCAATTACTTTCCTGGGAACACCGGGAATATCAGACGGTTGCCACACAAACACGTCGACGTTCGCCCGCGGGAAAGCAATGAGCGCGCTTTCCTATTTAGGGTCAAGGGTGGCACCGATGGTGAAGGTACCACCAGTGCCGTCCTCCCTGGCAGACACCTTCTTGGTCTCTGGTGGAGCTGCCATTGTCTTCTTACACTTGCCGGTGGAGCTCGATGGTGCGTCCTCGACGGTAGCGCAGCACTCCAAAGAGGTGCGCTTGCCGGAGTGGGCATCAGAACTCTTGTCGGACTTGGTCTTGTTCTTCCCCCCGGGAGCTTCAGCGGCAAGTGACTTGCTATCTGTTGCGGCTGCTGCTTCCCGTTAGATCTTGTCGGCGCAGATAAGAGCATCCTTCTTGTCGCCAGGGACAGAGATGACGCTTATCGGGCCTGGCATCTTCAGCATATTGTATGCGTAGTGAGAGGCTGCCATGAACTTGGCGAGTGCTGGACGGCCGAGTATCCCATTGTAAGGCAATGGAAAATAGGCAACGTCAAAAGTGACCCTCTCAGTCCTGAAGTTCAACTCGCCGCCAAATGTCACTGGCAACGTGATCTTCCCCTTCGGCTTGCTCCTTCCCGGGTTGATTCCTTGGAATGTGTCGGTCTCTTCGAGCTCGCTGTTAGGGATCTGGAGTTTCTGGAGCACAGCGGAGGAGATTAGGTTCAAGCCGGCCCCGCCGTCAACTAGCATCTTAGTGACCTTGAGGTTGCGGATAGTTGGTGAAACCAACATCGGCAAGCACCCGACCGCAGTTGTGCGATCAGGGTGGTCCTCAATGTCAAAGATGATAGGCGTGCTGGACCATTTCAGAAGCTTGCGTGATTCGACAGGTGGTTCTGCCGCATTGACCTCCCACACCCACTGCTTGAGTTGGCAGTGTGAAGTATGCAGAGAAGCACCACCGTCAACGCACAAGACCTCTGTGGCTTTCTGGAACTCCTGCTCACTGGTCTCGACATCATTCATGTCTTCGTCGTCCTCATCATCTTCATCCTTGTCGCGGCCGTGGGGAGGTCTGTCTCCTTGCCGCTGCTTGGCCTTGCCGCGGTGTCCTCCCTGGCCGGGGCGCTTCGTGCCGGATCCCCCAGTACCTCCTTGGGCCTTCTCCTTGTCGCGTCGCTCGTACTCAGCTTTTTGCTGCTCGACAAGCTGCTCGACTCTCTTGCAGTTCTGGAGGTCATGGCCCTTGGTGCGGTGGATCTTGCAGTACTGCTTGTCGGTGCCGTCCTGCTTGTCGGCGGCCGCCACAGCCTGGCAGTTGGTGCATGCGGCAATCTCCTTGCCGGAGCTACTAGCTTTGGCTTTCTTGGCGCCGCCTTCGTTGCCGGACTGCTCAACGACTAGCACATCTTTGCCTTTCTTCTTCATGTTGTTCCGCCGTCAGTTTTTCTTTGCCGGGGCAGCATCCTCGCTGTCAGATCCTCCTGCTCCTGTATCCTCTCCCGAGAGTTTCCTCCCTTCCTCAGCATGTGCACACTTGTCGGCCAGGGCATACAGCTCACTGACGTCCCTGATCTTGCACATCGCCATCTCCTCCCGCATCCTGCGGTTACGCACGTTCTGATGGAACGCGCTGATGACCGCGGCAGGGTGGACATCTGGGATGTTGTGTTGAACACGGCTGAATCTCTGAATATACTTGCGCAGGGGCTCTCCTTCCTTCTGGGCGAGCAGGTGAAGGTCACTCTCTTGGCCATGAGGCTTGTGGCCGCCTGTAAAGGCGCCGACAAACTGATGGCACAGGTCTGCCCAGGAGGATATGGAGTTTGTCCGGCAAGTGCATGAGCCAGGATCTGACGTTGGGCTTGAGCACCAGCGGGAAGTAGTTGGCAAGGATCTTGTCGTCTCGCCCCCCGGCAGCCTGCACCGCGACGGTGTAGATGCTGAGGAACTCCGACGGATGCGTCTTGCCGTCGTACTTCTCTGGTACGTCTGGCTTGAAATTCTTCATGCTGGGCCACTGGACTTGCCACAGCTCACGAGTAAACGCAGGACAACCTAACGCATACGGCAAGTCGCCTGGTCCCCCTAGCGTATGCATGTCGACAGCGGGCCCAGCGCGCTGGTCGGATTGACGCCGCGCTTCTCTTCGGCGCTCGATGTGAGTATGAGCGTCTTCTTGCTGTCGTTCGTGAAGAACTTGGCGCTGATCGCGACGAGCTCGTGGATCCGATGACGCGGTGGAGTCGCTGTCGAGGTGGATCCGGCGAGTCGGCGATCGTGGCCTTTGGGGCAAAGAGTGCACAGTGGTTGCACCTCCCCGGTCTTGTCGCCATCGGCTCGTGCCTGGGTGACTTGCCGCGGCTGCGATGTGCTCGGCTGCCGTGGAGTGTCGCCGTTGGCGAAGCTGATGAGACTCTGAATGGCGGCCCTCCAGTCGTCGATCTTGTCTGCCGTTGGAGGGAAGTCTAGGAGCAGTTGAGCTCGCGCCAAAGCTTCTGCTGGAGTGGCGGGTAGCGGTGGCGAACGGTGTGAGGAGCGGGATATGCTCGGACTTCTAACTATGTTAGAAGGAGCAGTATCCCGTCCAGGCGACCGTGCCTTGCTCGTGCCGGCATGTTGGCATGCATGCTGGTCTTGAGCATCCCGAGATCCGCCAGCTCAATCTTGGTCCAGCAAACATATCGTACCTTGAGTACCGTGACGCTGTCGGTCCCGCGCCTCCTGAGATGGGCGCGGTGCATGTACGGACGCCGAGGTCTTGGAGTGCGCCCGGTCGTTGTGGGAGTCGACTACGCCGCCGACGGGCAGCGCAGCTTTGTCCTTGGACTTGGCGGCACCATGAGCTCCCTCGTCGAAGTCCGTTCTCTCGCCGGCGTCTACCCCACCAGCCGTTGGCTCTGGCGGTGGTGGGATCGACGCGGACGGAACAGCCGCCTCCGAAGCCTTCTTCTTCGGCGGCATGTCGATGGAGATGATGAAGATCGAGCTCGTGTGGACGCCGGATCAGGTTCGCACAACCTCGACGCACCCCTACCTGGCGCGCCAAAGATGTCCGGGAAACTGATCCACGAGCACCTATGGGGACCGAGCCCCTTTCGGTTCGGCGGGGGGCGGAGATCGCACGAAGAGCAGATCGAGGCGAAGCACACGAGCAGTTTACCCAGGTTCGGGCCGCACGGATGCGTAAAACCCTACTCCTGCTTTGTGGTTTGTATTGAGTTCTTGCTCGGGAGCGCTGAGTGCTACAGTACACTCTAGCAGCTAACGAGACCGAGCGTGAGTGAGTCCGTCCCCCCTCTACGTTGTGCATGGGCCTCCTTTTATATGCTCAAGGGGTCACCGACAGGTGGCAACATAGACGAGGGTAAAAATGGAAAGGTGATGTAGTTGGTACAACTACCTGTACAGTGTATCATACCTAACCCTGCCGGCAGCGGACAAGGGCATTAAATGCCCATCGGCGTCGCCCAAACAGTGCAAATAGGACCGTCGGGGACGCCACCGTTTGCCACGATGGCGATCTTGTCAACGCCGCTTGCCACCGCGTACCGCTGGCTGCACAGCCTCCCGCCATGTACGCCTGGAAGGGCCCCAGAGCGACACGTTGGTGGATGCGCTGGAGCGCAGGTACAGAGTGGTAGCTTGCCATGGCAAGCGCCTTGCCGCGGTCGTTGTCTTGTCGCGTCCGGGAGCTTGCCGCTCACCGGGCCTTGCCAGGACGCGTGGCGCGTCGCGGCAAGTTCCTTGAGATGCCTTGGTTGGCCTTCCCGGCAAGCTCCTCTTGCCGGGGTCTTGTCTCCTTGGCTTGAATACTTTGTTCTTGAATGGCTCCAAGGGAAACACGGAGGACCTTGGCGGTCACCCGGCAAGCCTTGCCGCGGGACGCTGCGACTGCCCGTGCACAAGTTCGGGATACTAGGGTACCCCTACTCTAGTACACCGACACCTTCTCTACCAGCACATGTATGCACTCCGGTAGCAACAGCACCAGCATCTCCACCGGAAGTAGGACAATCTCCCTTAGAAATCTCCGTGAGATACTTTTGTGCGTGCTCTTCGAAGGGCTTGCCGCGACCATCTTGCATGGTCTTGTACATTACAAAACCATCCTTGATATGGGATAAAGATTTCTGCAAATGATCAAGATTGACAGCCTCAGCATCCAACACAATCTTGTGAGCATCTTCATTAAATGCAAGCTCAGGGGGCAAAACTCCAGCGGTGCTGCTAAGACGGCTTCTGGTGGTAGGCAGCTGAAGTGACAACTGAACTGCCTTTGCTATTGCAGCATCAAGCTCTTTGAAAGTGGAATCAAACAAAGTACCCACTCCTTCCGATGAAACACATGCAGCACTACTGCTTCCTGCAAACTTACGGCTACTAGCGTGAACAATTCTTGAGGACGGTTCAAACTTTCTCTTCTTGGGAGACACCCAATAATTGGTACCAGTCACTTCAACGCTTTCATCAAAATAGACATTATCGTTGCGCCCCTTCCACTGCAAAAAGAGAGTGCAAAAATGTTATACAACAAAATAATACACTAATAGACAAAAGTTAAATAAAATAAAAAGTATAATAACCTAACAAATATAAAAAAAGAAGTACAAAGCAGTACTAAATGAACAAGAAGTGCTGAGATGAACACTAATGTAGTACAAACAATATATGCAAAGCAGTACGAACAGATGCAAAACATAATAACTTTGTGTGACTGTGCTGAGATGAATACTAAAGCAGTACAAACAATATATGCAAAGCAGTACAAACAGATGCATACATAATAATTTGTGTGAGTGGGATGTGGTGACAATATTTATATATTCTATTTTTGTTAACCAAATATGTGGGGGGGGGGACTGCCCCCCATCCCCCCCCCCACCCCCCAACACCCCCTAACCTCTTACCACAACACCTACCTCCAAACTTCACATAAGATTAATTACTAATTAAGAAAACAGGACAGCACCAAGAAGTATAATACTTACAACTAAAATAATTGCACTACAAAAGGATGGTACTAAAGAACTCACCGGCAACTTGCCAAAGATCCCAGATCTAGGGTCCGGGCCAACTTTCTTCAAAATATCTAGATTGGCAAGTTTCATAAGCTACTTAGGATCCATGTAGATGGCACGGGGGTACCTCTTACCTTTACGGTTAATGGAGTGGTGGTCCAGACAGTCCAAATAAGCTAAAACAGGCGTAATAACACAACCAGGAAGAGCTCTCCAGTCTGCACCTGCTTTCTACCAGGCTTCAATAGCAAGTCTTAGCTCGTCAACAATCAGCTGACAAATCTGCATGTTTTTCAACTTGACAATGTCAAAGTCTTCAACCATTGTCGCCTCCTTCTTCACACGCAGAGAATACCCTGGGCAGAAAAACTTGTTGTACAAAATAAGACCAAACACCTTCAGAGCAAGGCCATCCCTAAGAGGATCATCGACAAGCTGCAACAGAATATTCCGAAGCTCATTAGTTTTTATATCTTTATTCCTTGGAATCCTAAGCTCATCCTTTAACTTCACCAAAGAAGCACCATAATCCTCTGAAGGCCTTGGAAGAGAGTCGTCACCATTAGGCAGTGCAAAAATCTTTTCAATGACATCTGCATTGATCTCCAGAACTTTGTTTCCACCAAGATCAAGGATCATGGTCCTAGGATCAATATTATACATCAGAAAACAAGCAACACGGCGATTAATGTTGGATTTGATCTTGAAGTCTTTGATATGACCAAGATCAGCAGTATGAAGAACATTCAAGTGACGTTCCTTCAACAACGCAACACAAAGATCGACCTCCTTCAAAGAGCACCTAATCGTGGTGTTGAAGCGCTTTTTCGCCACCTTTTCATCTTTCTTGCTAGGTTCACCTTCCTCGCCTCTCTTCCTCTTGAAAGGCCTCTCCACAAACCCATACTGAAAAACATTAAAAAAATAACACAAATTAATACTGATGAAAAATAACAATACACAAAAAATGAAATTACAAAAAAAACTAGACTGAGAAATTTCAATGAAGACTATAAGAAGTACAGTAACTACACAATTGGCAGTTCAATCATAACATCAAAGGGAAGTATAGAATATATTATGCAAGAAACACTTGACAAGAAATAATGAAATAAAAATTCACCTTCTCGATATCATCTCCAGAATCAGGAACCTCTTCAGAAACATAAGGTTCGTCATCGTCGCCTTCTTCATCACCATCATCACCATCATCGGGCTCAAAAACGTCATCCTTTGCAAAACGCACAGATTTGCAAGTAGCACGAGGTAGCTTCTTTGTGCTACCTCTAGTTTGCTGGCCCTTGGACAAAACCTTCTCCTTACGCTTAAGAACATCATTCTTCTTCTTATCAACAGGTGCCTTAGCCTTGGACACAGCCTGGTTAGCTGACTTCACCTTTTTTGCAGCAACAGGATTAAGATTTGCAGAGCTGCCTCTCTGAATAACTTTAGGACTTTGCCGTTTACCATCGACATCAGGTGATTGTCTAGGCAGAACACGCGGGCTTCTGTGTATTGGAGCATCAGGAGGTGACTTTACCTTCCTACAAGTTGTCCTAATCTTTTTTACGGGGACAGGGTTTACAGGACTCGGAGGGCCATCGAAAACACCAGCACTATCATGAACAACTATATACGTGCATTGATATGAAATATCGTGCAATGCCTTTGACCTGCGATTTCGAGCAGCTACTATTTTCTCCGCCACCATTAACTTCTGAGCCTCCAGCTGATCAACGACTTCCTCAGGCTGAGTCACAGCCTCTGTACCATCAACGGACTGTTACTGCGTCTCCGAAAGTTCCGAAGAGCCAATATCATGCTCATCCCTTCCAACAAGGCTAGAAGGATTGCTGGCAGGCTAACTTTGCATGTTATTCAATGCCTTAGACCTCCAGTTGCGAGCAGGAATGACCTCAGGCGTATTCGCAGCAGGGACGTCCTTAGGCGTATTCACAGCCTCATCGACCTTATTACCATCTTCTCCATCAAGCTCTAAGCGAAGATCAGATAGAACATCTGATATATCATTTTCTGATCGGGAAACAGAATCTTCTGCAAACAAAATCAAAGAAGACAATGAATAAGTTTCAGACGCTGCAACACTGTCAACTGTATCCTCTGCGCAAAAAGAAATAAATATAATTGATATAATAAACACAACAACAACAACAGAAGTACTACACCAATTCTAGAAAGCAGTACAACAATATAGATAACAAAAGATTGGAACAATTGCAACAAGAAGAACAAAGGAGACTACTAAAGCAATACAACAATTCTGCTAGCACTACAATGCAATATGGGAAAAATAAATAGCAATGTATTATCATGAGCAGTGTAAAGCATATGTGTAAAATAAATACATGTGGCCAATTCTAAACCCTAAAATCACAACAGTTATAGAAAATATACAAATAAAACTCACCACACTACAACATATGGAAAAATTGTGAAATAAATAAGAAGTACACATGTACTACACAAGTGAAGTACAACAACAACATGGAGGAGCAATACAAAACTACAACTCAGCGAAGTACAGAAAAACATTTCACGAAAAACAAGCATCAAATCAGTGCATGTCATACAAATAGACTTCTTGAAACATCAAACATATCTACTACACCTGAGAAATAAATAATCTCACATCCACAACAAAATATATAATAAATAAAAACATTGCCAATCAATGCCAAAACCACACATGAACAATTCAATCCTAGGAACAAAATTAAAAAATGTACTACATCAACAGAACATCACAATCCCAAGCACAACATCTACGGGACGAACCTTGCTCCGATTCGGCCATCAGGCTCTTAGGTGGAGACAATATGCCTGCGGATACACCAACCAAAATCGATCTACAGGAAGAATCCTTGCTTCACCAAGTATCAAAACCCTACCAAATCGACCACCACCAAGCTTCCCCTCTGCTGCGGACGGAAACGGCTGCGGGCAAAAGCAGAGCAAAGCATTGGAGACAAAGGGAGATGCGAAAAAAGAGCAACAAATCGGAACTGCGGCTGCTACGGCGGCGATACCGAACTCCGCTTCACGAGATCTGCGGCAGATCCGCAGAGCCATGTACCCAGCAACGCAGCGGACAGGAGTGTGGGGGAGAAAGAGAAAGGAAACGGGCCTGGATAAGAGGGAGGAGGGTCGTGCGCGCGGTTGAAGTGGGCGGCGGTTGCTCGTAGGAGCGGTTGCCCGGCGGGGGATCATGCCCCGGATTCGTCGCCGAGGAGCACGAGAGAGAGAGAGAGAGAGAGAGAGAGAGAGAGAGGAGCGTCCGCGCGTGAGATAAAAGAAAGGGAGAGTGAATTGGGCCGAGCGGACGGATGGACAGAGTAAATGCCAACTCTCTGTAGTTATGGCCAGCAGTTAAGTTCACCTCACGACACAATTCGTTTCCGATTTTGAAAAACTAAGACAACCATAGCATTTCGAAAACAGATAGGGATAAAACAGTATTCACAGAATAAAATTAAAAATGATACCTAAAAAAATTATAGGAAAACAAATACACATATTCCAAAAACAATATGAAAACAGTTAATTAGAAACAATGCAACACAACAATTTACCCCTGGAAATAGCAGCAAGCTAATACGCTAACCTACTTGTGAAAGAAATTTATAGAAGGAAACTACTATGCTAAAGTTATGTTATATAAAAAGAAGTACAGTTTCTTTAAACAAGAAGTACAGAGAGGAAAGCATAAAGAAGTACAATATAGGTATATAGGGAAGTACAAGATTATTGCAGAATATTATTCTATCATCGAGGTAAAAGGTTGGGAGGTATATAGGGAAGTACAAGATTATTGCAGAATATTACCTCAAGTGAGTTTTCATAAAGCATTATTGTTGACGTTACCCTTGAGGTAAAAGGTTGGGAGGCAAAACTATAAGCCCCTATGTTTCTTTGTGTCCGATTATAACTTCATTCCCATAAGTATTGTGTGAGTGTTTGCAATTGTGAAAGACCAAATGATAGATGAGTATGTGGACTTGCTGAAAAGCTCTTATATCGACGCTTTTCGATGTTATGATAAATTGCAATTGCTTCAATGACTGAGATCATAGTTTTTTAGTTTTCAATGAAGTTTCTGATTCATACTTTACATTGTGAATATATTGTTACTTTAGTATAAGAAATCGTATGACAATATATATATATATGTGTGTGTGTG
>LR738711.1:497817471-497878238 GCA_902687465.1 Secale cereale | reverse complement strand
TGTGTGTGTGTGTGTGTGTGTGTGTGTGTGTGTGTGTGTTGTTATTCTAAGAATAATCATGATGCTCTCATGTCTGTATTTTATTTTATCGACACCTCTATCTCTAAGCATGTGGACATATTTTTCGATATCGGCTTCCGCTTGAGGACAAGCAAGGTCTAAGTTTGGGGGAGTTGATACGTCCATTTTGCATCATACTTTTATATCGATATTTATTGCATTATGGGCTATTACTTCACATTATGTCACAATACGTATGCCTTTTCTCTCTTATTTTACAAGGTTTACTTGAAGAGGGGGGATGCCGGCAGCTGGAATTTTGGACTGGAAAAGGAGCAAATATTAGAGACCTATTCAGCAGAACTCCAAAAGTACTAAAACACCATGAAAGTCAGCATTGGAATATATTAAAAATATTGGGCAAAGAAAGCACCAGAGGGGGGCCACCCGCTATGCACGAGGGTGGAGGGCGCGCCCCCTGCCTCGTGGGCCACCTGGAAGCCCCCCGATGCCCATCTTCTCGTATAAGGTGTCTTTTGCCCTGGAAAAAATCAGACGGGAGCTTTCGAGACGAAGCGCCACCGTATCGAGGCAGAACCAATCTAGGGCTCCGGCGGAGCTGTTCTGCCAGGGAAACATCCCTCCGGGAGGGGGAAATTGTCACCATCGTAAGCACCATTGATCCTCTCATCAGGAGGGGGTCAATCTCTAGCAACATCTTCACCAGCACCATCTCCTCTCAAACCCTAGTTCATCCCTTGTATCTGATCTTTGTCGCAAAACCTCAGATTGGTACATGTGGGGTGCTAGTAGTGTTGATTACTCCTTGTAGTTGATACTAGTTGGTTTATTCTGTTGGGGAACGTTGCATGGGAAACAAAAAAAAATTTCCTACCGTTCACCAAGATCAATCTAGTAGATGCAACTACGAGGGGAGAGTGTGATCTACGTACCCTTGTAGATCGCTAAGCGGAAGCGTTATGAACGCGGATGATGGAGTCGTACTCGTCGCGATTCAGATCGCCGAAGACCTAGCACCGAAGCAACGGTGCCTCCGCGTTCTTCACACGTACGGCTCGGGGACGTCTCCTCCTTCTTGATCCAGCAAGGGGTGGAGGAGAGGTTGATGGAGAATCGGCAGCACGACGGCGTGGTGGTGATGGTGGAGAAGAACTCCAGCAGGGCTTCGCCTAAGCACCGCGGGAGAAGAAGATGTAACGGGAGAGGGAGGGCAGCACCGAGGCACAAACTGTGTTGGCTGCCCTCCCTTTGCCCCACTATATATAGGGGGGTGGAGAGGTGAGGGCGCCCTAGGGTTTCCCCCTAGGGGCCGGCGGCCAGGGCAAGGGGAGGGGGCGGCGGCCAGGGCAGGGGGGCGCGGCCAGGCCCTAGGGTTTCCCCCCCTAGGTGCCTTGCCCCCCAAGGCCAAGGGGTGCGGCCAGCCCTAGGGGGGTCCCACCCCCTTAGCCGCATGAGGAGAGGGCCCAGGGGGGGCGCACAGCCCCCTGAGGGCTGTGGTGTTCCCCCTTGTGGCCCACTAGGCCCAGAACCACTTCCGGACCCCCCGAAACCCCTTCCGGTACTCCGCCGATTTCCCGATGCTCCCCGGAACACTTCCGGTACTCCGAAACCTTTCATCCTATATATCAATCTTCGTCTCCGGACCATTCCGGAGACCCTCGTCATGTCCGGGATCTCATCCGGGACTCCGAACAACCTTCGGTAACCATATACATTTCTCACTAACAACCCTAGCGTCACCGAACGTTAAGTGTGTAGACCCTGCGGGTTCGGAAACCATGTAGACATGACCGAGACACTCCCAGGTTAATAACCAATAGCGGGATCTGGATACCCATATTGGTTCCTACATGTTTCTCGATGATCTCATCGGATGAACCACGATGTCAAGGATTCAGGCAATCCCGTATACAGTTCCCTTTGTCTCGTCGGTATGTTACTTGCCCGAGATTCGATCGTCGGTATCTCTATACCTAGTTCAATCTCGTTACCGGCAAGTCTCTTTACTCGTTACCGTAATACATAATCCCGTGACCAACTACTTAGTCACTTTTGAGCTCATTGAGATGACGTATTACCGAGTGGGCCCGGAGATACCTCTCCGTCACACGGAGTGACAAATCCCAGTCTTGATCCATGTCAACTCAACAGACACCCTCGGAGATACCTGTAGAGCACCTTTATAGTCACCCAGTTACGTTGTGACGTTTGGTACACACAAAGCACTCCTACGGTGTCAGTGAGTTACATGATCTCATGGTCATAGGAACTTATACTTGACATGCAGAAAACTATAGCGATAACTGACACGATCAAAAGCTATGTTAACGTTTGGGTCTCGTCCATCACATCATTCTCCTAATGATGTGATCCCGTTATCAAATGACAACTCATGTCTATGACCTGGAAACTGCGGTCATCTTTGATCAACGAGCTAGTCCTGTAGAGGCTCACTAGGGACACAAAGTCTGTCTATTCATCCACACGTGTATCTGAGTTTCCAATCAATACAATTATAGCATGGATAATAAACGATTATCATGAACAAGGAAATATAATAATAACTCTTTTATTATTGCCTCTAGGGCATATTTCCAACAGTCTCCCACTTGCACTAGAGTCAATAATCTAACATTACAAGGTAATGAATCTAACACCCATAGAGTCTTGGTGTTGATCGTGCTTAGCCCGTGGAAGAGGCTTAGTCAACGGATCTGCAACATTCAAATCCGTGTGTACTTTGCAAATGTTTATGTCCTCCTCCTTGACCGAATCGCGGATGGAATTGAAGCGTCGCTTTATGTGTCTGGTCCTCTTGTGAAACCTTGGTTCCTTGGCTAGAGCAATGGCACCAGTGTTGTCACAGAACAGAGTCATTGGGTTCAGTGCACTAGGCACAACTCCAAGATCTGTCATGAACTCCTTCATCCAGACACCTTCCTTTGCCGCCTCCGAGGCAGCTATATACTCCGCTTCACATGTAGAATCAGCTACCACGCTCTGCTTGGAACTGCACCAGCTCACCGCTCCCCCGTTGAGAATATATACGTATCCGGTTTGAGACTTAGAGTCATCCGGATCAGTGTCAAAGCTTGCATCGACGTAACCCTTTACGACGAGCTCTTGATCACCTCCATAAACGAGAAACATATCCTTAGTCCTTTTCAGGTACTTTAGGATATTCTTGACCGCTGTCCAGTGATCCATACCAGGATTACTTGGAAACCTTCCGGCCATACTTATGGCAAGGCTGACATCTGGTCTTGTGCACAGCATTGCATACATGATAGAGCCTATGGCTGAAGCATAGGGGACGACACTCATCTTTTCTCTATCTTCCGCAGTCACTGGGCACTGAGTCTTACTCAACTTTGTACCTTGCAATACCGGCAAGAACCCCTTCTTGGATTGATCCATTTTGAACTTCTTCAAAACTTTATCAAGGTATGTGCTTTGTGAAAGTCCTATCAAGCGTCTTGATCTATCTCTATAGATCTTGATGCCCAATATGAAAGCAGCTTCACCGAGATCCTTCATCGAAAAACTCTTGTTCAAATACCCCTTCACGCTATCCAAAAATTCTATATTGTCAGCAATATGTCATCCACATATAATATTAGAAACGCTATAGAGCTCCCACTCACTTTCTTGTAAATACAAGCTTCATTGTAAACTTGTATAAACCCAAACGCTTTGATCACCTTATCAAAGCGAAGATTCCAACTCCGAGATGCTTGCACCAGCCCATAAATGGAACGCTGGAGCCTGCATACTTTGTCAGCATTCTCTGGATCGACAAAACCTTCTGGTTGCATCATATACAACTCTTCCTTAAGAAAACCGTTAAGGAACGCTGTTTTGACATCCATCTGCCAAATTTCATAATCGAAATATGCAGCTATTACTAACATGATTCGGACGGATTTAAGCATCGCTACGGGTGAGAAAGTCTCATCGTAGTCAATCCCTTGAACTTGTGAAAAACCCTTTGCCACAAGTCGAGCTTTATACACGGTGACATTACCGTCAGCGTCCGTCTTCCTCTTAAAAATCCATTTATTCTGAATGGCCTTCCGCCCTTCAGGTAATACTTCCAAAGTCCATACTTTGTTTTCATACATGGATCCCATCTCGGATTTCATGGCCTCTAACCATTTGTCGGAATCTGGGCCCACCATCGCTTCTCCATAGCTCGTAGGTTCACCGTTGTCTAACAACATGACCTCCAAGACAGGGTTACCATACCACTCAGGTGCAGTGCGAACCCTTGTCGACCTACGAGGTTCGGTAGTAACTTGATCAGAAGCTTCTTGATCATCATCATTGGCTTCCTCTTCAACCTCTGTAGGCTCCACAAAAACATCTTTCTGTGCTGCGCTACTCTCTGGTTGAAGCAGAGGTTCAATAACCTCATCAAGTTCTACCTTCCTCCCACTCAATTCTTTCGAGAGAAACTCTTTCTCGAGAAAGGACCCGTTCTTAGCGACAAATACTTTGCCCTCGGATCTGAGATAGAAGGTGTACCCAACTGTTTCTTTTGGGTATCCTATGAAGACACATTCGTCCGCTTTGGGTTCGAGCTTTTCCGGCTGAAGCCTTTTGACATAAGCATCGCAACCCCAAACCTTGAGAAAAGACAACTTAGGTTTCTTACTAAACCACAGTTCATACGGTGTTGTCTCAACGGACTTAGATGGAGCCCTATTTAAAGTGAATGCAGCTGTCTCTAACGCATATCCCCAAAACGATAGTGGCAAATCGGCAAGAGACATCATAGAACGTACCATATCTAATAGGGTTCGATTACGACGTTCGGACACACCATTACGCTGTGGTGTTCCAGGTGGCGTCAACTGTGAAACAATTCCACATTTTCTTAAGTGATCACCAAACTCATAACTCAGATATTCTCCCCCTCGATCAGATCGTAGGAACTTGATCTTCTTGTTACGATGATTTTCAACTTCACTCTGAAATTGCTTGAACTTTTCAAAAGTTTCAGACTTATGCTTCATCAAGTAAATATACCCATATCTAATTAAGTCGTCAGTGAAGGTGAGAAAATAACGATATCCACCGCGCGCCGTTACACTCATCGGACCGCACACATCAGTATGTATGATTTCCAATAAGTCACTTGCCCGTTCCATTGTCCCTGAAAACGGGGTCCTTGTCATCTTGCCCATGAGGCACGGCTCGCACGTGTCAAGTGATTCAAAATCAAGAGACTCCAAAAGTCCATCAGCATGGAGCTTCCTCATGCGTTTCACGCCGATATGACCGAGACGGCAGTGCCACAAGAAAGTGGTATTATCATTATCTCCTCTACATCTTTTGGCATCAATGTTATGAACATGTGTATCATCACTATCGAGATTCAATAAGAATAAACCCCTAACTTCGGGTGCATGACCATAAAAGATATTACTCATATAAATAGAACAACCATTATTCTCTGACTTAAATGAGTAACCGTCTCGCAATAAACAAGATCCAGATATAATGTTCATGCTTAACGCAGGCACTAAATAACAATTATTCAGGTTCATAACTAATCCCGATGGTAATCGAAGAGCGAGCGTGCCGACGGCGATCACATCAACCTTGGAACCATTTCCCACGTGCATCGTCACTTCGTCCTTCGCCAGCCTCCGTTTATTCCGCAGTTCCTGTTTAGAGTTGCAAATGTGAGCAACCGAACCGGTATCAAATACCCAGGCACTACAACGAGAGTTGGTAAGGTACACATCAATAACATGTATATCATATATACCTTTGTTGTTGTTGGCCCCCTTCTTGTCTGCCAGATACTTGGGGCAGTTCCGCTTCCAGTGGCCATTCCCCTTGCAATAGAAACACTCAGTCTCTGGCTTGGGCCCAGCCTTGGGTTTCTTCACTGGATTAGCAACTGCTTTGCCACCCTTCTTAGAGTTACCCTTCTTGCCCTTGCCATTCTTCTTGAAACTGGTGGTCTTATTGACCATCAACACTTGATACTCCTTCTAGATGTCTGCCTCAGCGACTTTCAGCATCGAAAACAGCTCGGCGATGGTTTTATTCATCCCTTGCATGTTGTACTGCTGGACGAAGCTCTTGTAGCTTGGAGGGAGTGACTGGAGAATTCTGTCAATGATAGCCTCATCCGGGAACACAAGTCCCAGATCAGCTATGCGGGTATAGTACCCAGACATCTTCAGTAAGTGCTCACTGACAGACGAATTCTCCTCCATCTTGCAAGCGAAGAATTTATCGGTGGTCTCATACCTCTCGATCTTAGCATTCTTCTCAAAGATGAATTTCAACTCCGTGTACATCTCATATGCACCATGACGTTCAAAACGCCTTTGGAGTCCTCCTTCCAAGCCGTACAACATGGCACATTGTACTATCGAATAGTCATCCGAACGCGTCTGCCAGACGTTCATATCGTCTGCAGAGGCTCCAGGAGCGGGGGGTTGACCTAGCGGTGCATTTAGGACATAAACCTTTTGGGCAGCTGTGAGGATGATCCTCAGATTGCGGAGCCAGTCCACAAAGTTGCTCCCATCATCTTTCAGTTTCGCTTTCTCTAGGAACGCATTAAAATTCAGGGGAACTCCTGCGCGAGCCATCTACAACATAAATTTGCAAAGACATTTTTAGACTATTGTTCATGATAAGTGAGTTATTACCTAATCAAATTAATTATAACTCCCACTCAAATTGACATCCCTCCGGTCATTCGAGCGTGACATGATCCAAATTCACCAACCCAAGTCCGATCATCACGTGAGATGAGGTGGTGTCAATGGTGAACATCAACATGTTGATCATATCTACTATATGACTCATGCTCGACCTTTCGGTCCTCCGTGTTCCGAGGCCATGTCTGTACATGCTAGGCTCGTCAAGTCTAACCCGAGTGTTCTGCACGTGCAAAACTGGCTTGCACCCGTTGTATGCGAACGTAGAGTCTATCACACCCGATCATCACGTGGTGCTTCGAAACGACGAACCTTCGCAACGGCGCACACTCGGGGGGAACACAATTTTATCTTGAAATTTTAGTGAAGGATCACCTTATAATGCTACCGTCGTCCTAAGCAAAATAAGATGCATAAAAGGATTAACATCACATGCAAATCATAAGTGACATGATATGGCCATCAACTCGTGCTTTTGATCTCCATCTCCAAAGCACCGGCATGATCTCCATCGTCACCGGCACCACACCATGATCTCCATCATCATGATCTCCATCATCGTGTTGCCATCGGGGTTGTCGGCGCCCCACCATGCTCTTACTACTATTGCTACCGTTTAGCGATAAAGTAAAGCATTACAAAGCGCTTAATGATTGACACGCAGGTCATACAAAAATTAAAGACAACCCTATGGCTCCTGCCGGTTGCCGTATGCATCGACATGCAAGTCGATGTTAACTATTACAACATGATCATCTCATACATCAAAATATATTTCATCATGTCATTGGCCATATCATATCACATACATACCCTGCAAAAACAAGTTAGACGTCCTCTAATTTGTTGTTGCATGTTTTACGTGGCTGCTATGGGTATCTAGCAAGAACGCTTCTTACCTACGCAAAACCACAACGGTGATATTCAAGTTGCTATTTAACCTTCTACAAGGACCGCCTTGTTCTATTCCGATTCAACTAAGATAGGAGAGACAGACACCCGCCAGCCATCTTATGCAACAAAAGTCACATGTCTGTCGATGGAACCGGTCTCATGTACGTGGACATGTAAAGTTGGTCCGGGCCGCTTCATCCTATAATACCGTTGAATCAAGAAAGACTAAGGAGGGCAGCAATTTAAACATCAACGCCACAAACCCTTTTGTGTTCTACTCGAGAAAGCATCTACGCAAGATCCTAGCTCATGATGCCACTGTTGGGGAACGTTGCATGGGAAACAAAAAAAAATTTCCTACCGTTCACCAAGATCAATCTAGTAGATGCAACTACGAGGGGAGAGTGTGATCTACGTACCCTTGTAGATCGCTAAGCGGAAGCGTTATGAACGCGGATGATGGAGTCGTACTCGTCGCGATTCAGATCGCCGAAGACCTAGCACCGAAGCAACGGTGCCTCCGCGTTCTTCACACGTACGGCTCGGGGACGTCTCCTCCTTCTTGATCCAGCAAGGGGTGGAGGAGAGGTTGATGGAGAATCGGCAGCACGACGGCGTGGTGGTGATGGTGGAGAAGAACTCCAGCAGGGCTTCGCCTAAGCACCGCGGGAGAAGAAGATGTAACGGGAGAGGGAGGGCAGCACCGAGGCACAAACTGTGTTGGCTGCCCTCCCTTTGCCCCACTATATATAGGGGGGGTGGAGAGGTGAGGGCGCCCTAGGGTTTCCCCCTAGGGGCCGGCGGCCAGGGCAAGGGGAGGGGGCGGCGGCCAGGGCAGGGGGGCGCGGCCAGGCCCTAGGGTTTCCCCCCCTAGGTGCCTTGCCCCCAAGGCCAAGGGGTGCGGCCAGCCCTAGGGGGGTCCCACCCCCTTAGCCGCATGAGGAGAGGGCCCAGGGGGGGCGCACAGCCCCCTGAGGGCTGTGGTGTTCCCCCTTGTGGCCCACTAGGCCCAGAACCACTTCCGGACCCCCCGAAACCCCTTCCGGTACTCCGCCAATTTCCCGATGCTCCCCGGAACACTTCCGGTACTCCGAAACCTTTCATCCTATATATCAATCTTCGTCTCCGGACCATTCCGGAGACCCTCGTCATGTCCGGGATCTCATCCGGGACTCCGAACAACCTTCGGTAACCATACACATTTCTCACTAACAACCCTAGCGTCACCGAACGTTAAGTGTGTAGACCCTGCGGGTTCGGAAACCATGTAGACATGACCGAGACACTCCCAGGTTAATAACCAATAGCGGGATCTGGATACCCATATTGGTTCCTACATGTTTCTCGATGATCTCATCGGATGAACCACGATGTCAAGGATTCAGGCAATCCCGTATACAGTTCCCTTTGTCTCGTCGGTATGTTACTTGCCCGAGATTCGATCGTCGGTATCTCTATACCTAGTTCAATCTCGTTACCGGCAAGTCTCTTTACTCGTTACCGTAATACATAATCCCGTGACCAACTACTTAGTCACTTTTGAGCTCATTGAGATGACGTATTACCGAGTGGGCCCGGAGATACCTCTTCGTCACACGGAGTGACAAATCCCAGTCTTGATCCATGTCAACTCAACAGACACCCTCGGAGATACCTGTAGAGCACCTTTATAGTCACCCAGTTACGTTGTGACGTTTGGTACACACAAAGCACTCCTACGGTGTCAGTGAGTTACATGATCTCATGGTCATAGGAACTTATACTTGACATGCAGAAAAAACTATAGCGATAACTGACATGATCAAAAGCTATGTTAACGTTTGGGTCTCGTCCATCACATCATTCTCCTAATGATGTGATCCCGTTATCAAATGACAACTCATGTCTATGACCTGGAAACCGCGGTCATCTTTGATCAACGAGCTAGTCCTGTAGAGGCTCACTAGGGACACAAAATCTGTCTATTCATGCACACGTGTATCTGAGTTTCCAATCAATACAGTTATAGCATGGATAATAAACGATTATCATGAACAAGGAAATATAATAATAACTCTTTTATTATTGCCTCTAGGGCATATTTCCAACATATTCGGTGGAAAAATATATGTTCATATCCTTTATGCACATTAATACCCCTCTGATTATGAACATGAATATGATTTGTGAGTAGTTATGTTTGTTCCTGAGGACATGGGAGAAGTCTTGTTATAAGTAGTCATGTGAATTTGGTATTCGTTCGATATTTTGATGAGATGTATGTTGTCTTTCCTCTGGTGGTGTTATGTGAACGTCGACTACATGACACTTCACCATTGTTTGGGCCTAGGGGGGAGGCATTGGGAAGTAATAAGTAGATGATGGGTTGCTAGAGTGATAGAAGCTTAAACCCTAGTTTATGCGTTGCTTCGTAAGGGGCTGATTTGGATCCATATGTTTCATGCTATGGTTAGGTTTACCTTAATTCTTCTTTCGTAGTTGTGGGTGCTTGCGAGGGAGGTTAATCATAAGTGGGATGCTTGTCCAAGGAAGGGCAGTACCCGAGCACCGGTCCACCCACATATCAAATTATCAAAGTAACGAACGCAAATCATATGAGAATGATGAAAACTAGCTTGACGATAATTCCCATGTGTCCTCGGGAGCGCTTCCATTTGTATAAGAGTTTGTCTAGGCTTGTCCTTCACTACAAAGATGATTGGGCCACCTTTCTGCACCTTGTTTACTTTTGCTACTTGTTACCCGTTATGAATTACCTTATCACAAAACTATCTGTTACCGATAATTTCAGTGTGCTTGCAGAGAATACCTTACTGAAAAATGCTTGTCATTTCCTTCTTCTCCTCGTTGGGTTTGACACTCTTACTTATCGAAAGGACTACGATAGATCCCCTATACTTGTGGGTCATCAAGTCACTCATGTGGTGGTGGCTCTCCTCACATGGCAATTGGTTCATCTCATCATATATGGGTGTCAGAGAGGTGTAGGTGCAAATGTCTCCAAACTCAACTCCAACCGCCTTCTCATTCATAACGCCTCCAAAGATGAATGACGTAGGAAGTGGCAAATCATCATGCTCCTCCGAGACCGAAGAGGAGGTCTCATGTGTGCTCTCGTAGCTTGACTCGGAGTAGGAGTCATATAGGGGTGCCGTATTCATGTTGTTGAAGAGGTTCATGCTCATCGCCTTGGTCGAAGGGGATGGCCCATGCTCGACCATCAGGCTTGACGGGCTTCCGAAGATGGAAGTGTCGCCCTTGCTCGTAGGTGGTCGCCTTGATGTTGAAGGTGTCAATGTAGGCGGACTCATGGGAAGTAGGTGAAGATGCCATACGTCCAAACGCGAAGATGCCTTGATAACACTTGGCAAAGATGCCAAAGTGGAGGTTGTAGCCGTAGCTCCCTCTTGGTGGTGCTTGTCCGTGGTGTTCTCTCGTGCTCAGGAAGCTTGGACTTGTTTGAAGTAGAGCTTGTTCGGACTTCTAGGTTTGCGTGTGTCAAGCATCTTCATGATGATGATGTCATTGTCGTGCTTGAGCTCGTAGAAGATGCCGTTCTTCGTTGTCACACACATGATACTTGGAGGTGACTTGCCCTTCATGACGATGTTGATGGTCGCTATGGCGGTGTGGACGTGGACGACTTGCACTTGCATCGTGTTTGCGCTCTGAAGACTTGTGACTTGAGCATCGCCTCCGTGAAGATGACGAAGGGGAAGAAGACTTGTAGTCGGCCACCATGTCTCATAGTTTATCCATGTGTTCGTCGAACTTGGTGTGCATGTAGTCCCTTTTCCTTGCTTCATTTTGGCGAATGTCGATGGCGAGTCGCTCAATGCCTTGCATTGCTCGTTATAGTCCGAAGAGTGGAGTTTTGGTGAAGTAGTTGTTCGCTGTCGTTGTCGAAGACCGGAGATGAAATGCTTTGCCTATCCATCACAAGACTCGAGAAAATGTGAGTGGAAGAAAGGAAAGAACTAGACCAATGTACCTTATCCAGTGTTGAAGATGGATCAATGATCACTCAATAATGTATTATGGAAATAGCACAATTGGTACCAGATCTTGTCAATTCTCACACCTACACAGGTAAAGCTTTTGGGGGAGCTCGGTGAGGATTGCGGCACAAAAATGTGATGCAAATTGTTAGCAAGAGTTAATAATGTTGAAAGAGATTCACAAATTCGCAAATGAAACAAGTAGACCAATAGCAATGGAATGTACACGGAAACGCACACACGAATAGATAAATGGGTTCGTGCAACCAAGGAATGAACACAAAATGTGGAATCCATGGAAAATGCTCGTGTTGCAAACTCAAGAGAGACGCTAGCACGATTGCTCAATAGGCGGATATGACACTTGTGCACAACCTATAAATGCCAAATGTATCAACTTTCTATCCCAAGTATGCTACACATGTATGATGTTCCAGTGTTTCGCACACGATAATCCAAGATGATAAATATGGTATATGATATGTAATGTGGCAATGCTATGGCTATTTTCTTACAAGCTCTTTGTTTTTCTCTTTTTTTGTTGATATGGCCACTCATGCGAATGCAAAAACCAAGATAGCAATAGTGTATATGCGGGAACAATCTTGTGACACAAGGGGTGGTACTATGATACCAAGATGACACCAATATGATATGGTATATATGCAATGGATGGTGTATATTGATGATCACTAATGTGCACAACTAACGTTGCTAGCAATACTCAAAGGCTAGTCTCGATAGGCAAGTGACGCAAAATGGGCTAGGGGTTAACAATTGAATGGGAAGAATGAATGTACAAAGATGGGATACCACAATACCAAGATGATCTCTCAAGATGATATAGAGGTTACCGTCTCGGTTAGTTGTGTGTAAGCAAGAACGGATGATGGTGAAGTCCAACTCTTGTCGAAGTTGAGCGGCGGTGTTGTCGATGTAGAACGGTCCCTAGTTAGCCGAAATACCCTAGGAAACTGAAAAACCACAAACTCAAAATCTCCAAAGGCAGAAGTCAAATAGTTGTAGCGGAATGAGGTGGTGGTTCCGAAGTTAGCACCGCGGAAGTGGTGGTGTAGGTTGATGAGAAAGTGATGCGGAGCATCCCTCAAGCATCCCCATGGACATACCTACATCTCCTATGACACCACTTGGACCAATGACAAGAGCTCGTGCAAGGGCTATCGAAGATAAGGTGAACTCGCTCCTCTCAGAAATACCACTTTCACCGCATGAGACATGGCTACTACCTAAGAGGGAAACACTATGCATGATCAGGTACTTGGATGAAGGCCTTGGTGCAGCTACACCCATTAGACAAGGTGGCGACGACGGCAAGTTCAATGACCAAGAGAAGAAACTGTCCGAAGAGCTACAGCCCCCGGACGTCCGGCCGGGAGCGGACGTCCGACGCCTGAAGAGTCACCCCAGCCCGCAAATGCCAAGCCAGATCGAGCGACAACGACCGGGCGTTCACCCCGCACCGAACGTCCGACACCTCCCAGGCTCCGGATGACCGCTATCCACCGAACGACCAACGACCGGACGTTCGGCCACCTCCGGACGCCCATAATTTCGCAACAGAAAAAAATAGCGGAAATCCGAGGACTTTCGGACGTCCGGTCCCTCATGAGCGACCGGACGTCCGGTGCCCAGCGGACGTCCGGTGCCCAGCGGACGTCCGCTACCTGTGCGCGCCAAATTCTTTCGGACCGAGGCCCATGTACCCTTTCGTAACTCTAGACTATTTATAGACCTCCTCCTCCCTTTTTTTAGGTTTAGCACTGTGATAGCTCATCTAGGCTTAGAGAATTGCTCATCCTTAGTGGTTCATCTCTACGATAGACCGCGGCCTCTATGGAGAAGATCCACACAGATTCAAGACCTCCTCCGGGAGCAGATTTAAGACCTCCTCACGGAGAAGACTATCGATACTTGTATCGTCCTTAGTTGATCGTGGATCGTGTATCACTCTTTGTGTTTTCGGATCTAGCATATGTGTGACCTAAACTTGTTGATCTGAGTGCTTTTCCTCTTGTTTCTCTCGTGTTTCCCTCATTTTCTTCGTGTTCATCCTCGGGACCCCTCCTTTTCATGAAAGATCGGCCAATTATCGGGTTCACCCCGCATCATATGGTATCAGAGACTAGGTTGATCACGAATTTGGAGTCTCCCCTTGTTTTCAAGCCTTGTTTTGTTGATTTTGTCCCAATTTCAAAAATGCCCCACAAAAATAGCCCCCAAATTTTTTCTGTTATTTGTTGATTTTGCAAAGTTTTGTTGGATTTGATCCTTGCATTTGCTTTGCCATGAGTGGATCTAGCTTTTCCCCTTCTTCTCCAAAAAATCACCCACAAATTCGGCCAATTTTGACTAATTTGGCCACTGTTTCCTCGAACCCTAACAGTTTTGCCCGAGCCCGAAATCGCCCAGGCACCGGACGACCGACAACCCACCGGATGTCCGCTGAACCCTCACGAAATTGTACTTCCTCAATTTTCTTTCCACCTTCCGCACACACTTACCCATTTCCACTTCCACATATACCCTACCACCACCACCATTGCTTAACCGTCATCAATACGATTTTACCTCATTTTGTCTTGGATCATTGGAGTTATGGTTTACCCATTTCCTTGTGTGTTTCAGCTGTCTTGGAATGGAACGACATCGACAAGACCACTTCCCAACCTTGACACGGATAGTAACATCGATGACACCTTGTATACTCAACCTTGCATTTGCATTGATAACCCCTCATCGACCACTTTGCGTAGCTTTCCCTTCGAGACTAGCCATTCGAGTTTTGTCGGGCAATGACACTTCTACACATTAGTTTTCTTCGAGCCACAACATATCATACTAGAATTCATCGTGGTATCCTATCACCATCTCTTGTGTGACAAGGTTACCATAGCATGTATGCAATTGCTATCTCAGTTTGATAAGCATCGCATAATTACTCTAGCAATAGAGCTCAAAGACAAACAGACAATCAAGCTTGTAAGAAAAAGTAAAAGATAATCAAAGAGCTTTTAAGCAAGAACCATAGCATCGCATCCAAACATATCATATCATATGGTATCATACTTGATCATCTTGGATCATCGCATAGAAACAACAAACATATAGCATACTTGGGATAGAAGTCATTGCATTTTTGCCTAGTAGGTCGTGCACAAGCCTCGTATCTGCCTATTGTGCAATCGTGCTAGCGTCTCTCTATTGTTGTGCAACAAGAACATTTCCCGCTCACCCTTGATTTGCACGACCCCATTTATCTATTTGCTCGTGTGTTTTCGTGTATCATTATAGCTATTGGTCTTCTTTTTGTCTTGGCAAATTGTGAATCATTTTCAACATCACCGAGTCTTATTAATGATTGCATACTTTGGTCCACCATCCTAACCAAGCTCCACCAAAACCTTTATTTGTGTAGGTGTGAGAGATCGACAAGATACGGTACCAATTGTGCTATTTCCACGTTATACTATTAAATGATCATTGATCCATCTTCAACTTCGGTCAAGGTACATTTGAAATAGTTCTTCCTTTCTCCAACTCACACATTATTGTTTGCAATGATGGATAGGCCAAGTACATCTATGGACCCACTATTCGACGACCCTCAAGGATCGAACAACTACGTCAACAAACTACATCTATTTGGTCTTCAATGAGCTCTACATCAAGAGAATGAATATTGTAGGGTGGAACCCTAGGGTTGGATCTTTTCACACTTGTAGGGGGAGAAGGAGCAAGAACAGAAGAACACACAAGGGAAATCACTCCTAAAAACCCAATCACACATCCACTAGAGTAGCAAACACATAGATCCACAAGAATACATAGACAATCCAAGGAAAATAGCACTAGGGTAAAGTTCTTCCCACTCCAAAGGAGATGAGGTCTTGATGATAGTCTTCTCCAAGAGGAGGTCTTGAAATCCACAGGGATTCTTCTACTACGAGATCTTGATCTCCAAAAGGAGAGGTAGATGAGCAAAGCTCTCTCAATATCTCATATAGCTTTGCTATCCCCCCTAAAGAGCTAGGTGAGGGGTACTTATAGTCTAGGGACTAAGTGTGAGAGGGGAGAGGGATACAAGGGTCAAAACAAAAAATGCATGCAGGCATACGGACATGTCCGGTTACCCGGGGTAAAGGGGTCCGGGCACCTAGAGGGAGAAGTGCCAGCTGGGGACGGGCACCCGGTGTGCGGAGGACCGGACACCCGGGTCGAGGGGAGAGGCTGCGGCCTGGTGGCTGATGGGTCGGGCACCAGGGGTCGGCTGGGCCAGCGCTCGGAGCAGGCCGGGCACCCGGGGAGGCGGAGCAGCGCCCAGGCTGCTGGGGCGGGCAACCGGGGATGGCGACCCGGGCACCTGGGTGGGGCAGAGCAGCTCCAGCTGCGGGGCCGAGCACCTGGGGCCAGTTGGCCGGGCACCGGGGGCGGCAGCTGTCGCACCTAGTAGGGGGCTGGGCACCCGACGATGTCCATGTCCGGACACCCGGGGGTGTCCAGGGCCTCCGGTCTTCCGTGCGTTGCGTGTCCATCTTCCTCCTCCCTCTCTCTCTCTCCGTAGATGTTTGGGTCTTCCTCCTAGCTTCTTCATGGGCATCTCCTTGGTACCTAAGATGCACAACGTTTTCCATTTGAGTAGGACCCAACTCTCGAGTGAATTCAAATGGAGTTCGAAGAGGAAAGAGTTAACATCGGTTTTGATAGCAAGAGCTCTTGTCATTGATCCAAGAGGTGCTTGACGAGTCATAGTAGAGTCCATGGGGATGATGTAGGGATGCTCCACATCATCTCCCCCCCCCCTTGGGGGAGATCCGTCCACGGATCATGATCTTCATCACCATGGTGTTGGAACAATGCCTTGAAGTTGAATATGATGGAGTCGCACATTGTGTACGCCTCCACATGACCTAGTTGTCTCGTGATGATACCACCTTGTGAATCCTTCAAAATGAAAGAACATGATTACCACTTGGAAAAACAAATGAGGTTAGTGGGATTGCCAAACCTATTCGTGTGGTGAGTCACCCAACAAGTATTTTCATCATTCTTATCATAAAAAAGGACAAGGGGACATGGCATTGTATGGAAGCATATGAAGCGATAAGAACCAAATGCATTAGGCTCAAGCATTGGAGACAAGTGACAATGATCAAGATATATCATGTGAAATTCATGAACATATATGTCAGCAACCCAAGAAAGCAAGTAAGAGTGGAACATGGGTGATGAAATATAGCAAGCAATCATAGTGATCAAGTCAAGCAAGCTAGTAGTGTGAAGATGCAACATACTAGAGGTAATCATGGCAATCATGGCATGTGAGCGAATAGTAGGCATGAATAATGCATATGGCATATCACAAGCGCGAAAGCAAGAAATGAGCAAAGTAGTGTGAAAGCACAAGTGCTCACTGGGTGATTTTGGTAATTAATGACAACATATCTCTTGTTGAACTAATGTTTCCATCTAGTATATTTCAGACAAGTTCAACAGATGGAGTGGCATGGACTAGAGGATGTGGAACCCCTTCAAGATATTAAGGACAAAGGACAGGCTCAAGCTCAAAGCTAAGGACTCTAAATTTTCTATTTCTGTGATCCAAGATCACATTGAGTCCATAGGAAAGCCAATACTATTAAAAGGGGATGAGGTGTTGCTCAATGGCTTGCTTGCTCATGATGCTTAGTGATATGCTCCAAAAATCCTCAACCACTTTCTCACATTCGTATATGTCCCAAACCAAAAGTCAAACTCGGCCCCACCGAAAATATCTACCCGGCGCCACCGAGTTGATTTGACATAGCCAATGCCAGAAAACCTAATCATTTCGGTCTCACCAAAAGGGATCTCGGTCTCACCGACATGGGATTGCAAACTCTCTGTTCCCTGTTGCAATATTTTCGGTCTAACCGTGATGTGGAATCGGTCCCACCGAGTCTGTAATGCAAACTCTCTGTTGCCTCTTTGTAACTTTTCGGTCTCACCAAAATGAGCGAATCGGTCCCACCGAGTTTTCTTGACCAACTCTCTGTGTGCTTATTACCAAAATCGGTCTCACCGAGTTTGTGTAATCGGTCCCACCGAGATTCCGTTATGCCCTAACACTAATGAAATCGGTCCCACCGAGTTGATCATATCGGTCACACCAAAATACCTAACGGACACATTATGAACTAAATCGGTCTTACCGAGTTCTTTCAATCGGTCCCACCGAGTTTGGTAAATTGTGTGTAACGGTTAGATTTTGTGTGGAGGCTATATATACCCCTCCACCCACCTTTCACTCATGGAGAGAGCCATCAGAACATATCTACACTTCCATCATTCATGTTCTAAGAGAGAACCACCTACTCAAGTGTTGAGATAAGGATATTCCATTCCTACCAGATGAATCTTGTTCTCTAGCCTTTCCCAAGTTGCTTTCCACTCAAATCCTTCTTCCACCATATCCAAATCTATGAGGATATGGTTGAGTGTTGGGGATACTATCACTTGAAGCATTTGAGCAAGGAGTTCATCATCAACACATTGTTTATTACCTTTTGGAGAGTGGTGTCTCCTAGATTGGTTAGGTGTCACTTGGGAGCCTCCGACAAGATTGTGGAGTTGAACCAAGGAGTTTGTAAGGGCAAGGAGATCGCCTACTTCGTGAAGATCTACCGCTAGTGAGGCAAGTCCTTCGTGGGCGATGGCCATGGTGGGATAGACAAGGTTGCTTCTTCATGGACCCTTCGTTGGTGGAGCCCTCCATGGACTCGCGCAGCCGTTACCCTTCGTGGGTTGAAGTCTCCATCAACTTGGATGTACGATAGCATCACCTATCGGAACCAAGACAAAAAACATTGTTGTCTTCACTTGCCTTTGATCCTTCTAAACTCCTCCCTTTACCTTCATATGCAATTGTTTACTTTCCGGTGCTATACTCGCATGTGTAGGTTGATTGCTTGACTTGTGCTAAGTTGCTAAAATCTACCAAGAATTAAATTTTGGGAAAAGGATAGATTTTTGCTTTAGTCAAGTGGTCAAAGCTGCATGCTTTACTTCACAATACATATACTCTCTTTTCATACATGCTTGTTGTGTATTGTGAAAGTTACACATGTGCTAAAACTTCACTCCAACATCAAGTATGTTAAAAGCTGCCACATTTCTTGCTAGAGTCTATTCACCCCCCCCCCTCTAGACACACTCTCTTCTCGATCCTTTCAATTGGTATCAGAGCATTGGTCTCCGTTGCTTTGGTTTAATCACCATTGGAGGAAGATGGATGAGTCTACGTTGGGGAGTATTAGACGTAGAGTACCTATGCTTGATGGAGAGTACTTTCAGGAATCGAAACATGAGATGCTTGAGATTTTGAAATAATATCATTTGAACAAGTACATTGATAATCCTTGCATGCCCCCCATTGATGCTTCGAATACTACTCTCAATGAGAAACTTGATATGATTCGCAATCTTAGAACTATCAATCTTATTATTAGAGGATTGCCCAAAAACATGATTGCTAGCTTACCTACTCTAGATTGTGCTTACACTATATTGCGATTTTTAGAGGAACGATGTCCAAATTATTCCTTAAAAAATCTTTATGAGATTCTCCATAAGTATATTGCCTTAAATAAGATGAGTACTAGTGATCCTAAGTTTGGTGATTGTTTGTTTGAGCTTTGTGAACTCATGCTTGCCAAAGGAGATGTTGGAATAATTAACAATATCATTTCTGAAGTCATTAGAATTCATAAAGATGAACATTGTTAGGGTCATACTTCTAATGAATCACTCTCTCTAGGTGTTGATCAATCACATGACGATGAGGAGCATGGATACTACGATGAAGATGAACTTGATGAACAAATGAAACATTTTGGTCTTATGGCGAATCTTCGTGGTTACACAGCTGGAGGAAAGGAATGGGTCCTTGATAGTGGTTGCACGGATCATATGACCGGAGATAAGTACATGTTTGATGAGCTTGCTAGAAATGATGGTCCGTGAAAGTATGTTACCTTTGGTGTCAACTCTAAGGGTAAAGTTGTTGGCCTTGGTAAGGTGGCCATATCCAATGATAGCTCAATTAAGAATGTCATGCTTGTAGAATCCCTCGAATATAATCTTCTCTCCGTGTCTAGATTGGCTGATTTTGGTTTAAATATGCTATTTACGCATGTTGATTGCCAAGTCTTCTGTAGAGATAATCACAACATGGTCTTTACTGGCATACGTAGAGGTGACCTATACATTGTTGACTTCACTAAGAAAGCCCAACCCCTCACTTGCTTAATTGCTAAACCTTCTAAAGGTTGGTTGTCGCGTAGAAGGTTAGGTCATGTCGGTATGCGATATCTTGATAAGCTAATTAAAGGTGATCATATCCTTGGTGTTAAAGATGTTATATTTGACAAGGATAGACTTTGTAGTGCTTGTCAAGCAGGAAAACTAGTTGGAGCAAGTCATCCCGTGAAGAACATCATGACAACTAGAAGACCACTTGAGCTACTTCATATGGATCTTTTTGGTCCCAATGCTTACAAAAGCCTCGGTGGTGACTCCTTTGGATTAGTCATTGTTGATGATTTTTCAAGATTTACGTGGGTGTTCTTTCTTGATGACAAATCGCAGGTCCAAAAGATCTTTAATAACTTTGCTAGAAAGGCCCAAAATCAATTTGAAGTGAAAATCAAAAAGGTTTGCAGCGACAACGGAACGGAGTTCAAGAACACAAATGTGGATACCTTTCTTGACGAAGAAGGGATTTCACATGAGTTCTCGGCTACGTACACGCCTCAACAAAATTGAGTTGTTGAGAGGAAGAACCGGACACTCATCGAGATGGCAAGGACTATGCTTGAGGAATACAAGACGCCAAGACACTTTTGGGCGGAAGCGATTGAGACAGCTTGTCATGCAACAAATCGATTGTATCTTCACAAGCTTCTCGGCAAGACGGCATACTAGCTTCTCACTGGTAACAAACCCCAAGTTGGATACATTCGACTATTCGGCTCAAAGTGCTACATTCTTGATAAGAATCATCGTTCTAAATTTTCTCCTAAATCTCATGAACGTTTCCTACTTGGTTACGGCTCAAACTCTCACACATACCGTGTCTACAACAATTTCACCCGAAAAGTTGAAGAGACGGTATATGTGAAGTTTGATGAGTCTAACGGCTCGCAAGTACAGCAATTGCCAATTGATGTAGGAGATAAAGATCCTTCAAAAGCAATCCAAGACTTGTCTATTGGCAAGATCCATCCAACGGAGGTGAAAGAGAGTACTTCGTCCGTCCATGTGGAAGCTCCTACCTCATGGCAAGGCGAACCTCAAGTTGACTTGGGGGCATCCACAAGTGGGACACGCCATGACGAAGGAAACGAGGATGTGCATCAAGGTGAACCTCATCAACATCCTTCTCCACCTCCACAAGGGGACAACAACACCAACAACAATGAAGAAGGACAAGAAGAGGAAGAAGACGATGAAGAAGATGTTCCACCTGACCCAAGCAAAAGCTTTCACGAGTTAGAGCAAGAATTTCTAGAGATCATCCCGTAGAGCAAATCTACAATGATATCCACACCGGGAGAATCACTCGCTCTAAATCTCGTTTAGCTAATTTTCGTGAACATTACTCTTTCATATCTAACCTTGAACCCATGAAGGTTGATGATGCTCTCGATGATCCAGATTGGGTGAACGCCATGCACGAAGAGCTGCACAACTTCGAGGGAAATCAAGTGTGGACATTGGTCGAAAAGCGCGACAACAACCACAACATCATCGGTACCAAATGGGTGTTTTGCAACAAGCAAGACAAAGATGGTCAAGTTGTCCGCAACAAAGCACGTCTCGTCGCCCAAGGCTACACTCAAGTCGAAGGTATGGACTACGGTGAGACATACGCCCCCGTTGCTAGACTTGAATCCATTCGCATCTTGCTTGCATATGCTAATCACCATGATATCACCTTGTACCAAATGGACATTAAAAGTACTTTTCTCAACGGTGAAATTGAGGAGGAAGTTTATGTTAAACAACCTCCCGGATTTGTTAATCCCAAGAAACCTGATCATGTATACAAACTACACAAAGCCCTCTATGGTCTTAAGCAAGCTCCTAGAGCATGGTATAAATGTTTGACCAAGTTCCTAATTGAAAAAGGTTTTGAAATTGGAAAAATAGATTCCACTCTTTTTACTAAAAGGGTTAATGGTGAATTATTTGTGTGCCAAATTTATGTTGACGATACCATATTTGGTTCTACTAACCTTCATTTTAGTGAAAGGTTTGGAAAGCTAATGTTGGAAAAGTTTGGGATGTCTATCATGAGTGAACTCAAGTTCTTTCTTGGCTTGCAAATCAAGCAAACTAAGGAGGGTACCTTTGTTTCTCAAACAAAGTACACTAAGGACTTGTTCAAGAAGTTCAACATGCAAGAATGCAAAGGTATGACTATACCCATGCCTACTAGTGGACATCTTGACTTAACTAAGGATGGGGAACCGGTTGATCAAAAGGTTTACCACTCTATGATTGGCTCATTGTTATATTTATGTGCCTCCCGTCCCGATATTATGCTAAGTGTGTGCATGTGTGCACGATACCAAGTGGCTCCTAAAGAATGTCATCTTAAGGCCGTGAAATGGATAGTGAGATACCTAATTCATACACCAAATTTTGGCATTTGGTATCCTAAGAGGTCCTCTTTTGATCTTGTTGGCTACTCCGACTCGGATTATGCCGGTGACAAAGGTTGATCGAATGTCTACTTTGGGTACTTGTCAATTTCTTGGTAGATCTCTCGTGTCTTGGTCTTCCAAGAAACAAAACTCGGTATCCTTATCCACCGCCGAAGCAGAATACATTGCCACTGGTTCATGTTGTGCTCAATTGCTTTGGATGACTCAAACTTTTAAAGACTATGGGATATGTGTGAAACATGTACCATTGCTTTGCGACAATGAAAGTGCTATTAAGATTGCTCATAATCCTGTGCGACACTCTCGAACTAAACATATTGAAGTTCATCATCATTTCATTCGAGATCATGTTGCTAAGGGTGATATAAATCTTAAACATGTTCACACCGATAAGCAATTAGTGGATACATTTACTAAACCACTTGATGAGAAAGTGTTTTGCAGGTTGAGAGGCGAATTGAACATTATTGATGCCTCAAACTTGGAGCAGGAACTCCATTCGATACATGCAAGGCATAAGCCTTTGACTAATCCTTGACTTTTCCCTTATGAACTTATGTCTTGGATATATTTGTACCCTTGCATGCTATCTAATTCTTGTAGGCACTTGGATGAATCTAAATCCATGAGATTGCAAATAACTCATATATTGAGCAATCTCTACATCACCAAGCCCCTACACCGTGGTGGTTGAAGACAAGGAAGCATGAAACCACTCAACATATCCTTCGAAAATTTCTATATATATCGAATTTCATTTGGTATCAAATTTTCATGATTGTCATTATGGATACACAAGTGTTCTTCCTTGCAAGACTAACTCATGTAGGTAGATGAACTCAAACTACAAGTGGTCCTCCCAATCCTTGATGAGCTTCATCAACCTTGAGCAACCCACACAAGTTCAACTACATGATCAAGACCAACACCACTACCCAAGGTATGCTATTCCATCTTAGAGAAGCTTTGCCGCAAGTCATGGGTCAAAGAACCTCAACAAGATGTGAATACATCAAAATGCTTAAACGAAAAATGGCAACCCCATTTTGAGCTTAAAGGATGAGTATGACCTATGATCAAGTGTCTTCACTTGACTCCTAAGTCAATATACTCTAACATAGGTGACTTTGTCGCCGACCAATTCTAGATGAAGTTCTCTAAGGTTTTTCTTGTGTTTCTTGCATTTGACACTTGCATTTTGTTTCCCTCCCTTTAACAAAACAAAAACTTCATCTAGATTTTTTCTTTTCTCTGCTTTTCTTTGCATTTTCTGCATCCAATTCATTGCAAATATTTTAGTTAATTCCTTGCAAACCTTGTGAGATCCTATTTGCCTAGCGAGCTGAAATGAAAAATTGTTCTCTCAATATTGAACTCGGATCCACCAATTTACTTCCTTCGGTCAAACCGAACCATTTCGGTGCCACCAAAGCAAATCACTCGGTGCTTCCGATTTCAATACTGAGGAGATAGTTTGATATTTGCATCCTGCATATATGTTCCAGCTCCACTCAATGATACTTTTCCTCTACCAGCATCTCATGCATATCCAGCTCTGCTTTGTGACTCAAGGATCAAACCTATTTTGACTCACACTCCAGAAGATCCCTTCTTGGAAATTGATGTCAAAGGGGGAGAGAGAGCTCACATCAAAGCTTCAGGGAGAGAGAGAGCTCAAAGCTTAGGGGAGTAAAATCACTTGCCCCAGATGCCTAGTGTTCAAGAGGAGAGTAGTTACATGTCTCTATAAAGGGAAAGACATGTCTATCTGATCTGTTTTGCTCTGATTCTGTTCCCCTACTTACTTCCATTATCCAATATAAGATTCAGGGGGAGAAAGACTGCTAGGGAAGAAAGTCTTGGAATTCATTGCATATGTTTTACCCTTGGGAACATTTATGTATTCAAGAGTAGCTAGTACTCACACTCTAAATGTTATCCCAATCTTGGTACCCTTGTGGCTCTTTTGTTATTCTGTCTAGTAGATGTACCTGTGTTATCTAACCTTGTTTACTCAGGTTCATCCCATCTTAAGTCAGCTCAAGATCACAAGGTAAGTATATGCATCACACTCATGAGCATGAAGATTTCTTGCTAATGTACATATTGTTTGCAAGAAGGAATCATGAACATGAGAATACACTTCATATATTCATATCATTTGCTCTAATGCATATAGCCAAGATACATGTAACTCTTTGCTTGCTCTGTCATGCCCATTCTTTCATATGATCTTATATTCCTCATTTACATGATTGCATACATGTAGGGGGGCCTATGCATGTTACATGTTCTTCCAAAGCTTTAATTGATATTATTCATATATTTATCTAAAGCCTTGATGTATGTTGTCATCAATTACCAAAAAGGGGGAGATTGAAAGCACAAGTGCTCCCTGGGTGATTTTGGTAATTAATGACAACATATCTCTTGTTGGACTAATGTTTCCATCCAGTATATTTCAGACAAGTTCAACAGATGGAGTGGCATGGACTAGAGGATGTGGAACCCCTTCAAGATATTAAGGACAAAGGACAGACTCAAGCTCAAAGCTAAGGACTCTACATTTTCTATTTCAGTGATCCAAGATCACATTGAGTCCATAGGAAAGCCAATACTATTAAAAGAGGATGAGGTGTTGCTTAATGGCTTGCTTGCTCATGATGCTTAGTGATATGCTCCAAAAACCCTCAACCACTTTCTCACATCCGTATATGTCCCAAACCAAAAGTCAAACTCGGCCCCACCGAAAATATCTACCCGGCGCCACCGAGTTGATTTGACATAGCCAATGCTAGAAAACCTAATCATTTCGGTCTCACCGAAAGGGATCTCGGTCTCACCGACATGGGATTGCAAACTCTCTGTTCCCTGTTGCAATATTTTCGGTCTAACCGAGATGTGGAATCGGTCCCACCGAGTCTGTAATGCAAACTCTTTGTTGCCTCTTCGTAACATTTTGGTCTCACCGAAATGAGTGAATCGGTCCCACCGAGTTTGCCTGACCAACTCTTTGTGTGCTGATTACCAAAATCGATCTCACCGAGTTTGTGTAATCGGTCCCACCAATATTACGTTATGCCCTAACCCTAATGAAATCAGTCCCACCGAGGTGATCATATCGGTCCCACTGAAATACCTAACGGTCACATTATGAACTAAATTGGTACGACCGAGTTCTTTGAATCGGTCCCACCGAGTTTGGTAAATTGTGTGTAACGGTTAGATTTTGTGTGGAGGCTATATATACCCCTCCACCCACTCTTCACACGTGGAGAGAGCCATCGGAACATATCTACACTTCCATCATTCATGTTCTAAGAGAGAACCACCTACTCAAGTGTTGAGATCAAGATATTCCATTCCTACCATATGAATCTTGTTCTCTAGCCTTTCCCAAGTTGCTTTCCACTCAAATCCTTCTTCCATCGTATCCAAATCTGTGAGGAGCTGGTTGAGTATTGGGGAGACTATCACTTGAAGCATTTGAGCAAGGAGTTCAACATCAACACACCGTTTATTACCTTTTGGAGAGTGGTGTCTCCTAGATTGGTTAGGTGTCACTTGGGAGCCTCCGACAAGATAGTGGAGTTGAACCAAGGAGTTTGTAAGGGCAAGGAGATCGCCTACTTCGTGAAGATCTACCGCTAGTGAGGCAAGTCCTTCGTGGGTGATGGCCATGGTGGGATAGACAAGGTTGCTTCTTCGTGGACCATTCGTGGGCGGAGCCCTCCGTGGACTCGCGCAGCTGTTACCCTTCGTGGGTTGAAGTCTCCATTAACTTGGATGTACGATAGCACCACCTATCGGAACCAAGACAAAAAACATCGTTGTCTTCACTTGCGTTTGATCCTTCTAAACTCCTCCATTTACCTTCATATGCAATTGTTTACTTTCCGCTGCTATACTCTTAGAATTGCATGTCTAGGTTGATTGCTTGACTTGTGCTAAGTTGCTAAAATCTGCCAAGAATTAAAATTGAGAAAAGGATAGATTTTTGCTTTAGTCAACTGGTCAAAGCTGCTTGCTTTTCTTCACAATACCTATACTCTCTTGTCATACATGCTTGTTGTGTATTGTGAAAGTTAAACATGTGCTAAAACAACACTCCAACATCAATTATGTTAAAAGCTGCCACTTTTCTTGCTAGAGTCTATTCACCCCCCCCCCCCTCTAGACACACTCTCTTCTCGATCCTCTCATAGTGTCATTGTATTGGCAAGAGGTCCTATGTAAATGGCGATGGTGCATCATGACTCTCCCAACACAAGAAGCATCAATAACATGGGGCACAAAGAAATCAATCATCATGTGTAATGCAAAGCATGGGTCACAAAAGCATGGAAAAGGCATAGGAGTGAGCATGTCATGCAAAGTGAACATGGCAAGATGGGCATAGAATGTGCAATGGAGAATAACCCATAACCATGTGAGGGTCATGTAGAAGAGATGCGCAAAGTCGTTGCACAGAGGAAATGGTTGGTGAGGCATCTCACGGGTTCCCAAGGCATGGGTGCTCTTTAGAGCTCGTTTCGTCAACTCATGGCCTTGCGAGGTTGACGAGTATTCGTGAGTACCTATGCAAAACAAACATGAAGAAAAGATCGTGTGTGCGTGGTATATGTAAACATTATCCATTTTGATGCACACATGCGTGTGGTGGTTAGCACAAAATATCCAATTCTCAAACAAATGAGATGCGTGATATAGAGACATGTCATCCATCATGAATGAATAGTTGATTTGTATAACACGATGGGGATGCAAATTGAGCATACAATTATATGGCACATCAATAGCACTATCATTCATGGGGAGCATATGGTGCGAATGATTATGAGAATCATGCAATGGATTGGGTGTCTCAAAATCTCCTAAAATGTATGAGGAAACTATGGGGGTCTCCTCATGAGCAATATTGGAAACATCATATGGAAAAAATGGACAACATCCAAAACAATGCATATCCAGGTAATCATGGCATGGCATATGATGGATATGATGAAAAGGAAGCATGTCAATATCATCACAAGAAAAACAAATGCCAATAACAATGGGCTTGTCATCTATGCCATAAGTGCAAATTGGGCTTATCTTGATGGCATATGCATAGTTACTACGATGAGATTGCAAATATGACATACGAGTGACCTCATGCATAGCATATGACAAGTCAAGCGGGTTGTCAAACATGATGTGACCTAGGTAATTGTCACAAGAAATCCTATAAAACAAGGCAGCACGACTATTAGACTCCACCTGACATGAGGTAGTCGAACTAGCATGAAGCATGACAATAGGTGGATCAACATCATGTAAGCAATCAATGTTAACATAGTCCACTAGTGGGACGAGAGCATCACCTTCACATTTGTTGCCTTTCGCATTCCACTCATGTGGAGTAGATGAGGTTAGAAAGACCAAATGGTGGTCATCATCTTCATCTTGATGGAACCATGTGGGGGTGCATTATAGTCCACCATGGCCATTGTCTTGTCCATAAGAAGGCCGAAGTCTTCGCGGATCGGCGCGTCAAC
Source organism: Secale cereale (assembly GCA_902687465.1). Classification (NCBI taxonomy): domain Eukaryota; kingdom Viridiplantae; phylum Streptophyta; class Magnoliopsida; order Poales; family Poaceae; genus Secale; species Secale cereale. The sequence continues at coordinate 497,850,381 of LR738711.1, read as the reverse complement.
ATAAATGGGGCCTAGAACCAAATGAGAAGACACAATAGAGGTAGAGGTCAAGTCATTAGTGTTGAAAGTTTCCTCACATGACCTATCAACTATCTCGCTCCCTCTATGTGGTGGCTCACTCACTCCCTCAAAATAGGTGCACTCAAACTCACATATGGTGGAGTCACTCATCTCACTCAAGTGGTGGGGGTTGTGTACCTCTTCACGCATGAATTGAGGCAACTCGTCATATATGGGGCTAGTGGTGATATCGCTCTCACTCTCAATATGGTAGAAAAAGTAACTCAAGTCATAATACGTCACCGTGGTCGAGGGGAAAATCCCATGCTCAACCATCTCATCACCGTCGTCGTGGATGAAGGCCAAAGATGGCACATCATCACTCTCACCTCCAAAGATGGAAACATCATCCTTGCTCGTCACCGTGTCATTCACCTCCAAAGCTTGGTCCTTGAATGGCTCCGTAGTAGCAGTCGTCGCCGCACCGTCTTGAAAAAGAGTCGAAGTTGACTCGACATCATCAATGTCACAAAGAGGGATGGCGGTGGAGTCAAACTTGGAAGCGTCCTCTTGGAGCTCGTTGGGCTCGAACATTGTGGTGGTACTAGCCTCATGCTCGCCGTCTTGGAGTTTGGTCTTCGAGAAGTGTGCTTGCGGTGGAGAATCCTTGGCCTTCATGAGTTCTTGTTCCGCCTTGAGAGTACCAATGTAGTTGTCGTCGAGGGACTTGTAGTTCTCGAGGAAGATAGTCTTGGAGATGTCGTTGTCCAATCCCATCATGAAGTGAAACTTCATCCAAATGGGGTCGTCCACACCGGCTCGTCGCAAGGCACTCTTCATCTCCTGGAAGTACACGTCAATGGACTTGGATCCTTGTATGGTGTTCTCCAATTGGCGTAGAAGTTGTTCCGTGTAGGTGGGAGGCACGAACTCTCGCTTCATAGCTTTCATCGTCTTGGGCCAACTCATGTCGTAGCTCTCCGAAGGTGTGTGAAGCCACCATGTGGATGCGTAGTCGTGGAAGTTCCTTGTGGTGCACTTCACTTGATCTTCGGGAGGACTTGAAGTAGCGTGAGGTAGTTGTCCAGCAAGCGCTCCCACTCAAGATACTCCTTGGGTTCTTGAGTCCCATAGAAAGGAATCGCGTGGTCGTTGTCGAGGTCATAGTAGCCCCTGAAGTCGTGGACTTGAGCTTGGGGAGCTTCTCTTGAGGTGCGGGTCAGCGAAGATACCGCAAGTCCAAAGGCGAAGATTCCTTGTAGTCGCTCGGCGAAGATGCCAAGGTAGATGGTGAAGTCAGAGAGCGGTTGTTGGTGTTGAGCTCTTGACATTCACGTTCTTGTCGGTGATGCCGTCGATGCCGATGTGATCTAGTCATGGCATCGAACTCGTCGTTGTTGTCGTAGACCGAAGTAGATGTGCTTTGCCTATCCATCACAAGACTCAAGGAAAAGTGAGTAGGAAAATGAGAAGACAATACCAAAGTTACCTTTTCAAAGATTGAAAAAATGTATCAAGTATCACTCAATGTGATGCTACAATAGTAGAATTGGTACCGGCTTTGTTTCTCACACCTACACAAGTAAAGCTAACGGAGGAGATTGGTTAGGATATGGCCACAAAATTTCAAGCAAATGTTAGTCAAGATATCGAAAATGTTGAGAGGGTTCACAAAATTGGAAGTAAAGCGAATAGAACAATAGCAAAGAATGGCACACGGAAACACACACACGGATAGTTAAATGGGGTCGTGCAACCAAGGAATGACCTCAAAATGTGGAATCCACAGAGAACTCTCGTGTTGCACAACTCTAGAGAGACGCTAGCATGATTTCTCAATAGGGGGATATGACACTTGTGCACAACCTATGAGATGCAAAATGTATCAACTTTCTATCCCAAGTATGTTTTATGTGTATGATGTTCCGGTGTTTCACACACGATGATCCAAGATGATCAATATGGTAGTATGGTATGCACTGTGGTGATGCTATGGCTATTGCTTATAAGCTCTTTGTTTTCTTCTTTTGCTTAAAAGCTTTTTTTTATATGGCCACTTACGCGAAATGCACAAACCAAGATAGCAATTTTGTATATGCGGGAACAATCTTGTGACACAAGGGATGGTACTATGATACCGAGATGATACCAATATGATATGGTATGTGTCGGTGTACAAAAGTAGGGGTCCTTTTGCACCCCTTTACTTGTGCACGGGCAGTTGAAGCCGTGCCTACAGCCACGCTTGGCGGAGCAGGAGAAGGAAAGCACGAGGCTGCCAAGGCAACTCTCAAGCCAGAGACATGAAGGATAGAGGGGCAAGGTGGACTCCTCCCAGGGCAACGCCCTTGCCGGGGCGGCCTACGTGACCCCGGCAAGAGCCTTGCCGGGGGCAGCTCGCCCAAACACCGGTAAAGCCACCACCTTTGGGTCTGAGAGCTCTCACACCATCGACAACGTCAAGGCCAAGATTCAAGGGGCACCTGCACAGTGGCATGCAGATTCTTGTAGGGCCAAGGGGCCTGAAATCCTAGACAAGGGACCGGAAGACGAAGACCACCAACGAGAGCCTTGCCAGCAACGACCAAACACCCCCGACAAGATCCTTGCCGGGGACGGCCACAAGACCCCGGCAAGACTCCTTGTGTGGGGCGTCTGTGGGGCCACAGCCAGGCCCGCGCCCGCCAAGGTTTCGCCGCCCCGCGGCCACTCCTACGCGACGACCAACTCGCCAACTGGACAAGCACCTGCGTGGCAGCATGCGGCTCCTAAGCCAAGTACAAGCACCTGCGTGGTGGCATGCAGATCTTCGTGAAGACCCTGCCACCACAGCAGCTAGCAGCCAGCGTGGCGCCGCATGCCTCGTCAGCCTGGACGCGTGTCGGAGCGAGGTGAGGCGGCAATGGGCGGGACAAGCTTCCTTTCCATCCCCAATAAAGCTAGGGGACACATAGGCAGCGCATTAAATGCGTTTGTCCTAAGATGACAGGAGATAACCTTGTACACTGTAGTAACTTGACACCTCCTGTGTGTCGTTGTGGCAACCCCTTTGACATATAAAAGGAGGCCCAAGGCATACTGAGGGGGGGATTCGGACTTTTTGGACAGGTATGCATAGAGGCCAGTACAGGAGCTGAAGAACACCAAATATACACAGACAAGCAGGACTAGGGTTTTACGCATCATCTTGCGGCCCGAACCAGGGTAAAAATTCCCACGGGTTGATCGTCTAGACCTGCTCTTTGCACAGCTCTACGCCCCGCAACCGTAGCAAAAGGGGTCCCCGGGATCCCATAGGTGCCGTTTCCCCGACATCTTTGGCGCGCCAGGTAGGGGGCGCTAGGTTGTGAAAATCTGGTCTATGAGTTAGCACACCTTCTCCTTCATCACGATGGCTCCCAAGACGAAGGGGATCGCGGCGATCGGCCCATCTGGGGCCGCACCGCCCGTGCTAGCACGGACGGGCGATGGGATGGCTGTGGATGGTGGCGGAGGCGCGACCCGCGAGCTTCCACGACACTCCGACCATTAGAGCTAGGCGAGCGGTGTCGTTCGTGCCCAAGACGACGAGCCACACGCCGTTGGGTCTAAGAGCATCACCGTGCTACCCACGGGCGGCGCTGCAACATCCAGGACACCTCCGCCGGCGCCCACTCTGCGGTCTTCTCAGCTCATACATGGCGAGAAAAACCACGACGTCGGTGCCTCCGGGCACCGCCGGGGAAAGAGCCCTTTTCGTCACCCTCAAGATGCATCGGGCTAGCATGCACGTGCGGACGCTGGCGGTAGCGGCGTGCGGCAGCGGGACCATGACAGAGCTCCTTCTAACATGGTTAGAAGTCAGAGCGCGTCGTGGTCCACGCAGCTTTCACTGCCACCTACACCAGCAGAAGCGTTGGCGCGCGCAACTGCTCCTCGACTTTCCTTCCGCCATATAGAATCTTGACGAGTGGAGAGCCACTATCCGGAGCCTCATCAGCTTCGCCAATAGAGATGAACCGCAGACAGCGGGACCCTCGCACCGGCGCTCTGGTGAGCGGACGCACACTGGTGGTGGGAGAACCGGAGCGGCTGCTACCATGGTGCACTCTCCTCCTCCACGCCAGCAACAGCAGCCGCCGGCTCGTCGGGCCGACGCTCGTGACAACTTTTCCACGGCGTCGTCCGACCCACGAGCCCACCACGACCAACCTCAAGTCCTTCGGGAGCGAGCCCAGGAAGATGCTTGCACCACTATCGAGCAACGGTGGGAAGCGCGCCATCAATCAGATAGGCATGCAGGGCCTACTGTGGACCACCTGGCACCGATGGCCCCTGGCAATTTACCCTACGAGGTGGGTTGCCCTGCCCGTGGGTTCGGTTTCTTCCTGGTCGGACCTATGCCACGAGTTTGTTTGCGCCTTCACCAGGGGCCACCAAGCTCCTGGCCAGGAAAGCGACTTGCATGTCATCCCCCAGAAGGATGGCGAAACCCTGCGCAAATACATACAAAGGTTCAGTCGTGTGTAGTACAACATCCCGGACGTTCACTCCGCCACCGACATTAGTACATTCCGTCAGAATGTGCACAACTGCAAGATGCATGAGGAGCTGGCAATGAACAAGCCTAAAGATGTAGTCGAGCTCTATGTTCTGGCTGATAGATGTGCTCGGGCTGAAGAGGGAAGGAAGTACCCCGGCAAAGACACCGGCGCGGAAACCGACTCCTCGGACGGAGACACTGTCGCCCAGCAAAGAAGGGCCGACGCCGCAACCGGAAGCGAAAGGGCAAGGCTATACTTGCCGTAGAGGGATCCCACGACCCCGGTGCCGCCAAAAGGGCCAAGGCTGACGACCCCGGCAAGGAAGTTGTCGGGTGCACCGCTTGCCGGGCCATGGCGGCCGCCGACAAGCCAGGAGGCTCCGGCAAGCAGTACTGCAAGATTCATTGCACCAAGGGCCATGACCTCCAAAATTGCCTGCAGGTCGAGCTGCTCGCAGAGAAGCAGAAGGCCGAGTATGAGAGGCGTGACAAGGAGAAAGGCCCAAACAGTTCTGAGGCACTCGGCAAGGAGCATAGTGGCCGAGGTGGTCACCACAGCCAAGACAACCTACCAGAAAGGCCCTCCTCGGGCCGCAACAAGAGAGAGGAAGATGATGATCATGGTGAAGATGACGAGTCCAGCGAGCATGAGTTCCAGAAAGCTACAGAGGCCATGTGCGTCGACGGTGGCGCCTCGCTGCATACCTCTCACCGCCAACTAAAACAGTGGGTGCGTGATGTCACTGCAGTGGAGCCATCGTTCGACGCCCAGAAGCCATTGAAGGGGTCCAGTACGCCTATCATTTTTTACGTCGAGGATCACCCTGACCGTACAACTGCGGTCGGGTGTTTTCCATTGTTGATTTCACCAACAATACGCAACCTCAAGGTGACAAAAGTGCTAGTTGATGGCGGGGCCGGTCTGAACCTAATCTCGCCCGCTGTGATCAAGAGGCTACAAATCCCCGATGGAGACCTCGAAGAGACGGGCATATTTCAAGGGGTCAACCTGGGGAGGAGTTAGCTGAAAGGAAAGATCGTTTTGTCCATTACATTCGGGGGCGAGCTGAATTATAGGACGGAGAGGATTGTCTTCGACGTTGCCAAGATCCCCTTGCCCTATAATGGGATCCTTGGCCGCCCAGCGCTGGCCAAGTTTATGGCGGCCTCACACTACGCCTACAACATGTTGAAGATGCCTGGCCCAATAAGCATCATCATCGTCCCCTCCGACAAGAAAGACACACTCATCTGCGCCTACCAGCTCTATCGAGAGGCGGTTGCCGCAGACGCCACCGAGGCACTAGCTCCTACCACTGAGACTCCGAGAGAGAGGAAAACCGGCAAGACCTTTGTCTCTGCCGGCAAGGCCCCTCCCGGCAAGGTTTTTTCGGACCCCAGCAAGAGCTCCTGCACCCCCTCCGGCAAACACGCCTCTTCGGTGCGCTGCATTCGCATTGGGGGCGTGTCGGAGAGCTCTGCCAGTGGGAGCAAGAGGTCCAAGGCGGCCCCACCAGACACCAAGAAGGTCCCCATCAGGGAGGATGGCACGGGTGGGGCTTTTACCATAAGCTCCACCCTCGACAACAAATAGGAAGATGTGCTCGTCACCTTCCTGTGGGAGAATGTCGATGTGTTTGCATGGCGAGCTTCCAACATCCCCGGCGTTCACGGGGAGGTGATTGAGCACGATCTTGTTGTCTATCCCCATGCGCGGCCCATCAAGTAGAAGGTCGGGAAGGAAGCGTTGGAGCGCCAAGAGTTCATCATCGAGGAGATCAGGAAGTTGGAGGCGGCAGGCTTAGTCAGGGGAGTCCTCCACCCCACGTGGTTGGCCAATCCGGTAGTAGTGCGTATGGCAAATGAGAAATGGAGGCTATGTATCGACTATACGGATATCAATAAAGCCCGTCCGAAGGACCCTTTCCCTTTTCCGCGCATTGACCAGATAGTGGACTCCACTGCTGGGTGCGACCTGCTGTCATTCCTCAACGCCTACTCAGGGTACCACCGGATCTTCATGATGGAGGAAGATGAAGAGAAAACAACGTTCATCACCCCATGTGGCACGTACTTCTTTGTACGGATGCCTTTCAGGTTGAAAAGCATTGGTTCGACATTTGCCCGAGTAGTCCAAATCGGTTTTGAGCCCCAGCTGCATAGAAATAAGGAAGCCTATATGGATGATATAGCGGTCAAAACCAAGAACAAGGCCACACTCATACAAGATCTAGAGGTGACATTTGCAAACTTGCGCAAGATCAACCTCAAGCTCAACCCAAAGAAGTGTGTGTTCGGTGTCCCATCCGGCAAACTCCTTGGGTTCTTCGTGTCTCAACACGGAATCGAAGCAAACCCCGACAAGATCAAAGTGATTAAGCAGATTGAGGCGCCAAAACGAATCAAGGACGCCCGTAAGCTCACCGGCTGCGTTGTTGCACTAAGTAGGTTCATCTCCAAATCTGCTGAGCGCGCCCTCCCTTTTTCAAAATTTTGAAAAAGGCGGGTCCAACGAAATGGACTCCGGAGGCAAAGGCAGCGCTGCAAGATTTGAAGAGATACCTCTCCTCCATGCCAACACTAGTCGCGCCTAAACCGCAAGAGCCATTGCTGCTATATCTAGCGGCAACGAATCAAGTGGTCAATGATGCGCTAGTGGTGCAAAGGGAGTTTGAGGAAGAGGCAGCGATGGCGGCGGATTCAGCGGATGATGGACCAGAGCCCTCCCCGGCAGGGCCCGACGCCGGCAAGGCGGGGCCCCCGGCAAGGCTTGGTCCCGGCAAGACAGAGTCTGCGCAAGAAGGTGAAGTTGGCCAGAAGAAGAAGATGGTGCAGCACCCGGTCTATTTTGTCAGTCCCCTCTTGCAGGGGGCTAGATCAAGGTATTCCGGTATGCAGAAGCTACTTTTCGGCCTCCTTGTGGCCTCAAGGAAACTGCGCCACTATTTCCAAGCACATGATATCACTGTCGTCACTTGCCTCCCTTTGCAACGGATCTTGCACAACCCAGATGCAACTGGGAGGATTGTGGAGTGCGCGTTGGAACTGTCAAGCTTTGGCCTCAAGTTTGAAAGTACCTCAACCATCAAGAGCCGAGCCTTGGCAGAGTTCATCATAGAATGGACCTCAATGCCCGACAAAGAGGTTCAGGAAATCACCCTTCCAGGCAACGAGACGAGCCGGGGTTGGATTATGTACTTTGATGGAGCTTTCTCACTGCAAGGTGCTGGTGCCGGTGTGCTGCTCGTCGCACCCACGGGGGAGTGCCTCAAGTACATAGTCCAAATGTGCTTCCCCCGGGAACAATCAACAAACAACACTGCAGAGTATGAGGGATTGTTTGCTGGTCTTTGGATCGTGGCAGACCTCAGAATCAGGAAGCTTATCGTCAGGGGTGATTCACAACTTGTCGTCAGGCAAGTTAACAAAGATTACTAGAGCCTGTTGATGGAGGCCTATGTGGATGAGGTGGGGAAGTTGGAGGAGCGCTTAGACGGTTTGCATGAAGAGCATGTTCCCTGGGCAGAGAACAGCATTGCCGACAACTTGTCCAAATGCGCTGCCATCAAGCTACCTGTGGAACCGGGTACCTTTGTGGTTCAATTAACCCAACTATCTGTTGAACCATCTGCAGGGCAGAACAAACGAAGGAAGGTGGGCCCCGGCAAGTACTTTACCGCTGAGCTCCCAGGAGCCGCCGGCAAGGACGTTGCCGGGTACCCCAAGCTTACTGGGGAGCAGCAACCTCCGGCAGGGGCCCATGCCCCGATTATAGTCGCGGCCACCCACATGGCCGAAGGTGAGCCTTTGGTCCTTGCCGTCGAGTCCCAGGCTCCAGCATGGGCACAGCACACCGTCCGTTTCCTCGGAACAGGAAACTCCCTGAGGAACAAGAAGAGGCAGAGAAAGTAGCCCGTGGGTCCGGCATGTACCAGTTTGTGGATAATTCCCTATACAGAAGGAGACCGAATAGCGTGATATTGAAGTGCATTCCTCGGGAGGACGGACTGGAGGTGTTGGTAGAGATACACGGAGGCATGTGTGGCTCCCACATAGGGTCAAGAGCCCTTGCCGGTAAGGCATTCTGGCAAGGCTTTTTCTGGCCCACTGCCCTCCAGGATGCAACTGCACTAGTAACCAAATGTGAAGCGTGCCAGTTCCATCAACCAGCTCAAGCTCTTCAGACGATCCCTCTTTCCTGGCCATTTTCGGTCTGGGGGCTCGACATACTGGGCCCCTTTCCCCACGCCGTCGGGAGCTTTGAGTACTTGTACATCGTGATCGACAAGTTCACAAAGTGGTTCGAAGTGGAGCCAGTGAGGAAGGTGACAGCGCAATCAACTGTCAAGTTCTTCAAGGGACTAGTCTGTCGTTTTGGTCTGCCAAACAGAGTCATCACCGACAACGGCACACAGTTCACGAGCCACTCCTTCAAGCAGTACATCCAAGACCTCGGTAGCAAGGTTCGTTTTGCTTCTATTGCTCATCTAGAAGTAACGGCTAAGCTGAGAGGGCGAACGGAGAGGTAATTGCGAGGTCTCAAAACCAGGCCTTTCGACAGGCTACACAAGTGCGGAAGATGCTGGGTTGATGAGTTGCCAATGCTTCTTTGGTCAATCAGGACGACACAAAATCGAGCCACTGGCCAGACACCCTTTGCCCTGGTATACGGGGCAGAAGCAGTTCTCCCCATGGAACTCATATACGGGTCACCTCGAGTGCAAGCTTACGATGAGCTTGAGAAAGAGCAGCTACGCCAAGAGGATGCAACGCTCCTTGAGGAAGATCGTCTTCAGGCTGCTGTGTGAGCCGCTCGCTACCAGCAAGCCTTCCGCTGCTATCATAGCTGCAAAGTTCATGCCAGAAGCCTTGAGGAAGGCAACCTTGTTCTTCGGTGGATCCAATCCGCCAAGAATTCAAACAAGTTGAAGCCAAAGTGGGAAGGCCCTTATCGGGTAATACGAGTCACCAGGCTCGGCGCAGTAAGCCTGGAGACCGAAGATGGCATTCCGGTGAGCAATTCCTGGAATATCGAATATCTTCGCAAGTTTTACCCCCCTAAGGTGCGGTTGCCGGGAGCGCCAGCAACCCCCCTTCTGTACTAGCCTTGCCGGCAAGGCATGTAACCCTTGCAGTCAGGAAAAAGGAACCCTTTAGTATGTACAGTTTCCCGTTGATTGCCATGTTTATATATACGCGTATATACATGCTTGTCCAGGGTATTGTACTACTTTTTGATTCCATCAAGTTTTAATGGACCGCCAAGGCTCCATGCTCCTGTCCTCTCCTCTCCCCAGCCACGGCAAGGATACTCGATACCACCAAGGACCCGGCTTCGGCAAGAAGTTGGAGGGACCGCCCGGCAAAACAAACAGGTAAAGTTCACCTCTTGCATGTTCATGTTTGTGACATGTGGCTTGTGCATTAGAAAACCCTGTCGCTCTCTTTTATACTCGGGTGCTCCCGTCCCTGACCAGAACGCTGCTTCGGTCAGGGCGGTTACACTGCCCATTACTAAAAGAGGGTTGGCGGGGGGCTGGACCCTATGTCTGCAACCCGGCAGATGTGATGCTCCGGTAGGCACAGAGGGCAGGGAAGCTTGCCGACGAAACTCGTTTATTTGCGTTAAAGGGGCATTTCGCCTCTGGATGGACGTATACATGCACGAGTCCCCGCAAGGCCTGTCTTTATCATTAACATGCTGATACGAGTATAGATGTTACAGAACACATGCTGACACGAGTACAGATGTTACAGATTACATTTTTTAGAAATTAAGATTCGGCAAGTGCCTACATGCTAAAAGAAAGATAAATGCCTCGCAATCTCCATTCTTGTCCCATTCCTCCCAGGTGTCGCGGGTGAAGGCAAGGGAAGTGCAACGGACGCACCCATGGAGAGCATGGTGAGGGCGACCCTCGACGAGACACGTGGCTGAGGGTGGAGGGCAGTTGTCGGATTACGGGCTCCGCAAACCCAAGAAGTTCGAACACAGGGGCGTGAACGAAGATCTCTCCCACTCACGTCTACCTAACGTCTCGCCCTCGTCGGATGAAGAGATTCAAGCGAACAAGAAGTAAAGCACACACGAATTCACCCAGGTTCAGGCCACCTTGCGGTGTAAAGCCCTACTTCCTGCTTCGGTGGATTAGCCTCGGGAGGGCTTGAATATGAATGAGTACAGTGGTTCCTGAGCTCAGGGGGAGAGCTCAGGAGGGTCGGGAGGCAAGGGTTCTTGCTTCTTTGTGTGAGGGTGGAGTCTCTGGATCTGATCAGAATGCCTCCATAGTGGAGACCCTAGCTACTTATATAGGTGGCCAGGGTCCTCTTCCCCCGAAATATTTAGGCGGGCAGGGATCCCACAACGGCCATTTTGAGCGGGAACACAAGGACGTTCCCATCCTGACAAAAGCGGTCTTCTCCTGCAAAGGGTTGAGACGATGATGCGGTGGTGGGCTCGGTGGTGGCATCCTCCCTGTCATCCTTGCGGTCTTTGGTCTTGTTGCACCAATGGGGAAACCTTTGTCCCGCTCCTTGGGAACCTGCGCCTGCGCTGTCTCCTTTGCACCAAAATGGCAACTGCGCCGCTGGCATGCGCTGGCACCCGATGGCATGGTGCATCACTGCTCGCGTCACTGCCTCCACCTGAGGCTGGCTTGGCCTTGGATTCTCCGCCCCTTCGGACCAACCTAGGCGAGGCCGCTCCTGAGGGGGTCTTGACTTCGTTCTCCTCGCGAGGTCTAGCCCCCTCGCGAGGGTCCTGAGCAGCTGGTCGATCAGCTGGGCCGTACCAGGCCGTAGTAGGAGCGCGTCGCGGCCCGCATACAGGCAAGTCTGGGTACCCTGGTTCCTAGGACGCCGACAGTAGCCTCTGGGCTCAAGGCGCGCGTGGAGTTGGCTTCGAGGCGATGCCTTAGTCGAGGACGAAGCGTCGCGGGACCCAAAAGGCTGCGGGCCACGCTGGCGCATGACGGTTGGATGGGACGTGGGCGACTCTGCTTCCCACGCAGTCTCGGCAACCGTGTAACTTGAGAAAAGGGGGTGTCTTCGCTGCAGAGGGGTTATCGCCTCCTTTCCTTCCTGCCCAGATCCCCTTCTCCTTCGCCTCTGGCCTCCCCAAATCGCATGCATCCTCCGGCACCTCCTGCAATGGCGAAGAAAAGCAAGGGTGCCGCGCAGGCGTCCGGATCTGCTTCCTCCCTCGAGGTGGCGCTCGAGGAGTCCACCATCACCAAGGAGGGGGACTACTCGGAGGTCCAGTCTTTCTTGTCGAGCATCCACAACGAGCATGGCCCAACAAAAATTTGGGTTGGGTCCACCGCGGCGCGGATCTTTCCGAAGTCTTGCTACCCCTTTTTCCTCCACAGCTCCGTCGGGCTCGTGCCGCCCTTATCGGAGTTCTTCTACACCATCCTGAACCACTACCAGGTGCACGACCTCCACATCTAGCCTCGCTCCATCTTCCTCCTGTCGCTCTTCGCCTTTTACTGTGAGGCGTGTGTGGGGGTGAGACCGACTGTCCCCCTCTTCCGCCACTTCTTCTCCATGCGGCGGTACGACGAGGGTCCGTGCTCGGGCTGTGTCTCCTTCGTCTTCCAGCACCAGGGCTGTAGGCTGATGACAGCCGGGAAGAAGATAGACACCCACCAGAAGAGGTGGGTCTATCTGGATGCCCAGCGCATTCACCCGCTGCTGGCGCTACCTACTGCCCGTGGCTGCTCCACCCACGGTCGACGTGTCCTCCGGTGTCGAGGAGGGGAGCGACGTGGAGGACTCGGAGGAGACCCTGGGCGAGGAGGACTGGGTTGACGAGGAGGACACCTCCGAGGCGTCCGCTGAGGAAGTGGCACCAGGCAGTTGCTGCCGGACGGCCCCAGGCAACCACTCCGCGTCGATCTGGGTGCGCTGCGTCCGGGGGAGCAATGCGGCGACCCCGCCGAGGAGCGCCGTGCCAGCAAAACCGGTGACCGCAGCCGCGCCCAAGTCCGTGGCCTCGCGCCTTGCCAGCATCTAGACTGCCGGCATGCCCGTAGCACCAGCGGCCGCGGCCAACCTACTGATGAAGAGGAGGGCACGCCTCGCCTTCGATGAGTAAGTGTGCAATCTCCTGTTATTCCTTGGTCGCTGTCTTCCTGACGTACTTCTCTTGGCGCAGCAGCCTGGGTGACGCGATGAAGAAGGCGAAGGGGTAGGTCACGTCGCAGTACCCCGCTCCACCTGCCGCTGTTGTCAACGTGGAGAAGGGTGCCACAGCTTTGTGCGCCTCGGCTAGCCGGGCCACCGAGCACGCGGTGGCGGCGTCACCTAAGGGCGTCGTCGCTGTTTGTGAGGCCGCGGCGGCTCCTGCTCCGGCTGCTCCAGCGAGGGGAGCCAGAGCCCCCGAGCCCCTGGTCGAGCAGCCGATCTCGATGACACCCATCCGCAAGCTGATGCAGCCTGGCCCTGAGATCTTGGAAGCCGCTTCCGCTGCGCTGGGTCGGCTCCGTGCCGAACTTCAGGGTGGTGATGGCCGCGCGATGGAAGTACGCCTGGGCCTGATCTCTGGGCGGCCCTGGCAGATGAGTCTGCGCGGGCCTCCTTGAGCCAGGCCTCAACGGTCGCTGCCAAGGGTCAAGAGGAAGCCGCGGCAGCCACGCGGGCACGCGATGCCACGCGAGCCGATGCAGCGTCCTCCGAGAAGCGCTGCCACAAGGTGGAGAGCAAGCTGGAGGCCCTTCGCGAGGAAGGCACCAGGCGCGCCCTGGAGCTCGAAAGGTTGGAGAAGGATCTCAAGGCACAGAAGGCTGAGATGTCCCAGCTGCAGCAGGAGCAGCTCGCTGATCGCGCGAGCCTGGAGAAGCTAAAGGCCGAGGCCGAGCAGGCCAAGGCGACCCAGGCTGCGCGTGAGAAGGAAGACACCCTTGCGGCCTCGACAGCGGTGAGTTGCGAGGCCCTCGCCGCCTTCGAGCTCGAGGCCCGTCCAGATGAGAGAAATGCCAGTGCCTTGGGGAGGCGTAAGGGCTCGCTTGAATTTGAAGAACTTGGTATTATTGTAATAGCTAGACTTGAACTTGATGATTTCCGTGCTTGCTTCCTTTCATGTTTGCTTAGGTGCTCTGCATTGGCAGGGCCCAACCCCGCGCATACCTTGATCGCCATTGAGCCCTCCGGGTGACCGCAGTTATCATAATAACTAGACTCAAGGAATGAGGGGCTACGTGGCTATTGAGGGCCCTGGGTCACGATGCCCAGGGGTCCCCCTTGACGTTCAAGCGATCCCATTTGCGTTGTGCGTCGGCAGGGCCCAGCCCCGCGCATACCTCGACCGCTGTTGAGCACCGGGCTCAAGGAGTGAGGGGCTACGTGACTTGTGAGGCCCCTGGGTCGCGATGCCCAGGGGTCCCCCTTGATGTACGAATGGCTCTCATGAGGGAGAACGATCACCATACCTTGCTCACGAGCCATCGCCTAGGGTGGGGGCGCGAGAAAGCCAGGTGTCTGGGCACCTGGTAGGGTGGCGTCTGCCAGGCGTGACCTGAGCATAGCCCCCGTGCCTAGCCCCCCTCACGACACCTATCCAAGGAGAAGCTGTGAGCGTCGTGAGCTGAAAAGCTCCCTGAGGTTGGTGCAACCGCTGGGGGCGCCCTCAGTTGTTTATAACTAGCGCGGATCATAGAGCTACCACACTTGCGCGGAGTGTGGGCATAACTGCGCCTTGGTCGTAGCGGCTAGCGCGGAGCTTGGTGCTTCCACTGGTTCGTGGGCAAAACCGCTCCTCAGTTGGTTCTGCCTGCGCGGAGCATGGCACTTCCACTGGACCGTGGGAGGGAGCCTCCCACCGGGAGAGACTCCGGGGCGTGTACATCCCCGTCCTGACATGTGTCTTGCACAGCAGGATAGCCAAGGTATATATGGGCCCTCCTCAGGATGAGCTGAGCGACTCTGAGGAAGTTCTCATGAGCTTACGCATCACTCATGAGACCCTACCCTGAGGCGGGTTGCGCCTGAGTCTTCTTCTGCAAAATGTGAAAAGAGATGCATTGTGTCGACCTGCGCCGGGTGCATATCTAGAGGGCATCGCATGAGAAGGCCGCAGCACCAACGACCCCAGGAGGTGACGTTAGCGGGACCGACCCATAAGACAGAGCTCAGATGCTGGATTTATCGACGCTGCAGGGACGGACCCAAGCACAGACACAGTGCCCAGTCTTCTCATGCAACCGTCCAAAAGAAAAACAACCGGCACGCGGTTCCCGTGTGAGCGAGGCACCTACCACGGGCCCCCACTTACCCATCCAAGATTAGCCCATGCGAGAACAAGGCACCAAGGACCACGGGAGGTGACGTTACGGGAATGGCTCGCGAGATAGAGCTCAGCCCTTGGATTTAGCGACGCTGCGGGGACGGACCCGAGCACAGACGTCGTGCCAGTCCTTAATAATGGGGCGGTCGCGAGTGGGCTCGCAGGGCTAATGACCTTAGTGGCGGTGAGAACACCGAGCATATAGATAATGCAAATAGGAAGAAGCAACTAGCTTTGATTTATGCGCAAAAGAGATAGCTGCGGGGGGTGAGCCCCGAGCAGCTCGAGGATGATGCAGCCCGTTGGGCGCCCTCGATTGAATACCTGAGACATCACCTGACACTTGTCGAAGAAGAGTTGGGGTAGCTAAAGACGCGAGCCATGTGAGTCGCCCCTGAGGATCGTCAGGCTCCTGAGGCCCAGGGGCTCCGGAGGCCCTCAGTGGTGATGGGGGTCCAGCTCCCGCTCCGTCTGGACCGCCCGCCACTGACCCTCCCAAGCCCCCAAAGCCTGCCGCACAAGGCACTGGAACATGGTGGCTGCGTTGCGGAAGCCGAAGAGCGTGCGAATGTAGCTGCAGGGGAGAGCCCTCCTCTAGCCGACTGCCGTCGGCCAGAAGGGCTCCAAAGAAGCGGCTCGGTTGAGGCATGCGACATTGATGCAGACGCGGAAGTGGTTGCTTGGGTTGCGGGTAGGTGAGATTGGTATCGTGCGGTTGCGCCCACTGCATATGAGGCTTGCGTACTGAAGTTCCTCGGTAACCTGGTCGATGAAGTCTTGAGCCCCCAGCGCTGTACGGCCAACGCTGGGCTCACAAAAATGGGCATCGAGACACGACTGCAGGTGGTGCCCGAACACCTCTTGAGACGCTGGTCATACTAGAGACGCTCCAGAGGAGAGCCCTTGAGCCCGTCCTGAGAGGGGCGTCGGGCGCACCTCCCTATGCGAGGGGGGAGGGCACCCCGTCGGCAAGCGCGGGTCCTGAGAAAGGGCCGTCAGGAGCCTCCGTGTCCTGAGGTCCATCGGCAGGCAGGTTCTTCTTCTTGTTGGGGGTGGTCTGTAGGGCGACGATGGCTCCACCTTCGTCGGGGCTCTCGGTCGCCGCGGTCTGGTAGGCGCGCTCCAGGGAACGCACTGCTTCCTTCTCGTAGGAGGCGATTGTGATGACTTTGCCACTCCCGGGCATCTTGACGATGTTGTAGCCGTGATGGGTCACCGCCATGAACTTGGCGAGGGCAGGATACCCAAGGATGGCATTGTATGGGAGGTGGATGTTGGCGATGTCGAAGTCGATGAGCTCGGTGTGATAGTTGTCGCGATCACCGAAGGTGAAGGGGAGGCGGACCTGCCCCATTGGGAGTGTGGAGCCATCCGTGACTCCATAGAATGGCTTGGTCGGGTGGAGCTGATCGTAGGGGACCTGGAGCGTCTCAAAGGTCTGGACAGAGAGGACGTTGAGCCCTGCTTCGCCGTCGATGAGGGTCTTGGTCACGAGGACGTTGCTGATGGTCGGGGTGCAGAGCATCGGGAGAGCGCCTGGGGCTGCGGTGCACTTGAGCTGGTCCTTGGGGTCGAAGGCAATGACCTGCTTGGTCCACCTGAGGTTGCGCGCGACGTCAGGCCTGAGAAGCGCCGCGTTGACCTCGCGGGCGAACTACTTGAATATGCGGTGGGAAGCCAGAGCATGGACTCCTCCCAAGATGCATGCAACCGCACGTGGCTCCTGAAAGCCCCCAGCTCCATCTCACTGGCGGTCGTCGTCGTTCCTTCTTGGCGGTGGTGGCAGCGGAGGCAGACCTGCGTTGCCTTGAGGGCGACCCTCACGAGGCTGGTCGCGCCAGGGGGCGTCACGAGGCTGCTCCTGCCAGTGGTCTTCACGAGGTTGGTCACGCCATCCCTGGCGCGATTTCCTGCCGTCCCAGCGCCCTCCACCATGGCCCGCTCCGCAGCCATAGCCGCGGATGTCGCGCTCAGGGCGCTGCCCGATGCGCCCGCCGTGCATCGCCCTGAGCTCTTGACAGTCGTTGGTGTTGTGGTTGTGAACGTTTTGGAAGATGCAGTACGGACGGTTGTCTATGAGGGGTCGTTATAGCCACAGCCACGCTTTACTTCTGGCTCCGCACCCAGCACGGTGGGTCCCTTGCGCGTTGCTTCCTTGGCCTTGGCCTTTTTGTCGTCAGCCTCCCCTTCAGGCAGCTCCAGGAGGGAGAGGCATCCTTCCTCCACCCTGGCGCACTTTGCCGCGAGCTTGAACATCTCAAGGGCTGTGCACAGATCCTCGTGGATGGCGAGCTCCTCCCTCATCCTGACGTCACGGACACCGTCGGAGAATGCCGAGATGATGGCCTCGTCCGAGACTCTGGGGATCCTAAGGCGCATGGTGTTGAAACGTTGGATGTACTTCTGTAGGGTATGCCCAGGCTGCAGATCCGCGGCCGCCGGGGCTCGGTCGCGGGTACCCTGGAAGTTGGCGACGAAACGCTCACGAAGCTCCCCCCAGGAGGAGATGGATCCCACGGGGAGGTTCAGGAGCCAGGAGCGGGCGCCATCCTTGAGGGCCATGGGGAACCAGTTCGCCATGACCTGCTCGGTGCCGTTGGACGCCTCGATGCTTAGCTCGTAGAGCTGGAGGAACTCTGTGGGGTCGGTGGTGCCATCGTAGCGCGGAGGCAGATCCGGCTTGAACTTGTCGGGCCAGACAAGGTGCCGCAGCTCAGGAGCTACGACGCGACATCCACCCACACTCATGATTGCAGGAGCCCCCTGCGCCTATAGTGCTGGTTCTTGGGACGCATACACCACCACCTCCTGTGGTGCGCGGTGCTGGTGCTACGGGACGGGGGGCCCGCGAGCTTCTGTGTGGGGATGCGGAATCACCTGGCAGCTCTCCTTGTCGCGCGCAGGGTCCTGCGGGGTGGCTCACACCGCGGAGCCTCACGCCTGACCCCCTGGCCGACACCGTAGAGCAGAGGTGGAGCTGGGACACCGTGGCCCTCGTTCCCCGCCATGAGCGATGGGGGACGGGAGGAGTGAGTTGGAGCAGGTAACTCGCCGGTGGCGTTGACGAGCTCGGTGATGCGGTGGAGCCACTCGTCGTAGAGGTTGTTCGCCGGGCAGTAGCGTAGGAGCTCCCACGCCATCAGTAGCGCGGGCTACTGGTAGACCTACCCGCGGAGGATCAGTGAGGATGACGCCACGGCCGGCGAGGGTAACGGCGTAGTCGTGCGGCCATCGCGCCGCACGGATAGCGGCAGCGACGAGTCCTGTTGCTCTTGGACGGCCGGGTCGGTGGCGGCGTTGGCAACCGGCGAGTTGGGGCGGAGCAGTGCACCGTTGCCCGCGGGCGCTATCTGAGCAACGTTGGCGGCGCGACGGGTGGCGCGCGCTCGGCATGTGTCCACCATGGCAGCGAAGCGAGGTCGACGATGAGAAGGGGGACGAGGTCGTCGGAGAGCCGAGATTTCGACACGCCCCCTACCTGGCGCGCCAAATGTCGGATTACGGGCTCCGCAAACCCAAGAAGTTCGAACACAGGGGCGTGAACGAAGATCTCTCCCACTCACGTCTACCTAGCATCTCGCCCTCGTCAGATGACGGGTTGGTCGCCGAGCACTATCGCAGAGCTGGAAGCCACGGGCGTCAGTGAGGTCTCTGTGGACCCGCGCGAGCTCCTGTACATGCCAGTGCCAGCACCCGTGCCCGTGCACGTGCGCGCCCCTCCACCCACCGTGGCGCCGGCCCCTGTGCGTTTGGCTGCACCCGCCGTGCCCGTGCCCGTGCCCGTGCACGCTCCCCCTCAGCGGCATGTGATGCTGCCGTCGACCGCTACCTCTCAGCGGCGCCAGTTGCCATCCTCCCGCGCCTCGCCCGTCGATCGCGCGATGACATGATGTTTGATTTACAAGTGAAGAACATTTTGTGTTGCCTTGAAGACTTCAACAACGGCGTCCCAGGGAACGACAACGACAACGACGGCGCGGCACGCCGCCTCCGTCGCCGCCAGAAATAGTTTTTTTGGGGTTTAATATTATATCTCGAATTCTCGATCATATGAATATAAATTCGCAGTGTGACTGAATGAAAGATATGGTTTGAACGAACTTGTGTTTTTCTCTCTTAATGTACAGACTTATCAAACAATTTTCTTTTAAAAAAAACATCAATGGTTTTCAAATATAAAACACTCATCGCAAACGTTTTACTTAGAACACCCGGATGCAAACTGACAGCTTCCCCAGGAAGCCAAGGGAAAATGTGTCGAGCCGGATTTCTGCACCCCTACAACGCAAACGGTTGTTTTGCATGACCCGTGTGCAACCACGTACAAACAATTGGGTAAGATTTGCATATCTGCCATTTTGGGTTGTTGCCATTTGTCAAACTGGAAAGATTGACATTTGTTTATCTAGTAACATTGCCATTTGTCAACCTTGTAACACTGCAATTTGTCAAAATATGCAGCTAACAATCACTAGCACTATCTAATTTTTGCAACTAAAATCACTAGCACTGTTCACACGGACACCAATACAAAGTGGCATTGTACTTTTTTTGTCATCCAAATAGAAAAATAATATATGTTCCACCGCGAGACCCGTGTGACGTACGAGCATGCGAGAGTTGATGGGACGCATATGCAAATGTACCATTCATTGCATATAACAAGTCATCAACACACAACAACAACGAGGATACATGTTGGATTATAGACTATTTCCAACAAAATATTCTAGTAAAGTAAAGTTTTTCTCACACAACAAATAACAAAGCGATGAAATGAACTTTAGCTCAACCAATCCTCGGCGTTGGAAACGCTTGCTTTGAACCATAACTGATTCTCTGGGAAGGGCCAGCTATTTTCAATCTCGAGACCAACGCAGGACTGATCATCCAAGCTGAAGTGGCCTATATCAGGACGCATATTGTGATAGCCAGGGTAGAGAACCATAGCAATGTCCAAGGTATAGATACAGTTGCTTCTCATAAATGGTAGTAACGTTGTGTCAACAACAGCTGGATCGCCTTTCATCATCATTGGATGGTTCTGTCCAAGGAAGAGCGAGTTTTCTCCAAGACTATCAATACTAAACCAGGGAGAAGGAGGTGTTGGCGCTAGTACACTAGTATCCATCCGGAATACCCTGCAACGGATGTTGGAATATGTCCGGATACTGCGACCATGGGAGACAACATCTGCTTCGTTAGTAACATCAACAGTGCCCTATATACATACAAGAAGAGGCGATCCATTAGAATAAGTTGCCACATGCCACTGAGTATATGGGTCCTGCTCGTCCTCATGCTCGTGATCATCACCATCGTCATCCCCCCTGGTTATAAAAAATTCAAGTATAGGTGGTGGAATGTTGACAGGACCTTGGAAACACAAGAAGGTTAATTAGTACGATGATAATAACTAGCATGCATGTGGATGAAACAATTCTAATTACGGTGGAAGACAAACATACCAAAACAATAAGAATCCCATGCAAAAACAGTGCCACGAGTGGTGGCAGCCAACACAAGACGCTCGTATTGAATTGCATCACAATACTCATTCGTGTCTAGAAATTGGTTTTTGAGCAATATCCATCCATCCGTGGAATCAGAGATGGCAACAAGCTTGTCGAAGATAGCAACAACATCATAGTTCTAGTATTACCAAGCGCGGTTGGGAACTCGAGAAATTACTATCTTCCGTAGACGAATGTCATGATGATCGTATCTGAATGTACATAGACTGTTTGTGTGCTGAACCTCATGGAAGTCTAAGATCTTATGAAGTGGAACCCGGTGATGAGTGCACACAATCACAAGTTCCCACTCGCAGTTGTTCCTAATACAAACAACCCAATCTCCATTTGCGCCTGCTCAGGCCTTACCATTAAGCGATGGCATCTTAACATCACACGTATCATTATCAAGCGGCATCAACTTGCACATGGCAAGGCTTCCGTCGTCCTCGCAACGGCGAGCAAGGTGGCGGAGAAGATAAGGGAGATCAAACCGCTCCTGAACCCTTCGGTTCTTTGTAATGATCCTATTTGTTGAGTCGAGAATGGTCTTGTATGAACTTGCCATCCTAGCCGAGGTGATGACGTCGCATCGATCAATGAATTCCTCCACCATGTCATCTTTCATATCGGGGCAAGAATAACGGGGTCGTTTCTGGCCTGTTCCCTCCATGGAGAAGATGGTCGAACAATGGCAGAAGGAAGGGTGAAGGAAAATGGAGGGAGGAAGAGCGTGTGGGAGCAGTTCCAAATCAAGAGGTAAAGGCGAAGAGGTGGTGAACGGTTGCCATAGTACAAGAAGAGGCTAGTGGGGAGCGAATGGTTGCCACAGAGGTCACACACTGACGACAAGGCCGAGTGAACCGCATGTCGTATATCGCACACACCTTGATCTGGTTGACCGTTTCTTTTGTGTTGCCTAATCACAAACAGTTCATCTGAGTGAATTGTATGTTGTATATCACACACACCTTCATCTGGCTGCCTGTTTCTTTTGTGTTGCCTAATCACAAATAGTTCATTCGAGTGAACCGTATGTTGTGTATCGCACACGCCTTCATCTGGCTGCCCGTTTCTTTTGTTCCTCCTCATCGCAAACATTTAATTGAACTGAACCATATGGCCTTCATTGCACACGCAACTAAATTCTGAACCGTGTTTGATGCATCCATCTTTGCAAATGTTTTACACATTTTTGATGGTTTTCATACACCACCGTTTGCGATGATTGCATCACACATAGTTTCTCAAAGGGTCTCTAATTGTAGTGTCGCATTAGCAGCAACCTGCAGTAGTGACCTCCAAGAACTACGGCTCCTACAACAAAGCTTCAACGACTTCGGCACCTCCTACCTCTAGAAAACCATCTACAAGCTTAGGTGACAAGTCAAGCTACAAGAATTCGACTACATCAAGTCACCCCCCTTCCACAAACAACTTCAACCCAAGAGCTCCATCATCTATAGCTCCAACCGAGGATACCTCCAAGACGAGCTCCATCAAGTGCTTCAAATGCCAAGGATGAGGCCACAAGTCATTTGAGTGCAAGACCGTTCGAACCATGATCATCAATGACGACGGATCCTATGACTCAATGAGTGATGACAAGACGGAAGCCCTTGAACATGTAGCTATGCATCGCCAAGTGAATGAAGATGAAGACCATCAGGTGTTTTGTGACAATGACTCGAGTCCCAATCTCGTTGTCTCCAAGGTCTTGACACTTCAACATCATCAAGATGAACATCAACGATGTCACATCTTCCACACCAAGGCCGACATCAATGGACGTTCCATCAAGGTTATCATCGATGGAGGAAGTTGTCATAACTTGGCAAGTGAAGAGCTATGCGACAATCTACAATTGGTCAAAACGAAGCACCCTCACCCCTACAAGGTCCGATGGCTTAGCGACGCCGGAACTATTCGAGTCGAGCACACCGTGCAAGTATGTTTCAAGATAGGCACCTACGACGATACACTAGAGTGTGATGTGGTCCCTATGTCAGTTTGCCACATTCTACTCGGACGACCATGGAAATATGATCGCGGAGTCACCCACAACGGACGGACCAACCATTACAGCTTCAAGATGAAGGGCAAAGAGTTCGTGCTACGTCCAATGTCACCAAGTCAAGTGGTCGCTGACAAACAAGTATCTACCAACCATCATGGAGAGAATGGTGAGAGAGTGAACCACCAAAAGGAGAGTGAGACCCACAAGCCAAATTCGAGCGCCTCCACGATGAGCGACAAGAAACAACTAGTGTTATTTTCCACCAAAAGAGAGATGAGAGAAATGTGTGGGAACCCATCGAACATCTTTCACCTCGTCGCCTATGCAAAGGGGAAGAAAACCCTACTAACACTTCACCACCTATATCTTTAGTGTTGTCTCAATTGTTGCAGGACTTCCAAGATGTCTTTCCAGAAGAACTACCTCCGGGACTACCTCCTCTTCGCGGCGTCGAGCACCGCATCTACCTCATCCCCGGAGCACCTCTTCCTAACAAGGCACCGTACCGCGTCAACGCGGAAGAGACCAAGGAGATCCAACGGCAAATCCAACAACTCATCGACAACGGAAACATCCACGAGAGCATGAGCCCTTGTGTCGTTCCGGTAATACTAGTCCCCAAGAAAGATGGTACTTACCACATGTGTTCGGATTGCCGTCCAATTAATGCCATCGCGGTTAGATATCGTCACCCAATACCGCGCTTACATGATATGCTTGATGAACTTAGCGAAGACACAATATTTTCCAAGATAGACCTCAAAAGTGGCTATTACCAAATCCGCATACAAGAGGGTGATGAGTGGAAAACCGCCTTCAAAACAAAGTTCGGGTTATATAATTGGCTTGTCATGCCTATAGGTCTATCTGAGGCACCTGAGACATTTATGAGAATGATGCACTTTGTTCTTAGGCCATACATAGGAGTCTTTGTAGTAGTCTACTTCGATGACATCCTCGTTTTTAGCAAACCTCTCAAAGACCATGTGACTCATCTTAGCACCGTTTTGCAAACCCTCCGCACGGAAAAACTTTATGCCAATATGGAAAAGTGTAAATTTGGTGTAGACAAACTTGTGTTCTTAGGATTTGTTGTGTCATCCAAAGGTGTGCATGTAGACGAGACTGAAATTGAAGCTATTAAAACTTGTCCACCACCAACGAACTTGCATCATGTGCGTAGCTTCCTAGGCCTTGCCGGATTTTCCCGACGCTTTGTCAAGGACTTTAACACGATCGCTATGCCTTTGCATTCTTTGAGCAAGAAGAACGCACCCTTTGTTTGGGGTCCTTCGCAAGACACCTCGTTTAATGAGCTAAAAACCTTGCTTACTCACGCACCGCTTCTTGCCTTACCAAACTTTGACAAACCATTTGAGATACATTGTGACACGAGTGATACCAGCATAGGAGGCGTGATAATGCAAGGAAAGTGCCCGATTGCGTATTTTAGTGAAAAACTATCTGGGGCACAACTTAACTACCCAATCTATGATAAAGAGCACTATGCCTTAGTGAGAGTTTTGCGTGTTTGGGAACACTATCTCCGACCTCATGAATTCATTCTTCACACGGACCATGAGACACTCAAGTATCTTAAGGGTCAAACTAAGTTGAACAAGTGTCATGGTAAGTGGAGTGAGTTCATAGTGTCTTTTCCCTATGTCATCAAGTGCATCAAAGGCAAAGAGAATGTTGTGGCGGATGCGCTTTCCCGCAAATGCATGCTTGTTACCCAACTTGAATTGAATGTTATTGACTTTGAGCACATAAAATACTTGTATGAGCATGATCCTTTCTTTGCAAATCCTTATGCCAAATGTGTGACGCACACCTCTTGGGAACGATATTATATCAAGGATGGATATCTTATGAGAGCTAACAAACTTTGCATTCCCGAGTCGTCTCTTCGTTTTCTCCTTTTGCAGGAATCTCATGGAGGAGGACTTATGGGACATTTTGGACGCGACAAGACATTCGTAACGCTCTCCAAGAATTACTTTTGGCCCAAGATGTTCTGTGACGTCTCACGCTTCACCAACTGGTGTTATACATGCCGAAAATCTAAGTCCAAAGCTCAATTCCATGGTCTTTGCATGCCACTTCCTATTCCATACCAACCTTGGGAGGACATTAGCATGGACTTTGTACTTGGTTTGCCTAGAACTCAAAATGGAAAGGATTATGTGTTTGTTGTTATGGATAGATTTTCCAAAATGGCTCATTTCATTCCATGCACCAAGATAGACGATGCTTCACATCTTGTGAATCTATTTTGTAGGGAAATCTTGCGCCCACATGGAGTACCCAAGACGATCATCTCGGTCCGCGACGTCAAGTTTTTGAGCTACTTTTGTGTAATGCCCAGGATGGGACTATACCTCCTACGTGTCGAGGCACGACTTAAAGGTATAAGCCCATTCTGGAATGATCGCAAGTTCGGTATCTTTGCACATCTCATGTAAAAATGGGGAAGAAAAGGAAAAGAGATAGTTGGCTTACACTCGCCACGTCACACAATGCATTACATAGCCAAACATCATTCAAATAACATCACAACCCGTCTACGGGTGAAAATCCAAATGAAAGATACCAAACATACATAAAGCCACAGGTCCGAATCACCCCTAGTAGAAACCACTACTAATCATCGGGATAGTGCACATAGTAACGGCTACGTTCCTCGTCGTACTCCCAGTATAGCTCGGAGCCGTCACCTGAGTAGCTCACCATGGTACATGCATCTGGTGTGGTGTAGAAATCTGTGAGCCACAGAGGACTCAGCGATCCCGTTCCCGGGTAGCAGAACTATCTAAGCCTTGAATGTGGAACAAGGCTGAAGAAAGAATAAAAGGCTGCAGCTGCACTAGCACTAGCTTACGTATATAAGAGCGAGAAGAGAAGTGCCTCGGACGATAAAGTGATCACGAAGTGATCCTATCTAAAACACGTCAAACATAACCCCGCCATGTTCACTTCCCGAACCCCTTTTCGGAAAATGACCGTCACGGTACTCACGCTGGTAGTGTGTTCTGAACATGGTGTCAAGTTTTCTACAACCGGATATTAACAAATTCCGATCTGCCACATAATCGTGGGCACAGCTTTCGAAAGTTCAAAACCCTGCAGGGGTGTTCCAACTTGGCCCATGACAAGCCCACGATCCGCGGAGTCGCAACTCCAAGGTGGGAAGGCCCGAGTATCCTCGGAATCCCGTGCTCAAGATACTCCGACTAAGGTAAGACTAATCCAGCAAATCCTCCCGGCGTGCCGACACCCTGACAGTAGCCGCGCGTATCTAGTCTCAGGCCATGACTAGATGAGCAGTACGTACGGATACCGAAGACCCGAGCGAACTGGGTGGCACCGCAAGTGGCTCTAGTTTGGACCAACACTCAAATCGAGCACTGGCCCAGGGGGGTTGATTAATTAATCCTCGGGTTAATTACTCCCTCGGCAAGTTTTAGTTGTTTAGGCAAATAGTACCAATGTTGGGACTTGCTGGAAAAGACTTAGCGCTAAGCGGTTTATCGAGGGGGTCCCATAACCCCAACCGTGTGAGGAACGCAAAATCAAGGAACATAACACCGGTTTATACGGTTCCTAGGGCGGCATGAGTGGAACAACTCACCAAGCAAGAGGCTTAGCCTTCCACCCATTACCAATATATAGATGATTTCATTAAAGAGTTAATATAGTGTGATATCCCAACAAGCTTCAACATGAAGCAAGAATCTTCAAATCTTCTCCTGCAACTAGTGATGCTATAAGAGGGGCTGAGCGATGCCTACGTAGCCAATCAAAGGTTTGCATAGGTTGGGTTGTTAAACAGATTCATGGTTACAATAGGAGGCTGACAGACAAACATGGGCATCGAGGCAATAAGCTAAAGAGCGAGACTTCTAGCAATAGGCAAAGATAGTAATGATATCTGGGTCAGGTCATCTTGCCTGTCGAGTCGTCGATGGGATCGTAAGAGGGTTCCTCGTTCTCAACCTCGGCAGTAACCTCGTTCTCGTACTCGGTCTCGGCTTCCGGCTCTACTCAACACAAAACACACGAGGCACGAAATCAAACAAGATGCAATGCGCAAACTGCAGGATGCATGGCTGATGCACTAAGGAAGCACTGCAGATGCACTTAGGATGCACAGAAAGACAACATAGGAAACACAGAGATACAGCACAAGGAACATGACAATGTGCATCAAGCAAGATACTTCAAAACATGTTAACAAGAGGATATTATGAATCTACATGAAAAACCACACAAGTTTCATATAGGACTTGCTCAAAACGGAGCAACGGGCTAAAAGATACACCCGAAACAAGAAACAAGCAAAGCTGAAAATAACAGCCACATAGCAACTTCGGAGCAAGAAATATATACTCTACAACACTCAAACATCATGACAAGAAGCATGGACATGAAGTAGACATATCCTACAGCAAACAATTCCATTGGAGCATCCCCATAGGAGGCATGGATCAATAGAAACAAGCTACAACATTTTGAACATGACAATAAAAACCTGTCAGCAGTATTTTATAGCAACTTGGGAGCAAGAGTTAAATATGCTACAGCCACCCAAATGAGCATGTGAGAGCATGAATGGATAGCCAACAACATATACAACAAGGAATCATCAATAGTCACCCCAAAACTATCATGGATTTGCCTAGAACAACAAGCAAACATAGCATCCGGATATTACAGATTCCAGACTTAGTGAAATTTCACTAAGTGTTAAAATAGCAGTATCCTCATGGCATGTTTGTGAGCAAGTTTAAGTCACCTCAAAGCATAACATGTCAAGTGGTTTGCACCACAGCAAAGTACACATGATGGGGAGTCCCAAACATATAAGCATGCAACATGGGGACAACCACATCAATAGCAACGAGCTCCTCAACTAGGCATCTCGTAACAAGTTTAAGAACCTAACAGCCACAAGCACTTTTGCAAAGGATATAAACATGGCAATATGAATTCTATCATGCATCCTATAGCAACCAACATGTAGAGCAACTCATGATGAACATGTGGACATATCATTTGCTTCATTTGGATAAACATGCACCAAGTTATCACATTTCAAATATGGCATGAAAACAACTAAAAGAAGCAGTTTATAACAAGTAGCACTCTTCTCATGAAGATTAAGACATCTATATGGACTCAAACATGCATGGCACAATGGAACAAAACATAGTACATGTCACCACGATCATTTTGACATATTATATGCACAAGTTGGACAAGCACAGTAAAAGATATTGCTATCACAAGAATGCATCAGACACTGAAAATCTAAAGGACTTAGACAAAAAAACGAGGTCAACCTCCTGTAGTCAACGGCGGAGCGGGCGCGTGGGTCAGGTCTGGTCAACTGGAGCGGTTCAGCAGCGGTCAACGGGTCCGCGGGTCCGCGGGGTCGGGCGCCCGTTAGGGTTCCCAGGCGGCCCGATCTGGATCCCCTGGATCCCTCGATCCCGCTCGGGGCGGCTCGACGGAGGGGCGAGGCCTGCGGCCGGCGGCAGCTCCGGGCGCCCGGCGGCGAGGGTCGCCGGAGGAAGGTGGCCGACAGGCCCTGCGGCGAGAAGTGGCGGCACGGTGCTGGGATCTTGAAGGCCGGCGGCGGTCGGTGAGAGCCTCGGCGCGGCGGCGCGAGCTTTCCTCGCCGGCGGAAGTGCGGCAGTCGGCGGCGGCGGACGGTCCTCCGGCCGCCTGTGGGTGGCGGCGCGGCGGTCGCGGGGCCGGAGGCGGCGGGGACGAAGGCGAAGGGGCGGCGCGGATCTGGCCCAGATCGGCGGCGGGAGCGGGCCGGCGCTGGGCCTGCGGGCCCGCGCGGCGGCGGTGGAAGCACTGTGCGGCGGCGGCGGAAGCACTGTGCGACGGCGATGGAAGCACTGTGCGGTGGCGGTGGAAGCACTAGGGTTTTGGACACAAAATTGGAGGGGGTGGACGTTTATATAGGCACAAGGAGCTAGAAGAGTCCAAATGAGGAGGGGTTTTCGGCCACGCGATCACAAATGAACGGCCTAGATGATGGGAAGGGTTTGAGCTGGGTTGATGGGCTGTTGGAGGGGGTCTTGGGCCTCAGAGAGGATGTACTTTTAGCCCACGAGGGTACCCGTTGGAGTACCAAACGAACTCCAAACGCGACAAAACTTGACAGGCGGGTTACACGTATCAAAACAACATCGCACGACAAGTCTCACGCCATTCCGGAAACGTTACACGGCCAAACACAAAAGAAGGACTCCGGGAAGCCACGGGCACGTGTGAGAGCGTCGGAACTCGAAACGGACAACGGGAAGAGCCGAGTGGGACCGGATGCACATGACAACACAAATGCAATGCAATGCACATGACAACATGACATGGATGAAATGCACACACGCACACGACCAAAACGACGAAACCCGAAAAGACGAAGAACTCGGAATGGAACTGATGAAGCCAAAGTTTATATATATCCAAAAGGGGAAAGTGTTACATCCGGGGCATTACATTTTGGAAGACTCTATGAGCCAAACTCAGCATCAAGCTACTACTCCCATCGGCATACCATCCACAAACGGATGGCCAAATGGAGGTGACAAACCGGATGCTATCGACGCTTCTTCGCGTGTTGATCAAGAAGAACATCAAGGAATGGTAGTAATGCTTGCCAATCGTCGCGTTCACCTACAACCGCGCAAGACACTCGATAACCCGCAAGTCCCCCATCGAGGTCATCTATGGCTTCAACTCTTTGTCCACATTGGACATTCTCCCTCCACCTCTCCAAGAGCACACCAACATGGATGCAAGTGCGCGATCAAGTTATCTCAAGAATATGCACGAATATACAAGGGCAAAAATCAAGCGCCAAGTACATCGCCTCGCCACCAAGCTCAACTTCAACAAGACACCAATGGTGTTCCAACCGAAAGATCTCATATGGCTTCATCTTCGCAAGGACCGCTTCCCCAACGAGCGCAAGTCCAAACTCCTACCTCGAGCCGACGGGCCCTTCAAGGTGTTAGCACGCTACAACAACTATGCTTACAACATCGACATCCCACACAACATGTACAATGTGAGCGATACGTTCAACATCAAGGATCTCTCTCCTTTCAATGGTGATGAAGATTTTGATCCGAGGTCGGATCTCTCCCAAGGGGGGGAGGTGATGCGGAGCATCCCTCAAGCATCCCATGGACATACCTACATCTCCTACGACACCAATAGGACCAATGACAAGAGCTCGTGCAAGGGCTATCGAAGATAAGGTGAACTTGCTCCTCTCCAAAATACAACTTTCACCGCATGAGACATGGCTACTACCTAAGATGGAACACTATGCATGATCAGGTACTTGGATGAAGGCCTTCGTGCAGCTACACCCATTGGACAAGGTGGTGAGGACGGCAAGTTCAACGACCAAGAGAAGAAGATGTCCGAAGAGCTATAGCCACCGGACGTCCGGGCGGGAGCGGATGTCCGATGCCTGAAGAGTCCCCCAAGCCCGCAAAGCCCAGGCCATATCGAGCTACAGCGATTGGACGTCCGCCCCGCACCGGACGTCCGACACCTCCCAGGCTCCGGACGACCGCTATCCACCGGACGACCGGCGACCGGACGTCCGGCCACCTCCGGACGCCTGTAATTTTGCAACAGCACAAAATAGCGGAAATCGGAGGACTTCTGTACGTCCGGTCCCTCACGAGCCACCGAACGTCCGGTGCCCAGCGGACGTCCGCTACCTGTGCGCGTTGAATTCTTCCGGGCCAAGGCCCATGTACCCTTTCGTGACTCTAGACTATTTATAGACCTCCTCCTCCCTCTTTTTAGGGTTAGCATTTTGATAGCTCATCTAGACTTAGAGCATTGCTCATCCTTACTGGTTCATCTCTACGAGAGACCGCGGCCTCTACGGAGAAGATCTACACGGATTCAAGACCTCCTACGGGAGCAGATTCAAAACCTCCTCACGGAGAATACTATCACTACTTATGTCGTCCTTAGTTGATCGTGGATCGTGTATCACTTTTTGTGTTTCTGGATCTAGCATATGTGTGACCTAAACTTGTTGATCTGAGTGCATTTCCTCTTGTTTCTCTCGTGTTTCCCTCGTGTTCTTCGTGTTCATCCTCGGGATTCCTCATTTTCATGAAAGATCGGCCAATTATCGGGTTGACCCCGCATCAGAAAGTAAGCATCCCTAAGTAGTAGAAACACCTTAGGAGACTCAAGTCACCACTCAAACAACCTCTAGTGCTATATGGGTGCAAATGGTGTTAGGTTGCGGAAAGCTATGGTGGTATGGCGGATGATATGGTAGATGGCCAAAACACATATGTCAAAATGGCCAAATGTTGATGAAGTCAAATGGTATTGTAACCTATCTAGATGGCAGGGGGATGTCAATAGCTACTCAATGAGCTAAAGAACGCGAAAATCAGACTCCGGATGTGGAAGTTATGACCAAAAACGTGAGGTCGGCCGCGGCTGTTGTAGGTCCACTTGGGGCATGAGGTGCTATGAAGGTGTACATGGAGATATCCATAGGATGCTCTGCTTCAAAAGGGTAGATGGTCATTGGGACCAATACAAACTGAGAACACACGCGTCGGACGTCCGACGGTTACCGGACATCCAGTGGCTCGCGGGGGACCGGACGTCCGAGAAGTGTCGGAAGTCCGTTGTTTCAGATCAGGTATGGATTCATCGAGCGTCCGGTCGGGGTCGGACGCCCAGTGTGTCGGTCGTCCTAAGGAGCTTGGACTTCTAATGTTTTGGTTCTGTCACGGAGGCGTCGATCGTCCGTTGGGCGTCGGTCATCCAGGCGTTGGAGGATGTCGGACGTCCGGTCGCTGTAGCTTCTGCAACCTGGGACTTGGACTGGCTAGTGACAACTCCAGGCGTCGGCTGTTCGATTGGCGTCGGTCGTCTGGTGTTCGTCAGACGTCCGAGAGCTATGATCTTTAGGCAGCTCCTTCTCTTGGTCTTCGCGCTTGTGGACTTGTCAGTCTTCACGAGTATCTCCGAGGGGAACTTATAGGTACCTAAGCACACATAGCATTTCCATTTGAGGTAGTAACCATGTCTCACATGATTCATATGGAAGTACATTAAGGAGAGATGTCACCTCGGATTCGAGTGCTCTCGCACAAGATCGTGTCATCGGTTCACTTGGCACTTGGGGAGATGGGTCCATGGGGATGACCATAGGATGCTCCGGCCATGGGGATGACCGTAGGATGCTCCAAATCATCCCCCACCCCCTTGGGAAAGATCCAACCTTGGATTAAAAGCTTCATCGCCATGGTAGGGACAGATGTCTTTGATAATGAAGATGTCGCTCACGGAGTACTTGTCGCGTGGGATGTCGATCTTGTATGCATTGTTGTTGAATCTTGCGAGCACCTTGAATGGTCCATCGGCTCGAGGTAGTAACTTGGACTTGCGCTCGTTGGGGAAGCGTTCCTTGCGAAGGTGTATCCACACAAGATATCCAATGTCGAATATCATGGGGTGCTTGTTGACATTGATCTTGGGCGCGAGTCATTGAACTTGACGCTCGATGGTGTGTGATGTGGGTCTAACCCGATTCTAGGCCGATCTTTTACGATTGGAGATGAATCCCATGAGGAACATGAAGAACACGTGGGGAAACATGGGAGGAACAAGAGGAAAACACTCAAATCAACAAGTTTAGGTCACACATATGCTAGATCCGGGAACACAAAGACTGATACATGATCCACGATCAACTAAGGACGATACAAGTGACGATAGTCTTCTCTGTGAGGTCTTGAATATTCTCCCGGAGGAGGTCTTACATCTGTGTGGATCTTCTCCGTAGAAGCCGCGGTCTATCGTAGAGATGAACCACTAAGTATGAGCAATGCTCTAAGTCTAGATGAACTATCACAATGCTAACCCTAAAGAGAGGGAGGAGGAGGTCTATAAATAGTCTAGAGTGATGAAGGGGTACATGGGCCTCAACCCGGAAGGATTCGGTGTGCACAGGTAGTGGATGTCTGCTGGGTACCGGACGTCCGGAGGCTCGCGAGGGGCCGGACATCTGGAAGTCTTCGTATTTCCGCTAATTATGTTATGTTGTCGAACGTTAGACGTCCGGTGGAGGCCGGTCGTCCGCTGGGGTTCGGACGTCCGGAGCCTGGAAATCGTCGAACGTGCGGTGATCGACGGGTGTCCGGTCACTGTATCTCTTTCTGGCCTGGTCTTTGCTGGCTGGGGCACTCTTCAGGTGTCGGACGTCCGCTCCCGGCCGGACTTCCGGTGGCTGGAACTCTTCTGGCAGCTTCTTCTCTTGGTCCTTGAACTTGTTGTCCTTGCCACCTTGTCCAATGGGTGTAGCTGCTCTGTGGCCTTCATCCAAGTACCTGATCATGCATAGTGTTTCCGTCTTAGGTAGTAGCCATGTCTCATGCAGTGACAGTGGTTTTTTGGAGAGGAGCGAATTCACCTTATCTTAGATAGCTTTCTCTCAGACTCTTATCATAGGACCAAGTGGCATCGTAAGAGATGTAGGTACGTCCATGGGGATGCTCGTGGGATGCTC
>LR738711.1:497712439-497817411 GCA_902687465.1 Secale cereale | reverse complement strand
AGAGATCCGACCTCGGATCAAAAGCTTCATCACCATGGTAGATGGCCAAGTCTTTGACGTGGAAGATGTCGCTTACGTTGTACTTGTCTCGTGGGATGTCAATCTTGTAAGCGTTGTCATTGTAGCGTGCTAACACCTTGAAGGGTCCGTCGGCTCGAGGTGGAGTTTGGACTTGCACTCATTGGGGAAGCGGTCCTAGTGAAGATGAAGCCATACGAGATCTCCCGGTTGGAACACCATTGGCGTCTTGTTGACATAGAGCTTGGTGGCGAGTTGGTGTAATTGGCGCTCGATCATTGCCCTTGTATCTTCATGCATCTACTTGAGATAAGTTACTCGCGCACTTGCATCCATGTTGGTGTGCTCTTGAAGGGGTAGAGGGAGAATGTCCAATGGGGACAAAGATTTGAAGTTGTAGACAAACTTGAAGGGGGCCTTGCCGGTTGTTGAGTGTCTTGCATGGTTGTGGGCGTACTCGGCAATGGGCAAGCATTTTTCCCATTCCTTGATGTTCTTCTTGATCAACACGCGAAGAAGCATCGAAAGTGTGCGGTTCGTCACCTTCGTTTTGCCGTCGGTTTGTGGGTGGTATGCCGAAGAGAATAGTAGATTGATTCCGATCTGGGCGCAAAGTGTGTTCCAAAAGTAGCTTAGGAACTTGACGTCATGGTCCGAGACGATCGTCTTGGGCACTCCACGTAGGCGCAAGATTTCCCTACAAAAGAGATTCACAACATGTGAAGCATCGTCTATCTTGTTGCATGGAATGAAATGAGCCATTTTGGAATATCTATCCACAACAACAAACACGGAATCCTTTCCATTTTAAGTTCTAGGCAAACCGAGTACAAAGTCCATGCTAATGTCTTCCGAAGTTTGATGTCGAATAGGAAGTGGCATATAAACACCGTGGGATTAAGCTTTGGACTTAGCTTTGCGGCATGTAGAGCATCAGTTGGTGAAGCGTGACACATCACTGAACATCTTGGGCCAATAATAGTTCTTGGAGAGTGTCGCCAATGTCTTGTCGCGTCCCAAATATCCCATAAGTCCTCCTCCATGACATTCCTGCAAAAGTAGCAAACGAAGAGATGACTCAGGAATGCAAAGTTTGTTAGCTCTCACAAGATAACCATCCTTAATATAATATTGTTCCCAAGAAGTGTGTGTCACACATTTGGCATAAGAATTTGCAAAGAAAGGATAATGCTCATACAAGTCTTTTATGTGCTCAAAGCCAATAACATTCAATTAAAGTTGGCTAACAAGCATGCATTTGCGGGAAAGCGCATCCGCGGCAACATTCTCTTTGCCTTTGATGTACTTGATGACATAGGGAAAAGACTCTATGAAATCACTCCACTTAGCATGATGCTTGTTCAACTTAGTTTGACCTTTTAGATACTTGAGTATCTCATGGTCCATGTGAATAATGAATTCATGAGGTCGGAGATAGTGTTCCCAAACACGTAAAACTCTCAGTAAGGCATAGAGCTCTTTATCAAAGATGGGGTAGTTAAGTTGCGCTTTGGGAAGTTTTTCACTAAAATACGCAAGCGGGCGCTTTTCTTGCATTAACACGCCTCATATGCCGGTACCACTAGCGTCACAATGTATCTCAAACGGTTTGTCATAGTTTGGTAGGGCAAGAAGTGGTGCGTGAGTAAGCAAGTTTTTAGCTCATTGAACACGGTCTGTCCATTGTGTATGACTCCACGGTCGAATTGCCATGGCCAATCAAAGAGGAGGTGGCAAACGGATAGAGGTAGCACATCACACTCCAATGTGTCCTCATAAGCGCCTATCTTGAAGGATACTTGCACGGTGTGCTCAACTCAAATTGTTCCGGCGTCGCTAAGCCATTGGACCTTGTAGGGGTGAGGGTGCTTCATTTTGACCAATTGAAGGTTGTTGCATAGCTCTTCACTTACCAAGTTGTGACAACTTCCTCCATCGATTATAACCTTGACGGAACGTCCATTGATACCGGCCTTGGTATGGAAGATGTGGCAACGTTAGTCTTCATCTTGTTGGTGTTGAAGCGTCAAAACCTTGGAGACAATGAGATTGGGGCTCGGGTCATTGTCACAAAAGACTTGGTTGTCTTCATCCTCATTCACTCGACGATGCATGGCCACGTGCTCAAGGGCTTCCATTTCATCATCGCTCATAGAGTCATAGAAGCCATCGTCGTTGATGATCATGGTCCGTACGGTTTTGCACTCATATGACTTGTGGCCTCGTCCTTGACATTTGAATCATTTGATGGAACTTGTCTTGGAGGTATCCTCGATAGGAGTTGCAGATGATGACGCTCTAGGCTTGAAGTTGTTCGCACAAGGAGGACGACTTGATGTTGTCAGAGTCTAGTAGCTTGACTTGTCACCTATGCTTGAAGAAGGTTTGGTTGAAGTAAGAGGCGTCGAAGTCGTTGAAGCTTGTTTGTAGGAGCCGTCGTTCTTGGAAGTGAACTTGGAGTACTTGTAGTCCTCTTGTACTTGTCGCTCCGCTTTTGTTGCTTGGTGCACTATCTCGAGGAGGTTCGTGTACAGTTGGAAGTCCGCAATTTTCTTGATAGGATAGTTGAGTCCATTCAAGAATCTTGCCATCGTTTGCTCTTCATCTTCTGTGATGTTGGCTCTAATCGTGGCAATCTCCATTTCCTTGTAGTACTCTTCAACGGACTTAGAGCCTTGCTTGAGGAGTTGCAACTTCTTGAATAAGTCGCGGTTGTAGTGTTTTGGCACACAACGCGCTCTCATGAAATCCTTCATTTGGTTCCAAGTGGTGATAGGTGGTTCGCCTTTTGCTTCTCGTCGCTCAATGACTTGTTCCCACCAAATGAGAACATAGTCTTGGAACTCAAGGGATGCCGTCGTGATCTTCTTCTCTTCATCATGGTTGTGGAGACGAAAGATCTTGTCAACTTTCAATGCCCATGAGAGATAGCCTTTGGGATTGATGCTTCCAGTGAACTTTGGCATGGTGAACTTGAGCTTCGAGATTGATGCGTGGGATGTCGATCTTTTATGCATTATTGTTGAACCATCCGAGCACCTTGAATGGTCCATCGGCTGAAGGTAGTAACTTGGACTTGCGCTCGTTGGGGAAGTGATAACCCTCAACCGTAAGGGATCGAGATAGTCTTCGCGGGTAAGAATAACCCAATTTATTGATTCGACACACGGGGAGCCAAAGAGTATTTATAAGCTTTAACAGTTGAGTTGTCAATTCAACCGCACCTGAAATATACTAACTTGCAACAAAAGGTAAGTGGTAACAGTGATATGATAGTGATGATAGTAATAGTAAAAGTAAACAGCAGAAGTAAATAGCAGTAGTAAATGGCAAAAGTAGCAACTAGTGACAAGCAAGGTTTAAAATATTGTAGGCTAGGGAGATGGATGGTTGGCGTTGCATGGATGAGATAGTTTCTAACTCAGGGCACGGCACATGGAAAAGTAATGATCATCTAGGAAAATATCAAACATTAGGCATGTATCCCGTATGTAGTTGTACGTGCTTGCAATAAGAACTTGCACAACATCTTTTGTCCTACCATCCCGCTACGAACGGGGCCAAAAGGAACTAATGGATATTAAGGTGCTCCTGTCAAAGAGCACCGGAACAAAGCAATGAACTCAATGGATACATGTAATCCTCAAACTACGGACCATCCCCTTTGGTGTCCCAAGCTGTCACTTTTGGGATCGCCGGTTTCGAACCGTAACAGGTGCATACAACTCATAGATAGGATCAAGAACACAAATATATTCATGCAAACACATATGGTTCAGATCTGAAATCATGGCACTCGGGCCCTAAGTGTCAAGCATTAAGAATAACAAGTTGTAGCAAAGATGATAAACACCATACTAGATGATAGGCAATATGCCCCCAACAATCTGACGAACTATTACATGATCTAACTCATCCAATCCCTACCATCCCCTTCGCCTACAGCAAGGGAATTACTCACACATGAAGGGGGAAGTCATGGAGGGATGATGGAGTGGTGATGATGATGACGATGGCGATGATCTCCCCTCTCCGGAGGCCAAATCAGCCTCCAGATTAGCCCTCCCGAAGAAGAACAGAGGGTGGCGGCGGCTCCGCGACGAAAAACAGCGAAAGGACTTCCGATCTGGGGTTTCTGCGTCGGGAGGAAAAATACGGGCTAAAGTAGGGCACCAGGGGGTGTGGGGCCCACCTAGGTGCCCCCCCGGCGCGGCCCGGGGGGGCGCGCCCACAGGGCGCCTGGGCACCCCCTGGCCCCCCTCTGGCCCCACTTCTGGCATTTTGTTTCTTCGGGTGCATGGATTTTTCGTGATTTTTCGTGGATTTTTCTAAGATGCTTAAATATCCGTTTTCCTGCACACAAATAAACCATACAGGCAGCTCTGCTGAAAACAGCGTCAGTCCGGGTTAGTTTAGTCCAAATCATGCAAGAATGAGGTCAAAACAATATCAAAAGTGTTTGGAAAAGTAGATACGTTTGAGACGTATCAACTCCCCCAAGCTTAGCATATTGCTTGTCCTCAAGCAATTCAGTTCAACGGACTGGACGCGACAAAGAAAACTTTGACAAACTCTTTTGCTTCATTAGATGTATATAAGCATGTACTACGAAAAGAGTTCAGCAAGTATTAAAACAGTACTTATGAGAACAATGCAAGGAGCAATCCTTCTTTCAAGTGACCAGTCACAAATAATTAAGAGTAAACAATATATTACCGAAAATCAAGACAAGATCACATTGCACATAGCTTGAGCATATTAAGGTGTTATCTCGTTAGCCTCCATGAGTGAAGCAAAACATAAATGCAGAGACTCCTCCAGAGTTTTAAAGGAGACTATAACTAAGAATTTCAGAATAAATCATATCACAAGTATGTAGAAGACAATGTAATACTTTGGGACAATGCACATTACACTCAGAATGACAATTATGCTCTCCTAGTCAGTGCTTTGAAGAAAGAAGATGAGACTCTCGAACCGTGGCTTTTATTGGCAAGGTTGAAAACCCGTGATCGGAAACAAAACTAAACATGTACCAGAGCTCTTGGTTTTAAAAACAGAAGTAAATATGTTTTTGAGAGGTGCATATTTCGTCAACGAATGCTAGCAGATAACTCAATTACTTTTTAAGCTAGACAAGTCTCGAGGAACGGCTCCCGCATGAGGACGATCACATCCTCTTAATCTCCTTTGTTTATCACTGCCAAAGTTTTCTGATTTCTCATGAACAAAGCGTGAAGGAGGGTTTGTTTGTTATATTATCTTTTTGAGCCGGGCGCACTCAATGCCAGTTCCTTTTCATATTAGGGGTTTGCACATTATACATGCAATCCAGGGGTGAAACTTGTCCAACTTAAAGAGATCATGAATTAACTACTACTTCCTCATGAGCTAAAACATAGGCACAAAAAAGGGAAATGATTTTGATTAATTTCGAGATGGTACATGAAAGTCTTCGTTAGGAATGGCAGGTAAATACCATATATAGGAAGGTATAATGGACTCATATGGCATTACAGGTTTAAAGGTTTTGGATGCACAAGCAGTCATTCTGCTTAGTACGGGTGGAGGTTTAGCAAAAGACTGGGAAGCGACCAACTAGAGAGCAATAACGGTCATAATCATGCAAAGCGACAAAGCAACTTTGAATCGGGCATGAAAGTGATATAACTATTCTAAAATTCAAAGATCATCAAGGCAAAGTAGACTTTTTAGTCTTAAACATGTGTAAGCATGTGCCAAGTCAATCCAAAAATTCTCTAAAGGGAAATGCCACCTTAGCATGCCAGACTATGAACAGTGCGATGCATGTAGATCATTTCAATAACACATTATATACTCTAGTTATTGGAGACTAGCCACAAGGAAAGCATGAACCACTGGAAGAGCATTGTAAACATAGCACTATGTCGCTACAAGCTGGTCTCTAGATCATAAGTACAGGCATATGTACAAAAGTAGAAACAATAAGAGTTCATACCGGTCTTCCTTGTTGCTTCCTTTCAGTCGATCTTCGTCATTACTGCTTGTCACTTGCACGATCGAACGTAGGAAATATAACCAAATGCCATCACGGACTCGAGCTGATCTCTAAAAACAAAGCAAACTAAAGAGAGAAAGGAAATCTTTTTGGGTTTTTTCAAAAGTTGAATAAAAAGCAAAAGAAAAAGAAAATCTTTTTTTTGTTTTTGCAAAGAGAGAAATAAAGAAGAACAGGCAAAAACTTCAAAAAGATCAAAGTGAATCAAACGGATAATACAATGAAAAAGTGAGAAGGGCACGTACTCCCCCAAGCTTAGGCTTTTGGCCTAAGTTGGTAGCAGCTACTGCCCCCAGGAGCCTCCTGCTCCAGGGGTATGGTGGTGAGACCAAGGGTCGTAGAAGGATGATGGCGCGTACACTGAACTCCTCGGAGTCTCCCACGAGGAAGGTTCCCAGCGCCAAACAGAGGAAGACCCTTCACCAAACTCGGTGGCGGTCTCATCCTAAAAATGTGGTATCTCACCGTGCCTCTCCTCGTCGGGCACAACCCCCTCCATGGGGTTATGGAACTGGTGCTGGACCATGAACTCATCGAACTGGACAACATCAAAGGACCATCCGTTCCTGCGAGAGAAATCAAACAAAAGAGGTGCAGGTAGACGGATCTCGCGTTCCGCGGTAGTTCCGAAACGCAAGATATAAACAAGGTTATCAAGTTCAGAACCCATGGTAACAAACTTATGCCTCTTCATAGCAGCAAGATCAAAGCTTAAATAAGTAAAAGGAGTATCATCAGGGTGTGGGGTGCCTCCAAGATGCTCTAAGATAAGCGTGGCATAAATGCCACCATATAAGTCCCCCTTGTTACCGTTCATAGCAAGGCGTCGATCAATTAAGGTACCAATATTATAATCAGACCTCCCTGAGAGGGCTGCTGCCAGGATAGCAATATCCGGAGTAGAAATGTTGCTCGTGTTGTCGCGAGCTAACACCCCTCTAGCAATATAATATGCAAAATACCTGAGGTGAGGAAACAAGATGCTGGAGATCTTCGACCGATGAATATCCCTCGTACCCATGCTGCGGAGAGAGTTGATGATGGTTTTTAGCTCGAAGGGCTGTGTGGCCATCCTTGCCATCCTCCGAACGTTCGGCACACCTATTACTTCACAAAAATTTCCCAGAGTCATGGTGATAAGATCATTATAAATTTTAAACTCAATAGCTCCTGAATCAGGATTATATCTAAAACTGTTAATGAAACTGGAGGTGAGTTTCTGATACTGAGTAACACGGCTCGTGACGAGTCGTGTCAAACCTGCATTAGCACAGAGATTATAAAACTCATCCTTGATTCCCGCAGCTTCCATGAATTCATCACATGGAAATGTCATCGCACGTGCTGGACTTGTGTCCTCCAACAACTCTAGGGGCACATGATCTTCATTATAGCTCACCCTAACAGTCGATGGTGAAGTTGCGGCTCTAGTGACTTGATCGGAGTGTGCGGGCCTCCTCTTCTCAAGCCATCCTTTTGCCCTTCCTAACAAACTCATTTCTGAAATTTTTTATAATTTACAAAAACGAGGATTAAAACAAAGTGAGCTAAGGCAAACTACTCAACTCACTTGCCCAAGGCATAAACTTGCATCAAAACTTGGAAAACAACTTTCTACACATGCATGCAAGCTCATCTCTACAGCACCAAGAACTACTAAATACTCACAAATGAGGCCACCAATCAAAAATCTAATTGGAGGGGTGGAGGAGTCACATACCAGGGAGTATTTGCTCAAAATTTGAGCTCAGATGATGGGCTGTAGAGAGAGATCGAAGAATCGCCCCCAAGAACAGCAAGAACAGCAAGAACAAGACCAGAACTCGGGTTTCTGGAAAAAGAGAGAGAGGGGGGAAGAAGAAGTACCTGGAGGGGGGTCCCGTGGGCCCCAGGCGCCCTGTGGGCGCGGCCAGGGGCTGGGCCGTGCCAGCTGGCCGCCTGGGCCACTGGTGGCCCCCCTGGCTGGCCCCAGGACTTTCCGGGTCTCTCCCATTGTGGAAATTTTTAATATAATTTTTCTGGAATTTTTCTGAAAACTTCACTGTTGAAATTTTTTCGAAGTTCAAAAAGCTGCGAAACTCTCTGAAAACTTGAAGCAGTTAGTAGAATTGTGAAGCTTCAAAAACATAGATACTTGGTACAGCAAATATGACAACACTAAAAACAAATAAAAACATAGAAAGCTCAACTTTTTATCCATATATAACACGTTCACTAGTAAGGTTGATCAAGTCTTACCAACAAACAAGCGGTATATAGAACAAAAAGTCTCACCTCCTACGAAGTAATCACTGAACTTTTACCTTGATGGACATTGTCCCTACCATGATAGTTTTGTATTTGTGAGGCACATGTAGTGGACAGTCCCATTCTACAATTTTCACGGTTTCGATATTCTCTATAGAGTTGAGGGCATGCCTCCTATCGGTCTTCTTCGGAATATATACCGTGTGTTCTTTATCATTCACATGAAAGGTAACCTTCCCTTTGTTGCAATCTATAACAGCACCTGCGGTGTTAAGAAAAGGTCTACCAAGAATAATGGACATGCTCCCATCCTCGGGCATGTCGAGCACAACAAAATCAGTAAGAATTAAACAATTATCAACTTCAACTGGAACATCCTCACAAATACCTATCGGAACAGCGATTGACTTGTCAGCCATCTGAAGGGAGATATCTGTAGGAATTAGTTTCTCTAAACAAAGCCTCTCGTAAAGAGAGAGAGGCATAACACTCACTCCCGCTCCAAGATCACATAAAGCAGTTTTGACATAATTATTCTTTATGGAGCAAGGAATGGTGGGTATACCTGGATCACCGAGCTTCTCAGGAATCTTTCCACTGAAAGAATAGTTAGCAAGCATAGTAGATATTGCATCATTAGGAATTTTTCTTTTGTTAGTAACAATATCTTTCATATATTTTGAATAAGGAAGTAACTTAATAGCATCAGTCAAAGGAATTTGAAGAAAAAGAGGTTTAATCCATTCACAAAACTTATTGTAATGTTCTTCTTCTTTAGATTTGATGGACTTACCTGGAAAGGGCATGGGTTTCTGTACCCATGGTTCTTTCTCCTTCCCATGTTTTCTTGCGATGAAGTCTTCCCTAGTATACCTTTTACGTTTGTCAGGTGCTTCTTCTACTCGAACTTCAGGCGGATCGTTTTTCTCATTATCATTACCTTCAGGTTCAGCACCATCTTCAGTCTCAGCATCGGAAATAGATACACTGTTGGGATCAATAGCTGGTTCTTCATCTGCGATAGGATCATTAGAATTGCCAGTCTCTTTATGTTTCTTCTTCTTATTTGGAGAGACAACAATTTCTTCTTCCTGCATTTGAGAATCTTGCTCGATTCTCTTTGGATGTCCCTCTGGATAAAGAGGATCTTGAGTACTAGTTCCTCCTCGGGTCTTAATCCCAAAAGCCTGCAGTTTATCTTGTTTGGCATTGTTAGCAAGAAAATCTCTTTGCACATTAGAAATTTGATCAAGCTGAGTTTGAACCATATGAAAATGCTTCACAAGACATTGGACATCATTAACTGTTCTATCTAAAACACCAAGCAACTTTTTAATAGCAAGGGAATTATCATGCAACTGACTTTCTATCCTCTCATTAAAATGATTCTGTTTCATAATAAAATTATCGAACTCATCTAAACATTGA
This sequence comes from Secale cereale, assembly GCA_902687465.1. NCBI lineage: Eukaryota > Viridiplantae > Streptophyta > Magnoliopsida > Poales > Poaceae > Secale > Secale cereale. Next base: position 497,807,678 of record LR738711.1, on the reverse strand, counting down.
TCAGGAGGCTTACCATAAGGGATGTCACTTGCGTTGAAATCTAAAAGAGAGTGTACCTCTACCATAGGAGGGTGAGTGGTAGGCTCACACAGCTTCTCAATAGGGGGTAGATTCTTCACGTCTTCAGCTTTAATACCTTTCTCTTTAATAGACTTCTTTGCTTCTCGCATATCCTCGGGGCTTAGAACAAACATGCCCCTCTTCTTTGTTGGTGGAGGTGGTTCAGGGACGGACCAATCTTCATGGTTTTTGGCAATCCTGCCCATTAAATCTTCCGCGTAGTCCGGTGTTCTTTTCCTGAAAACACAACCAGCACAACTATCCAGATAGGACCTAGATTCATCAGTTAGACCAGCATAGAATATATCAATTAATTCATTCTTAGGAACTCCATGTCCTGGTCTAGCCTGAATCAAACTGCAGTACCTCCCCCAAGCTTTAGGGAGGGACTCATCCTGCAACTGTTTAAAATTATAAATTCTTTGTAAAGCAGCATGTTGCATATGAGCAGGAAAGTACTTATCAACAAAAGAGTGAGCTAAGTCCTGAGGACTCTTAATAGAACCGCATGGGAGTGAATCATACCATGCTTTAGCACCTTCCTTCAAGGAGAAAGGAAGAAGCTTGGTCACATAAAAGTAGTGTATCTTCTCATCTGTGGTAAACAGGCTACCTAGTTCACCAAGTTTAGTTAGGTGTGCAATAGCATCATCATTTTCTCTGCCATAAAAGGGGTCAGCTTCAACCAAAGGTATAAGTGAAAGATCAACAGAGAAATCAAAATCAGGATCATCAATGCATATAGGAGATGTAGCAAACTCAGGATTAGAAACGGTTTTGTTTTTCAAAGAGTGTTTTTCAAATATTTTCTTAATAGTTTCAGGGTCAGAGCCGGCAAACTTTGTCAGTTCCCTGTATAAATCTTCATCAAGTATATAATAATCATCATCAAGGAGCCTCTCCTGAAGTTTACTCAATTCAGGAAAATCATAAGTTTCACCAATAGGGTAGCGAGTAACAGGAAGTTCAATTCCATATTTTTCAGCAGCAGCAGCAATTTGTTTCTCATGAGAATGACCAAGCGAACTAATATCATCATCAAAAGTAGTAGAAGCATCATCAAGAGTATCAGACATAATAACAGATTCAATAGGAGCATCATGTGGCGGTGGTGAGGCAAACTTACTCATAACAGAAGGTGAATCAAGCGTAGCACTAGTGCTCGGAGCAGTACCTCTTCTTGTAGTGGATCGTAAGATCGGAACCTTGGGGTCTCCTTTCTTACCCATGGTGAATAAAGTGCATCAGGTAGGATACCTCAAGTAGACTTGTAAATATTGCTATGCTCCCCGGCAACGGCGCCAGAAAACGGTACTTGATAACCCTCAACCGTAAGGGATCGAGATAGTCTTCGCGGGTAAGAATAACCCAATTTATTGATTCGACACACGGGGAGCCAAAGAGTATTTATAAGCTTTAACAGTTGAGTTGTCAATTCAACCGCACCTGAAATATACTAACTTGCAACAAAAGGTAAGTGGTAACAGTGATATGATAGTGATGATAGTAATAGTAAAAGTAAATAGCAGAAGTAAATAGCAGTAGTAAATGGCAAAAGTAGCAACTAGTGACAAGCAAGGTTTAAAATACTGTAGGCTAGGGAGATGGATGGTTGGGTGTTGCATGGATGAGATAGTTTCTAACTCAGGGCATGGCACATGGAAAAGTAATGATCATCTAGGCAAATATCAAACATTAGGCATGTATCCCGTATGTAGTTGTACGTGCTTGCAATAAGAACTTGCACAACATCTTTTGTCCTACCATCCCGCTACGAACGGGGCCAAAAGGATCTAATGGATATTAAGGTGCTCCTGTCAAAGAGCACCGGAACAAAGCAATGAACTCAATGGATACATGTAATCCTCAAACTACGGACCATCCCCTTTGGTGTCCCAAGCTGTCACTTTTGGGATTGCCGGTTCCGAACCGTAACAGGTGCATACAACTCATAGATAGGATCAAGAACACAAATATATTCATGCAAACACATATGGTTCAGATCTGAAATCATGGCACTCGGGCCCTAAGTGTCAAGCATTAAGAATAACAAGTTGTAGCAAAGATGATAAACACCATACTACATGATAGGCAACATGCCCCCAACAATCTAACGAACTATTACATGATCTAACTCATCCAATCCCTTCCATCCCCTTCGCCTACAGCAAGGGAATTACTCACACATGAAGGGGGAAGTCATGGAGGGATGATGGAGTGGTGATGATGATGACGATGGCGACGATCTCCCCTCTCCGGAGGCCAAATCAGCCTCCAGATTAGCCCTCCCGAAGAAGAACAGAGGGTGGCGGCGGCTCCGCGACGAAAAACAGCGAAAGGACTTCCGATCTGGGGTTTCTGCGTCGGGAGGAAAAATACGGGCTAAAGTAGGGCACCAGGGGGTGTGGGGCCCACCCAGGCGCCCCCCCGGCGCGGCCCAGGGGGGCGCGCCCACAGGGCGCCTGGGCACCCCCTGGCCCCCCTCTGGCCCCACTTCTGGCATTTTGTTTCATCGGGTGCGTGGATTTTTCGTGATTTTTCGTGGATTTTTCTGAGATGCTTAAAAATCCGTTTTTCTGCACACAAATAAACCATACAGGCAGCTCTGCTGAAAACAGCGTCAGTCCGGGTTAGTTTAGTCCAAATCATGCAAGAATGAGGTCAAAACAATATCAAAAGTGTTTGGAAAAGTAGATACGTTTGAGACGTATCAGGAAGTGTTCTTTGTGAAGGTGTAGCCACACAATATCTCCAATGTCGAATATCATGGGGCGCTTGTTGACGTTGATCTTGGACGCGAGTCATTGAACTTGACGCTCGATGGAGTGCCTTGTATGTTCTTGCATGTTCTTGAGATAGCTTGCTCGGGCACTTGCATCTGTATTGATGTGCTCTTGTAGAAGTAGAGGAAGGATGTCCAAAGGGGACAATGGGTTGAAACCATAGACGACCTCGAAGGGGGACTTGCCGGTTGTGGAGTGTCTTGCGCGGTTGTAGGCGTACTCGACGATGGGCAAACATTGCTCGCATTCCTTGAGGTTCTTCTTGTTCAACACGCGAAGAAGCGTCGATAGTGTGCGGCTCGTCACCTCTGTTTGGCCATCGGTTTGTGGGTGGTATGACGAATAGAATAGTAGCTTGATTTTGAGCTTGGCGCAAGATGTCCTCTAAAAGTAGCTAAGAAACTTGACGTCGCGGTCTGAGACGGTCATCTTGGGCACTCCATGTAAGCGCAAGATTTCCCTACAAAAGAGATTTGCAACATGTGAAGCATCGTCTATCTCGTTGCATGGAATGAAATGTGACATTTTGGGAAAAATGATCCACAACAACAAAGACGGAATCCTTTCCATTTTTAGTTCTAGGCAAACCAAGAACAAAGTCCATACTAATATCTTCACATGGTTGATATGGAATAGGAAGTGGCATGTAAAGATCGTGGGATTGAGCTTTAGACTTAGCTTTGCGACATGTTGAGCATCGATTGGTGAAGCATGAGACGTCGCGGAACATCTTGGGCCAATAGTAGTTCTTGGAGAGCGTAGCAAATGTGTTGTCGCGTCCAAAGTCTCCCATAAGTCCTCCTTCGTGAGCTTCTTGCAAAAGTAACAAACAAAGAGAAGACTCGGGAATGCAAAGTTTGTTAGGTCTCATAAGATAACCATCCTTGATGTAATATCGTTCCCAAGATGTATGCGTCAAACACTTAGCATAAGGATTTGCAAAGAAAACATCGTGCTCATAAAAGTATTTTATGTGCTCAAAACCAATAACATTCAACTCAAGTTGAGTAACAAGCATGCATTTGCGGGATAAATCATCGGCAACTACATTCTCCTTGCCTTTGATATACTTGATAACGTAAGGAAAAGACTCAATGAATTCACTCCACTTAGCATGACGCTTGTTCAACTTAGTTTGACCCTTAAGATACTTAAGTGTTTCATGGTCCGTGTGAAGAATTAACTTATGAGGCCATAAATAATGCTTCCAAACATTCAAGGCGCTCACTAAAGCGTATGGTTATTTGTCATAGATGGGGTAGTTAAGTTGCGAAAGGTTTTCACTAAAACAAGCGATTGGGCGCTTATCTTGCATTAACATGCCTCCTATGCCAGTACCACTAGCATCGCAATGTACCTCGAAAGGTTTATCAAAATTGGGTAAAGCAAGCAAAGGAGCATCTGTAAGCAAATTCTTAAGCTCATTGAACGCGGTATCTTCAGATGGACCCCAAACAAAGGTGCGTTCTTCTTGCTCAAAGCATGTAAAGACATAGCAATCGTGCTAAAATCCTTCACAAATCGTCTATAGAATCCGGCTAGGCCTAGTAAGATATGCACTTGTTGTAGGTTCGTTGGTTTGGGCCAACTTTTAATAGCTTTGATCTTAGTTTCGTCTACATGAACACCCTTGGAAGAAACAATAAATCCAAGAAAAAGAAGTTTGTCTACACCAAATTTGCATTTCTCCATGTTGGCATAGAGTTTCTCTTTGTGAAGGGTTTGCAAAATGGTACTAGGATGAGTCACATGATCTTTTAGTGACTTGCTAAACACAAGGATGTCTTCAAAGTAGACCACGACAAAGATGCCAATATAAGGTCTAAGAACATAGTGCATGACTCTCATAAAAGTACCGGGTGCTTCGGATAAGCCCATTGTCATAACAAGCCATTCATATAAGCCAAATTTGGTCTTAAATGCGGTTTTCCATTCATCACCCTCTTTTATGCGGATTTGGGAGTAACCACTCTTCAGACCAATCATAGAGAAGATTTTGGCTCCACTAAGCTCATCTAGCATATCATCTAAGCGCGGTATGGGGTGACGATATCTAGCGGTGATAGCATTGATTGGATGACAATCGGAACACATTCGATAAGTACCATCTTTCTTGGGGACAGGGATTACCGGAATGGCACAAGGGATCAAGCTTATTCGTACGTGACCATTGTCGATGAGTTGTTGAACTTACTGTTGGATCTCCTTGGTTTCTTCGGGGTTCACGCGGTAAGGTGCCTTGTTCGGAAGAGGTGCTCCGGGGATGAGGTCGATGCGGTGCTCAATGCCGCGAAGGGGAGGTAGACCCAGAGGTAGCTCAATGGGAAAGACATCTTGGAATTCCTGTAACAAATGGGACAACACTAAAGGTAGAGGTGGTGAAGTGTTTTGTTATTCCGCTTCACCTTTGCATAAGAGCACAAAGTGAAGGACGCTTGGTGGGTTCTCACACACTTCTCTTATCTCACTTTTGGTAGCAAATAGTACTAGTTGCTTCTTGTCGCTCATCCTGGACGCACTTGATTTGGGCTTGTGGCTTTGACTCTCCTTTTGGTGGATCGCTCTATCACCATTCTCTCCACAATGGTTGGTTGCTACTTGCTTGTCGGCGACCACTTGACTTGGCGACATGGGTCATAGCACAAACGCATTGCCTTTCATTTTGAAGCTATAATGATTGGCACGTCCATTGTGTATGACTTTGCGGTCGAATTGCCATGGCCGTCCAAGGAGGAGGCGGCAAACGGACAGAGGTAGCACATCACACTCAATGTGTCCTCATAAGCACCTATCTTGAAGGATACTTGCACGGTGTGCTCAACTCGAATAGTTCCGGCGTTGGGCGGGCGTCGCGCGCGTCCACGCCGACACAAACCCAACCCAAATTTGAGTTAGAAATAGGCTAGACAAAATGCGGACGCTCGTCTGTTTGTGTCGGTGCATTGGGCCATGGTTTCTGTCCGTTTTGATCCTAAGGATGCGCATAGACAGTTTGTATCGGCTTGTTGGAGTTGCCCTAATGTTCTCCTACTGCTCGACAGTGGTGCACAGCAAGGTTCATAGGGGGCGATGAGCTCCCCACCTGGTTGATCCACGGTGACGTATAGTAGGACGGTGATGCGGAGCATCCTACGGTCATCCCCATGTACACTACATCTACTCCCCAAACCCCAAGAGGACGTACGGCGAGACCTCGAGTATACACCATTGGACACAAGGTGAACTCGCTCCTCTCCGAACCTTCACTTTCCACATGTGTGACATGGCTGCTACCTCAAACATATGTGTTATGCATGACCAGGAACCAAGAGGAAGATCATGGAGCAGCTAAGGAGCAAGTACGATCGAAGGAGAGAAGCATACGCGAAGACGGAGAATAATCGGAGCAAGACTGCACTTGCCCGGATCATCCGGATCCCTAGCCAGACGATCCAGACCCCCACCCAGACGATCCTGGTAATGTGTCCGAAGAAACCGGAAGCCTGCACGACGAAGCCGGATCATCTGGACGGCCGCCCAGATCATCCGGACCCCCGACGCCCGGATCATCCGGGGCCCCATCCGGATCATCCGGACCAGGCCTGAACGCGTGACTTTGGCCGAGGCCCATGTACCACTTCGCCCCTCACTTACCCCTTCATGGCTTACACTATATATAATCCTCCCCCTCCTCCATTTTAGGGTTAGCTTTGTGTTAGCTCATTTGAGACCTAGAGCATTGCTCATCCATAGTGGTTCTACTCCACGAGAGACCGCGGCCTCTACGGAGAAGATGCACACCGGATTCAGGACCTCCTCACGGATAAGATCCCTCGCGGATTCAAGCCTTCCTCACGGATATGAACTAGTTACCTTGTATCTTTCCTTTGTTGGATTTGGACCGTGTATCTCGTTGTGTTGAGGATCTAACACATGTGTGATCGTTTCTTGTTGATTTGAGTGTTTTCTCTCGTTTCCCCTCATGTTCTTCGTGTTCATCCTCGGGGATCCCTCCAATCATGAAAGATCGTTCCAAATCGGGTTAGCCCCGCATCATATGGTATCATGAGCCTAGGTTTCTCATGAATTTGGAACCCCCCGTCGTTTTCTAGCTTGATTTTGTTGCTTCCCCAATTTCGAAAATCCTCACCAAAAATAGCCCCAATTTTTTTGGTGATCTGTTGGTTTGATGATGATTTGTTGATTTTGATATGTGGATTAGCTGTGTAGCAAGTGGATCTAGCTTCCCCACAAGTTTCCCCACTTTCCACCCTCGAAATCTTCGCAAGTGGATCTAGCTTCCCCACAAGTTTCCCTAAAATCATCCATTTCCACCCCAAAATTCGTCCCCGAGAGAGAATTCCGAGGAGAGTTGACCTGCCCTGATCATCCGGACCTAGTCCCGGATCATCCGGACACCTCCCGAATGAGTTGGGCCCTCTCCCGGACGTTTGTGTAAACCACGCCCGCGAAAAACAGAACCGAAGCTGACGAACACGGATCATCCGGAAGTACTCCCGGATTCCGTACATAGCCCGGATGAGCTAGACCTCCTCCCGAATGTCCAGCTAACCCTGACACTGGCGCGGATGAAATTTTGTTTTGGCCATAACTAATTCATCCGGAGTCAGTTTTTTTGACGTTCTTTAGCTCGTTTTGAAGCTATTGACATCCCCCATACCAAAAAAATACCACCACCATAATTTGACTCCATCAAAGTTTTGGAACTTTGGCATCTTTGCGTAGGGCTTCCACCATATCATTCGCTATACCACCACCGACTTCCGCAACCTAACCCATTTTGTTCCCCATAGCATTAATGGTTGCTTGAGTAGTGATTCGAGTCTCCTAAGGTGTTTCGGCTACTTAGGGATGGTTGATTCTTCATCAACCACCACCACTACTTCCGCATAACTTTGCCCACCAAACATTTTCCGCCAACCTAACTTAACCCAATTTTGTTTGAGCTTGTTTGAGTTGTGTCTTGTGTCTCCTAAGGTGTTTCGACTACTTAGGGATGGTCATTTCAACTTCGACTAGCATAACCCATCATTCCACTTCCGCTTTGCCGAGTGCAAAACCACCACCGCATTTTCGCTACCACCATTTGACATTTGCCTTTGAGATTTTGAGTTGTGGTTTTTCCGTTTCCTAAGGTGTTTCGTCTAATTAGGAATGGTTCTACATCGAGAACGCCGCATCTCATCATCATCATCGGACGGTATAACCTCGACGACATCATTGTATATTCCCCCTTGCCATTGCATTGTTAACCCCTAGCCCATTTTGCGTCACTTGCCTATCGAGACTAGCCACTTGAGTATTGTCGGGCCATGTTACTTGTGCACATTAGTGATCATCGATCCGCGCTTCCATTGCATACATACCATATCAACTTGGTATCATCATATCATCTCTTGTGTCACAAGATTGTTCCCGCATATACACAATTGCTATCTTGGTTTGAGCATTTGCAAAAGTGGCAAAAAAAGCTTTTAAGCAAAAGAGTAAAATAAAGAAGCTTGTAAGCGAGAGCCATAGCATCACAAAATATCATATCATACTCGATCATCTTGGATCAACTTTGTGCTAAAAGCACCGGAACATCATACATACATAGCATACTTGTGATAGGAAGTTTCTACATTTTGTCTCATATAGGTAGTGCACAAGTTCGTATCCGCCTTGTGAGCAATCGGCTAGCGTCTCTCTAGTGTTGTGAGACAAGAGCATTTTCCGTGGATTCCACATTTTCTGCTCAATCCTTGGTTACACAACCACATTTATCTATTTGTGCGTGTGTTTTTGTGTGCCTTTCATTGCTATTGTTCTACTTGTTTCACTTGCGAATTTGTGAATCTCTTTCAACATTATTGACTCTTGCTAACATTTTTGCATCAAATTTTTGTGTCACTATCCTCACCGAGCTACTCCATAAGCCTTATTGTGTAGGTGCGAGAATTGACAATATCGATACTAATTGTGAAATTTCCTTGATACATTATTGAGTGATCATTGATCCATTTTCAACATCGCGTAAGGTATATTGGTCTAGCTCTTCTCTTTCTCCCACTCACATTTATTCGAGTCTTGTGATGGATAGGCAAGGCATTTATCTCCGGTCTTCGACATCGACGGCGCGAACAACTACATCCACACGCAAACCATCGGACTACAATGAGCAATGCAAGAGCGCATCGACAACTTGGCCATCGACATACGACACTCCGAGGCAAGGAGAAGGGCTTACCTCGACGACATGTGCGACACCATCGACAAATGCATGGAGGAGCTCCGACACATGGTGGTCGACTACAAGTCTTCTTCCCCTTCGTCATCTTTTTGGTGGTGATGTTCAAGTCACAAGTTTTCGAAGAGCAAACAAGATGCAAGCGCAAGTCATTCACGTCCACACCGCCATGGCGACCATCAACATCGTCATGAAGGGCAAGTCACCACCAAGCATCATGTGCACGATGATGACAAACACATCTTCTACGAGCTCAAGAACAACAACGGCACCATCATCATGAAGATGCTAGACAAGCGCAAACCTACAAGTCCAAACAAGCTCTACAGCACGCCAAGTCCAAGCTCCAAGAGAAAATAAGAAGACCGCGAGACAAGTAACACCAAGAATGATGAGGACATCAATACCATTGTTACACCCACTGCCCCTGCTATTATACATATTGGACCAATTACTAGGGCTCGCGCACGCCAATTGAATTACCAGGTATTTTCGTTTCTTGGTAACGATTCTATTGTTCATGAGAATATGATGCTGCCTAAATTGGATACAGTGTTGATTAATATGAAGGGCCTAGCATGGACAAGAGGGATGAACACTGGAGTAGGATCAAGCATGGAGATGAAGGCGCGCGCAAAGGAATCCAAAACGGAGTTTGTAGTGTGTATTTGAGTACTTTGAAGCCTCGGTGATGACTTCCAAGGACATGGACGAAATATTCAAGATACATCTTCATAAATTTCGTCCATAGCTTATTTTAGGTGCTACATCACCTTATTTTTGGGCCAGGCCCATGTAATTTCGAAATACTAAAGTATATGTTGTTTTTATAGTCCGTATGTGTGCAGAAAACAGAGTTAGGGTTGGTTTCGGACCCCTTCTCCAAGGGGCCATGAAATTCCCCCTCTCTTTCTCCATATATACAGCCCTTAGGGCATCGTTTACACTTTGGGTTTTGTTTAGATTAAAGTTCTCCATAGCTGCAACTTCACGTACTTCATTTGTGTTCAACGACCAGACAAAGACGTCACAGAACCCCACTTGATCAATAAAGCTTTCCTCTTAAATTCGCAATATCCAGATTGCCATCTCAGTTTCTTACTTGTTCTTCGTTTGCCTGCAGGAAACAGACCTTCGTGGTCAGGTTGATCATGCTCCGGCGTGGTCAATAACCTCTCGGAGTTGGTTTAGCGATTGCTAAGGCGCGACGTCCTCGCACGTTCGTAGTTGGATCGTCAAAGTTGACTTCCTCCAGAACGATAGCCACCATCTCATCGAAAGACGGGACACCTTTGCCCCTATCAAGTGGTATCAGATTTCCAGGTTGCTCGGTGAGATTTTTACAGTTTTTCGTAGTTTCGATCGAGTCTGTTCTTCATACCTACAGTCCACGAAAAAGCCAAAAAAAGTTAGGGTTAGTTCATCATATCTGAACCAGTCTAAGCCATTGCATAATCTTTTCCGTGTTTGCTTTATTGAATTTGCGGTTGCATTGTTGTGTTGAGTTGCTGGTCTTAGCGTCTAGTTCTTTAGAGTTTCGAGTTCTGTTCACGGGTTGTCACGCCGCCGCCGCATCAACTTTATCTCCGCTGCCATATACCACCACCACATATTCGCTGCCAATCTGAGTCCATATATGTCACCACATATCTGCTGCGATCACGCCAATCTGGGTCCACCTCCAACATACATCCGCCACCAGTCCGAGTTCCACCAGATTCATCTCCGCCACCAGTCCGAGTTCCACCAGATTCATCTTCGCAACCAGTCTTAGTCCGAGTCTAGTATTTCATATTTTGTTTTCTATTTCGAGATCACACGATACTACGTGTCGTGGCCAAGTCGGACATCCCAACTTCCGAGCCACCCGCAGAAGAAAATAGTTCCAGTTTCAAAAAAAATGAAGTCTGGAAAATTCTGGCTATGCAGTTTCTAGACCATTTGTAGACTTTTTCAACAACAAATGTTGCGGAGCAAAGAAAAAGAGGGAAAAAAAGTGCAAAAAAGTGGAAAAAAAAGAAGAAGAAAAATCCAGAGTGTGCTCATCCCTAGTTTACATGCAACGTCGTGATTTTGTTAGTTCTCTAGGCTCGCGTCTCTAGTACGGTCTAGTCTAGAACCAACATAGTACCGTCGTTGAGCGTTTCTTAAACGTTGCATCTCTAAATTGATTATTGCTGACATTTTTGCTACCATATCATAAGCCTTCTCAGCTCCACATACAACCACATCGTACTTTTGACACCACCTGACAATCGCTTTGTCCAAGCTTTGAGAGTTTTGACTACAACGGTTGCCGATCACCACCTGCGGCAGGGTAAGAATCGGTAAGAATTTAGATTGCTTGACGGTTTTGTGACACACCACCACCACCACTTTCTAGTAGTCTGTAGGATCATATTCTTTTGTGTTTCTACTTCTGCTAAACATGCCAGGATCACAAGTTGATGAGCTGGACTGGGAGAACATGACGAACAAGGAGTTGCATGATAAATTTCAGTAAATTGTGAGTGGCCAGGTGGGAGACATGCTAAACAGATTTGAAGAGGTCGTGGAGAAGATAGATGGCATGGAGAAGTCATTCGAAACAAAGTTGGATAACAAGCTTAATGAATTGCTCAAGCGTCTTCCACAACCACCACCAGCTGCACCTATCGCACCTCTCCAACGACAACAACAACGCCTGATACGTCCAAAACGTATCTATAATTTCTGCTTGCTCCATGCTTCTTTTGTGTGATATTGCTATGATATTGATGCACTTCCATACACTTTTGATCATATCTGGACTAACCTATTAACTCAGTGCACCACAGTGCCAGTTCTTGTTTTCTGCTGTTTTTCTATTTCAGGTTTCCCCCATATTAAAAGTGCTCCAAAAATTCCAGGAAAAATATAGGAAAAATCAGCGTACAGGAAGCTTCGCGAAGAACCAAAGATGGGCCAGAGGGGAGCCAGGGGAGGCCCAGGCGGCACCTGGCGCGGCCCCACCCCTGGCCGCGCCAGGGGGGCGCCTGGGGCCCATGCTCCGCCTCTGGCTGCCCCCCTTCGCCTATATATCCCTCTCGTCCCGAAACCCTCGAGGACAGAACTCTTTTTCGCGATCTCGCCTCTGTTCTGCCGCTGCAGCGCTTCCAAGATCGGGAGCATCAGGAGAACTCTTCCCGGCACCCTGCCGGAGGGGAGAACCACCACTGGGAGCTTCTCCACCACCATGGACGCTTCCCGGATGAGTCGTGAGTAGTCCACATTGGACCATGGGTCCATGATCAGTAGCTATGTGATGTTATCCTCCCCTCTTTGCTCTTCATGGTTTAGACCTCGTGAGCTGCCCTACATGATCGAGGCACATATGTAATCTTTCTGATGTTGCTTTGCTGAGTTTGCTGGGATCTGATGGATTATGAGACTATGTTCAGATTGTGTTTGAGTAATATATTTGATTCACCTCTTTTATATCTTTGTTCTTGAGTAATTCTTGCATGTTCTCCGTTGCTGTTTATTGCTTTGGCCAAGTAGTAGGTAGTAACTCCAAGAGGGAGCGTTATGCTTGATTGTGGGTTCATGCCCCCTGATGACTAGCTTGAGTGACAGAAACATGAGTCTAGGGGATGTGCTGTTGCCACAAGGGAGAAAACAACGGTGCTTGTACTTGCGGGTGCAAGGATTGTTTACTTTACGCAAAGTTCTTTTAATGCAGTTGTCTGTTGCTTTGAGTTTACACTTTGGGTGGGATTCGCAACTTAATACCAGCGAGATGTTCTGGATAGATATCTCAAGGTGGATGATTAGTAGTAGATGCAGATGGATTTCGGTCTACTTGCCTTGGCGTACCGCCCATGCTTTTGAGCCTCTACCTTTCTTTGCGGCATAGTTAGCATCGGTTTGCGCACATAATCCTGTCAATTGCCCAGCTGTAATTTGTTTACCTCGCTTTGCTGTTTTATCGTCTTTTGGGAGAGAGACATCACTAGTGAACATCATGGGACCCCGGTCCATATTACCACCGCTGATCACACCTTCTATTTACTTCCTGTTTTTATTTCCTAGTTGTAGTCATAGCTATCATTATTATCTCTTGTGTTTGATCCTTTGTAAACAACAAGGCCGGAGGGATTGACAACCTCTCTGTACTCGTTGGGAGCAAAGTTATCTGTATCTGTGTGCAGGTCCCGTCAATCGCTAAGTTTCTGGCGCCGTTGACACCTACTTGTCGACCCTCGGAGTCTCACGGGATTCGATCCTTGGTATCTTTGCCAAGGGAAATTTGCCGCTACGCTACATCTCAACCTTCCACTTGGGGTAACCAACGAGGGGCGAGAAGCCATCAAGCAAGTTTCTGGCGCCGTTACCGGGGACTCCACTCTTCAAGATAGGGGAGTTGCACGCTATCTTTTATCTTTGCTTTTTAGTCTTGTTAGTTTACCTTTCAGTTTTTGCCTTAGTGTCCCTTACCAAAAATCACAAAAATAGTTATCTTGCCTGCTGCTGCTATGGGTTCCACCAAAAACACTAAGTGGGGGGAGTACACCCCTTCTTACATCACGCCAATCACCACTGTCGGGATCTACAAAAGTAATAAACCTTGTGATTATGTTAGTTTTAATGGAGAGTTATGCCCGTGGCATGGTCTTCCAGGAAAAAAGTATGAGCCTCTGTTTAAAGGTGCTCCCACACTTCCCCAAACTTGGGAAGACGTCCAAACTCTTATAATAGAGAGCAATTCAAACAAAGAAGATGACACTACAATTCTGCTCAATAATGATAAAATTGATTTTGATAATTGTAGTCTCTCAGAAGTTGTCACCTTTTTACAAAGAATGGCTAAAGACCCCCACACTAGCACACTTAACCTTGCCTTCACAGAGCATATCACTAATGCTCTCATCAAAGCTAGGGAGGAGAAGCTTAGGATAGAAGCCTCCATACCTAGAAAGCTAGAAGATAGTTGGGATCCTATAGTCAAAATTAAATTGAACAACTTCTCTTGCTATGCTTTATGTGATGTTGGAGCTAGTACCTCCGTTATGCCCAAAAGAATGTATGATATGTTTGAATTGAAACCTTTTTATCCTTGTTCTTTTGGTGTTCGTCTTGTTGATTCTTTCGTAAAGAAACCTTTGGGGAAGATCGACGATGTTCTTATCATTGTCAATGACAATTATGTTCCCGTTGATTTTACTATTATGGATATTGAATGTGAACCTTCATGTCCAATTATTTTGGGACGTCCTTTTCTTCGCACCGTTGGTGCTATCATTGACATGAAAGAGGGGAATATAAAATTCCAATTCCCTCTCAAGAAAGGGATGGAACACTTCCCTAGAAAGAAGATTAAGTTGCCTTTTGAGTCCGTTACACGGGCTAGCTATTCTCTTACTCTTGATAAAACTTGATCTTCTCTTTTTGCATCATGCCTAGCTTAAAAGGCATAAAAGAAAGCGCTTTTGGGAGGCAGCCCACAACGAATTAGGTTTTATTTTGCTTTTGTTGTGTCTTGATGTTTGTTACTACAGTAGCATCATCATTGTATCTTTTCTTTTCAGCTTTGTGCCAAGTTTAACCTCCGATTGCAAGAAAGTTCAAAAGTTGTGACGTGCTGTCCAGAAAACAGATTCTGTCCTTGGACAGAAAAACTCGAATAAAATCACCAGATCATATTTTTTTATCTGAATTTTTTTGGCAGCGTGCTCTATACAATTGGCTTTCGAGGGTCTGTTCTGAGTTTTTTGATTTGAGTTGCAGAAGTGCCCCGAAAAAATTATTTACTACCTGCTGGTCTGTTTTTCACAGATTCTGTCCTGTTTTGCCTTTTCTTCGTTTTTGCAAACATTGAGCTTGCTTTTTCTTTGCAAAAACCTTTTGGCAATCTTGAGAAACAGTAGCTCTTCAAGATTATCTTTATTTCCAGTAGGGAAAAAATTATTTTATTGTGGGTACTAACCTCGCTAATCAGATTATGATGAGTTATGTATGAAGGGAGTTTTCAAGTGTGCGAGGGAAGATGATAAAAGAAGATTCGGGAGGGCCAAATGCTCAAGCTTGGGGATGCCCCCGTGCACCCCCAAGAAATATTCAAGAAGACTCAAGCATCTAAGCTTGGGGAAGCCCCCATGCATCCCCTTCTCCATCAACAATTATCAGTTCGGCTTTCGTTTCACTATAATTTTACCAGTTCATGTGTTATGTGCTATGCTTGGAGCGTCTTGCTCTTAGTTTCTTTTTTTTAGTTTTCTTTAGCTTTGCTTGCTGTTCATAACAAGTTAGAACCCAGATTTCTTTGTGTGGGAGAGAAACACGCTCCACTTCAACCTAGAACACAACATAGGATTTTCATGCTTATCTTTGCTGTGTGTGTTCTTTGTCTTTCCATAGCTGCTGTCATGTTTAGCTCTTAGTTTTCATGCTTTTCTTTTTAAAGAGCTTTGTTTAGTTGGTTGCTGAACTCTCTTGAGTTTTCATGTTTATCTTGTTAAGAGAGTTTGCCTGTTGCACTGAGTTGTGTGTCTTAACTTAAAGTAGGTAATTGAGGTTGCTATTTAATTTTAGTAGTAACTTGCAATAGTTTTGAGGTATTGCCATGAGTAATGTCTGAACTTTTGGTGTCAAGAGCTTTAGCCTATTAGTGATAGATGTCGTATTTTGGGCAATCCGTGTTTATTTTCGTAAACATACAAAATAGTTGAGAACTTTAGCTACTAGATGGATCACTAATCTTTGGAGGGATCGAATATTAGAGTACACTCACGTACCATGAGTCGAGGATGCGCAAGGATAACCAAGCCCCCATACACTCCTCCTCGGGGTACTTGTCTCTTTGTGAACCTCCTAATTAGATTGAGAGTTACCGATAATAAGTGCATGAGTTCTTCGGACTAATGTGAGTATTCGAAAGTTGACACTTCCACCTAGCCATATTTTTCTAGCCTCTTCGGTACCGTGCATTGCCCTTTCTCACCTCGAGAGTTGGTGTAATGCCCAGGATGGGACTATATCTCCTACGTGTCGAGGCACGACTTAAAGATATAAGCCCATTCTGGAATGATCACAAGTTTGGTACCTTTGCACAACTCATGTAAAAATGGGGATGGAAAACTGAAAAGATAGTTGGCTTACACTCGCCACGTCACACAAATTCATTACATGTTTCAATCATCATTCAAATGAACATCACAGCCCATCTAAGGGTAAAATCCAAATGTCAAGATACCAAACATAACATTAAACCACAGGTCTAGATCGAATCCTAGTAGAAGAACCACTACTGATCATCGGGATAACGGACATAGTAACGGCTATGCTCCTCGTCGTACTCCCAGTCTAGCTCAGTGCCATCGCCTGGGTAGCTCACCATCGTACATGCATCTGGTGTGGTGAAGTAACTGTGAGCCACAGAGGACTCACCAATCCCGTTCCCGGGTAACACGACTATTTAAGCCTTGGGTGTGGAACAAGGCTGAAGAAAGAATAAGTGGTTGCAGCAGCACTAGCCTAGCTTACGTAAAAGAGAGCGAGAAGAGAAGGTGCCTCGGTCGAGAGATGATCACTAAGTGATCCTATACTAATCAAGTCAAGCATAACCCCACCGTGTTCACTTCCCGAATCCCTTTCGGAAAATAACCGTCACGGTACACACGCTGGTAGTGTATTGGAACAAGGTGTCAAGTTTTCTACAACCGGATATTAACAAGCTCCCATCTGCCACATAACCGCGGGCACGGCTTTCGAAAGTTCAAACCCTGCAGGGGTGTTCCAACTTGGCCCATGACAAGCCCACGATCCGCGAAGTCGCAACTCCAAAGGTGGGAAGACCCGAGTGTTCTCGGAATCCCGTGCTCAAGATACTCCGAACTAAGGTAAGGCTAATCCAGCAAATCCTCCCGGCGTGCCGACACCCTGACAGTAGCCGCGCGTATCTAGTCTCAAGCCACGACCGGATGGGACAAGCTACGGGTTTATATCAATCCTCGAGTTTCCTCGTGGTGACCCCGCAGGTTGCCCAGTTCGGACCAACACTCATGTGGAGCACTGGCCCGGGGGTTGTTGATTAAGAACTCGGGTTTGCAAGACCCTATGCATGTTTTATTAGTTATTAGGCAAAAGTACCAATGTTGGGACTTGCTGGAAAAGACTTAGCACTTAGCGGTTTATCGAGGGGGTCCCATAACCCCAACCGTGTGAGGAACGCATAATCAAGGAACATAACACCGGTTTATACGGTTCCTAGCGGCATGAGTGGAACAAAACACCAAGCAAAAGGCTTAGCCTTCCACCCATTGCCAATATATAGATGTGTTCATTTAACAATTAATATAGTGTGATATAACACAACAACTTCAACATGAAGCAAGCATCTTCAACTTCACCTGCAACTAACAACGCTATAAGAGGGGCTGAGCGAAGCCTGCGTATAGCCAATCAATGGTTTGCATAGGTAGGGTGGTTAGACAGGATCATGGTTACAATAGGAGGCTGACAGGAAAACATGGGCATCGAGGAAAAACTATAGATCGAGACTTCTAGCAATAGGCAGAAATAGTAATGGTATCCGGGTTCTGTCATCTTGCCTGAAGAGCTGTCGTTGGATCGTAAGAAAGCTCCTCGTTCTCAACCTCGGTAGAAACCTCGTTCTCGTACTCGTACTCAGCTTCCGGCTCTACTCAACACAAACACACAAGGCACGAAATCAACAAGATGCAATGCGCACGCAAAATATGCTGGATGCATGACTAATGCACTATGGGAGCACACGGAGCATGACAATATGCGATCAAGCAAAATGCTTCAAAACATGATAACAATAGGATATTATGAATCTACATGAAAAATCACACAAGTTTCATATAGGACTTGCTCAAATCGGAGCTAGGGGCTAAAAGTTACACACAAAACAATAACATGCGAAAGCTGAAAATTACAGCCACATAGCAACTTCGGAGCAAGAAATAATTAAGCTACAGCACTCAAACATCATGGCAATGAGCATGGACATAAACTAGACATATCCTACAGCAAATAAGTCCATTGGAGCATCCCCAAAGGAGCCATGGATCAATAGCAACAAGCTATGACATATAGAACTTGACAACAAAATCCTGACAGCAGTATTTTATTGCAACTTGGGAGCAAAAGATAAATATGCTACAGCCACTCAAATAAGCATGTGAGAGCATGAATGGATAGCCAACAATATATACTACAAGGAATCATCAAGAGTCACCCCAAAACTATCATGGATTGGCCTAGAACAACAAGCAAACATGGCATCTGGAAATTACAGATTCCAGACTAAGTGAAATTTCACTAAGTGTTGAAACACCAGTTTCGTCATGGCATCTTTGAGAGCAAGTTTAAGTCACCTCAAAGCATATCAAGACAAGTGGTAAGAACCACAGCAATGTACACATGATGGTGAATCCAAAACACCTAAGCATGCATCATGGGGACAAACACAACGATAGCAATGAGTTCCTCTACGAGGCATCTCGTAACAAGTTTAACAACATAACAGCCACATAGCACTTTGCAACCGAGATAAACATGGCAAGATTAATTCTATCATGCAAGCCTAAGCAATCAACAAGTAGAGCATGACAAGACGAACACGTGTACATCTCATTTGCATCATTTGGATAAACATGCTAAAAGTTATCACATTGCAAAGATGGCATGAAAACAACACTAACAGCAGTTTATGACAATATGCACTCTTGCAACAGATATTTAAGCATCTAGATGAACTCAAACATGCATGGCATAATGGAATGAAATGTTGTACATGTCTCCACGAACAATTTGACATATCATTCACTCAATTCGGACCAACGCACAAAAAGTTATCACCGTTTGAAAATAGCATCAGACACTAAAAAAACTCAGGACTTAGTGGAAAACGGGGCTACCTCCGGGTCAACAGAAAAATCAAAGCGGGTCGAAGCTGGAGCGGATCGGGCTGAGCTTTGCGGATCGGGCGCGGCTGGCCCACTGGTTAACGGGCTTCGGGCGCCCCGGATCCGCCTAGGGTTTTCGGCCCACCTGATCCAGATCTGGATCAATGGAGCCTCTGGCTCGAGCGGCGGTTGACAAAGGGGCTCGGGCGGCCGGATGGGCCGGCCCAGCAGAGCGGCGGCGGTCAGCTTCGGGGCCCGGGGCGGTGGCCCGCGAAGGAAGATGGCCCGCGGCGACGGCTGCGGTCTCCCAGCCGAGGGGATCGGGGAGCCTCGGTCGAGCGGCTGCTCCCGAGCGCTGGCTGCGGGCTGGCGGAGCCTAGCGGGGCGAGGCGAAGTGGGCCTAGGGTTGGCCCAGCTGGCGCAGACCTGGCCCAGGCGGTGGCTGGCGACTGGATCGGCTCGGGATCCTTCGATCCCCGAGCGGCGGCGACCTCGAGCGAGGGAACCGACGGGGCGGCGGCTCCTGGCGCGAAGGGGAAGGCGCCGGCCGGCGGAGGGCGGTGGCGAGAGGCCGGAGGTGGGAGGTGGCGGCGCCGGCGTGGAGGTGGCGGAGGAGGGCGCCGGCGGCGGATGGGCGCGGCCTCGGGCGACGGGGAGGCGAGGTGGAGGTGGCGGCCGGTGAGGTGGAGGTGAGGTGGCGCGGTGGACTCCGGCGATGGTCCGGCGAGCTCCGCCGGAGTGGAGGAAGAGGCTGGAGGAAGAAGAAGAGGCTAGGGTTTGCTATTTTTGGGGCAAAAATTGGGGAAGGTGGACAAATATATAGGCACAAGGAGCTAGGGTTGTCCAAATGAGGTGTGGTTTTCGGCCACGCGATCAGAATTGGATGGCCTAGATGAAGGAAGGGG
Source organism: Secale cereale (assembly GCA_902687465.1). Classification (NCBI taxonomy): domain Eukaryota; kingdom Viridiplantae; phylum Streptophyta; class Magnoliopsida; order Poales; family Poaceae; genus Secale; species Secale cereale. The sequence goes on along the minus strand of LR738711.1, from coordinate 497,787,811 downwards.
TTTGGGATGGTTTGGTGGGCTGTGGAGGGGTGTCTTGGGCCTCAAAGTGGAGGCACTTTGAGCCCACGAGAATAACTATTGGGGCACCAAACGAACTCTAAACGCGACGAGATTTGACAGGCGGGTTACACACACCAAAACAACAACACACGACAAGTCTCGCGCCAAACCGGTAACGTTACACGGCCAAACACCAAAGTAGGCCTCGGGGATGCCACGGACACGTGAGGGAGCTCTGGAACGCGAAACGGACAACGGACAGAAACGAGTGGGACCAGATGCAAACGACAACACAAATGCAATGCGATGCACATGACTACATGATATGAATGAATGCCACACACGCACACAACAAAACGACGAAAACCCGAAAGACAAAGAACCCGGAATGGAATTGATGAAGCCAGAGATATCATATATTTCCCAAAAGGGAAAGTATTACATCCGGGGCATAACAAACTCTCCTCTACTACAAAAAGATCTCGTCCCGAGATCTAGGACTGGAAAAAGGAAGGATACTCGGAACGAAGATGATCTTCTCGTTCCCATGTAGCTTCTCGGTCGGTATGGTGTGACCACTTGACTTTCAAGAATTTGATGGACTTGTTGCGGATCTTGCGCTTGGTTTCTTCGAGAATAGCAACGGGATGCTCTCGGTAGGACAAATCTTGTCGAAGATCAATCTCTTCAAACGGAATCATGCGTTCAGGAGTCTTGAAGCACTTGCGGAGTTGAGACACATGAAACACATCATGAACATTGGCGAAGTTGGAAGGGAGCTCAAGTTGGTAGGCTAGATCGCCTCTTTTGCCAAGGATCTTGAAAGGTCCGACGTATCTAGGAGCAAGCTTTCCTTTGATACCGAATCTTTGGGTTCCTTTCATAGGAGAAACACGGAGATAGACATGATCACCAATGTTGAAGGCCAAATCACGATGCTTGCCATCATAGTAGCTCTTCTGACGCGGCTGAGCGTCCTTGAGATTCTCACGTATGATTTTGCACATCTCTTCGGCTTCTGAGATCAAGTCATTGCCAAGAAGTTGACGTTCACCTGTCTCGGACCAGTTGAGAGGGGTACGGCACTTTCTGCCATAGAGGATTTCAAACGGAGCTTTGTCGACACTTGCTTGAAAGCTGTTGTTGTAAAAGAACTCGGCAAACGAAAGGCAATCTTCCCATTTCATGCCAAAAGATATGACACAGGCTCTAAGCATGTCTTCTAGAATCTGATTCACTCGCTCAACTTGACCACTAGTCTGAGGGTGAAAAGCAGTGCTGAACCTGATCTTAGTGCCCATGGCGGACTGAAAGGAGTCCCAGAACTTTGAAGTGAACAAACTTCCACGGTCTGAGGAGATAACTTGAGGGATGCCATGTAAGGACACAATTCTGGAAGTGTACAACTCTGCAAGTTGAGCTGCATTGATTGATTCTTTGACTGGAAGGAAGTGAGCGACTTTGGTAAGCTTGTCAATCACCACGAAGATAGAATCATTCCCTCTTTTGGACTTAGGAAAGCCAGTGACGAAATCCATTTCAATGTGGTCAAATTTCCACTCGGGAATCTGAAGAGTTTGGAGAAGACCGGCTGGACGTTGATGCTCTGCCTTCACTCTTCTGCAGACATCACATTCATTCACGAATTGGGCAGTCTCCCTTTTCATGCGTGTCCACCAGTAAGATTGCTTGAGGTCTTGGTACATCTTGGAACTGCCAGGATGAATGGAAAGGAGGGAATCATGTGCTTCTTCCATTATGAGCTTCCTGAGATCACCTTTGGGAACCACAAGTCTGTCCTCAAAGAACAAGGTATCTCTCTCATCAATGCGATAGCACTTGTATTTAGGAGTACCCTTTGCACCATGTTTCACCTTCTGCACCATGGCATCACTGAGTTGGGCCTCACGGACCTGATCTTCCAAGGTAGGAGCAACTTGAAGATTTGCAAGAAAACCCTGCGAAACAACTTGGAGGTTGAGCTTCCTGAAAGCTTCACAAAGCTCAGGCTGGAACGGCTTGATAAGAAGGCTGTTGCAATATGCCTTTCTGCTCAAAGCATCTGCAATCACATTCGCCTTGCCAGGAGTGTATTCAATGCTGGGATCATACTGTTGGATCATCTCGACCCAACGAGTCTGGCGGAGGTTCAGATTCGGTTGTGTGAAGATGTACCTCAAGCTCTTGTGATCGGTGAAGATGTCGACTTTTCTGCCCAGCAGCAGGTGTCTCCACGTAATCAAAGCATGTACCACAGCTGCTAGTTCAAGATCATGTGTGGGATAGTTCTTCTCACTTGGCTTCAGCTGACGAGAAGTGTAAGCCACAATTCTCTTGTCTTGCATAAGCACACCACCAAGTCCTTGAAGAGAAGCATCATAGAATACTTCGTAGGGCTTGGACTCATCTGGAGGAGTTAGAACTGGAGCAGAGACGAGCTTTTCTTTGAGAGTTTTGAATGCCACTTCACAATCTGGAGACCAGTAGTACTTGACATTCTTCTGCAGCAAGTTGGAAAGAGGCTTGGCAATCTTGGAGAAGTTCTCAACGAACCTTCTGCAATAGCTGGCAAGACCAAGAAAGCTTCGGAGTTGCTTGACGTTCTGAGGAGCTTCCCAGTTGACAATTGCTTCAACTTTCTCGGGGTTTACCGCAATACCGTCAGCAGAGATGATATGGCCCAGGTACAAGACCTTATCGAGCCAAAATTCGCACTTGGAGAACTTGGCATAGAACTTATGTTCACGGAGTCTGTCGAGAACGAGACGGAGGTGCTTTTCGTGATCTTCTTCATTTTTGGAGAAAACCAAAATATCATCCAGATACACAAGCACAAACTCACCGGTGTAGGGGTTGAAGATGTAGTGCATCATTCTCGAGAAGGTAGGTGGAGCATTGGCGAGACCAAAGGACATGACTATATACTCATATGAGCCGTAGCTCGTTCTGAAGGCAGTCTTGGGGATGTCTTCCTCGCGAATGCGAATTTGGTGATAGCCCATTCGGAGATCGAGCTTAGAGAACACTTTAGCTCCTTTGAGCTGCTCGAACAGTTCGTTGATGTTGGGGAGCGGATACTTGTTCTTTATTGTCTTCTTGTTCAATGGCCGGTAATCTACGCAAAGGAGCTCCGTGCCATCCTTCTTCTTGACAAATAAGACACCACAACCCCAAGGAGACGTACTAGGCCTGATGAGACCCATACGCTCCTGTTCATCAAGCTGCTTCTTCAACTCCTTCAACTCTTTGGGAGAGAGCTTGTACGGACGCCGGCATGCTGGCTCAGTACCCGGCTCGAGTTCAATGACGAATTCCACTTGACGGTGTGGAGGCATGCCTGGAAGTTCTTCAGGAAAGATGTCTTGGTATTCGTTAACCACCAGAATTTGAGATATGGCATTCATCTCGCCCTTGTCATTGAGAGAGAAGAGCCTGATAGTGTTATCCCTGGAGGCGAAGATAATCACATCTTCATCAGGATGAGTAATCTTGACTTCCTTGTTTGCACAATCAATTTGAGCATCATGCTGAGAAAGCCAGTCCATCCCGAGGATGAGGTCAATGTCGGAGTTGCCGAGAACAATTGGATTAGCCAGAAAGCGATAATCACCCATGCGAATAGATACATTCGGAGCCTTCAAATTTGAAGTCATGTGCTTGCCCGGAGATATAATTGACAACTTCTTATCCAGAAATACCGAAGTCAAATTATGCTTGGTGAAGAATGGCCTTGAAATGAAACTGGGAGATGCACCAGAATCAAATAATACTTTTGCAGGAAAAGAGTTCACTGAAAGGTTACCAATGATCACATCAGAAGAATTCTCCGCTTCAGCTGCATTCATCATATTGACCCTTGCATGCTTCGGATTATGCTTCACAATAGCCGAACTGACAGGTGGAGGAGGCGGAAGGCGCCTTGGGTTGTTGCACTTGTTGGAATAATGACCCTTCTGGCCACACTTGTAGCAAGTCACCTCAGAAAGTGGACGAGTCAGAGGAACAGTTGACTTGGAAGCTTGCGACTGAAACTGATTCTTCGACTGGTTCCTTGGGTTGGGTGGGTGGGAGAAACCACGACCACCGGAGTTTTTGTTGTTGTTGTAGGGAGCTCGGATCACTGGAGGAGGAGGAAGCCATAATTTCTGTTGCTTTGCGGCGACTTGAGAAGATGAGGAGGAGTGAACGGCATCTCGAATCCTCTTTTTTGAAGCCTCCATCTTGAGCTGGGTTGCCTCTTGCTTGAGCGCCATGTTATAGCATTTGTCAAACTCATCGGGCTCGAACAAGGTGAGAGCAAGTTGAAGTTCATCTTTCAGACCTCCGCCGAACTGATAGATCTTGCTCTTGGCATCTGGGATGTCTTGCTTAGCATAGCGGGCGAGGTTTTGGAACTTGACATTATACTGGTAGACAGACATAGAGCCCTGCTTCAGGTTGCGGAATTTCTCACGCATACCCTCGATGAAACTTGTTGGAATATGGTGAGAGCGAAAGTCCTTGCAGAAATCCTCCCAAGAGATCACACGCCCTGGCCTGGAGTCTTTGTACTGCTGCCACCAATCAGCTGCTTGGTCCTTGAGTTGGAAGGCTGCAAATTTCACATAGTCCTCTTCCCTCACGTTACTGCACTCAAAATGCTTCTTGATATCGGTTATCCAATCTTCAGCATCAAGAGGGTCGACACAGTAACTGAAAGCTTTTGGTTGATTGGCCAAGAACTGGTTGAGAGTAGCATGGTGTTGTTGGTTGAAGAAATTGCATTGATTCCCTGGAACACCCTGATTAGCTTGATTAGCTTGCATCTGCTGCATCATCTGCATCAACATCTGGGTGTTTTGATTTGTAGTCTGCATAATCGCTCTCCAAGCCTCAGACGGAGGAGGAGGGGAAGGAGGACGATCTAGGACCTCTTCACCCTCTGGGTTAGCGTTGGGAACTCGTTTCGGAGCCATCCTGAAAGAGATGACCACGAATCAGCAATTGATTGAAAGAAGGTATAAGCTGAAACAACGGATAGAAATGCAACATAGTCTTCACAAGAATCATTCGAACAAGATGAACGAATGAAATTCTCAGTTCAATGATAACAATAATCTTCACGAGAAGCCACATAGGGGACAAAAGGTAAAATAAGAAAAACACAAGGTACAGATGGAAACAAACACAAGATAGGAGCTTCGTTCTGACATCTTTGTGTTGTAAGATTATGAACGCGTTACGAAAGGGTTTTGCAATCCCCGGATCAGCATAGCCAAGGACCCTTTAAGATGCAACTCCCGATCGGAACATCGGCCATAAAACCTCTTCACTCAATGTAGAACCCCGAACTCGCGAACCTGCATTCGTTGGAAGAATGCCTACGATCTACTGGATAAACCCACCTATTAATTTCCGAAAGTTTCCAGTTATGCAATTCGGTGTTGGGGATACAGGGGAAGCACCGCGCAATCAACTCTAAACCTACATCCAGCTGTATCCATCCTTCAACACATAACCAGTCTTTCTCGGAAACTGTCTACCTCGGACCTTCGAAAAGCATCCACTATACCAAGCTATGGCAATACTCCCAAACTACCTCCCCAGTACTGGGTGATGTCGGGGTTATCTTGCCACTAAACGTATAGGAGAGATTTTCGATGTCGGCCGTCTTAAGTATTTAGTACTGTCGCGATATGCTTGTGACGACAATACCCCGAAGCTCAACTCCCCGGGACACTGCCACAACCCCTAATGTCAGGAGGCATCGAGAACAATATTCTCGTCACAAGAACATCGAAACAATCCCACAATACTCGCGAGATTCCTAAAAAAAATTTGGTGCAATTTTGAAAGTAGAAGAGGCAAGAGTAGTCGTCAGGAGTCCTCACCAGAGAGAAAGGGGATGAGGAGCACAAGAAATCCTACTCTTCGATATAAATATAGGACTCAAAATATTTTCAGTGTGTGCCTAGACTCGACCGTCAACGATTCGATCAATCAGTGGGGGCTTCTAGGTCGGAGAAGGCTCTGAATACCAACTTGTAATGCCCAGGATGGGACTATATCTCCTACGTGTCGAGGCACGACTTAAAGATATAAGCCCATTCTGGAATGATCGCAAGTTTGGTACCTTTGCACAACTCATGTAAAAATGGGGATGGAAAACTGAAAAGATAGTTGGCTTACACTCGCCACGTCACACAAATTCATTACATGTTTCGATCATCATTCAGATGAACATCACAGCCCATCTAAGGGTAAAATCCAAATGTCAAGATACCAAACATAACATTAAACCACAGGTCTAGATCGAATCCTAGTAGAAGAACCACTACTGATCATCGGGATAACGGACATAGTAATGGCTACGCTCCTCGTCGTACTCCCAGTCTAGCTCAGTGCCATCGCCTGGGTAGCTCACCATCGTACCTACATCTGGTGTGGTGAACTAACTGTGAGCCACAGAGGACTCAGCAATCCCGTTCCCAGGTAACATGACTATTTAAGCCTTGGGTGTGGAACAAGGCTGAAGAAAGAATAAGTGGTTGCAGCAGCACTAGCCTAGCTTACGTAAAAGAGAGCGAGAAGAGAAGGTGCCTCGGTCGAGAGATGATCACTAAGTGATCCTAAACTAATCAAGTCAAGCATAACCCCGCCGTGTTCACTTCCCAAATCCCTTTCGGAAAATGACCATCACGGTACACACGCTGGTAGTGTATTGGAACAAGGTGTCAAGTTTTCTACAACCGGATATTAACAAGCTCCCATCTGCCACATAACCGCGGGCACGGCTTTCGAAAGTTCAAACCCTGCAGGGGTGTTCCAACTTGGCCCATGACAAGCCCACGATCCGCGGAGTCGCAACTCCAAAGGTGGGAAGACCCGAGTGTTCTCGGAATCCCGTGCTCAAGATACTCCGAACTAAGGTAAGGCTAATCCAGCAAATCCTCCCGGCGTGCCGACACCCTGATAGTAGCCGCGCGTATCTAGTCTCAGGCCATGACCGGATGGGACAAGCTACGGGTTTATATCAATCCTCGAGTTTCCTCGTGGTGACCCCGCAGGTTGCCCAGTTCGGACCAACACTCATGTGGAGCACTGGCCCGGGGGTTGTTGATTAAGAACTCGGGTTTGCAAGACCCTATGCATGTTTTATTAGTTATTAGGCGAATAGTACCAATGTTGGGACTTGCTGGAAAAGACTTAGCACTTAGCGGTTTATCGAGGGGGTCCCATAACCCCAACCGTGTGAGGAACGCATAATCAAGGAACATAACACCGGTTTATACGGTTCCTAGCGGCATGAGTGGAACAAAACACCAAGCAAAAGGCTTAGCCTTCCACCCATTGCCAATATATAGATGAGTTCATTTAACAATTAATATAGTGTGATATAACCCAACAACTTCAACATGAAGCAAGCATCTTCAACTTCACCTGCAACTAACAACGCTATAAGAGGGGCTGAGCGAAGCCTGCGTATAGCCAACCAATGGTTTGCATAGGTAGGGTGGTTAGACAGGATCATGGTTACAATAGGAGGCTGACAGGAAAACATGGGCATCGAGGGAAAACTATAGATCGAGACTTCTAGCAATAGGCAGAAATAGTAATGGTATCCGAGTTCGGTCATCTTGCCTGAAGAGTTGTCGATGGGATCGTAAGAAAGCTCCTCGTTCTCAACCTCGGTAGAAACCTCGTTCTCGTACTCGTACTCAGCTTCCGGCTCTACTCAGCACAAACACACAAGGCACAAAATCAACAAGATGCAATGCGCACGCAAAATATGCTGGATGCATGACTAATGCACTATGGGAGCACACGGAGCATGACAATATGCGATCAAGCAAAATGCTTCAAAACATAATAACAATAGGATATTATGAATCTACATGAAAAATCACACAAGTTTCATATAGGACTTGCTCAAATCGGAGCTACGGGCTAAAAGTTACACACAAAACAATAACATGCGAAAGCTGAAAATTACAGCCACATAGCACCTTTGGAGCAAGAAATAATTAAGCTACAGCACTCAAACATCATGGCAATGAGCATGGACGTAAACTAGACATATCCTACAGCTAATAAGTCCATAGGAGCATCCCCAAAGGAGCCATGGATCAATAGCAACAAGCTATGACATATAGAACTTGACAACAAAATCCTGACAGCAGTATTTTATTGCAACTTGGGAGCAAAAGATAAATATGCTACAGCCACTCAAATAAGCATGTGAGAGCATGAATGGATAGCCAACAATATATACTACAAGGAATCATCAAGAGTCACCCCAAAACTATCATGGATTGGCCTAGAACAACAAGCAAACATGGCATCTGGAAATTACAGATTCCAGACTAAGTGAAATTTCACTAAGTGTTGAAACACCAGTTTCGTCATGGCATCTTTGAGAGCAAGTTTAAGTCACCTCAAAGCATATCAAGACAAGTGGTAAGAACCACAGCAATGTACACATGATGGTGAATCCAAAACACCTAAGCATGCATCATGGGGACAAACACAACGATAGCAATGAGTTCCTCTACGAGGCATCTCGTAACAAGTTTAACAACATAACAGCCACATAGCACTTTGCAACGGAGATAAACATGGCAAGATTAATTCTATCATGCAAGCCTAAGCAATCAACATGTAGAGCATGACAAGACGAACACGTGGACATCTCATTTGCGTCATTTGGATAAACATGCTAAAAGTTATCACATTGCAAAGATGGCATGAAAACAACACTAACAGCAGTTTATAACAATATGCACTCTTGCAACAGATATTTAAGCATCTAGATGAACTCAAACATGCATGGCATAATGGAATGAAATGTAGTACATGTCTCCACGAACAATTTGACATATCATTCACTCAATTCGGACCAACGCACAAAAAGTTATCACCGTTTGAAAATAGCATCAGATACTAAAAAAACTCAGGACTTAGTGGAAAACGGGGCTACCTCCGGGTCAACAGAAAAATCAAAGCGGGTCCAAGCTGGAGCGGATCGGGCTGAGCTTCGCGGATCGGGCGCGGCTGGCCCAGTGGTTAACGGGCTTCGGGCGCCCCGGATCCGCCTAGGGTTTTCGGCCCACCCGATCTAGATCTGGATCGATGGAGCCTCTAGCTCGAGCGGCGGTTGACGAAGGGGCTCGGGCGGCCGGATGGGCCAGCCCAGCAGAGCGGCGGCGGTCTGCTTCGGGGCCCGGGGCGGTGGCCCGCGAAGGAAGATGGCACGCGGCGGCGGCTGCGGTCTCCCAGCCGAGGGGATCGGGGAGCCTCGGTCAAGCGGCTGCTCCCGAGCGCTGGCTGCGGGCTGGCGGAGCCCAGTGGGGCGAGGCGAAGTGGGCCTAGGGTCGGCCCAGCTGGCGCAGACCTGTCCCAGGCAGTGGCTGGCGACTGGATCGGCTCGGGATCCTTCGATCCCCGAGCGGCGGCGACCTCGAGCGAGGGAACCGACGGGGCGGCGGCTCCTGGCGCGGCGGGGAAGGCGCCGGCCGGCGGAGGGCGGCGGCGAGAGGCCGGAGGTGGGAGGCGGCGGCGCCGGCGTGGAGGTGGCGGAGGAGGGCGCCGGTGGCGGATGGGCGCGGCCTCGGGCGACGGGGAGGCGAGGTGGAGGTGGCGGCCGGTGAGGTGGAGGTGAGGTGGCGCGGTGGACTCCGGTGATGGTCCGGCGAGCTCCGCCGGAGTGGAGGAAGAGGCTGGAGGAAGAAGAAGAGGCTAGGGTTTGCTATTTTTGGGGCAAAAATTGGGGAAGGTGGATAAATATATAGGCACAAGGAGCTAGGGTTGTCCAAATGAGGTGTGGTTTTCGGCCACGCGATCAGAATTGGATGTCCTAGATGAAGGAAGGGGTTTGGGCTGGTTTGGTGGGCTGTTGGAGGGGTGTCTTGGGCCTCAAAGTGGAGGCACTTTGAGCCCACGAGAATAACTGTTGGGGCACCAAACGAACTCTAAACGCGACGAGATTTGACAGGCGGGTTACACACACCAAAACAACAACACACGACAAGTCTCGCGCCAAACCGGTAACGTTACACGGCCAAACACCAAAGTAGGCCTCGGGGATGCCACGGACACGTGAGGGAGCTCCGGAACGCGAAACGGACAACGGAAAGAAACGAGTGGGACCAGATGCAAACGACAACACAAATGCAATGCGATGCACATGACTACATGATATGAATGAATGCCACACACGCACACAACAAAACGACGAAAACCCGAAAGACAAAGAACCCGGAATGGAATTGATGAAGCCAGAGATATCATATATTGCCCAAAAGGGAAAGTATTACATCCGGGGCATTACAAACTCTCCTCTACTACAAAAAGATCTCGTCCCGAGATCTAGGACTGGAAAAAGGAAGGATACTCGGAACGAAGGTGATCTTCTCGTTCCCACGTAGCTTCTCGGTCGGTATGGTGTGACCACTTGACTTTCAAGAATTTGATGGACTTGTTGCGGGTCTTGCGCTCGGTTTCTTCGAGAATAGCAACGGGATGCTCTCGGTAGGAAAAATCTTGTCGAAGATCAATCTCTTCAAACGGAATCATGCGTTCAGGAGTCTTGAAGCACTTGCGGAGTTGAGACACATGAAACACATCATGAACATTGGCGAAGTTGGAAGGGAGCTCATGTTGGTAGGCTAGATCGCCTCTTTTGCCAAGGATCTTGAAAGGTCCGACGTATCTAGGAGCAAGCTTTCCTTTGATACCGAATATTTGGGTTCCTTTCATAGGAGAAACACGGAGATAGACATGATCACCAATGTTGAAGGCCAAATCACGATGCTTGCCGTCATAGTAGCTCTTCTGACGTGACTGAGCGGCCTTGAGATTCTCACGTATGATTTTGCACATCTCTTCGGCTTCTGAGATCAAGTCATTGCCAAGAAGTTGACGTTCACCTGTCTCGGACCAGTTGAGAGGGGTACGGCACTTTCTGCCATAGAGGATTTCAAACGGAGCTTTGTCGGCACTTGCTTGAAAGCTGTTGTTGTAAGAGAACTCGGCAAACGGAAGGCAATCTTCCCATTTCATGCCAAAAGATATGACACAGGCTCTGAGCATGTCTTCTAGAATCTGATTCACTCGCTCGACTTGACCACTAGTCTGAGGGTGAAAAGCAGTGCTGAACCTGATCTTAGTGCCCATGGCGGACTGAAAGGAGTCCCAGAACTTTGAAGTGAACAAACTTCCACGATCTGAGGAGATAACTTGAGGGATGCCATGTAAGGACACAATTCTGGAAGTGTACAACTCTGCAAGTTGAGCTGCATTGATTGATTCTTTGACTGGAAGGAAGTGAGCGACTTTGGTAAGCTTGTCAATCACCACGAAGATAGAATCATTCCCTCTTTTGGACTTAGGAAAGCCAGTGACGAAATCCATTTCAATGTGGTCGAATTTCCACTCGGGAATCGGAAGAGGTTGGAGAAGACCGGCTGGACGTTGATGCTCTGTCTTCACTCTTCTGCAGACATCACATTCATTCACGAATTGGGCAATCTCCCTTTTCATGCGTGTCCACCAGTAAGATTGCTTGAGGTCTTGGTACATCTTGGAACTGCCAGGATGAATGGAAAGGAGGGAATCGTGTGCTTCTTCCATTATGAGCTTCCTGAGATCACCTTTGGGAACCACAAGTCTGTCCTCAAAGAACAAGGTATCTCTCTCATCAATGCGATAGCACTTGTATTTAGGAGTACCCTTTGCAATACCATGTTTCACCTTCTGCACCATGGCATCACTGAGTTGGGCCTCACGGACCTGATCTTCCAAGGTAGGAGCAACTTGAAGATTTGCAAGAAAACCCTGCGGAACAACTTGGAGGTTGAGCTTCCTGAAAGCTTCACAAAGCTCAGGCTGGAACGGCTTGATAAGAAGGCTGTTGCAATATGCCTTTCTGCTCAAAGCATCTGCAATCACATTCGCCTTGCCAGGAGTGTATTCAATGCTGGGATCATACTCTTGGATCATCTCGACCCAACGAGTCTGGCGGAGGTTCAGATTCGGCTGTGTGAAGATGTACTTCAAGCTCTTGTGATCGGTGAAGATGTCGACTTTTCTGCCCAGCAGCAGGTGTCTCCATGTAATGAAAGCATGTACCACAGCTGCTAGTTCAAGATCATGTATCCAAATCCTTGGCACGATACACTCTGTCATCATAAGCCTCATTATATCCTTCCTCAAAACAGCCACCATACCTACCTATCAAGGCATTTCCATAGCCTTTCCGAGATACATTGCCATGCAACATCCATCTTCTCATGACTTGATCTTCATGTCATACATGCTTTTTGCTTGATCGATGAGCCGCATGCTAGTTGGGCCTTGCCCTAATCATTGCTACATGACGCGCTAGTATCATTGCATATCCTGCTACACTGGCAGAGGCATACATTTGCATACATCATGATAGTTTCATCTTCTTTATGTTGAGTACTTTTGTAAAGTGTGAAAGATCTTCTATGCTTCTTGTAATATATAGAGTGTTGCCCCTAAAGTGAAGAAAAGATCCCAAAGAGGACAAAATCAAAAGATCCCAAAGAGGACAAATGAGAGTTAAATAGAAAGAGCCATTGAGGCCACAAAAAAATAAAAAAAATAGAAAAAAGAGAAAAAGAAATAAAAAGAGAGAAGGGGGCACACTACTATTCCTTTTGAGAGATCCACACTCGTACTCCATCTTATACCTTGTACTCCATAGAGATTATCATTCATGCATATAGCTATGTGGGGACCTTCACACTATAGAACTTGGCTTGTATATTCCAATGATGAGCCTCCTCAAAAGAGCTCTAGGTCTTCTTGAGCGAGCAAGTTGGATGCACCCCCACTAGTTCCATTGGAGAGCTTACCTTAGCTCATATGTGCATCCGTTGCATGGCAATCCCTACTCCTCATATCATATCTATCATTTGGCTTTCTCTCGCCTATGATTGTCCTCATTGATGTGAGCCTTTCACACCTTTTTTGTCTTCCCCCTTCATCATTTTTCTCTCTTTGCCATCCTAAGTGTCAACTTTCTTGCTTACGCTCATCCATTGCATGAGTGCTCAAAATATCGAAAGGGAGTGGATCATTTTGACTTGTACCTGGCTAGTGGTCTGGGGATGAGTCAAGATAAGATTCCAAAGAAGACCAAGTGTGAAACTTTAGTAGATTAAGTTCTCAACAATACAAAAACTATGTTTTACTCTCTCGTATATCCCTATCCCCTTTCTTGCACGCAAACACCATTTGGAGACATTCGAGTCACGGACAGCGAGAGCTCTTGCACCTTTATGTTCTTATGTTGCTTGTTACAATGCTAATATAGACTCTTGCTTGTTATGACTTGAATTGAATTACATGCATTGATTGCTTTACTTAAAAGTTCTTATATGGTTGGTAGCATGTCACCACAGAAATTATGCTTGTTATCATTTACCTACTCAAGGACGAGCAGGAATTAAGCTTGGGGATGTTGATACGTCCAAAACATATCTATAATTTCTGCTTGCTCCATGCTTCTTTTGTGTGATATTGCTATGATATTGATGCACTTCCATACACTTTTGATCATATTTGGACTAACCTATTAACTCAGTGCACCACAGTGCCAGTTCCTGTTTTCTGCTGTTTTTCTATTTCAGGTTTCCCCCATATTAAAAGTGCTCCAAAAATTCCAGGAAAAATATAGGAAAAATCAGCGTACAGGAAGCTTCGCGAAGAACCAAAGATGGGCCAGAGGGGAGCCAGGGGAGGCCCAGGCGGCCACCTGGCGCGGCCCCACCCCTGGCCGCGCCAGGGGGGCGCCTGGGGCCCCTGCTCCGCCTCTGGCTACCCCCCTTCGCCTATATATCCCTCTCGTCCCGAAACCCTCGAGGACAGAACCCTTTTTCGCGATATCGCCTCTGTTCCGCCGCCGCAGCACTTCCAAGATCGGGAGCATCAGGAGAACTCTTCCCGGCACCCTGCCGGAGGGGAGAACCACCACCGGGAGCTTCTCCACCACCATGGACGCTTCCCGGATGAGTCGTGAGTAGTCCACCTTGGACCATGGGTCCATGATCAGTAGCTATGTGATGTTCTCCTCCCCTCTTTGCTCTTCATGGTTTAGACCTCGTGAGCTTCCCTACATGATCGAGGCACATATGTAATCTTTCTGTTGTTGCTTTGGTGAGTTTGCTGGGATCTGATGGATTATGAGACTATGTTCAGATTGTGTTTGAGTAATATATTTGATTCACCTCTTTTATATCTTTGTTCTTGAGTAATTCTTGCATGTTCTCCGTTGCTGTTTATTGCTTTGGCCAAGTAGTAGGTAGTAACTCCAAGAGGGAGCGTTATGCTTGATTGTGGGTTCATGCCCCCTGATGACTAGCTTGAGTGACAGAAACATGAGTCTAGGGGATGTGTTGTTGCCACAAGGGAGAAAACAACGGTGCTTGTACTTACGGGTGCAAGGATTGTTTACTTTACGCAAAGTTCTTTTAATGCAGTTGTCTGTTGCTTTGAGTTTACACTTTGGGTGGGATTCGCAACTTAATACCAGCGAGATGTTCTGGATAGATATCTCAAGGTGGATGATTAGTAGTAGATGCAGATAGATTTCGGTCTACTTGCCTTGGCGTACCGCCCATGCTTTTGAGCCTCTACCTTTCTTTGCGGCATAGTTAGCATTGGTTTGCGCACATAATCCTGTCAATTGCCCAGCTGTAATTTGTTTACCTCGCTTTGTTGTTTTATCGTCTTTTGGGAGAGAGACATCACTAGTGAACATCATGGGACCCCGGTCCATATTACCACCGCTGATCACACCTTCTATTTACTTCCTGTTTTTATTTCCTAGTTGTAGTCATAGCTATCATTATTATCTCTTGTGTTTGATCCTTTGTAAACAACAAGGCCGGAGGGATTGACAACCTCTCTGTACTCGTTGGGAGCAAAGTTATCTGTATTTGTGTGCAGGTCCCGTCAACCGCTAAGTTTCTGGCGTCGTTGACACCTACTTGTCGACCCTCGGAGTCTCACGGGATTCGATCCTTGGTATCTTTGCCAAGGGAAATTTGCCGCTACGCTACATCTCAACCTTCCACTTGGGGTAACCAACGAGGGGCGAGAAGCCAGCAACGCCCACTTCCGAATGAGTTCGGACGAGTGAAGCGTATTCCTCTTGAGCATGGCCAAACTTCTCCTGCTGCTGTACCTACTGTTGATGCTTCATTGGTTCCTGCTGCTGCTGGTGGTGCCAAGGAGGATGACATTTATGAGGGTGATTACGAGGATGAGGTTGATCAAAATTAGAACTATGTGCAACCACCAGCACCACAACCACCAGGTCGTCCACATGCAAATGATCGCAATGGTAGGGCTGCACCACACCCTCGGGTACGAGATCATGACCATCTCCCTAAACTAAAATTAAATATTCCACCATTTGAGGGTAGATATGTTCCTGATATATATCTTACTTGGGAGTTAGAAACCGTACAGCGTTTGACATGTTTAGAATATCCCGAGGAGAGACGTGTTGTTGCTGCTCTTTGTGATTTCACTAGTTTTGCTTATGTGTGGTGGTCTGAACATCGTCAATTATATCCAAATAATATTCCAACTACTTGGGCTGCTTTGAAAACTGCTATGCATACTCGTTGGGTTCCACCATATTATCGACGTGAATTACTACAAAAACTGCAGCGTTTAAGACAAGTTAAAAATTATGTAGAAGAATATTATCAGGAATTACAAACTGGCTTGATTAGATGTGGTATTGTTGAGGATAATGAAGCTACGCTTGCACGTTTTATGGGTGGATTAAATAGAGAGATTCAGACCATTCTAGAGTATAATGAGTATCATAATATTACTCGTTTATTCCATCTTGCTTGCAAAGCTGAACGTGAAGTGCGGGATCGATAGGCATTGGCGCGGACTAACTTTTCTGCAGGTCGACCTTCATCATGGACACCGCATGCATCTTCTACTTCCACATATTCTACTGCACTGGCACCTTTGCCAGTTCCCACCTCCAGTCATGATACAAGAAAGCAGGCACAATCACCACTATCTACAAAGAGCATACCCACCAGGCCTGCACGGAGCTCTTCTTCATCCATGGCATCCACTAGGCACACAAGTGATATTATTTGTCGTCGTTGTAAGGGAAGAGGTCATTTTGCGAGGGAATGCAAATCTTAGCGTGTGATGATTGCTACTGAGGATGGTGGGTATGAGTCCGCTAGTGACTATGATGAGGAGACTTTGCCTCTTATTACACGTGAATAACACATTGGAGATGATTCCGAACAAGAGACGCATTACATGGGTGCTAACGATACTGACAGGTATGACTGTTTAGTTGCTCAACGTGTTTTGAGTGTGTAGATCACACAAGCTGAGAAAAACCAGAGGCACCATTTGTTCCATACAAAGGGAGTTGTGAAGGAATGTTCTGTTCGCGTCATCATAGATGGAGGGAGCTGCAATAATTTGGCTAGAATGGAGATGGTGGCGAAGTTGTCTCTCACCACAAGACAACATCCACATCCTTACTACATCCAATAGTTTAACAACAGCGGCAATGTTAAGGTAACACGTAGTGTTCGCGTGCATTTTAGTGTAGCTACATATGCTAATTATGTTGATTGTGATGTGGTACCCATGCAAGCATGTTCCTTATTACTTGGTAGACCATGGCAAATGGATAAAAATTATGTACACCATGCTAGAAACAATCAGTATACTCTTGTTCATAAGGATAAATATATTACTTTGCTTCCTATGGCTCCTGATTCCATTTTGGAAGATGATATTCATCGAGCTAGTAAAGCAAAACAAGAGAAAATAAGAGTGAAAATCAGATTGTGGCAAAAGAATTTGAGCAACAAATGAAACCTAATAACAATCCATCATCTCATGTTGCATCTGAAATTAAATTGAAAAGTGGATGTTTACTTGCCACCAAATCTGATATTGATGATCTAGATTTCAGCAAATCTGTTTGATATGCTTTTGTGTACAAAGAGGCATTATTTTCATTCGAGGACGTGCCTTCCTCTTTGCCTCCTGCTGTCACTAACATTTTGCAGGAGTTCGCTGACGTCTTTGCACAAGACGTACCACCGGGATTACCACCTATTCGAGGGATTGAGCATCAGATTGATTTAATTCCCGGTGCATCGCTACCCAACCGTGCACCATACCGTATCAATCCAGAGGAGATGAAGGAGATTATGCGTCAAGTACAGGAGCTACTAGATAAAGGTTATATACGCGAATCCCTTAGTCCTTGTGTTGTTCCTATTATTCTAGTGCCAAAAAAGGATGGTACATCACGTATGTGTGTTGATTGTAGAGGCATCAATAATATTACTATTCATTATCATCATCCTATTCCTAGGCTAGATGACATGCTTGATGAATTAAGTGACTCAACTATTTTCTTCAAAGTTGATTTGCGTGGTGGATACCATCAAATTCGTATGAAATTGGGAGATAAATGGAAAACAGCATTTAAAACTAAGTTTGGATTATATGAGTGGTTAGTCATGTCGTTTGGGTTAACTAATGCACCTAGTACTTTCATGAGATTAATGAATGAAGTTTTGCGTGCTTTCATTGGACGATTTGTGGTAGTTTACTTTGATGATATACTGATTTATAGCAGATCTTTGGAGGAACATATGGAACATTTACGTGTTGTTTTTATCGCTCTACGTGATGCACGTTTGTTTGGTAACCTTGGGAAGTGCACCTTTTGCACCGTCCAAGTATCTTTTCTTGGCTATGTTGTTACTCCACACGGAATTGAAGTTGATAAAGCCAAGATTGAAGCTACTGAGAGTTGGCCGCAGCCCAAAACGGTCACACAAGTGAGGAGTTTTCTTGGACTTGCTGGTTTCTATGGGCGTTTTGTGAGAGATTTCAGCATCATTGATGCACCTCTCAATGAGCTTACAAAGAAGGATGTGCCTTTTGTTTGGGGTACTGCACAGGAAGAAGCCTTCATGGTATTGAAAGATAAGTTGACACATGCTCCATTACTCCAACTTCCTAATTTCAGTAAGACTTTTGAGCTTGAATGTGATGCTAGTGGAATTGGATTAGGAGGTGTGTTATTACAAGATGGTAAACATGTTGCATAGTTTTCTGAAAAATTGAGTGGGCCTACTCTAAACTATTCTACTTATGACAAGGAATTATATGCTCTTGTTCGGACTTTGTATACATGGCAACATTATTTATGGCCCAAAGAATTTGGTATACATTCTGATTATGAATCTTTGAAGCATATTAAAAGTCAAGCTAAATTGAACCGTAGACATGCTAAATGGGCTGAATTCACTGAGACTTTACCTTATGCCATTAAACACAAGAAGGGTAAAGAAAATGTTATTGCTGATGCATTGCCTCGTCGTTATACTATGCTTTCACAACTTGACTTTAAAATATTTGGTTTGAAGACCATCAAAGATCAATATGTGCATGATGCTGAATTTAAAGATGTATTGCAGAATTATAAAGAAGGGAGAACATGGAACAAGTTCGTCGTTAATGATGGATTTGTGTTTTGTGCTAACAAGCTATGCATTCCAACTAGCTCCGTTCGTCTTTTGTTGTTGCAGGAGGCGCATGGAGGTGGATTAATGGGACACTTTGGCATGAAGAAGACGGAGGACGTACTTGCTACACATTTCTTTTGGCCAAAGATGAGACGAGATGTTGAGTGTTTTGTTGCTCGTTGCACTACATGTCAAAAAGCTAAGTCACGACTCAATCCTCATGATTTATATATGCCTTTGCCTATACCTAGTGTTCATTGGGAAGATATATCTATGGACTTTATTTTGGGTTTACCTCGAACAAAGAAGGGGCGGGATAGCATATTTGTTGTCGTGGATAGATTTTCAAAAATGGCACACTTCATACCATGTCATAAAAGCGATGATGCTACTAATGTTGCTGATTTGTTCTTTCGTGAAATAATTCGCTTGCATGGTGTACCAAATACTATTGTTTCAGATCGTGATACTAAATTTCTTAGCCACTTTTGGAGATGTTTATGGGCTAAGTTGGGGACTAAACTGCTTTTTAGTACTACATGTCACCTCCAAACTGATGGACAAACTGAAGTAGTTAATAGAACTTTGTCTACTATGCTTAGGGTTGTTTTGAAAAATAACAAGAAAATGTGGGAAGAATGCTTGCCTCATATTGAATTTGCTTATAATCGTTCGCTGCATTCTACTACTAAGATGTGCCCTTTTGAAATTGTGTATGGTTTGTTACCTCATGCACCTATTGATTTGTTGCCTCTTCCATCTTCGAAGAAGGTTAATTTTGATGCTGAACAACATGTTGCATTTATCTTAAAATGCATGAGTTAACAAAGGAAAATATTGAGCGCATGAATGCTAAATATAAACTTGCTGGAGATAAGGGTAGAAAACGCGTTGTCTTTGTACCTGGAGATCTTGTTTGGTTACATTTGCATAAGGATAGGTTTCCTAATTTGCACACTTCAAAGCTAATGCAACGTGCTGATGGTCCTTTTGAGGTGTTAGAGAAAATAAATAATAACACATATAAACTTGAGCTGCCAGCAGATTTTGGGGTTAGTCCCACTTTTAACATTGCAGATTTGAAGCCTTATTTGGGTGAGGATGATGAGCTTTCGTCGAGGACGACTTCATTTCAAGAAGGGGAGAATGATGAGGACATCAATACCATTGTTATACCCACTGCCCCTGCTATTATACATATTGGATCAATTACTAGAGCTCGCGCACGCCAATTGAATTACCAGGTAATTTCGTTTCTTGGTAACGATTCTATTGTTCATGAGAATATGACGCTGCCTAAACTGGATACATTTGTGTTGATTACTAATGAAGGGCCTAGCATGGACAAGAGTGATGAACACTGGAATAGGATCAAGCATGGAGATGAAGGCGCGTGCGAAGGGATCCAGAACGGAGTTTCTAGTGCGTGAGTACATTGAAGCCTCCGTGATGATTTCCAAGGACATGGAAGAAATATTCAAGATACCTCTTCATAAATTTTGTCCATAGCTTATTTTAGGTGCTGCGTCACCTTATTTTTTGGGCCAGGCCCATGTAATTTCGAAATACTAAAGTATAGGCTGTTTTTAGAGTCCGTATGTGTGGGGAAAACAGAGTTAGGGTTGGTTTCGGACCCCTTCTCCTAGGGGCCACGAAATTCCCCCTCTCCTTCTCCATATATACAGCCCTTAGGGCACCGTTTAGACTTTGGGTTTTGTTTAGATTAAAGTTCGCCATAGCTGCAACTTCGCGTACTCTGTTTGTGTTCAACGACCAGACAAAGACGTCACATAACCCCACTTGATCAATAAAGCTTTCCACTTAAATTCGCAATATCCAGATTGCCATCTCAGTTTCTTGCTTGTTCTTCGTTTGCCTGCGGGAAACAGACCTTCGTGGTCAGGTTGACCGTGCCCCCGCCTGGTCAATAACCTCTCTGAGTTGGTTTAGCGATTGCTAAGGCGCAACATCCTCGCACGTTCGTAGTCAGATCGTCAATGTCGACTTCCTCCAAAACGGTAGCCACCATCTCATCGAAAGACGGGACACCTTTGCCCCTATCAAAGAAGGATCTACGGCTACAACCACCACTTCGGCATCTTTGCCAAGTGTTCTCAAGGCATGTTCACCTTTGGACTTACGCCATCTTTGCCTACTTCCCATGAGTTCGCCTACATCGACATCTTCAACTACAAGGCGACCACCTACAAGCAAGGGTGACACTTCCATCTTCGGAAGACCCTCAAGGAAGATGCCCGAGCATGGGAATTTCCCTTCGGTCATGGAGACAAGCTTCGAGGTGCCACATCATATGGGCCTCTTACAAGACGATGACAAGACGGCCGAGCAAGGGCCATCCCCTTCGACCACAGCGACGAGCATGAACCTATTCAACAACATGAAGACGGTGCCCAAATATGACTACTACTTCGAGTCAAGCTACGCGAGCGCACATGAGACCTTCTCTTTGATCTCGGGGGAGAGTGATGATTTGCCACACCCCACGGCATTCATCTTTGGAGGCGTTATGGATGAGGCGGCGAAAGGAGTTGAGTTTGGATACGTTTGCACCTACATCTCTCCGACACCCATATATGATGAGATAACCCAATTTCCATGTGAGGAGAGACACCGCCACATGAGCGATATGAGTGACTCCACCAACCATTCGAGTGAGAGCATCCAAGAGGAAGTGATGAGCCACAACACTTCGTGAATGAGGTAGTTGATACAGCATGTGAGGCCACTATGATTTCTAACGACTTAACCTCTACTCCGAGTATGTTTTCCTTGGTGCTAGGTATCCTACATGATAACATGTCTACCCTCGATGAGTCCATACCTCCAATGGGCAAACTGATGGCCATGGTGGAGGAAGATGCACCCCCCACATGGTACCATCAAGTTGCAACGTCACCTATAACACATGAGCGGAGCTCTAAAGGTAACATAGGTGATGGTGCTTCTCTTGTCCCACTAGTGGACAATCTTAACAATGATTGCTTGCATGATGTTGACACACATATTACCATGCTTCATGCTAGTGCAACTTCGTCATGTCATGACTTACCAATTTATGATGAATATGACGATGAGCATGTTGAGTTGCCTAGTTGTATGCTCCATAGTTGTATGCATTGTTCTGGATGTTATCAATATTATCCATGTGACGTTTCCACTAATGCTCATGAGGAGACCCCTCCCCCATAGTTTCCTCATACATTTTCGAAGATCGTGATGCATCCCGTACTTTGCATGTTTGCCATGATTGTGTGCACCATATGCATTACATGAATCACAATGCTCTTGACATTTCTCGTGATGGATTACACAATTTGAGTCTCCATTATGCTATACATAACAACAAACCTCTCATGATGGATGACATGTTTCTATATCACACATCTCATTTATTTGAGCATTGGCTATTTTGTGCTAACCAACACATGCAAGTGCGCATCATGATGGATGATGTGTACATTTACCACGCACACACAATTTTTCCTTTGTCTCTTTTTTGTGTAGGTACTTATGCAAACTTGTCAACCTCACAATCTCATGAGTTGACGAAACGAGCTCTTGAGAGCGACGACAATTTGGGATCACGTGAATTGTCCTTACCACCGCTCTCTTCGCGCAACGACTACGCACATCTCTTTTACTTGGCTCTCACACGACTATGGGTTATTTACCACTTGTCACCTTATGCGCATTCTCTCGTGTTTGCATGTTATGCCTCTTGCTATGACTGTGCCATGCAATTGTGACCCTTGCTTACATTTGCCCATGATTCACCATTCTACTACTACTATGTGTATTTGCATGCTTTGTGGAGATACTAGTAGCTATTGCAATGATTTCTTTGTGCACCATGCTATTAATTATTGTTGTGTTGGGAGAGTCATGATGTACCATTGCTATTTACATATGGCCTCTCGCCACTACAATGTTGAGAATTTATTCATATCTTGCTTTCATGCTTGTGATTATCATGTGAATTATTTATGCCCACTATTTGCACACATGACATGCTTGCCATGATTACCTCTAGTACGTTGCATCTTCGTGCAACTTGTTTGATTAACTTGATCGCTATGATTGCTTGCTATGTTGCATCACCCATGTTCCATTCTTACTTGCTTTCTTGGGTTGATGACATATATGGTCATGCCTCTCACATGATTTACATTGATCATTGTCACTTGCCTCCAATAGTTACATCTCTCATCACTTGTAGTGAGTGCAACCATGCTATGCTTATTGGTCTTGGAGACTTGGACACCTTACTTGTGATGCATGCTTGTTTGATTGAGCCTAATGCCTTTGGTTGTTATCGCATCATATGCTTACATACCATGCCACATTATCTTGTCCTTTCCTATGATAAGCATGATGACTACACTTGTTGGGTATTTCATCGCTCGAATGATAGGTTTTGCATTCACGCTAACCTCATTTGTTTTTCCGAGTGTTTGTCGTGTTCTTTCATTTTGGAGGTTTCACAAGGCGGTACCATCACGAGACATATTAGTCATGAGAAGGCCTCCATGATGTGCGACACCAACACTTTCGACATCCTTCTAAAGGTGAACTCCTTCCTTTTGATCCATCCTCAATTACGCATATTGGATGGGTCATTCTTTCATTGTTGTTTCCTTCTTGTTGTCTACATGGTACATCTATTGGATGGAGGACCGACATTGGAGATTGGCTCTATGGACCTTCACATTGAGGAGAGCTCGGACTTATTAGATGCACCTTCGGAACTCCACTCTTGCCACGACATTGAGAATTGGTACATCGACACCCCTTTGACACATTGCACAAAAACCTCCATATTTGTTGATTGTGTGTCCACGTGTCATGCTCGATGGACATATCATACCCATAACAAATTTGCATCTTATGCATGGATTGACTCACATTATGATTGCCTTGTTGCATCTTGTATTCCCATGTCATCCATGATATATGAGCTTGTGCATTTCCTTAGCAAATTTGTTATAATATTTCATGATGGCATATTCATACATAATGATCACTTTGCCCATCATCAGTTGCATGATCACATAGTCATATTGAGGATCAATTACCATGTTCATGCTTTTGATACACTGTCCCATTATGACATCATTTTGCACAATGGTTGCATTGATCACTCCCACAACACCTTTGTGTGAACCACGAATGAATTTGCTCCCACGAATGCTTCACATATCATTCTACATCTTTTGGATAAGCACCTTGTGCCTTGTCTTGCACAATCTTTTCGGTCGGACTTATGGTTACATGATGGACACCTTGTGTGCGCTAACCATTGTATTTCCGAGTATCGTTTGTGTTTGCTCATCTTGCATGTATACCACTCCGGAGCCACCTTGGAGTACTTGGATTGCGCCATGTCTTCAACTACGTCCAACTACAAGTCCGTCCACGACAACCGTTTCCATGGTGATGAGGTTTTCGATCCGAGGTCGGATCTTTCTCAAGGGGGGGGGGGAGATGATGCGGAGCATCCTACAGTCATCCCCATGTACACTACATCTACTCCCCAAACCCCAAGAAGACATACGGCGAGACCTCGAGCATACACCATTAGACACAAGGTGAACTCGCTCCTCTTCAAACCTTCACTTTCCACATGTGAGACATGGATACTACCTCAAACATATGTGCTATGCATGACCAGGAACCAAGAGGAAGACCATGGAGCAGCTAAGGAGCAAGTACGATCAAAGGAGAGAAGCATACGCGAAGACGGAGAAGAATCGGAGCAAGACTGGGCTTGCCCGGATCATCCGGATCCCTAGCTGGACGATCCGGACCAAGCCCGGATGATCCGGACCCCCACCTGGACGATCCGGATAATGTGCCCAAAGACACCTGAAGCCTGCACGACGAAGCCGGATCATCCGGGGGCCGCCCGGATCATCCGGGCCCCCGACGCCCGGATCATCCGCGACCCCATTCAGAGCATCCGGACCATGCCTGCGCGCGTCACTTGGGCCGAGGCCCGTGTACCCCTTCGCCCCTCACTTAACCCTTTGTGGCTTAGACTATATATACTCCTCCCCCTCCTTCATTTTAGGGTTAGCTTTGTGTTAGCTCATTTGAGACTTAGAGCATTGCTCATCCATAGTGGTTCTACTCCATGAGAGACGACGGCCTCTACGGAGAAGATCCATACCGGATTCATGACCTCCTCACGGAGAAGATCCCTTGCGGATTCAAGACCTCTTCATGGAGATGAACTAGTTACCTTGTATCTTTCCTTTGTTAGATTTGGACCGTGTATCTCGTTGTGTTGAGGATCTAGCACATGTGTGATTGTTTCTTGTTGATTTGAGTTTTTTTCTCTCATTTCCCCTCGTGTTCTTCGTGTTCATTCTCGGGGATCCCTCCAATTATGAAAAATCGGCCTAGATCAGGTTAGCCCCGCATCAGACGGCTACGGTGGCCACTGCTTGCAGGTTACACGCCGGAGTTTGGAAAAGTCCACCCCGTCTAATTTGTTGTGTTCGATTGCGTACCGTGCTGCGCGGATGTGAATTGTCCTCATGAGATAGCCGGACTGTGGTCCTACCGCAACTCTCATGCTCCATGGTTTCAAGCCACCAGTTATGTGTTGCAGCGACATCATTCCTCTCTTCCTGGAGTTGGAGACGTGCTCCAATGCTGCCCTGCGTGCGGCCTCCAAGGCCCTGGTAGTTGCAACACTGCGACATATGGAACGCTGTTTGTGGTAGCCGCAATTTGCTTGAGGGTGAGGCCAGCTCTCATCCCTCGATGAGGTCGTAGCAGAACAATTTGCTTATAACTACAAATGAAATTTCTTGAGATTTAAATTTGAAACTTAACTTGTGTTTTCTCCACCAATCTAAACCAAGTTACTGCCAGGGCTATCAGCGAAGAGAAATATTAAATCTGCTTATTTCCTTCCCTGCTTCAACACCATCAGCGCAAAATTACTGATGCTGCTTATTTCCTTCCATCATGGAAGTCTCACCCAACACTCACGGTGGGTAAGTAACAATTGCCTACTGCACTTATGGATTACAAGCACATAATAGTCATATAAACATGCCAGGCATCAAGCTTTAAAAATTATGACGACTAATGTACATGAAAAGCTAGAAATTGTATGATCGGAGGCTCTCCTTAATTCAAAGTCCTGGCAGAGTACCTCAGCTAGTGTTTTCTGATCTCACTTGAAAGCTTAATGCTTCATTGATTCTACTGAAAACAAGTCGAACCGGGATGCAGGCGATAGTTGGCCCGCCAATTTTCTGAACTACAGTATTTCTGTTTGCGCCTTCTCTACGGCTGCTGCCAAAAGATGAGAGCCTGCGCATTTTCCTTGGTGAAGATGCTGATTTCTTTGTATGTGGCCGCCAGGACTTATCCATATCATGCTCCGAGACCTTTTTACGGCCACCGAGTTTTGGTTTAGATGCATGTGACGATCTTGGCTGGCGCGGTTCTGCAACTTCGCTCCTCTTTAGCAAGTGGGTAAGACTGTTCTTTGCCAGATGGTGATTATCTCTACTTTCCACAGGACAACTATCATCCAAAACAACAACAGGTACAGGAAACCCCATAACAGGTTTACGGTTCCATTTACTTGTCAGAGAAACAAGAGGTGCACGGTGGCCCTTGTAGGTTCCTTCGACTGCCAACTCAACATCATAAAGTTTATAGTCTGTTTGTACACTCTTGATTGGCTTTACCATATGGCATCTTGTAGATTTCATATCAGGTTTCTGCTCAGGCGGTATTACTTGAAGCGGTGACCCATAATATGGGGATGCTGCACCAACCTTTTCAGAGTGTGAATGGTTGCTTAGAGTTTCAAATGACTCATCATGCTCGGGTCCGCTTTCATAATATTGTTGCCCCATAATGCCAGCACCATCATCTGGAGGAACCAGCACAAATTTCATGCTACTCCCAGGATCACTAGCACTTCCGACTCGTGCATCCAACCCAGTAACATCTTCATCTTGTTCCTTGCATTTTATTGTCCTTCCATATTGTTGCACCAGCAAACTTTCATCCATGTTGCAGGTTACTGGAGTTACCTGTATGTTTTTCTTCTTGGAACTTGTATTATCACGAAGTAAGGGTATGTGTTCTCTGCTATAGTCAGTAATTTGTGTCTTGCCTTTTAAGGTCTCATCCTTCACAGATGCACACGATCCATGTGTGTGCAAATGGCCTGATAAAAGATAAGTTGAGAAGCATTAAGCAGTGCATTCTGTGATAGTTCAGATAGTGAAAAAACTGAACAGATACTCACCATTTGCAGCATAATCAGTAACTTCCATGAGAATAAGAGATTGAAATGAAGAATGTGCATACTAAACTAAATGTGATAAGTCCCAAAGCTATATGGTAGAAATATGAAAGATCAGGCTGGTAAACGAAACATGCCAATGTGTACAAGATTCACCTCTAACACATGGTTGACGTGATCACAAAGCATGGACCGGCTTAACAAAACCTGGTGTCTCAAAACCCCTATTTCAAAAGTCTTGTAGATCTAATTACCCGCTATATGATGGTCATCATCTTGAACACAGTGCTTAAATGTATAAAGCAACTGAAAGTGGAATTAAGGGAAGCGGTACTATCTGTTTACCTTCTGCTGTGACATCATCCTCCATAGTACGGTGAGCATCAAGAAACTCATCATCATCGTAGCAGCCATCACTAAGAAACCCAGTCCCGTCCAAGACTTCAGCTTCCTTTAGTTTAGAAGCTTTGGTAGCACCATTGCGACTAGTACATAAGGCATCTGCTAAAGTCTCCACACTTGAAGTGCCCGAGCTGTAAGAACAATTCAAATTTCCTGGCAAAGAAAATTCCCCCCAATTTGATTCAAACACGTTCGACAGTTTGTGTCCAGAGGACTGGACAGAAGACTGTCCTGAAGCGTCCCAATATGTTGGAACTTTCACTGCTGAATCTTTACATAACTTTGACAAAGGACGTCGCTTATCTTTCTTTCTTGAATTTTCATAAGCTTGACCAATATTGGAGCGTTTCCTTTTTGTCAATGAATGAGACTGCTTACTCTTGTTTATTCCATTTGTGCTAGGCAGCCCATAGCCAAAGCTTGGCCCACTTTCAAGATGAGGTAAATCATGATACCCATTTGAAAAAGAACCAGCACTTGACTTCTGTTTGGGGGCCTTGTTTGATCCAATAAGGTCTCTCATACGCCGGAATCCTTTAACTGTGTCATCCTCAAACTTGTTTGATGCCTTCCGTTTCTTCCTTGACGATGAAGCATACCTAGTACTTGAAGAGGATATATTTTGTGGCAGCTTGAAAAATGTTGACGCTTCAGATAAACCTTGAGCAGAGTTTTCTTCAATATCATACAGACCCCTTTCAACGCAAGAAGATATTCTGCTGGCTCCACTTATGTTCTTAGAGTTTGCAGAATACCTGTTCTCAGATGCACACATAGCATCATCCATCTCATCTTCATCTGGAAAGCGAGATCTTTCTATTTCAAGGGCGTGCATAATGGCATCCTCCCTGCGAACATACTTTCCTTCATTGTAGGTCCTCTTTTGCTGGCGAGCCAAAATTTTCGCTTTTTCTATACACTCTTCATACTCACCACAACGGAATGCCTTCACACGCTTAGATTTCTCGAGATTATACCAGTCACTATGGTGAAGTAAAGAGAACAAGTTAAACAAATCAGACTTAAGATACACGAACACGAAAAACATAATAATCTACGCAAATTAGCAAAAGGGAATTATAAGTGCAAAATAAATTAGTCAAAACTTGAAAAAAAAATACTAAAACGAAAATCTCTCTTCTGAAGCAATGTACAGAGTAAAGATGCAATGAAGTGAATAAACATAAGAAACCACCAGTTTATCCAGGCAAGAAATGTTATTATAAGCTAAGCTTGACAAGAGGGGGGTCACAGGCTTAGCATGAGCATATGTTCAGATATAAATCATCGCCTTTGCACAAGTCAGCATAACAATTAAACCCAAATCTTGATGTGTGGCACTTTTCTTCCAGCGTGTTTGGTTGGGGGTATTTGTAGCTAGGGAATGGGAATTAAAGGGGTACGAGACTTCAAATCTATTGTTTGGTTAGAGGGATTGGGAATTCATAAGGGAATAGTCATGGGACTTGAGGCTCCAACTCCCACCGTTTTATTAACAGGGGAGGGGGTGGGAGTTGGTAGGGAATTGTTTTAGTGAGTCAATCTTAACCGTTCATCATAACTTACATTAACTTCCCTTGTCTATTCCCTCATCAATTCCCACGAACCAAACAAAGGAATACAACTTCTCCTCAAATCTTCGCACATAACTCCTATCATGCACCAAACAGAGGATTGGGAATAAAACGACTCATCCCATGTCTAATCTCAATACAACTCCCTGCTCTAAACTCCCATTCCCCTTCCCAAATATTGCCAAACACGCTGTTCCTAGCATACAGAGGGATGCAATATGTATGTCACCTCGTGTTTGGTTCGGGGGAATTAGAGATGGGGAATGGGAGTTGAGGGGTGAGGAGATTAAAAGTCCACTGTTTGATTAGAGGGAATGGGAGTTTAAGTGGGAAGGGGAATGGGAGTTGAGGAAGCCAATTCCCACCGATTTCTTCCCGGGGGGTACCCTGTTAATTCGTGAGCAGAGTTTTATCCCACGACAATTCCCATCATATGCCAAACAAAGGAATGGGAGTAAAAATCATCTTCCCATGCCTAATCCCTCCATAAACACCCTTGGCAAACTCCCATTCCCCTGCCCGAGTGTTTACCAAACAGCCTAGCTACAAAGGAATTGATCCTTCTAATGCCTTACAAGATTTTTGCAATGGAAAAATAGATAGTGAAAGGATGTACCTACTTTTCACCATTTCCAAGTCTGAGAGAGATACTATACATACTAATACTAACAGCAGACGTTGCCAATTGGCATCGTTTGCTGTAGTGCAAAATATGGGCGGCATCATCAGGAGAAAAGATAAGTATGCCGTGGTAGAAACCACAGCAAGGATTATCCGAACAGATCGAATCTACGCATGCATAAGCACAAGAAAGAAACAGAGAAGCAATTAGGAAGAGGGGTTGTACGGACATGCTGCCGTCCGGGCGGCCGAGGAGCTTGATGGGTGTGCCTGCAGAGCGCGGTGGAACCACGCAGTTCTCGGGTAACTCGTCCTGGCCAAGGATCCGGCCGGGCCACCAGGATCCGTTGCGACGGCGCACCCAGACTAGCGCCCCCACCTCCGCGTCCGCCCCCGTCACACCAGCGGGGAACTCCTCCTCTCCACCGACGCTTCCCATCCCGGAACCGCCGCCGCCCTCACCGGCTCACGACCATCAGCCGCCCCTCCGCTCAGACCAAAATTGATCAAGCCAAGAACGACTTTTTGTCTAAGAACGCGAGGAGAGAGGCAGATGAAACCAGCAAAGGCGCAAAGGCAGCGGTCAGCGAGCGCGAGCGGCGGTGGCGGCGGTAGTGCTGTTCCGTGGAGGTGGGAGGTCTCCGTGCTATGGAGAAGCAGAAAGGGGAGGCGGAAGAGGGAGGTGGGGTCTCCCCGTCTGGGGAAGAGGAAGAAGGGGGTAGGGGGTGCGGACTGGGGGTTACGTGTACCGCGGCCTGAATGTGGGTTGGGCTATTTCCTTGCTCGGGCTGTGGAGTCGGCCTCTCCTAACCCGCAACGAGAGCCCATTAGGCCTTTATAATGGTGGGTGCTTATGCAACTATTTAGGGTGTGTTTAGTAAGGTGCAGTAGTTAAAAGTTCCCAATTGTCTAAAAAAAGAGGTAAAATTTTTCAATCCGATCTATTTTTGCTTATTTGGTAGGGTGTATGGACTTATCTGGGCTATGCCCATCTCATGCATAAAAGGGTCATCACCCATGCTCATCTCATGCACCCCACACTGGGTGCATGGAGACACTCATGATGGCCCTAACCCTCGTCCCCACCCACCACACCACGTCAAGATATATTTATATTTAAAAAAAAAGTCATAATTTCAAAAATTGTTCCAATTTCCCAAAAAATATTCAGAATTACAAAATTCGATTAAATTTTAGAAAAAGTTTGGAATTTCAAAAAAGGGAAAATTTTAAAAAGTTTAGAATTTCAAAATTGTTTAAATTTTCAAATAAATGTTCAGAATTTTAAATTTTGTGTGAATTTACAATAAATGTTTTTAAACAATCAAAATGTTCATAATTAAAAAACAAAATACTTTTGAATTTTGAAAAAAAACAGAATTACAAATTTGTTTAAGTTTGTATAAAATATTCAAATATTCAAATTTTGTTTAGATTTTCAAAAAAACAAATATGTTCAAATTTTCAACAAATATTTAGAATTTCAAAAAATTATTTAAATTTTGAAAAAAAAATGTTTAGAATTTCATATTTTGTTTAAATTTTCAAAATATGTTTAAATTTGTGTTCACGTGTTTCAATTTTGTTCATCATTCCAAAAAAATCGAAATTCAAAATTGTTCAGCATGTCTAAGCACATGCACGCTGCCAAACAAAGTATCAGCTCAGCATGTCTCAGCGCATACATCGCTGTCAAACAAAAGCAATTGCATGGACTCAGCATGTCTACACTCAGCATGTATGACAGAAGAACAACTAGGTTAGGTCCATACATGCTACCAAACACACCCTTAAAGCCCCCCTCCCCTTCCCTCCCACTCATAAAAAATTGCAGCTATCCCTAAAAAATGTAGCTGCTTAAGAAAAAGATGGGGCTTGCACCATCTTGTGTTTCTCTAATTATGAGGATGGTAAGCTAAGTAAAATTTCCATTCATTTTTAGTGGTGGCAAGTTGGAAGAAATTAAATCATCCTTGGGATCAGACATGGGATCCATTTTTCAATACTTATTCTTGTTAGCAACGGAGGGCCTTACGTGCCTCTTGAAAACAAAAAATGAACCACAGCACCTGAGTGGAATTTGAGTAGCTCCAATGGCGCCGCCGGTGAGCCACTTGCTCTTTGTAGATGATAGCTCGATGTTTGTCAAGGCCAGTACAGATGGATGAACTGAGTTGTCCTCTTTGTGGAGAGTTACTGTAATGTCGCTGGCGAAAGCCTCAAATTATCCAAATCTTCAGTTTTCTTTAGTAAGGGTTGCTCAAGTAGCCTCAGAGAGGAAGTAAAAATAGCCCTCGTTGTCAGCAATGAGTCATTGTCAGAAAGATACCTGGGGATGTCTTCTGATGTTGGCGACGACAAGAATGGGGCCTTCAAATTTCTGAAAGACAGAGTATGGAATAAGGTGAAGGGATGGTTGGCCAAGTTACTATCGGTGGGTGGTAAGGAAGTTCTAGTTAAATCTATTGGTCAAGCTATCCCGATATACTTGTCGGGGTTATTACTCGCGCGCTAGACCCGACAACCTGGGCCGGATCACCAAGAGCTAACAGTCCAAAGGAAGCCGGCCCATGAAGACCAAAAGGCCGAGGACCGGGTCAAGGTGAATATCTAATGAGTCGATCCTTGGTGACTACCAAGACCATATGAGACCCGGCTCATGAAGACCAGGTAAGAGCCGGAGTTCCCTTAACTTGGGAAGCACAAAGGAGTTAGAGTACAATTCCTATTATAGGTAGAACCCGGTTTAATTTGTAAATCAGGGACCCGGTGATGCGGAGCATCCCACGATCATCCCCATGTACACTATGATTACTCCCCAAGCCCCAAGTGTCCACACGATGAGACCTCGAGCATGCGTCATTTGACCTAAAGTGAACTGGCTACTTTCTGAATCTTCCCTTTTCGCATGTAAGACATGGATGCTACTTCAAGCGCGGACCTTGTGCATACTTAGGTACACTCGAGGAGACCATGGAGAGCCCAAGGACCAAGGCCAAGTGTGCGAGGGAGCGAAGGAATGAGAAGGAAGAAGAGCCAGCTGCTACAGCGGCCGGACATCCGGCGCCCCACGACGTGTCGGACATCCGGCGCCTGCCTGGAAATCCGGCGCCCAGCACAAAAGAAACCCGAGACTGGACCCCTCCAGCCCGGACATCCGGCCTTCAGCTCGTACATCCGACCGCCCATGAAGGCCGGGACATCTGGCCCCTGCCTGCGCATAGTGTATCGGGCCTCGGGCCCATGTATCCCTCCAACATACCCCTTCGTCCCCCTAGACTATAAATAGACCTCCTCCTCCTCCTAGCTAGGGTTAGCTTTGTGATAGCTCATTTGAGACCTAGAGCTTTGCTCATCCAAAGTGGTTCTACTCTACGAGAACGACCATGGCCTCTACGGAGAAAATCAACACCGGATTCAGGACCTCCTCACGGAGAAGATCCCTCGCGGATTCAAGACCTCCTCACGGAGATGAACTAGTTACCTTGTATCTTTCCTTTGTTGGATTTGGACCGTGTATCTCGTTGTGTTGAGGATCTAGCACATGTGTGATCGTTTCTTGTTGATTTGAGTGTTTTCTCTCGTTTCCCCTCGTGATTTCTCCTCGTGTTCTTCATTTTCATCCTCGGGGATCCCTCCAATCGTGAAAGATTGGCCTAGATCAGGTTAGCCCCGCATCATATGGTATCATGAGCCAAGGTTCTCACAAATTGGAGCCCCCATCCTTGTTTTCTAGCCTAATTTTGTTGTGTTCTTCCTAAATTTTGAAAATCCCCACAAAAAATAGCACCGTTTTTTCTTTGGTGATTTGTTGGTTTGATGATGTTTTGTTGTTTTTGATCCGTGGATTTGCTTGGTTACTAGTGGATCTACCTTTCCCCTAAATTTCCCCACTTTCCATCCACAAAATCTCTCAAATTTTGCCCTCGAAATCATCAATTTCCGCCCCCAAAATCGAGTTCCTCGACTTCATCCTCGGATTTGGAGCCCGGACATCTGGCCCGTGGCCCCGAAAATCTGGTCCCCCGGACATCCGGCCCATAGGCCCGGATATCTGGCTCCTGCAGCTCAAAATCGGTCAAGTTTCTGTACACAGACCCCGGATTTCCGGCCCTAACCCCGGATGTACGGCCCCTGGCATTTCAGCCTCACATGTTTCACCGTTTTGTGCATAACTATTTCATCCAAACTCTGATTTCAACATTCTTTAGCTCGTTTTAAAGCTATTGACATCCCCCATACCACAAAAATACTACCATCATCATTTGACTTCATCAAAGTTTGTGAAATTTGGCAAGTTTTCCTAGGCCATCCACCACATCATCCGCTATACCACCACCGACTTTCGCAACCTAACCCATTTTAATCCATATAGCATTTGTGGTTGTTTGATTTGTGATTTGAGTCTCCTAAGGTGTTTCGGCTACTTAGGGACAATTGCTTCTTCATCAACCACCACCACCACTTACGCATAGCCTAGTCCACTATACATTGCCAACCCAACTTAACCCAATTTTGTTAGAGCTTGTTTGAGTTGTGGCTCATGTCTCCTAAGGTGTTTTGGCTACTTAGGGACCGTGAATTCAACTCCGACAATGTGTATAGCCCCACCATCCTCTTCCGCAACCACCACCGCCTTTCCACTGCCACCATTTGACATTTGTCCTTGAGGTTTTGAGTTTGCGGTTTTTCCCGTTTCCTAAGGTGTTTCGGCTAATTAGGAACGGTTCTACATCAAGAGCACCGCTTCTCATCATCATCATCGGACGGTAACCTCGACGACATCTTTGTATATTCCCCTTGCCATTGCATTGTTAACCCCTAGCCCATTTTGCGTCACTTGCCCATCGAGACTAGCCTTTGAGTATTGTCGGCAACGTTACTTGTGCACATTAGTGATCATCGATACACGCTTCCATTGCATACATACCATATCATCTTGGTATCATCATATCACCTCTTGTGTCACAAGACTGTTCCCGCATATACACAATTCCTATCTTGGTTAGTGCATTTTGCATAAGTGGCCAACAAAAAGAGCTCAAGAGAGAAAAGACCCAAAAAGTATTTAAGCAAAAGAGCCACAAAGAGCTTGTAAGCAAGAGCCATAGAATCACAAAATATAATATCATGCTTGATCATCTTGGATCATCTTGTGCTAAAAGCACCGGAACATCATACATACATAGCATACTTGTGATAGGAAGTCGCTACATTTGAAGGAAATATGCCCTAGAGGCAATAATAAAGTTGTTATTTACATTTCCTTATATCATGATAAATGTTTATTATTCATGCTAGAATTGTATTAACCGGAAACTTAGTACATGTGTGAATACATAGACAAAACAGAGTGTCCCTAGTATGCCTCTACTAGACTAGCTCATTGATCAAAGATGGTTATGTTTCCTAACCATAGACATGAGTTGTCATTTGATCAACGGGATCACATCATTAGGAGAATGATGTGATGGACTAGACCCATCCGTTAGCATAGCACTTTGATCGTTTAGTTTACTGCTATTGCTTTCTTCATGACTTATACATGTTCCTATGACTATGAGATTATGCAACTCCCGAATACCGTAGGAACACCTTGTGTGCTATCAAACGTCACAACGTAAATGGGTGATCATAAAGATGCTCTACAGGTGTCTCCGAAAGTATTCGTGGTGTTGACATAGATCAAGATTAGGATTTGTCACTCCGAGTGTCGGAGAGGTATCTCTGGGCCCTCTCGGTAACACACATCATAATAAGCCTTGCAAGCAAAAGACTAATGAGTTAGTCACGAGATGATGTGTTACGGAACGAGTAAAGAGACTTGCCGGTAACGAGATTGAACTAGGTATAGAGATACCGACGATCGAATCTCGGGCAAGTAACATACCGATGACAAAAGGAACAACGTATGTTGTTATGCGGTTTGACCGATAAAGATCTTCGTAGAATATGTAGGAACCAATATGAGCATCCAGGTTCCGCTATTGGTTATTGACCGGAGATGAGTCTCGGTCATGTCTACATAGTTCTCGAACCCGTAGGGTCCGCACGCTTAACGTTTGATGACGATCGGTATTATGAGTTTATGAGTTTTGATGTACCGAAGGTAGTTCGGAATCCCGGATGAGATCACGGACATGACGAGGAGTCTCGGAATGTCCGAGACATAAAGATTGATATATTGGACGACTATATTCGGACATCGGAAGTGTTCCGGAAAAGTTTCGGATTTAACTGGATTGCCGGAGGGGGTTACCGGAACCCCCTACGAAGGGGGATGGTCCATATTGGGCCTTAAGGGAAAGAGAGAGGCAGCCCATAGAGGCTGGCCGGCGCCCCACCTAGGGATCCTAGTTGGACTAGGATTGGGGTGGCGCCACCTCTCCCTCTTTTCCTTTCCCTCTCTTCCTTCTTGATGGACTCCTACTAGGAATAGGATTGCAATCCCATTCCTAGTAGGATTGCCCTAGCCGCACCATAGGAGGCCGGCCAGCCCTCCTCCCTTGCTCCTTTATATACGGGGGCAGGGGGCACCCAAAGACACAAGTTGAATTGTTCCAGCCGTGTGCGGTGCCCCCCTCCACGGAAACACACCTCGGTCATACCGTTGCAGTGCTTAGGCGAAGCCCTGCGCCGGTAAATACATCATATCCGTCACCACGCCGTCGTGCTGACGAAACTCTCCCGTGAAGCTCAACTGGATCAAGAGCTCGTGGGACGTCATCAAGCTGAACGTGTGCTGAACGCGGAGGTGCCGTACGTTCGGTGCTTGATCGGTTGAATCGCGAAGAAGTTCGACTACATCAACCGCGTCACTTGACGCTTCCGCTTCCGGTCTACGAGAGTACGTAGACACACTCTTCCCTCTCGTTGCTATGCATCTGGTAGATAGATCTTGCGTGATCGTAGGAAAATTTTAAAATACTATGTTCCCCAACAGTGGCATCAGAGCCAGGTCTATGCGTAGATGATATGCACGAGTAGAACACAATGAGTTGTGGGCGATACTAGTCATACTGCTTACCAACATGTCATACTTTGCTTCGGCGGTATTGTGAGATGAAGCGGCCCGGACCGACATTACGCGTACGCTTACGCGAGACTGGTTTCACCGTTACGAGCACTCGTTGCTTAAAGGTGACTGGCGGGTGTCTGTCTCTCTCACTTTAGCTGAATCAAGTGTGGCTACGCCCGGTCCTTGTGAAGGTTAAAACAGCACATATTTGACGAAACATCGTTGTGGTTTTGTATGCGTAGGTAAGAACGGTTCTTGCTAAGCCCGTAGCAGCCACGTAAAACTTGCAACAACAAAGTAGAGGACGTCTAACTTGTTTTTGCAGGGCATGTTGTGATGTGATATGGTCATGACATGATGAGTTATACGGTTTTTGTATGAGATGATCATGTTTTGTAATGTTATCGGCAACTGGCAGGAGCCAAATGGTTGTCACTTTATTGTATGAAATGCAATCGCCATGTAATTGCTTTACTTTATCACTAAGCGGTAGCGATAGTCGTAGAAGCAATAGTTGGCGAGACGACAACGATGCTACGATGGAGATCAAGGTGTCGCGCCGGTGACGAAGGTGATCATGACGGTGCTTTGGAGATGGAGATCAAAAGCACAAGATGATGATGGCCATATCATGTCACATATTTTGATTGCATGTGATGTTTATCTTTTTATGCTTCTTATTTTGCTTAGAACGACGGTAGCATTATAAGATGATCCCTTACTAAATTTCAAGGCATAAGTGTTCTCCCTGAGTATGCACCGTTGCGAAAGTTCGTCGTGCCGAGACACCACATGATGATCGGGTGTGATAAGCTCTACGTTCAAATACAACGGGTGTAAGCCAGTTTTGCACACGCAGAATACTCGGGTTAAACTTGACGAGCCTAGCATATGCAGATATGGCCTCGGAACACTGGAGACCGAAAGGTCGAGCGTGAATCATATAGTAGATATGATCAACATAAGATGTTCACCATTGAAACTACTCCATCTCATGTGATGGTCGGACATGGTTTAGTTGATTTGGGTCACGTGATCATTTAGATGACCGGAGGGATGTCTATCTAAGTGGGAGTTCTTAAGTAATATGATTAATTGAACTTTAATTTATCATGAACTTAGTCCTGGTAGTATTAGCATGTCTATGTTGTAGATCAATAGCTCGCGATGTTGCTCCACGTTTATTTTTTCCTAGAGAAAACCAAGTTGAAAGATGTTAGTAGCAATGATGCGGAATTGTTCCGTGATCTAAGGATTATCCTCATTGCTGCACAGAAGAATTATGTCCTTGATGCACCACTAGGTGACAGACCTATTGCAGGAGCAGATGTAGACGTTATGAACGTTTTGACAAAAGCTCGATATGATGACTACTTGATAGTTTAGTGCACCATACTTTACGGCTTATAACCGGGACTTCAAAAACGTTTTGAAACGCCACGGAGCATATGAGATGTTCCAAAAGTTGAAATTAGTATTTCATACTCATGCCCGTGTCGAGAGGTATAAGGCCTTTGACAGTACTTTGCCTACAAGATGGAGAAGAATAGCTCAACCAGTGAGCATGTGCTCAGATTGTCTGGGTAGTACAATTGCTTGAATCAAGTGGGAGTTAATCTTCCAGATAAGATAGTAATTGACAAAGTTCTCCAGAAACTATCACCAAGTTAGTAGAACTTCGTGATGAACTATAATATGCAAGGGATGACGAAAGTAATTCCCGAGCTCTTCACGATGCTGAAATCGGCGAAGGTAGAAATCAAGAAAGAGCATCAAGTGTTGATGGTTAACCAGACCACTTGTTTCAAGTAAAGGGCAAAGGGATAGAAGGGGAACTTCAAGAAGAATGACAAGCAAGTTGTCACTCCCGTGAAGAAACCCAAAGCTAAACTCAAGCCTGAAACTAAGTGCTTCTACTGCAAAGGAAATGGTCACTAGAAGTGGAACTGCCCTAGATATTTGGCGGATAAGAAGGATGGCAAAGTGAACAAAGGTATATTTGATATACAGATTATTGATGTGTATTTTACTAGTGTTCATAGCAACCCCTCGGTATTTGATATTGGTTCAGTTGCTAAAGAGTAGTAACTCGAAATGGGAGTTGCATAATGAACCGAAACTAGTTAAAGGATGAAGTGACGATGTGTATTGGAAGTAGTTCCAAGATTGATATGATCATCATCGCACACTCCCTATACTTTCGGGATTAGTATTGAACCTAAATAAGTGTTATTTGGTGTTTGTGTTGAGCATGAATATGATTTGATCATGTTTATTGCAATACGGTTATTCATGTAA
Organism: Secale cereale; assembly: GCA_902687465.1. Taxonomy (NCBI): domain Eukaryota; kingdom Viridiplantae; phylum Streptophyta; class Magnoliopsida; order Poales; family Poaceae; genus Secale; species Secale cereale. Next base: position 497,749,060 of record LR738711.1, on the reverse strand, counting down.
GTTAGAGAATAATTGTTGTTCTGTTTACATGAATAAAACCTTCTATGGTCATACACCCAATGAAAATGGTTTGTTGGATCTCGATCGTGTGATACACATATTCATAATATTGAAGCCAAAAGATGCAAGGTTAATAATGATAGTGCAACTTATTTGTGGCAATGCCGTTTAGGTCATATTGGTGTAAAGCGCATGAAGAAACTCCATAGTGATGGACTTTTTGAATCACTTGATTATGAATCACTTGGTGCTTGCGAACCATGCCTCATGGGCAAGATGACTAAAACTCCGTTCTCCGGAACCGTGGAGCGAGCAACAGAGTTGTTGGAAATCATACATACTGATGTATGCGGACCAATGAGTGTTGAAGCTCGCGGCAGGTATCGTTATTTTCTGACCTTCACTGATGATTTGAGCAGATATGGGTATATCTACTTAATGAAGCACAAGTCTGAAACATTTGAAAAGTTCAAAGAATTTCAGAGTGAAGTGGAGAATCATCGTAACAAGAAAATAAGAGTTTCTACGATATGATCGTAGAGGTAAAATATTTGAGTTAGCAAGTTTGGCCTTCAATAAAAACAATGTGAAATAGTTTCACTACTCACGCCACCTGGAACACCACAGTGTAATGGTGTGTTCGAACGTCATAACCGTACTTTATTAGATATGGTGCGATCGATGATGTCTCTTACCGATCTACCACTATCGCTTTTGGGGTTATGCATTACAGACAGCTACATTCACGTTAAATAGGGCACCATCTAAATCCATGGAGATGACACCGTATGAACTGTGGTTTGACGAGAAACCTAAGCTGTCATTTCTTTAAGTTTGGGACTGCGATGCTTATGTGAAAAAGTTTCAACATGATAAGCTCGAACCCAATTCGGAGAAGTAAATCTTCATAGGATACCCAAAAAGAAACTGTTGGGTACACCTTCTATCACAGATCCTAAGGCAAGGTCTTTGTTGCTAAGAGTGGATCCTTTCTAGAGAAGGAGTTTCTCTCGAAAGAAGTGAGTGGGAGGAAAGTAGAACTTGATGAGGTAATTGTACCTTCTCCCGAATTGGAAGGTAGTACATCACAGAAACTCGTTCCGGTGATTCCAACACCAATTAGTGAGGAAGCTAATGATGATGATCATGAAACTTCAGATCAAGTTTCTGCTGAACTTCGTAGATCAACCAGAGTTTGTTCCGCACCAGAGTGGTACGGCAACCCAGTTCTAGAAGTCATGTTACTAGACCATGATGAACCTACGAACTATGAGGAAACGATGATGAGCCCAGATTCCGCAAAATGGCTTGAGACCATGAAATCTGAGATGGGATCCATGTATTAGAACAAAGTATGGACTTTGGTTGACTTGCCCGATGATCGGCAAGCCATCGAAAATAAATGGATCTTCAAGAGGAAGACCGACGCAAACGGTAATGTTACTGTTTACAAAGCTCGACTTGTTGCGAAAGGGTTTCGACAAGTTCAAGGAGTTGACTACGATGAGACTTTCTCACCCGTAGCGATGCTTAAGTCTGTCCGAATCATGTTAGTAATTGCCGCATTTTAAGAAATCTGGCAAATGGATAACAAAACTGCATTCTTTAATCGATTTATTAAAGAAGACTTGTATATGATGCAACCAGAAGGTTTTGTCAATCCTAAAGGTGCTAACAAAATGTGCAAGCTCCAGCGATCCATCTATAGACTGGTGCAAGCATCTCGGAGTTGGAATATACGCTTTGATAAGTTGATCAAAGCATATAGATTTATACAGACTTGCGGTGAAGCCTGTATTTACAAGAAGTGAGTGGGAGCACTACAACCTTTCTGATAAGTATATGTGAATGACATATTGTCGATCGGAAATGATGTAGAATTTTCTAGAAAGCATAAAGGAGTGTTTGAAAGGAGTTTTTTCAAAGAAAGACCTTGGTGAAGCTGCTTACATATTGGGCATCAAGATCTATAGAGATAGATCAAGACGCTTGATAAGACTTTCGATGAGTACATACCTTGATAAGATTTTGAAGTAGTTCAAAATGGATCAGTCAAAGAAGGAGTTCTTGCCTGACTTGTAAGGTGTGAAGTTGAGTAAGACTCAAAGCCAGACCACGGCAGAAAAATATAGAGAGAATGAAAGTCATTCCCTATGCCTCAGCCATAGGTTCTATAAAGTATGCCATGCTGTGTACAAAACACGTTGTGTACCTTGCCATGAGTTTGGCAGGGAGGTACAATAGTGATCCAGGAGTAGATCACTGTACAGCGGTCAAAAATTATCCTTAGTAATTGGATGACTAAGGAAATATTTCTCGATTATGGAGGTGATAAAGAGTTTGTCGTAAAGGGTTACGCCGATGCAAGCTTTGACACTAAATCCAGATGACTCTAAGTATCAATCTGGATGCGTATTGAAAGTGGGAGCAATTAGCTAGAGTAGCTCCATGCAGAGCATTGTAGACATAGAAATTTGCGAAATACATACGGATCTGAATGTGACAGACCCGTTGACTAAACTTCTCTCACAAGCAAAACATGATCACACCTTATTACTCTTGGGTATTAATCACATAGCGATGTGAACTAGATTATTGACTCTAGTAAACCCTTTGGGTGTTGGTCACATGGTGATGTGAACTATGGGTGTTATTCACATAACGATGTGAACTATCGGTATTAAATCACATGGCGATGTGAGCTAGATTATTGACTCTAGAGCAAGTGGGAGACTGAAGGAAATATGCCCTAGAGGCAATAATAAAGTTGTTATTTATATTTCCTTATATCATGATAAATGTTTATTATTCATGCTAGAATTGTATTAACCGGAAACTTAGTACATGTGTGAATACATAGACAAAACAGAGTGTCCCTAGTATGCCTCTACTAGACTAGCTCATTGATCAAAGATGGTTATGTTTCCTAACCATAGACATGAGTTGTCATTTGATCAACGGGATCACATCATTAGGAGAATGATGTGATGGACTAGACCCATCCGTTAGCATAGCACTTTGATCGTTTAGTTTACTGCTATTGCTTTCTTCATAACTTATACATGTTCCTATGACTATGAGATTATGCAACTCCCGAATACCGTAGGAACACCTTGTGTGCTATCAAACGTCATAACGTAACTGGGTGATCATAAAGATTCTCTACAGGTGTCTTCGAAAGTATTCGTGGTGTTAACATAGATCAAGATTAGGATTTGTCACTCCGAGTGTCGGAGAGGTATCTCTGGGCCCTCTCGGTAACACACATCATAATAAGCCTTGCAAGCAAAAGACTAATGAGTTAGTCATGAGATGATGTGTTACGGAACGAGTAAAGAGACTTGCCGGTAACGAGATTGAACTAGGTATAGAGATACCGACGATCGAATCTCGGGCAAGTAACATACCGATGACAAAAGGAACAACGTATGTTGTTATGCGGTTTGACCGATAAAGATCTTCGTAGAATATGTAGGAACCAATATGAGCATCCAGGTTCCGCTATTGGTTATTGACCGGAGATGAGTCTCGGTCATGTCTACATAGTTCTCGAACCCGTAGGGTCCGCATGCTTAACATTTGATGACGATCGGTATTATGAGTTTATGAGTTTTGATGTACCGAAGGTAGTTCGGAGTCCCGGATGAGATCACGGACATGACGAGGAGTCTCGGAATGTCCGAGACATAAAGATTGATATATTGGACGACTATATTCGGACACCGGAAGTGTTCCGGAAAAGTTTCGGATTTAACTGGATTGCCGGAGGGGGTTACCGGAACCCCCTACGAGGGGGATGGTCCATAGTGGGCCTTAAGGGAAAGAGAGAGGCAGCCCATAGAGGCTGGCCGGCGCCCCACCTAGGGATCCTAGTTGGACTAGGATTGGGGTGGCGCCACCTCTCCCTCTTTTCCTTTCCCTCTCTTCCTTCTTGATGGACTCCTACTAGGAATAGGATTGCAATCCTATTCCTAGTAGGATTGCCCTAGCCGCACCATAGGAGGCCGGCCAGCCCTCCTCCCTTGCTCCTTTATATACGGGGGCAGGGGGGCACCCAAAGACACAAGTTGAATTGTTCCAGCCATGTGCGGTGCCCCCCTCCACAGAAACACACCTCGGTCATACCGTTGCAGTGCTTAGGCGAAGCCCTGCGCCGGTAAATACATCATATCCGTCACCACGCCGTCGTGCTGACGAAACTCTCCCGTGAAGCTCAAATGGATCAAGAGCTCGTGGGATGTCATCAAGCTGAACGTGTGCTGAACGCGGAGGTGCCGTACGTTCGGTGCTTGATCGGTTGAATCGCGAAGAAGTTCGACTAAATCAACCGCGTCACTTGACGCTTCCGCTTCCGGTCTACGAGGGTACGTAGACACACTCTTCCCTCTCGTTGCTATGCATCTGGTAGATAGATCTTGCGTGATCGTAGGAAAATTTTAAAATACTACGTTCCCCAACAACATTTTGTCTCATATAGGTAGTGCACAAGTCCGTATCTGCCTATTGAGCAATCAGCTAGCGTCTCTCTAGTGTTGTGCAACAAGAGCATTTTCCATGGATTCCACATTTTCCGCTCAATCCTTGGTTGCACAACCACATTTATCTATTTGTGCGTGTGTTTCCGTGTACCAGTCATTGCTATTGGTCTACTTGTTACATTTGCGAATTTGTGAATCTCTTTCAACATTATTGACTCTTGCTAACATTTTGCATCAAATTTTTGTGCCACTATCGTCACCGAGCTACTCCATAAGCCTTATTGTGTAGGTGTGAGAATTGACGAGAATCGGTACCAATTGTGCTATTTCCTTGATACATATTGAGTGATCATTGATCCATTCTCAACATCGGGTAAGGTACATTGGTCTAGTTCTTCTCTTTCTCCCACTCACCACTACTTGAGTCTTGTGATGGATGGGCAAAGCATTTCATCTCCGATCTTCGTCATCGACGGCGCGAACAACTACATCCACACGCAAACCATCGGACTACAATGAGCACTGCAAGAGCGCCTCGACAACATTGCCATCGACTTACGACACTCCGAGGCAAGGAGAAGGGCTTATGTCGATGACATGTGCGACTCCATCGACAAACACATGGAGGAGCTCCGACACAGGGTGATCAACTACAAGTCTTATTCCCCTTTGTCATCTTCTCGGTGGCGACATTCAAGTCACAAGTCTTTGGAGCACAAACACGATGCAAGTGCAAGTCGTCCACGTCCACACCGCCATGGCAACCATCCACATCGTCATGAAGGGAAAGTCACCTCCAAGCATCATGTGCATGACGACGATGAACGACATCTTCTACGAGCTCAAGCACGACAACGACACCATCATCATGAAGGTGCTCACCAAGCGCAAACATACAAGTCCGAACAAGCTCTACTTCACGCCAAGGCCAAGCTTCAAGAGCACATAAGAAGACCGTGAGACGAGCACCCCCAAGAAGTAGCTACGACTACAACCACCACTTCGGCATCTTCGCCAAGTGTTCTCAAGGCATCTTCTCCTTTGGACGTACGACATCTTCGCCTAATTCCCGTGAGTTCGCCTACATCGACATCTCCAACAAGGAGACCACCTACAAGCGAGGGCGACACTTCCATCTTTCGGAAGCTCCCCACATCAAGACGGCGACAAGAAGGTCGAGCAAGGGCCATCCCCGTCGACCAAGGCGAGAGCATGAACCTCTTCAACAACATGCAGACGGCGCCCCAATAGGACTACTACTCCGAGTCAAGCTACGCGAGCGCACATGAGACCTTCTCTTTGATCTCGCAGGAGAGTGATGATTTGCCACCTCCTACAACACTCATCTTTGGAGGCGTTATGGATGAGGCGGCGAAAGGAGTTGAGTTTGCAGACATTTTCACCTGCATCTCTCCCACACCCACATATCATGAGATGACCCAATTTCCATGTGAGGAGAGCCACCACCACATGAGTGACATGAGTGACTCCACCATATGTGACATTGAGAGCATTTCCTTTGAGAGGATTAGAGTGATCACCACTAGCCCCACACATGAGAGCATGCCACACATCCTATGTGAGTTTGAGAGCCATTTGAGTGACTCCACCAACCATACGAGTGAGAGCATCCAAGAAGGAGTGAGTGAGGTAGTTGAGAGGGCATGTGAGGCCACTATGATTTCTAACGACTTAACCTATACTCCGAGTGTGTTTTCTTTGGTGCTAGGTCTCCTACATGATGACATACCTACCCTCAACAAGTCCATACCTCCAAAGGGAAACCCGATGGCCATGGTGGAAGAATATGCACCACCCACATGGTTCCGTCAAGATGAAGATGACCACGACTTGGTCTTCAGCACCTCACCTACAACAAATGAGCAACGCTCCAAAGGTAACATTGGCGATGGTGCTTCTCTTGTCCCACCAGTGGACTATCTTGACAATGATTGCTTGCATGATGTTGACACACCTACTGCCATGCTTCATGCTAGTGCGACTTCCTCATGTCTTGACTTACCTATTTATGATGAATATGATGATGAGCATGTTGAGTTGTCTAGTTGTGATGCTATGCAACATAGGATATCTTGTGAAAATTCTATTGGCCACATCATGTTCGAAAACCCTTTTAACTTGTCATAAGCTATGAGTGAGATCTCCCATATTGCATCATTTCAATCTCAACATAGTAACTATGCATGCCCCATAAATGTAAATCATATTTGCACTTGTGGCATAGATGACAAGATGATGGTCATTGGCTTTTGTTTCTCTTGCGAAGATATTATCATGCTTCCTTTACATGATTTGCACAATTCATCTAATATCGCATGCCATGATCACATTGTTCCAAATATGCTTTGCTTTGGATGTTGTCAATATTCTCCATGTGATGTTTCAGGTAATGCTCATGAGGAGACCCCCCATAGTTTCTTCATACTTACTAGGAGATCTTGATGCATGCCATACCTTGCATGATTACCATAATTCTGTGCACCATATGCATTCCATGAATAACAATGCTCTACCTACTTGTCATGATGCATTACACAATTTGAGTCTCTATTATGCTATACATAACAACAAACCTATCATGATGGATGACATGTTTCTATATCACGCATCTCATTTATTTGAGCATTGGCTATTTTGTGCTAACCAACACATACACGTGCGCATCATGACGGATGATGTGTACATATACCACGCACACACAATTTTCCCTTTATCTTTGTTTTGTGTAGGTACTTATGCAAACTCGTCAACCTCACAATCCCATGAGTTGAGCAACGATGATTTGGGATCACGTGGATTGTACTTACCACCATTCTCTTCGCGCAATGACTACGCGCATCTCTTTTACTTGGCTCTCACATGACTATGGGCTATCTACCACTTGTCACCTTATGCCCATTCTATCGTGTTCACTTTGCATGTTATGCCTCTTGCTATGACTTTGTCATGCAATTGTGACCCTTGCATGCATTTACCCATGGTTCACCATTCTACTACTACTATGTGTATTTGCATGCTTGGTGGAGATACTTGTAGCTATTTCCACGATTTCTTTGTGCCCCATTCTAGTGATGCTTGTTGTGTTGGGAGAGTCATGTTGTCCCATTGCTATTTACATATGGCCTCTCGCCAATACATTGATCCTGTTTTGCTCATATCTTGCTTTCATGCTTGTGATATGCCATGTGCATTATTCATGTCTATTATTTGCACACATGCCATGATTGCCATATATGCCCCATAAATGTAAACTAGTATGTTGCATCTTCGCACTACTAGTTTGCTTGCCTTGATCACTATGATTGCTTGCTTAGTCGCATCACCCATGTTCCACTCTCACTTGCTTTCTTGAGTTGATGACATATATGTTCATGCCATTCACATGATTCACATTGATCATTGTCACTTGTCTGCATTAGTTGCACCTTTCATATTCACTTATAGTGAGTGCAACAATGATATGTTTATTGATCTTGGAGACTTTGACACCCTTCTTGTGATGCATACTTGCTTGATTGAGCCTATTGCACTTGGTTGTTCTCGCATTTTATGCCTACATACCATGCACCTTACCCTTGTACTTTCTTATGATAAGAATGATGCAAGCATTTGTTGGGTATTTTCCCTCCCGAATGCTAGGTTTTGCATTACGGCTAACCTCATTTGTTTTTCCGAGTGTTTGTCATGTTCTTTCATTTCGAATGATTCACAAGGCGGTACCATCATGAGGCATCTTGGGCATGTGAAGACATACACGTTGCGCGACACCAACACCTTCGAGAACATACATAAGGTGAATTCCTTCTTTGTGAGCCATCCTCACATATGCATATTGGATGGGCCATACTTTCATTGTTGTTTCTTTCTTGTTGTCTACATGATGCACCTACGGGATGGAGGACCGACATTGAAGATGGACCCTATGGATGCACCACCGGTCTACCACTCTTTCCACAACATTGAGCAATGGTACAACACCACTCATGCCAAATTTGCATCTTATGCATGGATTTACTTGCATTATGATTGCCTTGTTGCATCTTGTATTCCCATGTTATCCATGATATATAAGCTTGTGCATTTTCTTAGCAAGTTTGTTGTGATCTTTCTTGATGGCATAATCATACATCATGATCATATTGTCCTACATCAATTGCATGATAACGTACACGTATTGAGCATCCTTTGCCATGTTCATGCTGTTGATAAACCGTCCCATTATGACATCATTTTGCACAACAGTAGAATTTGTAGCTTTGTGCACCATGCCAATTACCCCATGAATGCTTTCTGTATCATTCTACATCTTTTGGATAAGCATCATGTGCCTTGTCACACAGACTCATTCTTACATGATGGTAACTTTGTGTGCGCTAACTGTTGTATTTCCGAGTGCCGTTTGTGTTTGCTCTTATTGCATGTATACCACTCCGGCGACACCTTGGAGTACTTGGATTGCACCATGCCTTCCACTTCATCCAACTACAAGTCCATCCATAACAACCGTTTCCATGGTGATGAGATTCTCGATCCGAGGCCGGATCTTTACCAAGGGGGAGGGGAGATGATGCGGAGCATCTGACCATCATACCCATGCACACTTTGATTACTCCCCAAGCCCCAAGTGTCCACACGATGAGACCTCGAGCATGCGTCATCGGACATAAAGTGAACTCGCTCCTTTCCGAATCTTCCTTTTTCGCATGTAAGACATAGATGTTACTTCAAGCGCGAACCTTGTTCATACTCAGGTACACTCGAGGAGACCATGGAGAGCCCAAGGACCAAGGCGAAGTGTGCGCCGAAGCGAAGGAAGGAGAAGGAAGAAGAGCCAACTGCTACAGCGGCCGGACATCCGGCCAACCCCCGGACATCCGGCGCCACACAACGTGCCGGACATCCGGCGCATGCCTGGAAATCCGGCGCCCAGCCCAGAAGACACCCGAGACTGGACCCCTCCAGCCTGGACATCCGATCGCCCATGAAGGCTCGGACATCCTGCCCCTGCGCGGATATCCAGCCCCTGTCTGCGCACAGTGTATCGGGCCTCCGACCCATGTATCCCTCCAACTTACCCCATCGTCCCCCTAGACTATAAATAGACCTGCTCCTCCTCCTAGCTAGGGTGAGCTTTGTGATAGCTCATTTGAGATCTAGAGCTTTGCTCATCCAAAGTGGTTCTACTCCACAAGAGAGACCGCGACCTCTACGGAGAACATCCACACCGGATTCAGGACCTCCTCACGGAGAAGATCCCTTGCGGATTCAAGACCTCCTCACGAAGATGAACTAATTACCTTGTATCTTTCCTTTGTTGGATTTGGACCGTGTATCTCGTTGTGTTGCGGATCTAGCACATGTGTGATCGTTCTGGTTGATTTGAGTGTTTTCTCCCATTTCCCCTCGTGATTTCCCCTCGTGTTCTTCATGTTCATCCTCGGGGATCCCTCCAATTGTGAAAGATTGGCCTAGATCGGATTAGCCCCGCATCACTCGGCCTATTATATAAAGGGGGTTCCTGGGACATCTGACAGAGAAGATTTCCGTCAGATCCCTCGGTAGGGGTCCAAGCGTAGCTACATGCCAGGGATCAGAGGTCACATGAGGGGTTTATCCAGGTTCAGGCCTCTAGAGAGGAATACCCTATGTCCTGCTGGTTTTGGCTATTCATATTGGAGATATACCTCGTGCGAGGGGTTACAATGGTGTATGATGTTGCTACCAAGAGGTCTCCAATATGAGAACACATGGGTCAAGGGGAACCCTAGACCTCCCTTTATATAGAAAGGAGAGGTCTAGGGTTTACATGTAGGATAAAACCTAGGGTGTTGCCGACCTCTAGTCTTGGACATCAAGAAGGTCTTCTGGTCTCCTAGGGTTAGCATCACTGAGTGGGCCTGCTGGTCCCCCTTGTGGTTGACGAGGTCGGGCTCTTAGCGTTAGCCACCCCCAGCAGAAGACCCCGTCAATAGCCCCCGAGTGTGGTGGAGGTTGCAGTAAGGGTCACTGATAACCCACAAGTATAGGGGGTGCAATAGTTTTTGAGGGTAGAGTATTCAACCCAAATTTATTGATTCGACACAAGAGGAGCCAAAGAATATTTGTAAGTATTAGCAGTTGAGTTGTTGATGCGGAGCATCCGACGATCATCCCCATGTACACTATCATTACTCCCCAAGCCCCAAGTGTCCACACGATGAGACCTCGAGCATGCGTCATTGGACCTAAGGTGAACTCACTCCTTTCCGGCTCTTCCCTTTTCGCATGTAAAACATGGATGCTACTTCAAGCGCAGACCTTGTGCATACTCAGGTACACTCGGGGAGACCATGGAGACACCAAGGACCAAGGCCAAGTGTGCGCTGGAGCGAAGGAAGGAGAAGAAAGAAGAGTCAGCTGCTACAATGGCCGGACATTCGGCCGACCCGGACATCCGGCGACCCACGACGGCCCGAACATCCAACGCCTGCTCGGAAATCCAGCGCCCAGCACAGAAGGCACCCGAGACTGGATGCTGCCAGCCCGGACATCCGACCCCCGCGCCTGGACCTCCGGCACTTCATGAAGGCCTGGATATCCGGCCCCTTCCCGGACATCTGGCCCCTGTCTGTGCACAGTGTATCAGGCCTCTAACCCATGTATCCCTCCAACTTACCCCTTTGTCCCCCAGACTATAAATAGACCTCCTCCTCCTCCTAGCTAGGGTTAGCTTTGTGATAGCTCATTTGAGACCTAGAGCTTTGCTCATCCAAAGTGGTTCTACTCCACGAGAGAGACCGCGGCCTCTACGGAGAAGATCCACACTGGATTCAAGACCCCTCACGGGATGACCCCTCGTGTGCTCAATACCTCCTCACGGAGATGAACTAGCTACCGTGTATCCCCCTTTGTTGGATTTGTATCACGTATCTCTCTATGTGTTCATGGATCTATCACATGTGTGATTGTTTCGTTTTGATTTGAGTGTTTTCTCTTGTTTCCCCTTGTGATTTCCCCTCGTGTTCTTCGTGTTCATCCTTGGGGATCCCTCCAATCGTGAAAGATCGGCCAAGATCGGGTTTACCCCGCATCGTATGGATCAGAGCCAGCTTGTCTCATGGTATCATATGGTATCATGAGCCTTGGTTCATCACAAATTTGGACCCTCCTCACCATTTTCTAGCCTTGTTTTGTGTGATTTTGTCCTAATTTGCAAAATTCCCCACCAAAAATACCCCCAATTTTTTTGTGACCTGTTGGTTTGATGATGTTTTGTTGAATTTGATCCATGGATTCACTGTGTTTCGAGTGGATCTAGCATCTCCACAAGTTTCCCCACTTTCCATCCACAAAATCTCCCAAATTTTACCCCCAAATCATCAATTTTCACCCCCAAACAAGTTTGGAAGTCCCAATCCCGATCTGGAATCGTCGGGCCGGACATCTGGGCGACCAGCCGGACATCCGGGCCATCGGGCCGGACATCCGGGTCCCCGGCCGGACATCCGGCTCTTGCAGCTCAAAATCACGCAAGTTTCTGGAATCAGGTCCCGGATTTTCGGCCATGACCCCGGATGTCTGGCCCCTGGCATTTCAGATACACGTGTTTCATTGTTTTGTCCATAATAACTAATTCATCCAGAGTCCGTGTTTTACGTTTTTAGCTCGTTTTGAAGCTATTGACATATCCCATACCACAAAAATACTACCATCATCATTTGACTCCATCAAATTTTGTGAAATTTGGCGAGTTTGCCTAGGCCCTCCACCATACCATCCGCATAGCCACCATACCCTTCCACAACCTAACCCATTTTGATCCCCATAGCATTTGTGGTTGTTTGAGTAGTTATTTGAGTCTCCTAAGGTGTTTAGGTGTGATGCCCCAAGACCGACGCTCCGGAAGACTTTCATATATTTCGATGTTACCGTGTGTTTTATTTGCTTGCTCTACTTTATTTTGCATTGCATCATGTCATCATGCCATCATGTCATTAATCTTTGCATCTCAACTAAATAAATTGTGTGGATGTTCGATCCATTTAAATCGAGGGAAGGATGATTTCTCTTTATAACATATCCTTCTAATATTTATGGAGCTACTAAAATTATTTCATTAATTTGGAATCACTCAAACACACTCGCAAAATAACCCCATGTCTTTTCTGCTTCATGTTTCGCCAAGTATCAAATTCCCAAGGCAGAGTTCTTTCCTACTTTATTTCTATTCCAAATTCAAGTTGCATTTTCTACTTCAGAAAAATGTTCACTATATTTCTAAATTCCCTAAGCCTTGCCAAGACTCACTCCTCCATTTTTGCAGATCTTTTGGATGTGATTTGGTTGGATTTTATATTTATTCAAATTTGACTTAAGTTCAAACTTGTATATATTTTTAGTCCCTAAAAGTTGCCAAAGCATTCTATGTTAATCAAACATATTTCATGGTTTCCACAAATATGTTCCACCTTCCCTACTTCCTCTCTATGCCATCTGTGCTTTTCTCTTTAGTCCCGTTTTTATAGTAAATAGAAAAGGAAGAAGATAAATCAGCGGCAGAGAGTTAGGCCCAACGCATCCCTGCAACCCACAACCACCTAGGCCCAGCTGGGCTTCGAGGCAGCCGAAGGCCGGCCCTGCCTCTCTCTCCCTTGCTAACCCTAGCACGCTCCCGATCCCATCTCTACCTCGCTCTCTCCCTCACCCCTCGACCCTCCTTCCCCCAGCGCCGTCAACCACAGAGGGGGTCGAACTCCCTCAGCGCTGCTCCTCCCTTCTCTCCTCTCCTCGCTCCCTCTGCTCACCCTGCCACCTCCACCCCGCGAGCTCGCCGCCTCCTGCAGCCATCGACCAAGCCGGCCCTCCCCGTAGCGCTGCTGCCTGGCCTCCCCATCAGCATCTCCGACAAGAGGTCGTCGCCAAGCTCTGCTCGCCGCGCCCTGCTCCCTTCTGCTCGTGCTTCTCCGCCCCGAGTTCCGGTGCGACCAACTCCGGTGGCCCCGTCGCCCTGCACCGCACGTGCGCCGCTCCTCCCGTCCTCCACTGCTTCGCCTCCATCACGTCGCCCCGAGTCCTCGCACGCCCAGCCTCTTCGTCGTCCCGCTGGTGCTCTGGTCGACGCCGACGACCTCATATTAGAACTCCACCACAACACTCGTACAGGGCGCCGGTGCCTTGCTATCTACTGCTTCGTCCAACAGTACGGCCTCCCTCGAGCGCGCCCTCTCCTTACTCGTCCGCGCCCTCCAGTGCGCGCTCGCGCGACCCCGTCATCGGCGACCCATCTCTGGCCAGTTCAACGTCAAGAACTCCTTCCAGCTGCGTCACCGTCCATCGTCTTCGTTGACGGCAAGCACTGCGCTGTCCTGCTCACTGGCGCCAAGTCCATCTTCAAACGCCTCAGCATCCCTGCTTCTCCGTGCGCTTTTGTTCTTCGCCACTGTCACCCGAGGCCCCTTTGTGTTGCTTTGTTTGGATAGGCAAGATCAGCTCATGGACGCCTAGACCTGGACCAAGATCGCCATACACCATCAGTGCCAGAACTATTGAGTACCTCTTCTACCATGTACGAAATCGCCAAGACCGAACCCGAAGGACCAAGGATGCACCAAGTACCTTGTAGATACGTGTACGAATACCTTCGCCGAAGACCACAAGTACAACTACTTCCACTACGACCGTCGTGTGCGACTACCGTCGCTTGGGTTCGACAAGACGCCGAGTACCACTACTACCTCGACGACCCCGTGAACAACTACTTCCTCTTTGAAACGTGAACGACTACTTCCCTCAAGACTCGAACCACCCCGAACCGCACGCTTCGAAGGTATACAACCGAGACGACGCCCGTGAATGAATGCTTGTGTTGTATGAGGTGTATCACTTGTTTGCACCGTGTCTGTTGTGTTGCTCGTTTCCATGTTGCCGACCCGTGGAAACCCGGTAACCGGGAGAACCTACCATCTCTTGCATGACTCGCACATGCCACCATTTCTTTTGCGCCGGCATCTCAACGAATTACCAGAACTGATATGTTGCCATGGCACCATTTCGGTTATCGCCCCCGTGGCACCCTTTCTTTCCACCATGGTGACGAAATACTCCATATCTTTCTCATGTCAACTTTTAATAAAAATTGCATAAAACTTGCATTTGTCATCCGCATTATGATAACAACATTCAAATGCTTAAAGTTGTTGTTTGCTTTATTTTGCTTAGATGGCATGTTAAAATGGTTTAATTCATAACTATTTAACCGTAGCTCAAGTTAAATAAACTTTATATGCACATGGGGATTTTTAGGAATTGTTGTTGTTATTTCCGGCCTCATTTAAAATTTTCCTAGATAGATAGTTTACCTATGCTTCACCTCCTACCATGTTAATTAACCGTAATATTGTTGTCTACATAAACGAGAGCAACTAAATACTTGAATGTGGTGTTTCGTCAATATGCAACTCGTTGCATATTTAGCTCCACTTAATTTGTAGTATTGTTTGAGCACTTTGCCATGCCATGTATATTTAAATCGGACATGTATCATACTTGTTTGTGCATCATGCCATGGTTATGATATGTGTGTTTACCATGTTGTTTGCTTCTTTCCGGTTTGCTTCTCTCGTTAGCTTCGGTTTCGTTCCGGAGTTGTGAGGATTCGTTCGACTACGTCCGTTTGTCTTCTTCATGGACTCGTTCTTCTTCCTTGCGGGATCCCAGGCAAGATGACCATTCCCCGATATCACCTCTATCTTTGCTTTGCTAGTTGTCTCGCTCAATTAGATATGCCGCGATGCCTATTATTGTCTTGTCAGCCTCCTATGTTGCCATGAAACACTCTAACCGCCTTCCTAGCAAACCATTGATTGGCTAAGTATTATTTTGCTCAGCCCCTCTTATAGCGTTGTTAGTTGAAGGTGAAGTTGAAGATTGCTCCATGTTTTGGACTTGTTTACTAGGATAAAACAATATATATATATATTATTTAATAATGCCCATATATATTGGTAATGGGTGGAAGGCTTGGCCTTTTGCTTAGTTTTTTGTTCCACTCATGCCGCCTTAGGACCCGATAAACTTGTGTTATGTTCCTTGATTTTGCGTTCCTAACACAGTTGGGGTTTATGGGCCCCCTCGATAATTCACATTGCTTAAAGCTTTTCCAGCAAGGCCCAACTTTGGTTTTACCATTTGCCTAACAACTAAAACTTGCATAGGGAGTAATTAACCCGAGTACTTAATCAACAACCTGGGCCAGTGCTCCTCATGAGTGTTGGTCCTAACTGGGCGGACTATAGGGCCGCCTTTGGGAAACCCGAGGTATTTGGTATATACTTGTAGGCTGGCCTATCTGGTCGTGGCCTGAGACGAGATACACGTGGCTACTATCAGGGTGTCGGCGCGTCGGGAGGTCTTGCTGGATTAGTTTTACCTTTGTCGAAATATCTTGAGCACGGGATTCCGAGAATACTCGGGTCTTCCCAACATGGAGTTGCGACTCCGCGGATCGTGAGCTTGTGATGGGCTAAGTTGGGACACCCCTGCAGGGTTATGAACTTTCGAAAGCCGTGCCCGCGGTTATGTGGTAGATGGGAATTTGTTAATATCCGGTTGTAGAGAACTTTACACCTTATCCTTAAGAATACACTACCTATGTGAGTAACCGTGACGGTCTCTTTTCGAAGGGGTTTTCTGAAAGTGAACACTGTGGGGTTATGCATGACGTGAGTAGCTAGGATCACTTATTGATCATCTTTGGCGACCGTTGGCACATTTCTCTTCTCGCTCTGACTTCGTAAGCTAGTATGCTTAGTGCTTGCAGCAGCCACTTTATTACCTCTCGACACCTAAAAGGCTTTGTTAGTTATGATACCCGGGAATGGGATTGTTGAGTCCTTGTGACTCACAGATTACAACACACACCAGATGCAGGTACAGCTGAGTACAACACAGGAGATGGACAAGAACTTCACTGGGAGTTCGATGAAGAGCGTGGTCGTATGTATGTGACATATCCCGACGATCAGTAGTGGTTCCTACTATGGGCGATCAGGACTTGTGGTTGTGGTATCTTTTCTCATTTGATTTTTTCTGTAGCCGGACCTTGTGTTATTTGGATGAATGTATGAACGTTGAATTAATTGTGTGACGTGGGGAGTGTAAGCCAACTATTTATCTCTTTTATCCCCGTTCATTACATGAGTTGTGCAAAGATACCACGCTTGCGATCATTCCAGAATGCGATTATGTCTCTAACTCGTGCATCGACACGTAGGAGCTATAGTCGCATCCCGAGCATTACATTAGGCTACTTAGGGACAATTGCTTCTTCATCAATCACCACCACCACTTCCGCATAGCCTAGTCCACTATACATTGCCAACCGAACTTAACCCAATTTTATTCGAGCTTGTTTGAGTTGTGGCTTGTGTCTCCTAAGATGTTTCAGCTACTTAGGGATGGTCACTTCAACTCCGACAACGTGTATAGCCCCACCATCCTCTTCCATAACCACCATCGCTTTCCCACTACCACCATTTTCACATTTGTCCTTGAGGTTTTGAGTTTGTGGTTTTTCCTGTTTCCTAAGGTGTTTCGGCTAATTAGGAACGGTTCCACATCAAGAGCACCGCTTCTCATCATCATCATCACCGGACGGTAACCTCAACGACATATATGTATATCCCCTTTGCCATTGCATTGTTAACCCCTAGCACATTTTGGTCACTTTCCTATCGAGACTAGCCTTTGAGTATTGCAGGCAACGTTACTTGTGCACATTAGTGATCATCGATACGCGCTTCCATTG
Source organism: Secale cereale (assembly GCA_902687465.1). Classification (NCBI taxonomy): domain Eukaryota; kingdom Viridiplantae; phylum Streptophyta; class Magnoliopsida; order Poales; family Poaceae; genus Secale; species Secale cereale. The sequence goes on along the minus strand of LR738711.1, from coordinate 497,731,777 downwards.
CATACATACCATATCATCTTGGTATCATCATATGATCTCTTGTGTCACAAGATTGTTCCCGCATATACACAATTGCAATCTTGGTTTGTGCATTCCGCATAGTGGCCATACAAAAAAAAAGAATAAGCTTTTAAGTAAAAGATAAAAACAAAGAGCTTGTTTTTCTTGGCTTTTGTTGGTATAGATGACAAGATGATGGTCATTGGCTTTTGTTTTTCTTGCGATGATATTGCCATGCTTCCTTTACATGATTTGCGCAATTCATCAACTATGCCATGCCACGATCACATTGTTCCAAATATGCATTGTTTTGGATGTTGTCAATATTCTCCATGTGATGTTTCCACTAATGCTCATGAGGAGACCCCCATAGTTTGCTCATACTTACTAGGATATTTTGATGCATCCCATACTTTGCTTGTTTGTGATGATTGTGTGCACCATATGCATTCCATGGATAACAATGCCCTACATATTTGTCATGATGCATTGCACAATTCGAGTCTCCATTATGCTATACATAACAACAAACTTCTCATGATGGATGACATGTTTCTATATCACGCATCTCATTTATTTGATCATTGGGTATTTTGTGCTAACCAACACATGCATGTGCACATCATGATGGATGATGTGTACATATACCACGCACACACAATTTTCCCTTTGTCTTTGTTTTGTGTAGGTACTTATGGAAACTCGTCAACCTCACAATCCCATGAGTTGAGCAACAACGATTTGGGATCACGTGGATTGTACTTACCACCATTCTCTTCGTGCAACGACTACACGCATCTCTTTTACTTAGCTCTCACATGGCTATGGGATATTTACCAGTTGTCACCTTATGCCCATACTATCGTGTTCGCTTTGCATGCTATGCCTCTTGCGAGGACTTTGCCATGCAATTGTGACCCTTACTTGCATTTACCCATGATTCACCATTCTACTCCTACTATGTGTATTTGCATGCTTGGTGGAGATACTAGTAGCTATTACCATGATTTCTTTGTGCCCCATGCTATTGATGCTTGTTGTGTTGGGAGAGCCATTATGTCCCATTGCTATTTACATTTGGCCTCTCGCCAATACATTGATCCTATTTTCCTCATATCTTGCTTTCATGCTTGTGACATGCCATGTGCATTATTCATGCCTACTATTCGCACACATGCCATGATTGCCATGATTATCTCTAATATGTTGCATCTTCGCACTACTAGCTTGCTTGGCTTGATTACTATGATTGCTTGCTATGTTGCATCGCCCATGTTCCACTCTTACTTGCTTTATTGGGTTGATGACATATATGTTCATGCATTTCACATGATATATCTTGATCATTGTCACTTGTCTCCAGTAGTTGCATCTCTCATATTCACTTATAGTGAGTGCAACCATGCTATGCTTGTTGATCTCGGAGACTTTGACACCCTTCTTGTGATGCATACTTGCTTGATTGAGCCTATTTCACTTGGTTGTTCTCGCATCTTATGCCTACATACCATGCACCACACCCTTGTACTTTCTTATGATAAGAATGATGCAAGCACTTGTTGGGTATTTTCCCGCACGAATGCTAGGTTTTGCATTACGGCTAACCTATTTTTTTCCGAGTATTTGTCATGTTCTTTCATTTTGAAGGATTCACAAGGCGGTACATTCACGAGACATATTTTTCATGCAAAGGCCTACATGATGCGCGACACGAACATTTTCAACATCATCATAAAGGCGAACTCCTTCCCTTTGATCCATCCTCAATTCCGCATATTGGATGTTCATTCTTTCGTAGGTTGTTTCCTTCTTGTTGTCTACATGATACATCTATTGGAGAGGACCGACATTGGAGATGGATCCTATGGACCTTCAAGATGAGGAGTGCTCGGACTTATTGGATGCACCTTCGGACCTTCACTCATGCCACGACATCGAGCATTGGTATATCAAAACTCCTTTGACACATTGCACCAACACCTCCATATTTGTTGATTGTGTGCTTATATGTCATGGTTGTCGGTGTACTAAGTACCCCAACTTGTGCACGGGCAGTAGCAGCTTCCCGTGGCAGGGCTCACCATGCGCTCGTCGGGAACCTTTCTGGTCTCTATGAGCCATTCAAGAACAAAGTATACAAGTCAGAAGATCAAGGCCCCGGCAAGAGGAGCTTGCCGGGAAGGCCGTACCAGGCTCAAGGTTATCACTTTAGCGCAAGACCCTGGCAAGAGGAGCTTGCTAGGAAGGCCAAGGAACGCATACCTCTAGAGATGCCTCGGCGCAACATGCGCCCCGGCAGGGCCCGGAGAGCGACAAGCTTCCGGACCCGGCAAGATCACGACCCCGGCAAGGTGCTTGCCGGGGAAACCTACTCTGTGTGCCCGTGCTCCAGCTCGTCTGTCCACGCGTCGCCCTGGGGCCCTTCCAGGGACGCGTGGCGGGCGGCTGTGCAGCCTGGGGCACACGGTGGCAAGCCACGGTGACGAGGTGTAGGATCGAAAGTATGTTTAGAGGGGGGGTGATTAGACTACTTGTAAATATAAAAATTCTGCCTTTTGACAAAGAACAGTTTTTGGCAGATTCACAATTATGATCAAGTCAAGCATCACCCTACACATGCAATTCTAGAGTATAGGCAGCGGAAAGTAAATTGCACATGTAGTAAAGAGAGGTGGAGAAGAGCAAACGCAATTTTGGAGACGCGGTGATTTTTCCCGTGGTTCCGATAGGTGGCGCTATCGTACATCCACGTTGATGGAGACTTCAACCCACGGAGGGTAACGGCTGCGCGAGTCCACGGAGGGCTCCACCCACGAAGGGTCCACGAAGAAGCAACCTTGTCTATTCCATCATGGCCTACGCCCACGGAGGGCTAGCCTTACTCGGGGTAGATCTTCACGAAGTAGGCGATCTCCTTGCCCTTACAAACTTCTTGGTTCAACTCCACATCTCGACGACGGAGGCTCCCAAGCGACACCTAACCAATCTAGGAGGCACCATCCTCCAAAAGGTAATAGATGTTGTAGATGATGATGAACTCCTTGCTCTTGTGCTTCAAATGATAATCTCCCCAACACTCAACTCTCCTCACTGATTTGGCTGTGGTGGAAGAAAGGATTGAGTGGAAAGCAACTTGGGAAGGCTAGAGATCAAGCTTCATATGGTGGGAGTGGAGCAACTTGATCTCAACACAAGGGTAGGTAGTTCTCTTCTCAGAAATGTAAGGTAGGAGTGGTAGTTCTTTCTGATGGCTCTCTCCACAAATGAAGAGGGGGTGGAGGGGTATAAATAGCCTCCACACAAAATCCAACCGTTACACACATTTGAGCAAACTCGGTGGGACCGAAGTGGACAACTCGGTGAGACCGATAGTTCAAATAATGTGAACGTTGGGTTTTTCGGTGGGATCGAATATACAATCTCGGTTAGTCCGATTCGTGCAATGACAAGAGCATGCCAGTTTCGGTGGGACCGACTTCATCATCTCGGTGACACCGATTTGATGACAGAAGGTTACAGAACCTTGGCAACTCATGTTTCGGTGAGACCGAGTTCAGAATCGGAAAATCCGAGTTTACTAGGGTTTGGCTTATGGCTGAGGTGGTTCATCTCGGTGTGAATGAGTTTGGAATATCGGTGGGACCGAGACTACTTATGAGTGTGTATGGCAGTGAAAGTTGCTGATAGTTTAGGAGATGTATCACTAAGCACTTGAGCAACCAGGTCATCATCATAACCTCATCCCCTTTTAATAGTATTGGCTTTTCCTATGGACTCAATGTGATCTTGGATCACTAAACCAAAAATGGAGTCTTGAGCTTTTGCCAATGCTTGCCTTAGCATTTTGAGGGGTCCACTTCTTCAGTCCTTGCCATACCCATATCACTGAACTCTCTGAAATGATTCTCAAGTAACTATTAGTTAATTGATATATATGTTGTTATTAATTACCAAAACCACCCGGGGATTAGTTGCACTTTCAATCTCCCCCTTTTTGGTAATTGATGACAACATATAGATCAAAGCTTCGACAAAGGATATAATCAATGAATAATATCGTCGCTTTGAGAAGTATGTGATAAGCAAGAGCTCCCCCTAAATTTGTGCATTATTTAAGATTTGCGTTTGAATGCAAATGCACAATCGATTAGGATCATGGGTCACTCTTCCATGTCACATACATCTTGATGGAGCGCACAAAATGATAAGAATGAACATCATGCACCCAATCACCAAGACATGAGTAAATGGTCATACGAGATAGGAATGGCATATGATAAGCATTAAGCACACATTAAAGCATAGTACGACCAAGCACTCATTAAGGTAGAATCAAACGGAGTATCAAGCACACTGAATGTCTCGAAAACTAAAAGTATCTCAAAGAAACCGCAAAAGAACGAAAGAGCAAAAGCGCAAAGACAACAACACTCTCTCTCTCGAAGCCCTATTATCTATACAATTTCTCCCCCTTTGGCAACAAGTTACCAAAAAGTTCGAAAAAGCATAGAGCTAAGCGTCACTGTGGACTCTGCTGGCGGCTCCCGTCTGGGTTGATGTCGGAGTGGATATGACAGCATCGGCGAAGACTTCAGCTGATGTGTGTGCTGGAGGAGTGGACACTAGAGCTGGAGCTGGAGTAACTGCTGGAACTGTGGGAGGTGCTGAAGCTGTAGTCCTGGTGTCAGTCACTGGAATAGCAGCTGATCGGGATCCTTTGGGAACCGGAGCAGTCTGTCGATGAGAATCCTGGACTAAGTCATCCTGCAACTCACGCATAAGCTCTGCCTTGTCCTGCTTTGCTTCCTCAATGTCTGCCTCGAGCTTGTTGACGGTCACTTGTATTTCAGTCAGCTTCACGTCCAGAGCATGGATCTTCTCGTCAACAATCCTCTCTAAGCTCTCCTGAGACTGTTCAATGCTGGCCAGGCGTTGTTCAATCCTTTGAGTAGCTTCAAGAATTTGCTCTCCGAAACTCTTTGGTTTAGCTGCTGCTGCTGCTGCTTTGTCAGCTTTGGCTTTCTTAGCAGCTTCGATTTTGGCTTGACCTTCAACAGATGTCGGATCCTCCTCATCCATCACAACAACATTGTCTTCATGCTCTAGCTGCAACGGTAAATGTTTTCTATCCAACAAGAATGTGCCCGTGCCAAACTTGGCATTGATAAGCATCTGAATCTGCGGGGCAAATCCACATGACCTTTTCTGGTCAGCTGCAGTCCTCTTAATGGTCTCTACCATCAAGTCCATCACCTTGAAAGGTGCTTTCTCATCAAGTATATGCAGCATGTTGATAGAGTATCCTCTGATCATGCGATGATCTCCAGACTTGGGCATCAAGGTATGCCTCAAAATGGTATTAGTGGTAGGTAAGCCTGCCTGGAGATGGTAGACAGAGCCGAGCTTCCAGATTTCCAAATCCTCTGCTGGAATCTCTTTGTACATGTTTTTCATGGATTCATGATTCTTCTTTGGAATCCCATATACATCAATATCATCTTCTCGTTGCACTGGAGCATTCAGAATTTCTGCCCATTCTTCAACAGAAGAAGAAAACTTTTGACCTTCAGTCATCCACGTAATCTTTCCATCAGGGTAGAAGTGAGCTGTGGCATAAAATTGCATTATCATCTCATCGTTCCAACTGGTCAATTTCTGACCTACAAAATCTGCAACTCCACATGCAGTGAAACTTTCATGCACATGTGGAAAGAAATCTCTGTGCTCTTCGCTGTCAATGTACTTCCAGTCAACATATCTGGTGTCTGCGACTATGGGCTTCTTGTCCATCAGCACGGTCTCATAGAAGTCCTGCTGCTCTCTGGTGTGTAATCTGGGATCTACAGCAGTTCTTCTCCTCACGGCATATGGGTCAGTTTGTCTCCATAGCCTGAGACCTCTATCTTTCCTTGCCTTCATATCCTCAGCTTGAGGATGAGCATCATTATGGAGTGGCAGTTTTGGACGAAGTTTCAGCAAAACTTGTCCTTCATCATCAGACTCAGCTGGTGGCACATCATCCTTGTTCTTTTCAGACGCTGGAATGTTTCTGATGGTCCTCTTGGGCTTGGCAGCAAGCTTTGCTGGGGCTGCCTTAGCTTGAGCAGATTTCTTGGGCTTTGATGTGGCTCCAGCCTTAATGGCATCACCCATGAGCTTAGGCTTCTGAGGAGCAGGCTGGGGTGCTTCCTCATCCTCATCCTCTACTGCTGCATCTGCATGAGAATCAATATACACTACCCTCTTTCTCTTGGTGGTTTTCTTCACTTTGCTTGCAGCTGCCTCTCCCAAATTCAGCTTCTTAGCAACAGTTGACTGCTTGACTTTGCTGGTGCCCTTCTTAGATTGTTGACCTTGTTGCTCTTTGGCAACAACCTTCCTTTTAGGCTTTCAGGTCACCTCTTCCTCAACAACAAAATCTGAGTCCTCATCATCTGAATTCTTCTCCTTTCTAGCTCTGGTGGCTGCAGGAGGCATGCCACTTGGTGTACTCCTCTCACCATCATCAGATGAGCTACTAGGATCAGGACTAGTGTCTGCCTCTGGAATGTCTGCAATGGGTGTCTCTGACCAGTTCTCACTGTCACTGGTATCTGACATGGCTGACAACCTGTGAATAGATAAGGTATAGGCAGAGAAGAAGAGTCATCACAAACTGCAGAAGTTTTTGCAAAAAAAAAAATAGTTCAAATTCTAGTTTTAAGTTTTCACAGAAACATTTCGGTCAGACCGAGTTTAAGGTTCGGTGAATCCGAAGTGTTAAACAGGAGCTTGGCACACCACTTTCGGTTAGACCGAAGTGGGTTTCGGTCCTGCCGAAAACACTAGGTTTCACAGAAACTTCATTTCGGTCACACCGATTTCGCACAACTCGGTTGGACCGAAGGGTGCAGTGCAATGGCCATAGGCCAAATCGGTCATACCGAAAATATAAAATCGGTCTCACTGAGATGTGTTCCGTGGAAACCTAACCCTAAAACTTTTACTCGAATCTAGTTCAAACGAACCAATCTGGTGTACAGGAGAATTTCAATCGTGGCAAGATACTAGGCAATCCAAACGTGCATTGAATCGGAGATGGGAGCACGAGTGGGATCAAAACTCACCCTAACTTGGTGGAGTTTTTCTACGGCGGCAACGGCGCGGAGGAGATGGCCGTTGACGGCGATGGAGACCTGCGGCGAGGGCGCACAGGCGACGACGACGACGATCCGAAGACCAAGGCGACGGCAGCAGGGGATGTGGGGGCGAAACGTTTGAAGGAGGAATCAACGCGCGCGGCCCTTGGAATATATACCCCTTTGCTGTCGGTGGGACCGAGTTGTAAAACTCGGTGGCACCGAGATGGATAACTGCTAGGCAGTTATGCACTTCGGTCACGCCGAAAATCACTACTCGGTTTCACCGAGATGAAAACCTAGATCAGTCTAAATGCTTTCGGTTCGACCGAGTTTGAGTGAGTTGGTTTGACCGAAATCAATTAGAAGGTTTTGGAAATTAGCCCTTGACGGATCGGTGGCTCCGAGTGCTCCTCACCCGGAGGGTCCGAAAATGACTTGTTCAAAGTTTGTGATGTAAGCATGAATAGAATTTGAGACAAGAAAGCATAGATAGCTAGGGGAGGTACTTAGGCATTCTTGTCCATCCATTTGGTCAGAAAAATCAAAACGACCAAAACAACAAATGGATGTCCTCGAATGGATAAAATCATGCATCCAACATGCTCACACAATAAGATAGCAAATGAAATATGTGTCAAACATGCACAACCAAAACTCTAGCAATTAACACACAATTTGTCGATGACTAGGTCATCTTTATATGAGTATATTGACTTAGGAGCCAAATGAGAACATTTGATCATAGGTCATACTCATCGTTTAAGCACAAGTGGGGTTACCACTTTTACATAAAGCATTGATGTGTTCACATCATTTGAAGATGCTTTAGCTCAATTTTTTTAGAGCAAAGCTCCCCCTAGATGTGAGAACCCCTTTTAAAGGGTCAAACTAACCTTGGGTTGTCGTAGAAGACTTCATGTAGATGTTGAAGATGTGGATGCTCAATGTTGATGGAGATCATCAAGAGTTGGGAGCTATCCTTTGGATTCGGGCACTTTCAATACCTACATGGGTTAGTCCCACAAGGAACAAACACGGATATCCATGGACATAGATTGACGTTCACAATAGATGATGCCCATGAAAGCAATGATTACCTTGTCCCTTGACTTACCAACAAGAGGGTTTGTGACTCCATGAACTAGTGCACGATGTGGAAGTTGATTGCACAAGTTTTCGCCAAAATGAATGTGAGTGAAGTATGTTGGCGGAGTCACCCTCAAGAACTTTCTAGTTCTTCTCCTTCGGGATCCACATCATCTTGATGGGAATCCTTGGGGTTGAAGTTGAGCTTGACGAAGTAGAACTTGACGTTTCCTTGGGAACCCACTTGACCATGGCTTGAGGTGCTTCAACAAATGCATCAATCTCCTCTTGAAGCTTGTCCTTGGCTTTTAGCTTGTGGTCTTGTGGTGGAAGGTCATCTTGAGCTTGTTCCACATTGGAAGAAGTAGGATCATACTTCTCCTTTTGAGGAACAAACTATGGAGTAGGATATTGACCTTCTTCCCACTCAACACCTTTGGCGTTGAACTTTCGCTCAAAACCAATTCCTTGATTCTTCCGGTGACTTCCTTGCTTGCGAACGATTTCCTCAAAGTTCTTGCTTCCGGCAAGGCTCTTGTAGACACCTTTCTCTATGATCCCTTTCAATAAACTATTCTCTTGCTCAAGTGTAACTTGGCTTGAAACATTGTTAGTGGAATCAAGAGAACTACTAGAAGCAACAACATTGGATTTAGCATGGTTATTGTTACTGCTAGAGGAAGAATTTTTCTTATGCTTGTCATGCTTAGTCTTAATGGGTGGCAAGAAATTAGACAAGAGAAGTCGTTTGGCAAGATATGAAGAACTCTTCTTTCGAAGATCGTCATTGATTGCTTTTAGAAACTCATGTTCTTGCTCTAGAGTGAGCTTCTCGAAGCGTAGCTTCTCATGAGATCTTAGGAGCTCTCTATGATCTTCTTGAGTTGTTTCATGAGCTAACTTAAGAATGTTTAGTTCTTTAGTTAGACGCTCAATCTCCTTCATAGCATTGTCATTCGACTCTTCTCGACTATAAAGACTACTAGCATGTTCATCGTTACTAGGCTCACTGGATTTATTATGCAAGAGCTCATCTTCACCAAGCAAGTCATCCTCATCACTATTGAAGTCAATGAATTCAGGGTGTGATACCTTGGGGCCTTTAGCCATGAAGCATCTTCCAATTCCCTCATTTGGTGAATCAAATAAGTCGTAGGAGTTGGAGTTGGAGGATACGAGAGCAAGACCGACAACACCTTCATCTTGACTGTAGTCGGAGTCGGAGTGATAACTTCCATCGGATTGATTGTCGGAGTCGGAGCCGGAGACCCATTCACCTACATGAGCTTGATGTTTTCTTCTTGTGTAGCTCCTTGATGACTTGTCTTTCCTCTCCGAATCCTTGCTTCTCCGAGAGGGTCTTCGTTCATAACGATCATCTCTACTCCTTCTCTCTTTCCGAGGTGACTCATCTCTTGAACTTCTTCTTCTTGGAGATTCTTCTCTTCTCTTGTGGGGAGCCGTACACTCATTTGAGTAGTGTCCGGGTCTTCCACAATTGTAGCAGTTTCGATCACGACTAGAAGATCTCTTTTCATCATATGATCTAGACTTTGAGCTTCTCTCTTTGCCTCTATTCTTGTAGAATTTGTTGAAGTTCTTAACAATTAGGCTTATCTCTTCATTGGAAACTAACTTGTCACTTGAGGTTGTAGGAGCATCACTTGTAGCTTTGTAAGCACCACTCGACTTGTTGTGAAGCTCTTCCTTATCCTTGAGTGTCATCTCATGAGCAACAATTCTTCCAATGACTTCGGTTGGCTTGAGAGTCTTGTAGTTTGGCATCATTTGGATCAAAGTGCACACGGTGTCATACTTTCCATCCAAAGCTCTGAGAATCTTCTTGATGATGAATCGGTCGGTCATTTCTTCGCTTCCTAAGCCGGCAATCTCATTTGTGATGAGAGCAAGCCTAGAGTACATTTCAACGACTCCTTCACCATCCTTCATCTTGAACTTGTCAAGTTGACCTTGAAGAATATCTAGCTTTGATTCCTTCACGAACTCGGTACCTTCGTGCATTTCAACCAAAGTATCCCAAATCTCTTTTGCATTCTCAAGACGGCTGATTTTGTTGAACTCCTCGGGACACGAGGCATTGAAGAGAATGTCACAAGCTTGAGCATTGTTTTGCAACATCCGCAATTCTTCCGGTGTAGCTTCGCGATCTGGAACTTTTCCTTCCTCGAAGAATTCACCTTGCATACCAACACAAATAATGCCCCATGCGGCTGGGTTATGACCAAGAATATGCATTTTCATTTTATGCTTCCAACTAGCAAAATTTGTACCATCAAAGTAAGGACCTCTACGAAAATTACCCTCACAAGACGCCATACTCTCCTAGGTTGTGAAACCAAGCTTATGGAGTCCAATGCAATGGAAACCAATACAATGGAGACCAAAGCTCTGATACCACTTGTAGGATCGAAAGTATGTCTAGAGGGGGGGTGATTAGACTACTTGTAAATATAAAAATTCTGCCTTTTGACAAAGAACAGTTTTTGGCAGATTCACAATTATGATCAAGTCAAGCATCACCCTACACATGCAATTCTAGAGTATAGGCAGCGGAAAGTAAATTGCACATGTAGTAAAGAGAGGTGGAGAAGAGCAAACGCAATTTTGGAGACGCGGTGATTTTTCCCGTGGTTCCGATAGGTGGCGCTATCGTACATCCACGTTGATGGAGACTTCAACCCACGGAGGGTAACGGCTGCGCGAGTCCACGAAGGGCTCCACCCACGAAGGGTCCACGAAGAAGCAACCTTGTCTATTCCATCATGGCCTACGCCCACGGAGGGCTAGCCTTACTCGGGGTAGATCTTCACGAAGTAGGCGATCTCCTTGCCCTTACAAACTTCTTGGTTCAACTCCACATCTCGACGACGGAGGCTCCCAAGCGACACCTAACCAATCTAGGAGGCACCACCCTCCAAAAGGTAATAGATGTTGTAGATGATGATGAACTCCTTGCTCTTGTGCTTCAAATGATAATCTCCCCAACACTCAACTCTCCTCACTGATTTGGCTGTGGTGGAAGAAAGGATTGAGTGGAAAGCAACTTGGGAAGGCTAGAGATCAAGCTTCATATGGTGGGAGTGGAGCAACTTGATCTCAACACAAGGGTAGGTAGTTCTCTTTTCAGAAATGTAAGGTAGGAGTGGTAGTTCTTTCTGATGGCTCTCTCCACAAATGAAGAGGGGGTGGAGGGGTATAAATAGCCTCCACACAAAATCCAACCGTTACACACATTTGAGCAAACTCGGTGGGACCGAAGTGGACAACTCGGTGAGACCGATAGTTCAAATAATGTGAACGTTGGGTTTTTCGGTGGGACCGAATACACAATCTCGGTTAGTCCGATTCGTGCAATGACAAGAGCATGCCAGTTTCGGTGGGACCGACTTCATCATCTCGGTGACACCGATTTGATGACAGAAGGTTACAGAACCTTGGCAACTCATGTTTCGGTGAGACCGAGTTCAGAATCGGAAAATCCGAGTTTACTAGGGTTTGGCTTATGGCTGAGGTGGTTCATCTCGGTGTGACTGAGTTTGGAATATCGGTGGGACCGAGACTACTTATGAGTGTGTATGGCAGTGAAAGTTGCTGATAGTTTAGGAGATGTATCACTAAGCACTTGAGCAACCAGGTCATCATCATAACCTCATCCCCTTTTAATAGTATTGGCTTTTCCTATGGACTCAATGTGATCTTGGATCACTAAACCAAAAATGGAGTCTTGAGCTTTTGCCAATGCTTGCCTTAGCATTTTGAGGGGTCCACTTCTTCAGTCCTTGCCATACCCATATCACTGAACTCTCTGAAATGATTCTCAAGTAACTATTAGTTCAATGATATATATGTTGTTATTAATTACCAAAACCACCCGGGGATTAGTTGCACTTTCACGAGGCTACCGCCGTGGCGAATGGAGAAGCATGGACGGACACTTTTGGGGTCGACGGCGACGGGCATTTAATGCCCTTGTCCCCCACTGTCAAAGTTAGGTGAAGACCACTGTTCATATACTGTTCACGCACTATTGCAACTACCACCAAATTTACACTTTTACCCTCCTCTACATTGACACCTGTCGGTGACCCCTTTGAGCTATAAAAGGAGGCCCATGCACAACGTAGGGGAGGTTCGGCTCGAAACCTAGACAACTCGCTCGCTCGGTGTAGCTAGTACTGTAGATCTTCAAGCTCCCGAGCTCAAGAACTCAATACAACCCAAGCAGGAGTAGGGTTTTACGCGTCCGCGCGGCCCGAACCTGGGTAAAACTGCCCGCGTGTGTCCCTCGATCTGCTCTTCGTGCTCCCTCCGCTCCCTTACCGCAACGTAGAAGGGGCTCCGGTCCCATAGGTGCTCGTGGGAGGATAGTTTCCCCCGACATCTTTGGCGCGCCAGGTAGGGGGGCGTCGAAGTTGTGCGAACCTGATCCGGCGCTCACGCGGGCGCATTCTTCATCAACCTCTCCAACTTCATCAACTTCATCGACAGCATCAACATGCCTCCGAAGAAGAAGGCTTTGGAGGTCGGAGGCCCGTCTGCGTTGATCCCACCACCACCGAAACCAATGGTTGGTGGAGGAGACGCCGGCGGAAGGGTGGTCGCCGGCGAGGAAACTCATGGCGCCACCAAGTCCAAGGACAAGACGGACGACCGGGCGAATTCCAAAGCCTCGGTGTCCGTGGACGCGCCACGTCTCTCTCAGGAGATACAAGGCCAGCAGCGCCGTGGTACAGGAGGTACCATACGATTGCTGGGACAGGGACAAACCGGAGGATCGCGGGATGCTCAAGGCCATCGTCCTGGTACGAGCAAGGCGCGGTCGCCGGGGCGGGAACATGCTCCTTCTAACGCGGTTAGAAGTCCGAGCGTGTCCCGCTCCTCGCACCGTTCGCCGCCGCTCCCCTCCTCTCCAGCAGAAGCTCTAGCAAGAGCACAACTGCTCCTCGACTTCCCTCTAGCGGCAGACAAGGCCGAAGACTGGAGGGCGATGATCCAGAGCCTCATCGCCTTCGCCAACAACGATGCGCCACAGCAGCTGGCAACCTCACGGCCGCGGCAAGTCGACCAAGCGAAGGCCGATGGCGACAAGACCGTCGGGGGTGCAACTACCATGCACTCCCCGCCGCGGAAGCAGAAGACGCCACCCCGCCGGATCAACGTCGACGACGACTCCACGGCGTCGTCAGATCCGCGGGCTCGTCGTGACCAGCGCCAGGTCCTCGACGACCGGTGGCAAGAAGACGCTCGGACTCGCATCGAGCGTCGACGAGAAGCCCGAAGACAATCCGATCAGCGTGCTGGGACCGCTGTCGACGCGCACGCGCCCGGTGAACCAGGCGACTTGCCGTATGCGGCAGGTTGCCCTGCGTTCACCCGTGAGCTGCGGCAAGTCCAGTGGCCCAGCATGAAAAACTTCAAGCCCGACGTACCCGAGAAGTACGACGACAAGACACACCCCTCGGAGTTCCTCAGCATCTACACCATCGCGGTGCAGGCTGCCGGGGGACGCGACGAGAAGATTCTAGCCAACTACTTCCCGCTAGTGCTTAAGCCAAACGTCCGATCTTGGCTTATGCACTTGCCGGAGAACTCCATCTCTTCATGGGCGGATTTGTGCCACCAGTTTGTCGGCGCCTTCACGGGCGGCCACAAGCCCCACGGCCAGGAGAGCGATCTCCACATCCTAGCCCAGAAGGAGGGAGAGTCCCTGCGCAAGTACATTCAGAGATTCAGCCGCGTACAGCACAACATTCCCGACGTCCACCCTGCCGCGGTTATCAGCGCGTTCCACCAGAACGTGCGTAACCGCCGGATGAGGGAAGAGATGGCCATGACCAAGATCCGGGATGTCAGCGAGCTCTACGCTCTGGCTGACAAGTGCGCGCGCGCTGAAGAGGGGAGGAGGCTCCCCGGAGAGGATGCTGGCGCAGGAGGAAGTGACAGCGAGGATGCCGCCCCGGCAAGGAAGAGCCGGCGGCGGAACAACAGAAAGAAGAAGAGCAAGGAAGTGCTGGTTGTCGAGCAGTCCGGCAAGGAGGCTCCCGCCAAGAAGACACAGGCTGGCGGCTCCGGCAAGGAGCCTGCCCCTGTAGCGGTAGCCGACAAGCAGTACTGCAAGATCCACCGCACCAAGGGCCACGATCTTCAGAACTGCAAGAGAGTCGAGTACCTCGTAGAGCAGCAGAAAGCTGAATACGAGCGTCGCGACAAGGAGAAGGCCCAAGGAGGCGGAGGAGAACCCAGCAAGAAGCGGCCGTTCAATGGCCGGGGAGGACGCCGCGGCAAGGCCAAGCAGCGGCAAGGTGACAGACCTCCCCGGGGCCGCGACAAGGATGAGGAAGAAGACGACGACGACGACATGGAAGAAGGAGATAACAGCGAGCAGGAGTTCCAGAAGGCCACAGAGGTCCTGTGTGTCGACGGAGGTGCCTCTCTGCACACTTCCCACCGCCAGCTCAAGCAGTGGGTGCGGGAAGTGAATGCAGCTGAGCCACCCGTCGAGTCACGCAGGCTGCTGAAGTGGTCCAGCACGCCCATCATCTTTGACCTTGAGGACCACCCTGACCGCACAACTGCGGTCGGGTGCTTGCCGATGTTGGTCTCACCAACTATCCGCAACCTCAAGGTCACCAAGATGTTGGTTGACGGCGGGGCCGGCCTGAACTTGATCTCCTCGGCTGTGATCAAGAAGCTACAGATCCCCGACAGCGAGCTCGAGGAAACCGGGTCGTTCCAAGGGATCAACCCGGGAAGGAGCAAGCCGAAGGGGAAGATTACGCTGCTCGTGACCTTTGGCGGGGAGCTCAACATCAGGACGGAGAGGATAACCTTTGACGTTGCCGATATCCCATTGCCATACAATGGGATACTTGGCCGTCCTGCCCTCGCCAAGTTCATGGCAGCTTCCCACTATGCCTACAACTTACTCAAGATGCCGGGGACGATAAGCATCATCTCTGTCCCTGGCGACAAGAAGGACGCGCTTATCTGCGCCGACAAGATCTACCGGGATGCAGCAGCCGCAACAGAAAGCAACACACTTGCCGCTGAAGCTCCCGGGGGGAAGACCAAGACCAAGTCCGGCAAGAGCTCTGGGGCCCACTCCGGCAAACGCACCTCTTCGGAGTGCTGCGCTGCCGTCGAGGACGCACCATCGAGCTCCACCGGCAAGTGCAAGAAAGGGATGGCAGCTCCACCGGCAACCAAGAAGGTGTCCGCCAAGGAGGACGGCACTGGTGGTACCTTCACCATCAGTGCTACACTCGACCCCAAATAGGAAAGCGCGCTCGTTGCCTTCCTGCGGGCGAATGTCGATGTGTTTGCATGGCAACCATCTGACATCCCCGGCGTTCCCAGGAAGGTAATTGAGCACAAGCTTGCTGTTTGTCCTCATGCGCGACCCGTCAAGCAGAAGGTCAGGAAGCAAGCCGTGGAGCTCCAAGAATTCATCGCCGAAGAGATAAAGAAGTTGGAAGCAGCAGGCCTGGTTAGAGGCGTGATCCATCCTACGTGGTTAGCCAATCCAGTCGTCGTACGCAAGGCCAATGGGAAGTGGAGACTTTGTATAGACTTCACTGATGTGAATAAAGCATGTCCCAAGGATCCATTTCCCTTGCCGCGTATTGACCAGATTGTCGACTCCACCGCCGGATGTGAGCTGCTTTCCTTCCTTGATGCATACTCAGGTTACCACCAGATATTCATGGCCAAGGAAGATGAAGAGAAGACTGCATTCATTACTCCATGTGGCACATATTGCTTCATACGCATGCCCTTTGGATTGAAGAATGCAGGCTCAACATTTGCGAGGGTAGTGCACACTGCATTTGAGCCACAGATCCAGAGAAATGTAGAAGCCTACATGGATGATATAGTGGTCAAGAGCAAGAGCAAAGATACCCTGATACAGGACTTAGAGGAAACCTTTGAAAATCTGCGCAAGATCCAACTCAAGTTGAACCCCGAGAAGTGCGTCTTCGGAGTCCCCTTCGGCAGGCTTCTCGGGTTCTTTGTGTCCCAAAGGGGGATTGAAGCCAATCCCGACAAGATAAAAGCCATCGAGCAGATTGAAGCCCCGAAGCGCGTCAAGGACGTAAGAAGACTTGCTGGTTGTGTGGCTGCCCTCAGCAGGTTCATTTCAAAGTCTGCAGAGCGCGCCCTGCCTTTCTTCAAAATTTTGAAAAAGGCAGGTCCTATGAAATGGACTCCGGAAGTGGAGGCAGTGCTGCAAGACTTGAAAGGATACCTGTCCTCTACTCCGATACTTGTCGCACCTAGGCCACAAGAGAAGTTGCTGCTGTACTTAGCGGCAACCAATCAAGTGGTTAGTGCTGCGTTAGTAGTGGAGAGGGAGGCGGATGAGGAACCCACATCCCCGGCAAGCGAACCCAGCGACAAGCAGGGGGCTTCCCCGACAAGCTCTGGCCCCGACAAGGACAAGTCTGCGCAGGAACAAGGAGAAGTGCGAAGGAAAATGGTGCAACGCCCAGTGTATTTTGTGAGTTCCCTCTTGCAGGGGGCTAGATCAAGATACTCCGGGGTGCAGAAGTTGCTGTTCGGCCTCCTCATGGCCTCAAGAAAGCTGCGCCATTACTTCCAAGCACACGAGATAACGGTGGTCACTCGCTTTCCTTTGAAGAGGATATTGCAAAATCCCGAAGCAACAGGCAGGATCGTCGAGTGGGCACTGGAGCTGTCAAGTTTTGGTCTCAAGTTTGAGAGTACTTCAACCATACAGAGTAGAGCTTTGGCATAATTCATAGCAGAATGGACCCCAATGCCAGATGAAGAAGTCCCAGAGACAAACGTCCCCGTCCAAGAAGCAAGCAGCGAATGGGTAATGTACTTTGATGGTGCTTTCTCGCTGCAAGGCGCCGGTGCCGGCGTGGTACTCATAGCGCCCACCGGAGAGAACCTAAAGTATGTTGTTTAGATGCACTTTCCCAAGGAACAAGCGACAAACAATACTGCTGAGTATGAAGGTTTGCTTGCCGGCCTCAGAATTGCGGCCGAGCTTGGGATCAAGAAGTTGATTGTGCGGGGAGATTCACAGTTGGTGGTCCGACAAGTGAACAAGAGTTACCAAAGCCCTTTGATGGAAGCTTATGTTGATGAAGTGAGGAAGCTTGAAGAACACTTTGAAGGTCTGCAAATGGAGCACGTCCCAAGAGCTCAGAATGATATTGCAGATGGCCTCTCAAAGTGTGCTGCGATGAAGTTACTTGTGGAACCAGGGACCTTCCTGCTCAAGTTAACTC
The DNA here is from genome assembly GCA_902687465.1 of Secale cereale. Taxonomy (NCBI): domain Eukaryota; kingdom Viridiplantae; phylum Streptophyta; class Magnoliopsida; order Poales; family Poaceae; genus Secale; species Secale cereale. Next base: position 497,714,292 of record LR738711.1, on the reverse strand, counting down.
AGCCATCCGTTACACCATCAGTCGGGCAAAACAAGAAGAGAAAGTTGGTCTCCGGCGACTACTTGCCGGCGGATCTTCCCGAAGCCGCCACCAAGGTCCCCAGGATCGACAACCAAGATGCTGAGGAAAAGTTTGCTCCTGTAGACCCAAGGGTCTGTACAGTTGAAGCAGGCGTTCCCGACAAGCCTTGCCCCGGCAGGCTTGCCGGGGGACCATCAGCTCCGGCAGAACCGTAGGTTCTTGCCGTCGAAGCTGAGGTTCCCGCAGCAGCCCTCATGCCTTTAGTCCTCGTTGTTGAGCCTCAGGCTCCAGCTTGGGCGCAGCAAATCATCCGCTTTCTGCAAACTGGAGAACTTCCCGACGAGCCAGAAGAGATAGAGAAGATAACCAGACAGTCAAGTATGTACCAGTTCGTTGGCAATGAACTGTACAGAAGAAGACTCAATGGTGTCAGGTTGAAGTGCATTTCCAGGGAAGATGGACAGAAGCTGTTGGCAGAGATACATGGAGGCATATGTGGCCACCACATTGGCGCAAGGGCACTTGCCGGGAAGGCGTTCCGGCAAGGGTTCTTCTGGCCAGAAGCCCTCCAAGATGCAACTGCACAAGTAACCAAGTGTGAAGCGTGCCAGTTCCATGCCAAGCAAATTCACCAGCCAGCTCAAACTCTCCAGACGATCCCTTTGTCCTGGCCCTTCTCGGTCTGGGGGCTCGATATCCTCGGCCCCTTTCCACGAGCATTCGGGGGCTTTGAGTACTTGTACGTAGCAATCGACAAGTTCACAAAGTGGCCAGAAGTGGAACCAGTGAGAAAGGTGACAGCACAGTCAGCAGTCAGGTTCTTCAGATCAATTGTTTGCCGTTTCGGGATCCCTAACAGGATCATCACCGACAACGGCACATAGTTTACAAGTCGCACCTTCATGCAGTACGTCCAAGACCTTGGCGCCAAGGTCTGCTTCGCTTCTGTTGCTCACCCGAGGAGCAATGGTCAAGCGGAGAGGGCCAATGCTGAAGTGCTGCGCGGACTCAAGACAAGAACCTTCGACAGGCTGCACAAGTGCAGAAGAAACTGGATTGAGGAGTTGCCGGCGGCTCTTTGGTCAATCAGGACGACACCAAATAGAGCCACCGGACAGACACCCTTTGCTCTAGTCTATGGAGCAGAGGCAGTTATCCCCACGGAACTCGTATACGGATCTCCTCGAGTGCTCGCTTATGATGAGCTCGAGCAAGAGCAACTGCGGCAAGATGACGCATTGCTCCTTGAGGAGGAATGTCTCCAGGCTGCTGTACGAGCTGCTCGATACCAGCAAGCCTTGCGTCGCTACCATAGCCGCAAGGTGAAGGCCAGGAGTCTCGAGGAAGGCGACCTTGTTCTTCGGCGTGTTCAGTCCGCCAAGAATTCCAACAAGTTGACGCCGAAGTGGGAAGGCCCTTATCGGGTGAGACAAGTCACAAGGCCCGGCGCTGTCCGCCTTGAGACCGAAGAGGGCTTACCGGTGAGCAACTCCTGGAACATAGAGCATCTTCGCAAGTTTCACCCGTAAGGCGCGGTTGCCGTGATCCGCTCCGGCAACCACCTTTTGTGCAAGTCTTGCCGCTGTTGCATGTAAACCTTTGTACAAAGCCGGGCGCAGATCCCGTGCATCAGTAAAGCTTTTGTGCTTAGCACTATTTGTCATTTCCATGCTTTTCTTTGTTATTCGCATGCATCATCTGACACCCTGTGCAAAGCACGTCCCCGGTAAGCACTAGCAAGCCATGAGGCCCTATACTTGTTTTTCCTCCTCTTCTTCTTTCCCTCTTAAGCAGAAAGAGTATTCCTCGTGCACAAGTGTGCCGGGGGGGGG
>LR738711.1:497673798-497712363 GCA_902687465.1 Secale cereale | reverse complement strand
GGGGGGGGGAAGGAGATGGAGGCATATGAACCAAGTGCTGTTCAAGAAAGAGAAGCCTTGTCGGGGAGCAAACAATCTATGAAAGCTAAGTTACCAAAGTTTGAGTAATTCATTTTTTTTTAAAATTTTAGTTATCTTCCTTGAACAACCACACTTTGTATGGAAAACCTGTGCGCGGAGGAACCTACCCGTGGCTAGCCGCGCCCTTATTTTGTTTCGAGCACGCTCAACGACTTAAGTGAGCTGCGACAAGTGTCGCGCCCTTACTTCGTTTTCGAGTTCGCTCAGCAACCTAAGTGTGCTGCGACTAGCTGCGGCAAGGTTTCTTGCCGGCATGGCCTTTGCCAGCAGGCTGCTAAGAGTCCGGCACTCAGCGCTCGCGGCAAGGGCCCCTTGCCGGCAAGTTCCCTAAAAGCGTAGGGCAAAAAGCATACAAAGTGAAGGACCAAAAGCAAGGGAGATAACACTGCATTGATAGCTCAAAATAAGATTGTATATCACAAAGATAACTTGCCGCAATAATAACGGATTCTTGTCCATAACATGCCTTGCAGCGGCGAGGGAAACAGAAAGAAAGGGATCTAATCTACGCGATCACCTTCACGCCTCGTGATCTTGCCCACCTTGGCGACGATGTGGGCAACCTGCGCCTTCAATGCCTCCTGATCAGCTTCGGGCGGCAAGGTGCGGAGGACGTTGACGAGGTTGATGCCGGGGTTGCGGAAGACGATCTTCGACAAGACTCGCTCCATGGTGCCCATGCAGAGCCGACGCGCCTCATCGGCCAGCTGTACGGGGATCTTCTCTCGTAGCTGCGCAAGCGCCGGTGCAATCCCCCGGAAGAACAGACTCAACTTGGCGCTGTGGGGGAGATTCTCGTCCGGGGAGTACATGAAATGCTCCGCCTTCAGCGCCATCATTTCCATGTCAATTTTGGCAGCGGAGGTGACCAGCTCATCAGTCCACTGCTCCACCGCCCGGCTGAAGTTGTTCGCTGAGACGGCGGCGCTCTCCACCAAGTTCCTTTCCTTGCGGAGTTCGTCCTTCAGCTTCGTCTCGCGGTCCCGGGCGGCATCGAGCGATTCAGTTAGGGTGGAGACCTTCAGCTCTAAGTCAGCAATAGAATCCTTGGCGGCAGCAAGCTCTGTGCCCTTCTCGGAAAGACGTACCTGCATCTCAGAGTTGGTGTGGGCATCTTTCTCCCGCTCCACATTGAGCGCAGTGACTCTGTCCTCGCTCGCCTTCAGGAACAACTCCAGCTGCTTCACCCTGGCCTCCAGATCCTTCTTAGCAGTTTCGGCGGCAGCGGCGGCGTCCTTTGCCTCCTTCAGGGCCCCGCCGATGGCTTGCTCCCGGGCGGTGAGGTCGTCCTCGTGGCTGTCGAGTTCGACCTTCCGCTGGTTGAGCGCTCCCTCCCGCCGAGACAACTCCTCGGCGGCCCGCCGCTGCTGCTCTTCTACCTCAGCCTTCTCCAGGAGGAAGGCTTGCTGCGCCCCGGCAAGCTCTTCGCGCTCCTCCGCCAAGTTGCGGAGGGCCGCTTGGTTGGCGGCACGGTGCTCCGCGGCGCGCTTCTCCAAGTCTGCTCCAGCCTTGGCGGCGAGAGCCTCCCGAGACTCCAGATTCGCCTGCCTGGCCCGATACAAGGCCAGGAGCGGGCGAAGGAGTCCCTCCTCTTCGGGCTCGTCGCTGTCGCCGGGCGCTTCAACGATCTTCAAGCCAGCGGAGGCGAGGACCTCTCCGTCAAAGGTCTCTCCCTCCGCGGGTGCTCGAGACGACGCCCACGGGACTTGAATAAAGACCCCGTTGGGGGCCTCCAAGTAGACACCCGACCGCTCCGCGGAGGCGGAAGGGTCGGCGGCCGGTGCAGCGTCCGGCGCTCCTGCGGCCTCCGGGCCAGCAGTTTGGTCGCCGGTCCCTTCCCCAGCTGCGGCGTCGGCGGTCGGGGCGTTCTCCTCGCCGACCGGCTCGTCAGCTCTGGCCGTTCCCTCGGCGGTAGTGGCGTTGCTGCCGTCGCCGTGCACTTCCTCCTCAGCGGTGGCCTCCGTCTCCATCGGCTCTGGGGCAGGAGGATCTAATGGAAAAGGAAAGAAAAGATCAAGCAGATATCCAAAAAGAAGAATCCAAGAAGAAGAAGTTGCAAGGCTTACCTTCGCGGACTTCTTCAACGACGGGCTCCCTCGCCGGGGAATTCTCCCTTGGTGGCGGAGCAGTGGCCCCTGCTGGCGGAGGGCCGCCTGCGCCCTCCCTTGGCGGGCTGCTCACCCTTGTCGGGCTGCTCACCCTTGGCGGGGTACTCGCCCTTGGCGGAGTGCCCGTCCTTGGCGGAGCGTCCCCCCTTGCCGGGGAGTTCATCCTTGGCGGGGAAGGTGGAGCAAGTGGCTCGTCGGGGGCGACCTCCTGGCGCTCCTCCGGCTGTGGCTCCACGTCTGCACAAGACAACAAAATATTAGTACAAGCAACAACCCCGAGCGCGCCCGTCAAGCAGAAAAATAAATACCATACTTACGCTGGGGGCTGCGCTGGGGGCTGCTCCCCGGAGCAGCAAGCTGATCCGGCAAGCTCGTCGCCGGGGCGTCGCTTGTCGCCGCGACGGGCTCGTCGTCTTCGATGGTGACCACGGGGATCTTGGCCCTCTTCGCCATCCGCTGGGTCAAGGTCCTGGAAACAAAAGCAAGATCAGAACCAAGCAAGGAAAATCAAGACAAGATAAAAGAAATTAAAAGAATTGCAAGTACTTACTCCTCTTCCTCTTCGTCGGAGCTGAGGGCGGAGAAGTCAAACTCCGCCTGAGGCACTTCCGCGTGAGGAGCAGGAGGAGAAGGCTCCCTCGGGCGCTTGGCGGTCTCCGGGGCTGCGGGCTGTGAAGACCCAGCCCCCGTCGTCGCCGAGGCCCGAGGAGCAGAAGGAGCACCCGTTCTGCTCCGGGAAGACCCCCCTCCGCTTGGCGCTTGTCCACGGGGCGCCTCCTTGACGACTTCGCTCGTCCTGGTGGCGCGCGTCGCGCGGCGCGCCGGCTGCTGTCGAGGCGCCTGCGGCCTCGCCGCCTCAGTTGCCTTGCGGAGGCGCTTCTTCTGTTGCTGCGGAGGGCTCGCCGGAGGCGGAGAGTTCTCCGAGGACGAGGAGGCATCGTCAAGATTCAGAGATCTGCCGGAGTCTTCATCAGAATCTCCAGCCCCGGCGTCCTCCTCCTCCTCGGCAGGCCCGCTGGACTCAGTGCCATGCCCGGCGGCCTCGCTCCCCCCGGCAACCTCGCTCGTCCCGGCAAACCTCACGGAAGGCTCCCCGGCAAACTCCTCGGGCGTGAGCTTCAGCAGCTTGAGGATTTCCGCCTCCTCTGCTTGGCTCACTGCGTCCGCGGCCTGTGCCTCGTCCACAGTGTATGCAAAGTCACCCGCCGCCGCAGCTGCGGCGGCCTCCTCCATCCTGGAGGCGATATAGGTTATATCCCGGTCAGTAGTGGCCCGGGTGAGGCCCTTGTTCTCCTCGGTGTTGCGGGACTTCTCGACCAGGTTGTCGAAGAAGGTCAGCACGGTATCCGGTGGAGGCTCTATCCAAGTGGGAACGACGCCGTGGGAGTCGCACACGGGCATCATCGCTCATAGGGAATCGCGGGCGGTGCTGTTGCACAGCGGCACCACTCCCCGGGAAGGTCTGAACCACTCCGGGTGGGCCGGGTCATGCTTGAAGAGCTCTCGGACCATCCCCTTCAACTCCAAGGCAGTGAAGTTGTAGTTCAATCCAGGGCGCAGCCTCATGATATCTGCCGCATTGCCGAATTCCCAGGCGGACCTTTTCCTTTCTTGTAAAGGGGCGATGCGGCGGCGGAGGAAATCTGCTCCAACTTCTCCAATAGTCAGATTGGCGACCCGGAGACGAATGATCCTAATGAGGGCGATATTAAGCTTGCTGTCCTCCGGGGCCAATTCACTCCAATCCCTGCCGCGCACTATGGCAGTCTGGCGCGGCGAGGTAAAGGGCTCAGGCTTATCTTCCACCACCCAGCACCAATCGGCTCTCCACTCCTCCCACTTGCCGCGGAGCTCACCCTTCAGGTACGAGTCCTTCTTGTTCAGCCTAAAGATCCAGGAGATGCCGCCGGAGAGGGGGGCACCTGACTCTACTCTAGGCATAAAGAAGTGCCGGAAGAGGGCTACATTTGGATGAACCCCAACATAGTTTTCGCACAGATGTGCGAAAACGGCCATCGTAAGGATGGCGTTGGGGGTGAAATCTAGGAGGTGGAGGCCATATGTGTTCATTATATCACAAAAGAACTCCGAAAACGGGGGGCACATTCCACAATGGAAGAATGAAGCAAAGAAGAAGTACCCGCCGGGGAACATATCTTTGGCGACGGCGGGGAAGACTTGGGTGCGGGGATGAGCTTTGGTCTCCCTCGCCAAGAACAAATAATATTTGTCCCGCAGCTCCCTCGGACCAAGCCTTGGTGCGAAGACCACGCACTTCTTCCGCAGGGCTGCTAGCTTTGCTGCCTGCTCAGACTTCTCCTTCTTGGCCTTGTCTGCTTTCGCCTTGTCGCTCTTCGGAGCCATGGCGGGGGCGGCAAGGAAAGAGGCGAGGAGCTCGACGGTGCCGCGGATGCGGGATGCGGCAGAGGAAGGGGGGAGCTGGGCTCTCTGTCGACCTTTGGGAGGCGGAGGGCGACGGGGGTTTCTGGAGAATCAAGACGCAATGAAGACGATGGAGGGAACTGCCCATGCTTCCTCTGCTTTTAAGGGGGAAGTGGGGGACGTTCCGCATTTCCCATTAAAGAACAGGCCACGATCTCTCCCACGACGCCGCAATCGACGCGTGCCGTTAGGGAGGGATGCGGCGGATACGGAAGGGGATACGGCTTGCCGTGGGCCGCGTGTGCCCGTGCACTGTTTTGGGCCTGGCCCAACAGCGCTCGGCACCGTGTGTGGCCCAGGCCCGGGGGCTCCTGTCGGTGTACTAAGTACCCCAACTTGTGCACGGGCAGTAGCAGCTTCCCGTGGCAGGGCTCACCACGCGCTCGCCGGGAACCTTTCTGGTCTTTATGAAGCCATTCAAGAACAAAGTATACAAGTCAGAAGATCAAGGCCCCGACAAGAGGAGCTTGCCGGGAAGGCCGTACCAGGCTCAAGGTTATCACTTTAGCGCAAGACCCTGGCAAGAGGAGCTTGCCAGGAAGGCCAAGGAACGCATACCTCTAGAGATGCCTCGGCGCAACATGCGCCCCGGCAGGGCCCGGAGAGCGACAAGCTTCCGGACCCGGCAAGATCACGACCCCGGCAAGGTGCTTGCCGGGGAAACCTACTCTGTGTGCCCGTGCTCCAGCTCGTCTGTCCATGCGTCGCCCTGGGGCCCTTCCAGGGACGCGTGGCGGGCGGCTGTGCAGCCTGGGGCACACGGTGGCAAGCCACGGTGACGAGGCTACCGCCGTGGCGAACGGAGAAGCATGGACGGACACTTTTGGGGTCGACGGCGACGGGCATTTAATGCCCTTGTCCCCCACTGTCAAAGTTAGGTGAAGACCACTGTTCATATACTGTTCATGCACTATTGCAACTACCACCAAATTTACACTTTTACCCTCCTCTACGTTGACACCTGTCGGTGACCCCTTTGAGCTATAAAAGGAGGCCCATGCACAACGTAGAGGAGGTTCGGCTCGAAACCTAGACAACTCGCTCGCTCGGTGTAGCTAGTACTGTAGATCTTCAAGGTCCCGAGCTCAAGAACTCAATACAACCCAAGCAGGAGTAGGGTTTTACGCGTCCGCGCGGCCCAAACCTGGGTAAAACTGCCCGCGTGTGTCCCTCGATCTGCTCTTCGTGCTCCCTCCGCTCCCTTACCGCAACGTAGAAGGGGCTCCGGTCCCATAGGTGCTCGTGGGAGGACAGTTTCCCCCGACAGTGGTCGATGGACATATTATACTCACCACAAGTTTGCACCCTATGCATGGATTGACTCTCATTATGCTTTTCTTGTTGCATCTTTTTCCATGTCATCCATGATATACGAGCTTGTGCACCTCCTTAGCAAATTTGTCGTGATCTTTCCTGATGGCATATTCATACATAATGATCACCTTGCCAACTATCAATTGCATGATAACATACACAGATTGAGCATCACTTGCCATGTTCATGGTCTTGATAAACCATCCCATTATGACATCATTTTGCATAATGGTAGAAGTTGTAGCTTTATGCACCATGCCAATTGCCCTACCTTTGTGTGCACAACAAATGCATTTGCTCCCATGAATGCTTTACTTGTCATTCTACATCTTTTGGATAAGCATCATGTGCCTTGTCACACGAACTCATTCTTACATGATGGACACTTTGTGTGCGCTAACCATTGTATTTCTGAGTGTCGCTTGTGTTTGCTCTTATTGCATGTATACCCGTTAGGCCCAATATGCGATTCTATCCCGATCACGTGACACATTCGTGATTGGCGCACAACTGCATTTCGGGCGCTTAGCTAGATGGATATCATTACATCGTACCATTACATACATACATGGGGGATACAACAATTCATACAATGCACATGAATACAACAACATCAATACAAGGCATCCGACTACGGATGAAGCATCAAAAAGCTCAACGACATCCATCTGCTATCCTAGGCTGCCGACCAGGAACCTAGCCCAAGACTGACAAAGAAGAAGAAGAAAGAAGTCCAACAAAAGGTAACATCGCTCTCACGTCAAGTCATCGGAAACCTGCACCCGCAACTGTTATTGTAGTATCTGTGAGCCACGAGGACTCAGCAATCCCATAACCATGGGTATAAAGACTAGCAAAGCTTAATGGGTAGGAAGAGGTTAAGTGGCGAGGTTGCAGCAGCGGCTAAGCATAAGTATGGTGGCTAACTTACGAGTACAAGAATAAGATGAGCATCTACGCCAACGGTCGCAACTAGTAATGATCGCTAAAAATCCTTAACTACCTACGAGTCAAACATCACCCCACTGTGTTCTCTTCTCAAAGTGAAAAGAGACGGTCACGGTTACTCACGCGGTTGTGTGTTTTATTCCGGATCCTCTGTCAAGTTTCCTACAATGGGACATTAAAAAATTCCAATCTGCCACATAACCGCGGGCACGGCTTTCGAAAGATCATAACCCTGCAGGGGTGTCCCAACTTAGCCCATCACAAGCTCTCACGATCAGCAGAGATAACAATAATATTACCCCTTATCTTAGGGACAATCTGACCAGGCTCGGAATCCCGGTGCACAAGACATTTCGACAATGGTAAAACAAGTCCAGCAAGACCTCCCGGCGTGCCGACACCCTGATAGTAGCCGCGCGTATCTCGTCTCAGGCCACGTCCGGATGGGTCAAGCTACGGGAACCAATCATCGAGTTTCCCCGTGGTGGCCCCGCAGGCTGCCCGTTTGGGACCAACACCATCCGCACTGGCCCCCTGCTATGTAGAAGAATCCTCGAGGGTGCGACCCCCTATGCGAATTTAATTAAATAATTAAGTTATTATTATGTTGCAAATTAAAACCAATGTTGGGCCTTGCTGGAGGAGTTTAATTCAAAGACGAACTGTCAAGGGGTCCCCATATACCCAACCGTGTTAGGGACGCAAAATCAAGGAACATAACGCCGGTTTATCGACTCCTAAGGTGGCATGAGTGGAACAAAATACCGAGCAAAAGGCCAAGCCTTCCACCCATTGCCAAGTATATAGGTGTGTTAATTATAGTAAGATATATAGTGATATTCCCAAAACCAAGATCCGACTTGGAGCAATCTTCATCTTCACCTGCAACTAGCAACGCTATAAGAGGGGCTGAGCAAGCGGGTAACATAGCTAAACAACGGTTTGCTGGGAAGGTGTCAAATGTTAGAGGTTTCATGGCAACAAGGAGAGGCTGACAAATAGATAGGTAGCGCGACATATAGCGATAGCATCGAGACAACTAGCATGGCAATGATAGTAAAGGTATTCAAGGTGATGGTCATCTTGCCTGAGATCCCGCAAGGAAGAAGAACGAATCCGTGAAGAAGACGAAGAAGAAGCCGCGAAGATGAACCGAGTGTAGTCGAATGAATCCTCACGATCGCAACGGAAAAAGCACTAACGAGAAGAAGCAATCAACACGGTAAACACACCACACAAGAACACGACATAAAGCTCAACCAAGTATGATGTAAGACAAGTCTATATGATGCAATTAATGGCAAGGGATGAAGCACACCAGAACAACACAAACCAACAAGTTTAAATGAGGCCGGAAACAACATATAACAATTCCGGTAAGTCCTCATATGCACGTTTCGAAATGGGTCCAGATCTGAACAAACCTTAAGTTAAAGTTGTCAAACAGCAGGTTAACATGCACCATGATGATCTACTCGAAATTCTAGTCAAGTTACATATAAAGTTTGTTTAATTCGGAGCTACGGCCTAGAAGATATGAGCAAAACAAGACAAGCATGGCAAATATGCAAGATGCATCCAAACAATTAGGAAACACACTCCAAGCATGTAAACAACATGATATTATGCATCTACACACAAAAACACACAAGTTTCATATAGGGCACGCTCAAAACGGAGCAACGGATCAACACATACACATGAAACAAGATATAACGACAAGCTGTCCAAAAACAACAACATAGCTACTTTGTAGCAAGGTATATTTATGCTACAACACCCAAACATGATAACAAGATGCATGGATGTGAAGTAGACATGATACTCAACAAGCATGAACTTAGAGCACACCCAAAAACTTGCTGGAACACAATTAAACAAGCATGGCAAGAATCAATAAGTTTACAGATTTCTCAGACTTACCAAAATCTGGGAAGGCAAAAACATCATCATGATGCTACCTTCGGAGGCACAAAATAACAAGCATATCAACTCTACTAAGTATATAATGATCATGGACAAGTAATAGACATAGCATACATCAAACAACTCCATTGGAACAACTCCATAGGAGGCATGGATCAATAACAACAAGCTTCACCAAATTGATCATGCTGATAACAGACAGACAGGTACATTTATAGCAACTTGAGAGCAAGAAATAAATAATCTACAACAGGCTATATATGCAAACAAGGGCCTGGATGGATAGAGCATAACATGGACAACAAGACACGATCGTTGGATATACTAAAACATACATGGATTTGAGTGGGGCATCAAGCAAACATGGCATCAAGTTTAACAGTTTCAGACTTAGCAGTTTTTAACAAGTCTCAGGAAACAACATCAGCAAGTAGGATACTTTACAAGCTTGTTGCAAACACCACAAGGCATATCATGAAAAGTGGATTGCACCACAGCAAAGATGGCATGATTATGCTTCTAAAACATATTGACATGTGGCATGAAAGACAAACACACCAATAACTATGAGCAAGACAAAACAACATCCCACAACAAGTTTCAACACTTAACAGTCAAATGCACTTTTGCAACAGAGATTAACATTGCAATATGGCACCTAACATGAATTCTATAGCAACCATCATGTAGAGCACTTCACAATGAACATTTTGACATATCATATGCTTCATTTGGACCAACATGCACAAACTTATCATCACCACAAGCATGCAACAAAATTACAGTTATCAGCAGTTTTAAACATATAGCACTCTTAAAACGATGATTAGGGCATCAAGATGAACTCAAACAAGCATGCCACAGTGGAACAAATGAAGAGCATATCACAACGAACATTTTGACATATTATATGCTTCAATCGAACCATCACACAAAAAGTTACAACCACCCAAAGTATGCAACATGATTACAGTTTCTGGGGACTTAGTGAAAAATACTACCTCGCGGGGTGGACACGTCCGGGTCCAGGCGGACATTTCCGTTGGCTGGGCACCCGGGACCATGCGTCTGGGAGAGGGAGGCCTGGACATGTCCGTGTGCTTCGGACATGTCCGACGCGGCGCGGGGACGAAGCCATGGCCGCGGTGGTTCCCCGCAACGAGCGGGACGACGATGGTGTCTCTTCGGCGAAGGGGAGCCATGCGAGGGGTGCAGGGTCACTGGAGAGGGCCGGGCCGGGGCGGATCTGGTCGCCCCCGACCCGATCCGGCCGGCGGTTGAGGCGGCGCGGTGGAGATCGTGCTCCGGCGGGGAAGTGTGAAGTGGCGGCGGCTACTGGTGCTGGCTCAGGTCGCTAGAGGCGAGGCACTTCGACAGCGGGGCGGCGGAGCAGAGGTGCTCGGGGAGCGGGGAGCGGGGTGCTGCGGCGCGGGGCGACGTGCCTGCTGGCGTGCGGCGGCGACGGAGGGAGCTCGGGCGGCGGAGCGCATGCTCGGCGGGGACGAAGGCTCGGGGGGAGGCGCGGAGGCTCGGGCGGCGGAGTGGGCCTGGGCGGGCCGTGCCTGGGACCGGCGGGCTGCGGCTGCGGGGCAGCTACTGGGGCGCACGTGACAGCCTCTGGTTGGCTGCCTGCAGCCCAGACGGCGGCGTGATGACTTGGCGGCGGCCAAGTGGCGGCGGGGGAGGGGCTGAGCACGAAAACGATGTGGGGGCGGCGCTGGAGGTTAGGGGAGTGCTAAGATTTAGGTTTTGAGGCCAAAATTGGTAGGTGAAGGGGTCTATTTATAGAAAGGTGGCTAGGTTTAGGGGATTTGCTCCGTTTCGGAGCCGTTCGATCGCCATCGGACGGTTCCAGGCAGAGGGGAGTCTAGGTGGGCTGCAGGTGAGGTTAGTGGGCTGTGTAGAAGGCCTCGGGCATAGAGGAGAGAAGAGAGGGAGAGGCCCGCGGGGGTTTTCGGAGACCGAAAACGTCCGACGCTCTATCCGGCTATAGTGCCGATATAGTTATCCGTTGGGCTATCAAACGAACTCCGAATGCGATGAAATTCGGCAGGCGGCCTGTCTACACTATAATAAGACCACACACCAAGTTTCATCCCATTCCAAGAACATTTTCCGGCCACTTCTAAAATAAATATTCGGAGATGCCGCGGGCGCGTGTGAGTGTGTTTGGGCTCAGAACAGACAACAGAGAGGATGGGCGGACTCAGACGAATGCAAGTTTTGAAAACATCAGGATGCAATGCACATAATGACAAGGCAAAGATGCGACCCGCAAGCAGATGACATGGCAACGACGACGAATAACTGGCTGACACCTGGCGCACCAGTCTTGGGGTGTCACAATACCACTCCGGCGACACCTTGGATTACTTGGATTGCGCCAGGTCTTTGACTCCGTCCAACTACAATTACGTCCATGACAACCGTTTCCATGGTGATGAGGTTCTCAATTCGAGGTAGGATCTTTCCCAAGGGGGGGGAGGGAGATGATGCGGAGCATCCGACAATCATCCCCATGTACACTATCATTACTCCCCAAGCCCCAAGTGTCCACACGATGAGACCTCGAGCATGCATCATTGGACCTAAAGTGAAATCGCTCCTTTCCGAATCTTCCCTTTTCGCATGTAAGACATGGATGCTACTTCAAGTGCGGACCTTGTGCATACTCAGGTACACTCGAGGAGACCATGGAGATCCCAAGGACCAAGGCCAAGTGTGCGCGGGAGCGAAGGAAGGAGAAGGAAGAAGAGTCAACTGCTACAACGGCTGGACATCCGGTCGACCCCCGGACATCCGGCGCCCCACAATGGGCCTGACATCTGGCGCCTGCCCGGAAATCCGGCGCCCAACACAAAAGACACCCGAGACTGGACCCCGCCAGCCCGGACATCCGACCCCCACACCCGGACATCCGGCACTTCATGAAGGCCCGAACATCTGGCCCCTGTCTGCGCATAGTGTATCGGGCCTCCGGCCCATGTATCCCTACAACTTACCCCTTCACCCCTAGACTATAAATATACCTCCTCCTCCTCCTCCTAGCTAGGGTTAGCTTTGTGATAGCTCATTTGAGACCTAGAGCTTTGCTCATCCAAAGTGGTTCTACTCCACGAGAGAGACCGCGGCCTCTACGGAGAAAATCCACACCGGATTCAGGACCTCCTCGCGGAGAAGATCCCTCGCGTATTCAAGACCTCTTCACAGAGATGAACTAGTTACCTTGTATCCCCTTTTGTTGGATTTGTATCATGTATCTCTCTTTGTGTTCATGGATCTAGCACATGCGTGATTGTTTCTTGTTGATTTGAGTGTTTTCTCTTGTTTCCCCTCGTGATTTCCCCTCGTGTTCTCCGTGTTCATCCTCGGGGATCCCTCCAATCATGAAAAATCGGCCTAGATCGGGCTGACCCCGCATCAGTTGTCAATTCAACCACACCTAAAAGATTTAATATCCGCAGCAAGGTGATCAATAGCAAAGTAGTATGATAGTTTGATAGTAGCGATAACAGTAGCAATAGTAATAGTAGCAAAAACAGTAGTGATTGTAACAACGGCAACGGTAAAAGTAACTTGGCAAAGATCAATATATGAAAAGCATAGGCACTGGATCGGTGATCGATAATTGTGTTGGATGACATTCATCATGTAGCTGTTATAACCTAGGGCACCACAGAACTAGCTCCAATTCATCAATATAATGTAGGCATGTATTCCATATAAAGTCATACATGCTTATGGAAAAGAACTTGCATAACATAGTTTGTCCTACCCTCCCATGGCAGCATGGTGCATAAGGAAACTAAGGGATATTAAGGCCACCTTTTAATAGAGAACCAGAACAAAGCATTAGCACTTAGCGAATACATGAACTCCCCAAACTACGGTAATCATCGAAAAGAATCCCAATTAATGTCACCTTGGGGTATGCTGACCATAACACGTAATAGGTGCATATAACTTGCAAGATAGGATCAATAACACACATATATTCGTGAAAGCATAATAGGTTCAGATCAAAAATCATGGCACTCGGGCCCAAGTGACAAGCATTAAGCTTAGCAAAGTGATCGCAACATCAATCTCAGAACATAATAGATACTAGGGATCAAGCCCGAACAAAACTAACTCAATTACATGATAAATCTCATCCACCACCACCACTGTCCGCAAGCCTATGAAGGAATTACTCACTCCCAGTAGTGAGCATCATGAAATTAGCAATGTAGATGGGTTGGTGATAACGACGGCGAGGAATTCCACCCTACGGAGTCCCATACAGACTCCAGATAGCCCTCCCGATGAAGAACATGAGGTGGCAGCGGCTCTGTATTGTAAAATGCGATGAATCCTTCTCTCTAATTTTTTTCTTGGTGAATAGGTATATATGGAGTTGGAGTTCGGGTTACCGGAGGTCTAGAGGGCCCACAAGCTCACAGGGCGCGCCCTAGGGGTGGGTGCCCCCTGAGCTTGTGGCCCATGGGTGGCCCCCTCCGGTAATTCTTTCCACCGGTATATTTTTATATATTCCATAAAAATTCTCCGCAAATTTCCAGGTCAATCCGAGAACTTTGGTTTCTGCACAAAAAACAACACTATCGCAATTCTGCTGAAAATAGCGTTAGTCCAGGTTAGTTTTTCAGATCATGCAAATTAGAGTCCAAAACAAGAGCAAAAGTGTTTGGAAAATTAGATACGAGGGATACATATCAACTCCCCCAATCTTAACTCATTGCTTGTACTCAAGCAATTCAGTTGAAGTACTGAAAGTGACAAAGAAAAACTTTTACAAACTCTGCTTGATCTTGTTTATGTAAATATGTCTAACCAATATTTAGGTTTTCAGCAAAGGTTATGACTAACCATACTCACAATAACTCTTAGATGTCACAATTACTCATATATTAATCACGTAACAACTAGCAAGCAATAATAAGATATCTCGGATGACAATTTTTTTTCAAAACAATTATGATACAATATGACAAGATGGTATCTCGCTATCCCTTTCTGAGACCGCGAAACATAAATGCAGAGCACCTCTGATGTTCAACCATTGACTAGACATTGTAATTCTTGCTGGAAGAGATCCAGTCACACTCGTACTCAACATTAACTAAACACAAAGCATAAAAATGACAATGGTGCTCTCCAGCTAGTGCTTTAATGAGAAGATGATGACTCAACAATAGAAGTAAATAGACATACCCTTCGCACAGGGAAGCAGGGATTTGCAAAGGTGCCATAGCTCGAAGCTTTTAAAATAGAGATGAATATAATTATGAGAGGTATGTTTTCATTGTCAACGTAGGGACCGAGAATTTTCAATATCTTCCATGCTAAACACATTATAGGCGGTTCCCAAATAGAAAGGTAAAGTTGTACCCCCCCTCCACTAACAAACACAAGCGATGGCTAGCCAAATCCTCGGGTGCCCTCCATACCAACAATAATCCGGGGGGATTTTGTTTCATTTTTTATCTTGATCATAGGACTGGGCATCCCAATTACCAGCCACTCTCTCGTGAATGACAAGCGAATAAACACTCGTCGTGAGAATAACCCACCTAGCATGGAAGCTACTGACCGCCCCTTATCGCTTCATGAGTGATTTGGGCATACAAAACTGATTATTATTTGAAAGTTTAGAGTTTGGCACATGCAAATTTACTTGGAACGGTAGGCAATTACCGCATATAGGTAGGTATGGTGGACTCATATGGAATAACTTTGGGTTTGAGGAAGTGGATGCATAAGCAGTGTTCCCTCTTAGTATATGTGAAGGCTAGTAAATAGATTAAGGAGCGACCAACGAGAGAGCAACAACGATCATAAAAATGCATTCAGATTAATCAACATTGAATACGAGCATGAGTAGGATATAAAACACCATGAACATAAATATCATGGAGGCTTTGTTGGTTTTGATTCAACAACATGCGTGAACATGTGCCAAGTTAAGCCACTCAAAATATTCAAAGGAGGATACCATCCTATCATACTACTTCACAACCTTTTTAAATGCATGTTGACACACAAGATTCCTAGCTATTTAAGCATGGCATGAGTCACTATGATCTCTAATTGTCATTGCAAACATGTTCATTCATAATAGGTTGAATCAAGAACAATGAGCTAAAAATATTTACAAAAACTAAACAGGTTGAGTCACCTCAATCAATTCATCGAATTTCGTAATTATTGCCTTTCACTTGCATGACTGAACGTTGTGAATAATAATAAGAGTGCATGTGCATTGGACTAAACTGGAATCTGCAAGCATTTATTCAAAGGAGAAGACAAGGTAATATGGGCTCTTCGTTAGATCAACAATAATGCATATGAGAGCCACTCAACATTTTCATCATGGTCTTCTCCTTACAATGACCCAAAGAAAAGAATTTCAAAGAAACTCACTATTTTTTGGAGTTTTTGTTTTTCTAAGGAAAGCAAAATGAAAGAAGAATGAACGGGAAAAACTATTTACACGGAAAAACTCCCAACAAGCAAAAGAAGAACGAGAAATATTTTGGGGTTTTCTTGTAATCCTATGAACTATTAAACAAATAGACCAGGAGGAAGAAGAAAAAAGAAACGAGAAATATTTTTGGATTTTCGCATTTTTTCAAACACACCAGAAGAAAGCAAAATAAAAGTTAACATGCATTATACAATGAAAAGGATGAACACCAACAATTTGAATGAATGTGTGATGCATGAATGTAATGTCGGTGAGAAATACGTACTCCCTCGAGCTTAGGCTTTTGCCTAAGTTAGTCTATGGCCACGGCTCGAGGTAGCCTTCCCTGGGTACTAAGGAGGCTCCTGAGGGTTCCACTGGTCTGAGAGCTCCTCTGGTTCCCACTGATGGATAGGCTCTGGATATGGGTCAGGTACTGGTGCTAGCTCGGTTACTGGGGTTTGCGTCAGATCCCAATATGCATAGATGTCCTCGGGCATAATAGTGTAGCTCCAGGAGCAAAGATCGAACAAAGAAGGTGCAGGCAAAGTAATGATCTGGCAAGTCCCCTAGCTAAATACTAAGTTGTAATGGAATCACCTTTGTTTATCTTTGTCAATAAAATTTTGTTCAACCATGCTATCATAGTCTAAATAGTTGGTAGGTAGCAGCCTCTCCTCCGCCTCGTCATGTCTAATAGGAATCTCAAAATGTTCAGCAAGGCGGGAGGCATAAACACCACCATAAATAACACCCTTCGAACGATTTGTGTGGTAATCGTCGAGCAACCATAACGCCAAACTAAAAGTTCTATTAGCATATAAAGCATGGCACAAACTAGCAAGGTCAGGCACACTGAGCGCCCCACTCTCCCAATGACCAATCAAACATCTCCCGACAAATAATGCATAGTAACATAAAATGGGAAAATGCAGACTAGCTACTCTTGCTTCACACACTCCTCTTGTCTGACCCACATTAGTTTCATCAATAAACTCCTCCATGTCTGTAGGACGTGGATCAAAGTGACTACCCTCATAAGGTAATTTGCAAACATTGCAAAAATCATAAAGTGTCATCTCCTTAGGCACATCATAAAGGTTAAATGCTACGGTGGGTGGTTCCTTCCTAGGATAAAAGTGAAAGCTTTGCACGAAGGTATTAGTGAGTAGGAGTTACTGATTACACTTATCTTCGAGGAGGGGGATGATGCCAGAATTGTTTGCCAAATAATAGGAATCCTTGTAAATACTCGCTTCCTTCAAGAATGTGTTGCTTGGCCAGTTGCACGGTCGGACCTCCCCTGCAAGCGAAAGATGGTACTTGGACTTGCTCTTCAAAGTTTCCCCCAAATCTCTACTAGATGAGCCCCTTAACCACCATCTCATTGTTTTCCTTTTCTCTATTTTTTTGAAATTTTTAGTAAATCAAAATAAGAGTGAACCGAACTCAACAAAATCAGTAGAAACTACTCCTACAAGTGTCTACAGGCTATGTCATGCACCAAAACAAGTTCCAACCTTATAAATTTGGCATGCAAGCTCAAGAACATGGTCAACAATAGTTGATAAATGTGCAAATAATAAACCACTAGAACAAAAACTAATTGGACCATTGGAGGAGTCATATACCGATGAGCAATTCCCCAAAACAGTTTCAGAAATGGAGCTACGAGCAAGGATATTGAAATTTGCAGCAAAATGAGCTAGACCATCGGTTTGAAGGTGGTGATGATTTTGTTCAGGAGGAAGAATAAGGTGATGGGTGGCAACAATAAGAGGGGGCCTACATGGGCCCCACAAGCTTGTGTGCACCCCCCTGGGGTGTGTTCACTACCACTATTTTGTTAAATATTCCAAAAAATCATATTGAACTTTCAAGGCATTCTGAGAACTTCTATTTTCTGGTGCACATGTAATTCAAAAAACAGTACAATCATGGTGATGAGGACATTAATACAATTGTTACACCCACAGCCCCTGTTGCTATACATACTGGACCAATTACTAGAGGTCGCGCATGCCAATTAAATTACCATGTACTTTCGTTTCTTGGTAATGATTCTAATGCTCATGAGAATATGATGCTGCCTAAATTGGATACATTTGTCTTGCTTACAAATGAAGGGCTAGCTTGGGCAAGAAGGATGAACATTGGAGGAAGATCAAGCATGGAGATGATGGCATGCCCAAGGGAAACAAGAATGGAGTTTCAAGTGATGATTTCAGGACTTTGAAGCCACCATAATGAGTGCATGAAGCTATTATGGGTGCTGCGTCACCTTATACAAGATGCCACTTCATAAATTTCATCCAGAGGCTATTATGGGTGCCGCGTCACCTTATAATTGGGCCAGGCCCATGTAATTTCGAAATACTTGAGTATAGGCTGTTTTTAGAGTCTGCATGTGTGGGGAAACAAGAGTTAGGGTTGGTTTTCAGACCCATCCTCCAAGGGCCACAAAATTCCCCCTCTTCCTCCATATATATAGCCCCTAGGGCTTCGTTTAGACTTTGGGTTTTGTTTAGATTAAAGTTTTCCATACCTGCCACTTCGCGTACTTCGTTTGTGTTCAACGACCAGACAAAGGCGTCATAGAACCCCACCTTGATCAATAAAGCTTTCCTCTTATAATCACAATATCCAGATTGCAATCTCAGCTTCTTGCTTGTTCTTTGTTTGCATGCAGGAAACAAACCTTCGTGGTCAGGTTGATCGTGCTCCGGCGTGGTCAATAAGCTCTTTGAGTTGGTTTAGCGATTGCTAAGGGGCGACGTCCTCGCACGTTAATAGTCGCATCGTCAAAGTCGACTTCTGTAACGCCCCAGATGTAACTTTTCCAAGTTTGGCAATATATTCAACTTGGACCTCATCCTTCTCCTTGTGGGTTTTTCTTTTATTTTGCCTTGTTTCATTGTTGCATTGTCATGCCATATTGCATCATTGTCATATCATATTGCATTCTATTGCCATATCAGGATGCATTGTGTGGTGTTCATATCATGATGATCATGTGCATTGTGTGGGATGTCATGCATGTTTTATTGTTGCATGCTTCATGTGTGATCCATGCACCATCACCACTCTTCCTTTTCCCCATAATCCATCCTTCTTCTTTTATGGCAAGCTATCTTACTAGTTTCATTTAATGCCCATCTTTGCCTCACAATTCAATCTTCATGTCGTTTACCTCTCTGCCAAATTTCATCATATTTGGAGTTGTTTTGATTAGGTTAAAAAATGCCTCAAGTTTGAATTATATTCAAACTTGTTTTCTTTTGCTACCTCTAAAAATATCGAAAGCAATTTTATAAAATGGTGCAGAATTCTAGGAGTCCAGAGATAACCTTACTTCTGTCTATTTCGCCCCCAATACCCCTGGCCTTTTCCCTTTTTGTTGGCTGTTTATTTAATGGGCAAACTAATATGAAGAGAAAAGGCCCAACTCACTCGCAGCTACCTGGGCCTCTTCCCTCCCAAACCGGCCCAGCCAACTCCCGCAGCCCAGCTAGCCGCAAGCGATAGGAGCTTCGTCCTCCTGTACAGCAGACCATCCACAGGAGCCACGTCGGCACGCCCGATGATTTGATGGCCGTCCGGCGCCCCTAGCCCCTAGCCCCTATATAGCATGTCCAAATCCTACCTCGGTCTCCCCTCGATTGATTCAGACCCTTTCCGTCCCTCACCGCCGCCAGGTAAGGCTAGCCACGCCTCGCCATTGCCCTGCCCACCATGCTCTGAGCGAGCTCGAGCTCGTGCTCGGAGTAGCCCCTGCGTCGCGCCTCTGACCTTTCTTCCGCCGTGGAGAGGACTAAGACGTAGCCGCTCCTTGTCCCCATCCACGATCGCGAGCCCAGCGCCCCCGGAGCTCCCTCACCGTCGTCGTCTTCTTCCCTGAGTTCGGACCAGAACGTCGCCGGACTTCTGTCGGTCTACTCTTCGTCTCCGTCGCCCCTTCGGCCACGCATACATGTTCAGTGGACACTAGGTGAGCCTACGCTCCTCCCTGATCCTTCTCGTCGTAGATGGCATCCCGTTCGCATAGTTCTGTCCGTGCCATCACCATGCTCTCGGCGCTCCGGCAAGCAGCATTTTTTAAAGTTATTTTGTTGGTCAGATCTTGTGTCGCTCGTCGCTCCCCTACACTCACCATGCCTTGCTCACGCCTTGCACAACAGTAGCGTCCCGCGGTCCACACTCATGCTGCAGCTCTCCGTCACCTCGCCTCGTTGCACCTCGCCGCCATGGCCGCAAGGTCCTGACCGCGCGCACACCATGGCCCGAGTCGAGCTAAGCTCGAGCTCGAGCACCCCCAGCCCTCGGCTTGCGCGAGTCGGACCTCCCCTCCTATTCCCGCATGCTCGCCATCATCTTCGGAGCCCCGCCATCGCCGTGGCTACCCTCGCCGGCGCCATCCTCACAACCCTCTTCTTCCTGTGTCGAGGCAGGAGAGCTCGACTGAGGACTCTCTCTTATCTGGCCGCGACCTCCTCCTTTCAGCAAACGTAGCTTAGCGCATTGGTCAGCGCCCGACGCATAGCAGCAAGAGGTCCTGGGTTCGATTCCCTAGCGCCCTCTTTTACTTTTTAGTTTGTTTCGGTTATTCTCAGGCGTACATATGTTTTAACTAGAATCCTGAGATCTCTCTGTCAGCAACATCAACCTAGCGCAGTGGCCTTTTCTTTACCCCCGCAGACCAAGGTTCACCCCTTTGGGCAGTGGTTAAACGCCCATATTTTTTTGCCAGTTTTGCCTCTATGTCAACGGGGACCCACCCTTCTTACACTGTGCACACACCCCCTTTTCCACACCTAGATCTGCTACTTCAGAACCACGAACCCACCTGCCATTGACAGTGGCTGGCCCAGGCCCGGTCTACTTAGTTTCTTTAGTATTTTGGTTTTTTTTTTTCAGTTTTGCATTTAGTTTTGCTATGCTAATAAGTCTTTATCCATGCATCTTTTTGAGTTAAACCATATATGAAATCTGTTTAGAATTTAGATTAGTTTCATAATATGTAATTTTCTGCCATGTTTAATATATTTTAAAATGATGTTTTCATATGTTTTGCTATTTAACATGTTGGAATTGGTTTAATTCATAACTTTTAAACCGTGACTCTGTTTTGAATGATCTTTATATGCTTTTGGGGTAGATTTTTGCATAGAATAGCATGGTATAATCTGTTTTGCTATTTAATAAAATATAATGGGGTAATAGGCAAAACAGTACCAAACATTGTTATGCACATGGGGATTCTCCGGAATTGTTGTTTGTTTCTTCCGGCCACATTTAAATTGCTTGCATGTTGTAATTGGTTTTGTGATGCACTCCTAGCCATGCTAAACAACATTTTAATTGCTTGGGTGTTTAACTAGTTCAACTAAATAGTTAGGTGTTGTCATGTTAACTTGCTTTCTCTTGCTTGTTGTATTCCACTTAAATGAGTTGTGGTTGTTGCATTTTGCCATGCCACATGTTGCACTCATAATGTTACATTTGTGATGCATCAAATCATGTTCATGCTCATATGCATCTTGTCTTGCATCATGTTCTTGTGCATTGCATCGTGATTGATGTTGTTCCGGTGTTGTATTGTTGTGTTGGTTAGAGCCCGGCGATGATTCGGAGTTCGAGGCTCCTATCGAGACTGAGTTTGAGGAGCAAGGTTACGATCCCTCCGTGGACTTAGCAGGCAAGATGACTGTTCCCTGATATCACCTCTATCTTTGCCTATGCTAGTTGTCTCGCTCTTTAGATTGCCTCGATGCCTATTCCTGTTTGTCAGCCTCCTATTGTTGCCATGAAACACTCTAACTGCCTTCCTAGCAAACCGTTGATTGGCTAAGTACGCTTTGCTCAGCCCCTCTTATAGCGTTGTTAGTTGCAGGTGAAGTTTTGAAGATTGCTTCATGATGAACTTGTTTTTTGGGATAACACAATATATATATCTATATTAATCAATGCACATATATATTGGGAATGGGTGGAAGGCTTGGCCTTCTGCTTGGTGTTTTGTTCCACTCATGCCACCTTAGGACCTAATAAACCGGTGTTATGTTCCTTGATTTTGCGTTCCTAACACGGTTGGGGTTTATGGCCCCCCTTGATAATTCACACTGCTTAGAGTTTTTCCAGCAAGACCCAACATTGGTACTCCATTTGCCTAACAACTAAAATTTGCATAGGGACTAGCTACCCCGAGGACTTAATTATCAACCCCTGGGCCAGTGCTCCTCATGAGTGTTGGTCCAAACTAGAGCCACTTGCGGTGCCACCCAATTTCTGGGGTCTTTGGTTGCCGTACGTACCGCTCATCCGGTTGTGGCCTGAGACGAGATACGCGCGGCTACTATCAAGGTGTCAGCACGCCGGGAGGTCTTGCTGGATTAGTTTTACCTTTGTCGAAATATCTTGAGCACGGGATTCTGAGAATACTCGGGTCTTCCCACTTTGGAGTTGCGACTCGGCGGATCGTGAGCTTGTGATGGGCTAAATTGGGACACCCCTGCAGGGTTTGATCTTTTGAAATCCGTGCCCGTGGTTATGTGGCAGATGGGAATTTTTTAATATCTGGTTGTAGATAACTTGACACCTTATTCATGAATACACTACCTGCGTGAGTAACCGTGATGGTCTCTTTCCGAAGGGTTTCCGGAAGTGAACACGATGGGGTTATGTTTGATCGTGAGTAGCTAGGATCACTTCTTGATCAACTTGGTGATCGTTGGCACTTGTTCTCTTCTCGCTCTAAACTCGTAAGCTAGTGCTTAGTGCTTGCTGCAACCCTTGTTTAAAGCCCTTACCACACCTAAGGCTTTGGTAGTTTTGATACCCGGGAACGGGATTGCTGAGTCCTCTATGGCTCACAGATTCAACACACACCAGATGCAGGTACCACTGAGAACTATGCAGGAGATGGTTCAGAACTTCTCTGGGAGTTCGATGAAGAGCATGGATGTTACTATGTTTCGTATCCCGACGATCAGTAGTGGTTCCTACTAGGAGGATCCGGTCTTTTGTTATTTATGGTATCTTTCTCGTTTGGATTTCGTCCGTAGTCGGACCCTGATGTTCTTTGGATGATGTATGTTATTGTATTCATTGTGTGACGTGGCGAGTGTAAGCCAACTATCTTTTCTATTTCATCCCTGAACTTTTACATGAGATGTGCAAAGATACCATACTTGGGATCATTCTAGTATGTACTTATGTCTTTAAGTCGTGCCTCGACACGTAGGAGACATAGTCGCATACTGGGCATTACAAGTTGGTATTCAGAGCCTTCTCCGACCCAGGAGCCCCCTGATTGATCGAATCACTGACGGTTGAGTCTAGGCACACACACAAAATGTTTTGAGTCCTATATATATATCGGAGAGTAGGATTTCTTTTTACTCCCCATCCCTTCATCGCTCTGGCGAGGACTCCTGATGTTGTTCTATCTCCTCTATTCTCAAAATTTCACTAATTTTTTTAGGATCACGCGGGTATTGTTTGGATTGTTCTGATATCTTTGTGACGAGAACATTGTTCTCGATGCCTCCTGTCATTTAGGGGTTGTGGCAGTGTCCCGGGGAGTTGAGCTCCGAGGTGTTGTCGTCACAAATGTATCGTAGCGGTTCTAGAATACTAGAGTCGGCCGACATCGAAAACTCTTCTATGCGGTTAGTGGTGACATAACCCCGATGTCACCCAGTACTGGTGGGATAGTTCGGGAGTATTGCCACAGCTAGTATAGTGGATGCGTTTCGAAGGTTCGAGGTAAACAGTTTCCGAGGATGACTGGTTATGTGTTGACGGATGGATACAACTGGATGTAGGTTTAGAGTTGAGTGCGCGGTGCTTCCCCTGTATCCCCAACACCAGATTGCATAACCGGAAAGCTTCGGGAATTAATAGGGGGGTTTCAAGTAGCTCGTAGGCATTCTTCCAACGTTGCATGGTATGAGGTTTGGGGTTCAACATCGAGTGAAGAGGTTTCATGGGCGTTGGTCCAATTGGGAGTTGCATCTTAAAGGGTCCTTGGCTATGCTGATCCGGGGATTGCAACACCCTTTGTAACACGTATGGGGCATTCAGCATGAACATGTGGGACGAAACTTTTATCATGTATTTGTTCCATCTGTACCTTGTTGTTTTATTTTATCTTTTGTTGTCCCAAGTGGCTTCTCGACAAGATTGTTGTACCATTAAACTATGGAATTCATTCGTTCATTTTGTTCGAATATTCATTGTGAAGACTTATGTTGCAAATATCTAGCCATTGATTCAGCTTACCTGTTTTGCCTCAATGGCTAACGGTTGTCATCATATTCAGGATGGCTCCTAAGAAGGTTCCCAACCCAAACCAAGAGGGTGAAGAAGAGCGTCCTCCTAAACGTCCTCCTTCCCCTCCTCCTCCGGCTGAGGCATGGAGAGCAATTATGCAAGCAACCAACCAGAACACTCAGATGCTCATGCAGATGATGCAGAATTTTCAAGCCAACCAAGCAAATGAAGGCAATCATGGGAACCAAGGCCAAGGGAATATGTTCAATCAACCTCACTTTGCGACAGTGAACCAATTCCTGGCAAACCAACCGAAGTCTTTCAGTTACTGTGTGGACCCGCTAAATGCCGAAGATTGGATCACAGACATCAAAAAGCACTTTGAATGCGGTAACGTGAGGCCTGAGGATTATGTCAAGTTTGCCGCTTTCCAACTCAAAGATCAAGCTGCTGATTGATGGAAACAGTACAAAGACTCCAGAGGTGATCGTGAGATCTCATGGACTGACTTCTGCAAAGATTCCCGCTCTCATCACATTCCAACCAGTGTCATTGAAGGCATGCGTGAGCAATTCTGCAACCTGAAGCAAGGCACCATGTCCGTCTATCAATACAATGTCAAGTTCCAGAATCTTGCCCGTTATGCGAAGCAAGACATCCCTGATGCGAAGAGCAAGATATATCAGTTCCGAGGTGGTATGAAAGATGAACTCCAACTTGCTCTCACCTTGTTCGAGCCGGATGAATTTGACCAATTCTACAATATGGCTCTCAAGCAAGAGGCGGCTCAACTCAAGAGTGAAGCTTCCAAAAAGAGGATAAGAGATGCTATTCACTCCTCCTCTTCCTCTCAAGTGGTTGCCAAGCAGCAGAAGTTCTGGCTACCGCCTCCTCCAGTGCTCCGTCCTCCAAGCAACAACAAGCACTCAGGTGGTCGTGGATTCTCCCACCCACCCAACCCGAGCAATCAATCCAAGCCTCAGTTCCAAGCTTCAAGATCAAGTGGTCCTTATCATCGGCCTCTATCAGAAGTTACTTGCAACATGTGTGGCCAAAAGGGTCATTATGCAAACAAGTGTCCCAACCCAAGGCGCCTTCCGCCTCCTCCACCTATCAGCACTGCTATTGTCAAGCACAACCCCAAGTCAGCAAGAGTGAATCTGATGAATGCAGCTCAAGCATAGAATTCTTCTAATGTGATAATTGGTAATCTTCCAGTTAACTCAATTCCTGCAAAAGTCTTGTTTGATTCGGGTGCAACGCTTTCTTTCATTTCTAGAACATTTGTTGCCAAGCATGAATTTGTCACTCAAGTATTGCCAAAGCCATGGAATATTATTTCTCCGGGATTGCAAATGTCCTATCGGGTGCATGCTCCGGATATATCTATTCATATGGGTGATTACAGTTTCCTGGTTTCCCCGGTTGTTCTCGGTAACTCCGACATTGATCTTATTCTTGGGATGGATTGGCTCTCCAAGCATGATGCAAACATTGATTGTGCAAACAAGGAGGTCAAGCTAACTCATCCTGACGAAGACGTGATTATCTTCGCAGCTCGAGATAACACAATCAGGCTATTCTCTCTCAATGACAAGGGCGAGATTAATGCCATTTCTCAGATTCCGGTGGTTCGTGAATATGAAGATGTATTCCCTGAAGAGCTTCCAGGCATGCCTCCCCGCCATCATGTTGAATTCCGTTGGTGTACAAAAAGAGGGGTGCACTTTTTGTACCCCTATGACTGTGCATGGGCAGTTTGAGCCACGGTGCCATCCCACCAAGCACGACAAGGGAGGCAAGCCGGGGCAAGACTGAAGCTTGATGATGACTGGAGCGACACCAAGAACAAGACCACGAAGAGCAAGGGGACGAAGCGGTTCCCCCCGGCAAGATCCTTGCCGGGGCCAGCTCTGGCAGCCCCGGCAAGACCCTTGCCGCGGCAGCTCGCCCCCCCGCCTACGGAGCGAATCACCCTTGATTCCACCACCCCCATGGGGGGAGGACTCGGGAGATATCCCCATGGTGGCATGCAGATCTTTGTGAAGACCTTCAAGATCAAATGCGAGGTAAGAAGACGACCCTTGGCGGGATCCCAGCCAAGGAGGTTCACAAGACCCCCGGCAAGCACCTTGACCTTGTCGAGGATGTCAGCAGGCGCCACGGCAAGACCCTTGCCGGGGTCCCGGCAAGGCCCTTGCCGATGGCACCCACGGGGCCACCATCAGGCCCACACCAACTGGGTTTCCACCGACCCACGTAGCTGCTGACCCAACCAGCTGGACAGGCTCCTGCGTGGCGACCTACAGATCCTCATGGAGGCCCGCCGTTGCGCCACCTCAGCTGCCTATCTGCTTACATGGCACCTCAGGCACCGCTGGCCAGGGCGCGTGTCGACATGAGGAGGAGCAGCGACGGACAAGACGGGCGTCTCCCCTCGTCCCCGATAAAGCAAGGACACCTAAGCAGGGCGCATTAAATGCACCTTGTCCTGTAATGCGAGGGATAACCTCGCATCACTGTACCCTTTCCACCTCATGTGTGCCACTGTGGCAGCCCCTTTTCCCTATAAAAGGAGGCCCGAGGTGACCAGGAGAAGGATTCGGCTTTTCGGAATCCCTCACGACTCTTTTGGACCTCCTCGTTAGCTGAAGAACACCAACATATAATCCACCAAAGCAGGAGTAGGGTTTTACGCATCTTTGCGGCCCGAACCTGGGTAAAGGAACTGTGTCCTGATCGTTAGATCCGCTCTTCTCTCAACCCCGCGCCCCGCTACCATAGTAGGGATTCTTGTGATCCCATAGGTGTCGATCCAAATACACCGACATCTTTGGCGTGCCAGGTAGGGGGCGCGCGGTTGTGAGAATCGGCTTTAGCGGTTAGTTCGACACTTCTGCATCATCATGGCGCCCAAGAAGAAGACGACGGTGGCGGTTGGCCAGTCGGAAGCCAGACAGCCCTTCCCGACGCGGGCGAGCAGTGGACCAGTCGCAGAAAGGACTCAGGGCGCTACTCGCGAACACCAACGCCACCCCGATAGCCGGAGTTTGGGAGGTGGCGATGCCTGTGCGCCTGGTAACAGGCCGCACGTCGCCAGTTCCAGAGATGGAACCCGGCCCTCCTTGGGTGGCGCGGGGCCCTCCAAGGCCGCGGCCGCACCTCCCGGGGACGACGCGAGGCCCCCCAGAACTCCCACGCCGACGCCAACAACACGCTCTTCTCAAGCAGCGCGCGACGAACGGCGCCGTCGTCCCGAAGACCCCGGACGTCGCCATGGGAAGAGCCCCGAGCGCCGCTCCCGGGACGTAGAAGGCCTGCCCGCTCACCGAAGCGCTGGTGGAGACGATAGGCGACCGCGGGATCGTGATGGAGCTTCCCCTGACGCGGTCAGGGGTCGAAGCGCGTCGCGATCCGTGCAGGTTTCGCTACC
This sequence comes from Secale cereale, assembly GCA_902687465.1. NCBI lineage: Eukaryota > Viridiplantae > Streptophyta > Magnoliopsida > Poales > Poaceae > Secale > Secale cereale. The sequence continues at coordinate 497,685,377 of LR738711.1, read as the reverse complement.
GCCGACGCCAGCCGAAGCTTTGGCGAGCGCAGTTGCTCCTCGACTTTCCTCCCGTTACGGGGAAACTCGACGAATGGAGAGCCACCATCCGGAGCCTTGTCACAGTCGCCAACAGGGACGACCTAAATCCAGCGGAGCTCCCGGACCGACGCTCCGATGGGGTCCCACGCACCGCGAGCGGGAGAGCTGGCAGCGCCGTGGCTACGGTGCATTCGCCTCCTCCTCGCCCAGTGCCGCGTGCGTCGACCCGTCGGGACGTCACGGGCGACGCCATCTCCATAGCGTCGTCCGACCCGCGGACCCGCGGCGACCAACATCAAGTTCTTCAGGAGCGAGCCCATGAAGACGCTCGAACCACCATCGAGCGTCGGCGCGAAACACGCCACCAGTCAGACAGGCGAGCAGGGCCTGCCATGGATCGCCCAGCACCGAAGAGACCTGGAGGTCTACCTTACGAGGTGGACTGTCCGGCTTTCACCCGTGAGCTGTGGCAGTTCCATTGGCCCTCTCACCGCACCTTCAAACCTGACGTTGGCGAGAAGTACGACGGCAAGACCCACCCGTCGGAGTTCCTCAGCATCTACACCATCGCGATGCAAGCTGCTGGGGCCCTCGACGATAAGGTTCTTGCGAATTACTTTCCGTGAGCTCTTAAACCTAACGCCATGTCGTGGTTGATGCACTTGCCAGTAGACTCTATTTCCTCCTGGTCCGACTTGTGCCATGAGTTTGTTGGCGCCTTTACCGGAGGCCATCAAGCCCATGGCCAAGCGAGTGACCTGCATGTCATACCCCAGACGGAAGGCGAGACTCTGTGCAAGTACATACAGAGATTCAGCCGGGTATAGTACAATATCCCCGATGTTCACCCTGCCGCCATCATCAGCACGTTGCACCAGAACGTGCGCAACCGCAAGATGCGAGAAGAACTGGCGATGACCAAGGTGAAGGACGTGGCAGAACTTTACGTTCTTGCCGACAGATGTGTCCGGGCCGAAGAGGGAAGGAAGTACCCCGGCGAGAGCGCCGGCGCAGAAACCGACTCCTTGGACAAAGATACCGCTGTTCTAGCGAAGAAGAGCCGGAACCGCAACAGGAAGCGCAAGGGGAAGGCCGTACTTGCCGTTGAGGGATCTGATGACGCCGGCTCCGCCAAGAAAACCAAGGCGGGTGACCCTGGCAAGGAAATCGCCGGATGTGTCACTTGCCGAGCCTTGGTGGCCGCCGAGAAGCCAGGAAACTCTAGCAAACGATACTACAAGATACATCGCACCAAGGGCCATGATCTCCAGGACTGCCACTAGGTTGAGCTCCTTGCTGAGAAGCAAAGAGCTGAATACGAGAGGCGGGACAAAGAGAAGGGCCAAGACGGCGCTGAAGGATCCAGCAAGAAGCATGACGGCCAAGCGGGCCGTCGCGGCAAGGAGAAACAACAAGAAAGGCCCGCCCGGGGCCGCGATAAAAGACCTGAAGACGACGATCAGGAAGAGGACGACGAGTCCGGCGGCCAAGAATTTCAGAAGGCTACGGACGCCATGTGCGTCGATGGTGGCGCTTCGCTGCATGCTTCTCACCGCCAGCTTAAATAGTGGGCGCGAGAGATTATTGCGGCAGAGCCATCGCCCGGTACCCAAAAGCCGCTGAAATGGTCCAGCACACCTATCATCCTTGACGCTGAGGATCACCCTGATCGCGTCACTGCGGTCGGGTGCTTGCCGTTGTTGGTTTCACCAACAATACGCAACCTCAAAGTGACGAAGATGCTAGTCGATGGCGGGGCCGGCCTAAACCTACTCTCGCCCACCGTGATTGAGAAGCTGCAAGTTCCTGATGGAGACCTCGAGGATACGGGCACGTTTCAAGGGGTTAGCCCACGAAGGAGTCAACCAAAGGGGAAAGTCACACTACCCGTGACTTTTGGAAGTGATCTGAATTACAGGACGGAGAGAATTGTGTTTGATGTCGCCAGGATCCCCCTGCCTTACAACGGGATCCTTGGCCGCCCAGCGCTGGCCAAGTTCATGGCAGCGCCGCACTATGCCTACAACACCCTAAAGATGCCAGGGCCCGTGACGATCATCACCATCCCCTCCGACAAGAAAGACGCGCTGATTTGCGCCGACCAATTGTACCAGCAAGCAGTTGCAGCAACTGCCGCTACGGGGGCACTTGCTCCTGCCACTGGAGCCCCGGGAGGGAAGAAGAAGAAGACCGGCGAGACCTCGAGTGCCCACTCCGGCAAGCGCACCTCTCCGGAGTGCTGTGCTCCCATCGAGGACGTGCCTGAGAGCTCCACCGGGAAGAAGAAGACCGGCGAGACCTCAGACACCCACTCTGGCAAGTGCACCTCTTCGGAGTGTCGCGCTCCGATCGAGGACGTGCCAGAGAGCTCCACCGGCAGAAACAAGAGATCAAGGGCTACGCCGCCAGGAACCAAGAAGGTTTCTGTCAAGGAGGACGGCACGGGAGGTTTTTTTTACCATAAGCTCCGCCCTTGACAAAAAAATAGGAAGACGCGCTCGTCACCTTCCTGCGGGCGAATGTCGACGTGTTTGCCTGGCAAGCATCCGACATCCCCGGCGTTCCCAGGGAGGTGATTGAGCACCACCTTGCCGTCTGCCCTCATGCGCGGCCCGTCAAGCAGAAGGTCAGGAAGCAAGCTTTGGAATGGCAAGAGTTCACCACCGAGGAGATCCGGAAACTGGAGGCTGCGGGTTTGGTGAGAGGAGTGCTCCACCCAACATGGTTGGCCAATCCAGTGGTAGTGCGCAAGGTAAATGGGAAGTGGAGGCTGTGTATTGATTACACAGATATCAATAAAGCTTGTCCCAAGGACCCCTTCCCATTGCCGCGCATAGACCAGATTGTCGACTCCACGGCAGGGTGTGACCTGCTATCATTCCTCGATGCCTACTCCGGCTACCACCAGATCTTCATGGCGAGAGAAGACGAAGAGAAGACAACATTCATCACCCCATGTGGTACGTACTGTTTCGTACGAATGCCTTTCGGGTTGAAGAGTGCTGGCTCGACATTTGCGAGGGCAGTCCAGATTGGTTTTGAACCCCAGCTCCATAGAAATATGGAGGCTTATATGGATGATATAGTGGTCAAAACCAAGGATAGGGCAACCCTTGTACCGGATTTACAAGAAACATTTGTGAACCTGCGCAAGATCAACCTCAAGCTGAACCCTGAGAAGTGCGTTTTCGGCGTTCCGTCTGGCAAGCTTCTCGGGTTCTTTGTATCACAGCGTGGGATAGAAGCCAATCCGGACAAGATCAAAGCTATAGAGCAGATTGAAGCACCCAAACGGGTCAAGGATGTGCGTCGGCTTGCTGGCTGCGTTGCCGCCATGAGCATTTTTATTTCCAAGTCTGCTGAGCGCGCCCTACCCTTTTTCAAGATTTTGAAAAAGGCGGGTCCAATGGAGTGGACGCCAGAAGCCGAAGCAGCGTTACATGATCTGAAGAAGTATCTTTCCTCCACGCCAATACTGGTTGCGCCTCGACCACAGGAACTGTTGCTGCTATACCTAGCGGCGACGAACCAGGTGGTCAGTGCTGCACTAGTGGCGCAGAGAGAAATTAATGATGAGGTGATAGCAGCAACAGAGCCTGGTGCCACTGGCGAAGAGGCGACACATCTGATTGGAGTGCAGCCAAAGAAGAAGATGATGCAACACCCGGTCTACTTCGTTAGCTTCCTCTTGCAGGGGGCTAGGTCAAGGTACTTCGGTGTGCAGAAACTGCTCTTCGGCCTTCTTATGGCCTCGAGGAAGCTGCGTCACTACTTCCAGGCGCACGAGATCACTGTCGTCACTCGCCTCCCTCTGCAACGGATATTGCACAATCCAGATGCAACGGGAAGGATTGTGGAGTGGGCACTGGAGCTGTCCAGCTTTGGCCTCAAGTTTGAAAGCACCTCGACAATTCAGAGCTGAGTCCTGGCAGAGTTCGTCGCAGAATGGGCTGCAACGCCTGATGAAGAAGTCCAAGAAACTACTCTCCCCGGCAAAGAGGCAAGTTGCAACTGGATCATGTACTTTGACGGCGCTTTCTCTTTGCAGGGCGCCGGGGCTGGCGTACTGCTGGTCGCACCCACCGGAGAGCACCTCAAGTACGTGATCCAGATGCACTTCCCTAGGGAGGTGTCAATGAACAACACTGCCGAGTACGAGGGGCTGCTTGCCGGTCTTAGGATCGCGGCGGACCTCGGAATCAAGAAGCTCATTGTCAGAGGCGACTCACAGCTTGTCGTCAAACAAGTCAACAAGGATTACCAAAGCCCGTTGATGAAGGCCTACGTCGATGAAGTGAGGAAGTTGGAAGAGCGCTTTGACGGTATACATGCGGAGCACGTTCCCCGAGCGGAGAACGACATCGCCGATTACCTGTCAAAGCGCGCTGCTCTCAAGTTACCTGTGGAACCAGGTACCTTTGTGCTCCAGCTTTCTCAGCCATCCGTGGATCCATCAACGGAGTAGAACAAGAGGAGGAAGTCAGGGCCCGGCAAGTACTTTCCCGCCGCGCTCCCCGGAGCCGCCGGCAAGGATGTTGCCGGGGGCACTGAGTCCGCCATCGGAGGGCTAACTCCGATGGAGCGTCAAGCTTCTGTCGTCGAGGTGGCCACTCCCTTGGCGGAGGAAATGCCTTTAGTCCTCGCCGTCGAGCCCCAGGCTCCAGCGTGGGCGCAGCATACCGTCCGATTCCTTCAGACTGGGGAACTTCCTGAGGAGCAGGAAGAAGCGGAGAAAGTAGCTCATCGGTCCGCCATGTATCAGTTCGTCGATGACGTCCTGTACAGGAGGAGACCCAATGGTGTGAAATTGAAGTGCATCCCTCGAGAGGAAGGACTGGAGCTGTTGGTAGAAATACATGGAGGCATATGTGGATCCCACATAGGGTCAAGAGCTCTTGCCGGCAAGGCATTCCGGCAAGGTTTCTTCTGGCCCACTGCCCTCCAAGATGCGGCGGCGCTGGTCACCAGGTGTGAAGCATGCCAATTCCATTCAAAGAAGCTTCATCAACCAGCTCAAGCCCTTCAAACCATTCCTCTCTCCTGGCCCTTCTCGGTCTGGGGGCTCGACATACTGGGCCCTTTCCCCCGCGCCGTCGGGGGTTTTGAGTACTTGTACGTTGCAATCGACAAGTTCACGAAGTGGCCAGAAGTGGAAGCAGTGAGGAAGGTCACAACTCAGTCAGCCGTCAAGTTCTTCAAGGAGCTAGTGTGCCGTTTTGGTGTACCCAACATGATTATCACCGACAACGGCACGCAGTTTACAAGCCGCACCTTCATGCAATATACCCAGACCTCGGTAGCAAAGTCTGTTTCGCTTCCGTTGCTCACCCCCGAAGCAATGGTCAAGCTCAGAGGGCAAATGCTGAAGTGGTGCGAGGATTAAGGACAAAGACCTTTGACAGGCTGCACAAGAACGGGAGGCGCTGGATTGATGAATTGCCGGCGGTTCTTTGGTCGATCAGGACGACACCAAATCGATCCACCGGCCAGACGCCCTTTGCCCTGATATACGGGGTAGAAGCAGTTCTCCCCAGGGAACTCATATACGGGTCGCCTCGAGTGCTCGCTTATGATGAGCTTGAGCAAGAGCAATTGCGGAAAGATGACGCGATGCTCCTTGAGGAAGATCGTCTTCGGGCGGCTGTGAGAGCAGCGCGCTACCAGCAAGCCTTGTGCCGCTACCATAGCCGCAAGGTTCAGCCCGAAGCTTTGAGGAAGGTGACCTTGTTCTCCGGCGCGTTCAATCGGCCAGGAATACGAACAAGTTGACACCAAAGTGGGAGGGCCCTTATCGGGTAATACGAGTCACCAGGCCTGGCGCAGTCCGCCTGGAGACCGAGGATGCCGTTCCGGTGAGTAACTCCTGGAACATCGAGCATCTTCGCAAGTTTTACCAGTAAGGCGCGGCTTGCCAGGCCTCCCGGCAAGCCACCCTTTTGTACAAGCTTTGCCAGCAAGGCATGTAACCCTTTGTGCAAAGCCAGGCGCAGACCCTGAGCATAAATAAATGAAGCGCTGACGCCCTGAGTTTTAGCATGCATGCTGAGTCGAGTCTCTTCCTTGGTTAGGGTTGATAGTGCTTAGCAGCGGCTAACCCCTAGCTTAGAGGTCGAGTCTTTGTCTTTCCTCTGTCTTCCTTGGTTTACAGGATGCACAGGCATCCTTGCCGAGGCCACATGGAGGGAGGAGAGAAAACAAATCAGTACTTGGACCCCGACAAGCCAGCATTGCCGGGGGCTACAAGAGCAAGAATTCGCCCGCGGCAGACCAGAGTTGCCGGGGGCTGCAATCTCAGATAAGTCCTTTTTTCCCTTGCCATGCATTCTGTTATGGACTGAGGTATGTGAAACCTCGTTCTTTTCCTTGAGCTACCGTGCTCCCATAACTCTAGGTCCTAAGGCTCGTCCCTGGGACCAAGTTTGGTCGTAGTCGCGGCAGCAAAAGGATAAAACGAGGAGCCTAGGCCCGCTTCATCCCTGCCTCCGCCAAGAGCGTGAGAAAGGTCGAGCAAAGTGGGGCAACGGCAGGGCTTGTTGCCCGGCGAGAAAATGTTCATCTTAAGGATATCAGGGATTTATTCCCTGTTGTGGGTTTTTACCTACGAACAAAAGGACCAGGCAGATATTCCTTTTTCATTAAAAACATTCCATTCAGGTACAGTCCATAGGGAATAAGAAACATGAATAAGGGAGATTACAAGTTTTAAACTTTACAGATGCCTGAAGGCTTACAGACTAAAAAGAGATAAGATGCCCGTAATGCCTTTCTTGTCCCTCTCCTCAGGAGGTAGGTCAAGGAAGCGAGGAGGGCAAAAGGGGCGCCTAGGTGAGCTACAGGTGACAGAAGACACCGAGAAGTTCAAGGAGCCGACGACGCGGATGATGGGGTCGCCGGTGACACCAGGAGCGGCGCCCGACACCTAGTCGGACCCGTCATCCTACCGTCCCCCGCCCTCGTCATCGCTGTCGCTGTCCTCCTCGTCATCCTCATTCGAGGAGGAGTCTTCGTCGTCGGAGGAGCTCTCCATGCAGCACCTCGCATGAGTTCCAAGGTGCCCGAAGACCTTGACGGAGAGGTGGCCATCCCCCATCAGCTTGAAGTGGAGGGTGAGCCCGTCCGTCAGGCTGTGGATGCGAGCGAACCTCTTCCATCCTCGGCGAAGATACATCACATGAGGGGCAGGGAAGTCCACGAGGGCTCGCGTGCCACTGATCCCACAACCCCTCATGTGCAACTGCAGCGACTCCGGCGGGTTCTCCTCCATCTCCCGCGCAAATGGGGTCGGGAGACGAAGGCGACGGCGCGGCGACCCCCACATCCTAATGAAGAATTTGCAGGGGTCATCTCCAACATGACCCTCCACCAGAGGAGGAGCTGCCGGCGGGGGCGAGGCCGGCGAGCCGCCCCGTCTTCCTCTTCCCCGAGCACCCCGGCCTCGCCCACGGCCTCGCCCCCTCCCTCTTCCCCTCGTAGCTGGTTCAGCCACTGCGGGTGCAGGAGAAGGGGGACGCGCTGTCGAGCGGCGACCCTCGCCCCCACCGTTGAGGAGCCGGGGTTCTCCTTCTTCATGGTGGATAGAAGAAAGGAGCAGAAGCTGGAGGAGAAAGAAGATGGAGGACTGTGGAGCGCCGTCCCCTCCCTCCGCCCTTTATAAAGGGGCGGGGCTGGAGCTCGACCGCCCCGCTCGACCAATCAGGACGCAGAAGGCGAGAGGGGTTGGGACCGACCCGCCGCCCCAACCAACGATGGCTCGGTTTCCCGCCTCCACCGCTCGCCACCTTGAACGCATGGATGGCACGTGGCGAACGCGCGGGACCCAAGGGATGGGTGAGGCGACTTCTCCCCACCCCGTGATCGTGGGGAGTTGACGCCTAGCAGACCGCACCTCGACCCCATCCAGTCAGTGGGCCACGCCCCCACACCTTCCCCCATTTATGGGGAAGGCGCGGGCCGCCTCCTTTCACATTTACTGCGATGTGACGCATGCGTGCGGAAACCGCCCCCACGCATGCCGCCCACGTCACGCACGCCCCTCCACCCCGCGCCGCTCGCGCGGGCCGTGGGAGGCGCAGCGCGCGAAATTTTTACCGCGGTGAGAACGACCCCGCCTGCCCGTGCACCATTTTGGCCCTGGCCCAACAACGTGTCGCGCTTATGTGTGGCCCAGGCCCGGGGGCTCCTGTCGGTGTACAAAAAGAGGGGTGCACTTTTTGTACCCCTATGACTGTGCACGGGCAGTCTGAGCCACGGTGCCATCCCACCAAGCACGACAAGGGAGGCAAGCCGGGGCAAGACTGAAGCTTGATGAAGACTGGAGCGACACCAAGAACAAGACCACGAAGAGCAAGGGGACGAAGCGGTTCCCCCGGCAAGATCCTTGCCGGGGCCGGCTCTGGCAGCCCCGGCAAGACCCTTGCCGCGGCAGCTCGCCCCCCGCCTATGGAGCGAATCACCCTTGAGTCCACCACCCCCATGGGGGGAGGACTTGGGAGATATCCCCGTGGTGGCATGCAGATCTTTGTGAAGACCTTCAAGATCAAATGCGAGGTAAGAAGACGACCCTTGGCGGGATCCCAGCCAAGGAGGTTCACAAGACCCCCGACAAGCACCTTGCCGGGGTGTAATGCCCAGGATGGGACTATACCTCCTACGTGTCGAGGCACGACTTAAAGGTATAAGCCCATCCTAGAATGATCTCAAGTTTGGTATCTTTGCACGACTCATGTAAAAGAGGGATTAAATTGCAAAAGGAGATAGTTGGCTTACACTCGCCACTTCACACAATACATTACATAAGCAATACATCATTCAAAACATCACAACCCGACTACGGGTGAAGATCAAAAGAAAGATACTAAAACAACATAAAGCCACAGGTCAGGATCGAATCCTAGTAGAAACCACTACTGATCGTCGAAACGTCACAAGCAAACGGCCACGCTCTTCATCGAGCTCCCGGTGAAGAACTGATCCAACTCCTGCATCAAACTCGGCTGAACCTGCATCTGGTGTGGTGAAGTAACTGTGAGCCACAGAGGACTCAGCAATCCCGTTCCCGGGTAACACGACTATTTAAGCCTTGGGCGAGGAACAAGGCTGAAGAAAGACCAAGAGGTGAAGGAACAACAAAGTCTGCAGCAGCAACTAGCACTAACTTACGTGAAAGAGTGCGAGAAGAGAAGAGCATCGGTCGAAAGATGATCACGAAGTGATCCTAACTAAAGCCGGTCAAACATAACCCCACCATGTTCATCTCCCGAAACCCCTTTCGGAAAATGACAGTCACGGTACTCACGCTGGTAGTGTATTGGAACATGGTGTCAAGTTATCTACAACCGGATATTAACAAGCTCCCATCTGCCACATAACCGTGGGCACGGCTTTCGAAAGTTCAAACCCTGCAGGGGTGTTCCAACTTGACCCATTACAAGCCCACGATCCGCGGAGTCGCAACTCCATAGGTGGGAAGACCCGAGTATTCTCGGAATCCCGTGCTCAAGTTAAACCGAACTAAGGTAAGGCTAATCCAGCAAATCCTCCCGGCGTGTCGACACCCTGATAGTAGCCGCGCGTATCTAAGTCTCAGGACACGACCGGATGAGACGTCCTACAGGTGTATGCCAGATACCTCAGGTTGCCCCAAGGCGGCCCCGCAGTCCGCTCGTTTCGGACCAACACTCATGTGGAGCACTGGCCCGGGGGGGTTGAATTAAGAAAGAGGGTTTGCAAGACCCTTATGCATGTTTTATTTGTTATTAGGCGAATAGTACCAATGTTGGGACTTGCTGGAAAAGACTTAGCACTTAGCGGTTTATCAAGGGGGTCCCATACACCCCAACCGTGTTAGGAACGCAAAATCAAGGAACATAACACCGGTTTATACGGTTCCTAACGGCATGAGTGGAACAAATCACCAAGCAAAAGGCTTAGCCTTCCACCCTTGCCAATATATAGATGATTTCATTTAAGCATTTATATAGTGTGATATAACCCAACCAAACTTCAACATGAAGCAAGCATCTTCGATCTTCACCTGCAACTAGCAATGCTATAAGAAGGCTGAGCGAAGCGTACTTAGCCAAGCAACGGTTTGCATAGGTAGGGTGGTTAGACAGGTTCATGGTTACAATAGGAGGCTGACAGGAAAACATGGGCATCGAGGCAAAACTATAGATCGAGACTCTAGCAATAGGCAAAAATAGTAATGGTATCCGGGTTCGGTCATCTTGCCTGGGATTCCACAAGGGAGAAGAACAAGTCCATGAAGTAGACGAAGCAACACAGTCGAGCGAATCCTCACAACTCCGGAACGAAACCGAAGCTAACAAGAGAAGCAACCGGAAAAAAAGAAACAACACGGTAAACACACAATCATAAACATGGCATACGATGCACAAACAAGTATGATGCATGTCCGGTTTAAATATGCATGGCATGGCAAAGTGCACAAACAACACTACAAGTTAAGTGGAGCTCAATATGCAACGAGTTGCATATTGACAAAACACCACATATTAATTATTTAGTTGACTCTCGTTATTTACAAGACAAGATTAAATGTTTTTAACATGGCAAGAGGTGAAGCATAATAAAAATACACTATTAAGACAATTTAAATGAGGCCGGAGAATAACAACAACATATCCGGAAAATCCCCATGAGCAAGTTTAGCAATTATTAAAGCAACAACAATTAACATATATAATGTTGTTAACATGATGCGGATGACATGATCAAATTTATGCAATTTATTAAACATTAACATGAAGAGATTTGAAGCACTTGTCACCGTGGTGGAAGGAAAGGTGCCACAGCAACGATCCGAAATTGATGCAACGCAACATATCGGTACCGGTAACTCGTTGAGGGACCGATGCGAAAGCAAAGGCGGAGTGATCGAGTCAAACAAGATGATGGGGTGATTCCGTTGCCGGGTTCCCACGAGTCGGCAACGAGGCAACCGAGGAACATGACAAGGACGAAACAGGCACAGTGCTCACTAGGGAAGAAACATTTCATACAACCACAAGCAAGCATCACACAGGTCATCCACGGGGTTAAACCTTTGACGCGTGCGTTTCGGGGCGGTTCGAGATCGTCAAGGGACGAAGAGGAAGTAGACGTTCTCGCGGGTCGTAGAGGAAGTAGTGGTTCACGTTTCCGAAGAGGAAGTAGTCGTTCACGAGGCGGTAGTTGTACTCAGGCGACGGTAGCGGAAGTAGTGGTACACGTTCGTTTCGGAGAGGGACTTGATGAACCCAACATCTACGGGGCGACGGTAGTGGAACTTGGCGACGGTAGTCGTTCTCGTGACGAGTTCGTAGATGTACTTGGCGCATCCATCTTTTCCGGGCGACGGTAGTGGAACTCGTTCCGTAGGGGTACTCGCGGTCTCGGCGACGGTAGTTGTTCACGTTCATCGGAGAGGTACTCGCCGGCGGGGTACTTGTTACATCGCGATCGTAGTGGTACTTGTCGAGTCGGTCTTCGTGTTGAGGTACTTGCTGTCCCGTGGGTACTTGAGAAAAAAAAACAACAACAGTAACAGAAACAACAAA
>LR738711.1:497639462-497673748 GCA_902687465.1 Secale cereale | reverse complement strand
AAAAAGGCTGCAAGAGGAGACGCGGCCTTGGCGTTGGAGCGCATCGAGGAGGGGAGCCGCGGGTTCGAGGAGAAGGCGCGCTGGGACGGAGGAGCTGCAAGAGGTACACGGGGCGGCCGACGCTGCGATGCGGACGAGGGCTCCTGGCCGGCCCAAATCGGGGGCGCTCGGGGCCTGGGCGATGGAAGATCAAACGAGGGTTCGAGGGAAAGAGAGGCCAGAGGGGGAAGGAGTGAGTGAATCGGGCAGAGGGAGCGGGTCGCTGGCGAGGGAGTGCGGGGCTCGCGCGATGGATCGAAGGGGATGCGGGGGAGGGAGGCACGGTCGAGGGAACGAGCTGGCGGCGGCTCGAGGGAAACGCCAGGGGAGAGATGAGAGGCTGCGGTTGGGTTAGGGTTAGGGGAAGATGGGCCAGGGATGAGAATGGGCTGACTTGGGCCTGGCTAAAAGGAGGCATGCGACTGGAATCTCTCCTTTTCATTTCCCTTTTAGCATAAAACAAAAGAGAGAGGAAGAGAATGAGGAGGGGGTTTAGAGCAACAACACAAGAGGTTAATTTTTGCGGGCTCGTAAAAATGAGCACGGTCTGAGAAAAAATAGAAAAGTCGTGAACGAAAATAATTCAAACATATTTGAATTTAATTCAAATAGGTTTGAACTAAGACGTGATTATTGAAGTGCCCATAAATGTTCGAATTTTGGGAGGAACCTCGATAAATAGGAAAAGAATTATAGGGAGGGTTTTTGTAGGAGAACTCGAAGTGGAAAAGCATGGGGAAAATTATGCACGTGTGTTGGTTAATTCCAAACAAATGGAATATTATTATATAGCTCCCTAAAATATTGGGATGATATGTTTTAAAGAGAAGACATCTTCCCTCGATTTAAATGGACCGAAGGCCCACACGATTTATTTAGGTTGAGATGCAAAATAAAAAATGACATGATGGCATGATGACATGATGCAATGCAAAAATAAATAACACAAGCACAAAAAAACACACGGGCAACCCGGAACATCTGGAATCTTCTGGAATCTTCTGGGACGTCGGTCTCGGGCGTCACAACTCTTCCACACTAACAGAGGATCTCGACCCGAGATTCTAGAGATAGCACCGGGTAAAAAAAACGGAAGAGGAAGAGGTAAAATAAAGTTGCTTCTTTGACAGACGAGTGAAACCAAAGAACCTTGAGAGGTTTAACAAATGAAAGAAGAATACAATGGAGATGAACGAAGATAAGAGCACTCCGGTAAAAAGGAGGAACAAGGAACACAAAGAGAACCTTGTAGGTTGAAAGACATGAAGCAAGAGCTTACGAACCAAAAGAATAAGAAACCGCAATGGTATAGCCAAGCAATAAGAATGACATAATTTGGACAGCACTCCGTCTGAAAATGGAAGGAATTAACAAGAACTTGAGGAGATGGAATGATACTTGATGAAATCAACAGCATATTGCCTCCGAAACAATTAAAAGAATGGCACAAGGGGTAAGAAAGACTCAGACAGCACTCCGGTTGAAAAGAGCGGCAAAAACTTGATAAGATGAGGGAACTTGAATGAATAATACAACACTCCGGTTAAATGATAAGCAAGGGAAAGAACAAGATCTCGATAAAACGAGATGATGGTTTGGAGAGAGCAACAATTTCAAAGCCTCCGGAACGAAAGAATAGATGCTAGATCGTTAGGAAGAAAGAACGGAGAAGAAAATGACAACTTCTCCCACGAATGCATTTGAAAGAGCATCCTTATGAAGAAGGGTTGAATGGGGTTGATGGAAAATCAACAACGAAAAGAATGAGGTTCATGTGGGCTTATGGAAAACATCTCAAAATTATGAGGTGGCAACCAGCCACTAACGGAAAACATTGATTGGATTGAGATCAGCAAGGAGACGATAAACTTATTTCACCGGAATGATAAATGAAGAATTTGGGTCATTTGTAAGCACCATAATAGCAACAATTCTCAGGGAAAGCTTTTAGTGAATTATAACCCAAGATAACTCCAATGAATAAATTGAAGGGTTGAAAGGATCTCCTGAACAAGGAAAAATGATGGGTTTAAATATCTCATTCTTGATAACTCGTGAATCATAAAACATGAAGGAATTGTCAAGAATGACATAACACCACCTGATAAGATAAGGTAGAAAGGATTGCAATTTGAAGCATGATGAAGAATGTTTGAGCTCCAACAAGAATCTTGATGAAAACTTCGAGGATGAATTAAAACATGATGAACCACCATGAGAACTCCGGTAATGAAAGCATGAGAAGCGAAAGATGAAAAGAAAAAGATTCAAGGCCTGCGATGAATTAGATGGAGCTTTCAAATGATGTAATTGAAATAGCTTGAAGCTCCGGAAACAAGATGAACAACTTAGAACCGAGGATATTATATGATGAACAAGCTCCAGACAAAAGAATTAAATCACCTTGAAGGAATAAGAATAAGAATTATGTCATGCATATCCTTCACCAATTTAAATTGATGACAACCAAAGGATTTGGCATACAACTTATTCTCGTTGAAAGGATTAAGAGAGATCTCGCACAAGCTTGGGTAAATCTTCAACGAACCACCGGTAGGATTGTGAAAGAACGAGTGAATTAAAACGATAACAACGGAAGGGTAATATTGAATGAACCACCGTAAGAATATAGAGACAAACGAAGAGACATCAATGAAGAATATTTGGAGGACGAAGTTGAAAACCGAGAACGAAGAATCTTCTGAAATGATGGCCTTCGGAGGATCACAATGAGAAGAACTCAAGAATTGCTCTGAAGGGGCATGAAAACAATTCCCACAATCGAAAACAATGATGAGGATGGCATGAAGCTAGAATCACAACTCATCAAGAGAACGGGTCAAAGTTTAAGAGAAACTCTACTCCGATCTTGAAATGTTGAGAGTGAAGACGAGAAATGGCATGAAGAATTGTTGAGCACTCCGGAATGAAGAATTAAAAAGTTTGAAACAATGATGAAAAGAATTTGAAAGCGATCTTGGAGAAAGCATGTGACTGATGTAAATCATTCTTATGTCACCTTTGAAAAGAATTTGAGAATAACTCCGGAAATATTGGAAGAGTCAGGTAAGATCCTGGGAAAAGACCTGTGGGTTAGGGCCCACTCAAAAGAAATCACCGTTGAAAAGATTGCTTAAGAGATATTGCACCGGTTGAATTAAATGACTTGAATAAGATAGCAATATCAAAATAGCTTGAATGGATTAAGAATGGAATTATGAATCTTCTGAGATATCTTGAGCTCTCCGGATATGAATAGCAAGAGGAGAATGACTAATTGGTGCACCGGAATAAGAAAGCATTGTGAAATGAGGAAAAGGATAAGATCAACACCGAAATCTTGAATTACATCCACCGGCAGAATTATGAGAACAAAAGAATGATGAACTTGAAGCTCTTGAGCATCTTCAAGATAATTCACCGGATAAGAACATTGAAGGAAAAGAATGAAGAAACATCACATGAATAAAATGGATACTTGATTAAGAATTTCTGGCTCCAAGAAGAAGAAGGGGTGGGAGGGCGGGGAAAACAAAGACAACTTGGGATGATTGAAACAGACAAATCGTCAGATTTCTCAACGACGTCCGTATGGAATAACTTGAAGAGAAGGCACAACGGTTGGAAAAGAATTAACATGACCATCTTGATGGTCAAGAAGGACTAGCACTCCCATAGAAATATGAGAACACCGATTAGGAAAGGTATGGAATCAACATTTGACATCGAAGCAACTCGAATACCAGAATCAAAACAAAACAAAGGATAGATATGCAACATGATCTTCACAATATCATCCGAACAGAGAATTGAACGAATGAATTACGCAGGTACATCAACTTGCCGAGAAGCCACTTGGAGAACAAAATGAAAATAAAAAGGAACAAGGAACAGATAGAACAAATACATGATAGAAGCTTCGTTCGACAAATTCGTGTTGAAAGCTCATGGAACGTGTTACAAAAGGGTTTTGCAATCCCCGGATCAGCATAGCCAAGGACCCTTTAAGATGCAACTCCCGATCGGAAAAAGTCCATAAAACCACTTCACTCAATGTAGAACCCCGAACTTCATATCGAGCATCCGTTGGAAGAATGCCTAGAACTACTAGATGAACCCACCTATAGATTTCCGAAAGGTTCCAGTTATGCAATCAGGTGTTGGGGATACACGGGAAGCACCGCGCAATCAACTCTAAACCTACATCCAGGTGTATCCATCCTTCAACACATAACCAGTCTTTCTCGGAAACTGTTTACCTCGGACCTTCGAAAAGCATCCACTATAACAAGCTATGGCAATACTCTCGAGCTACCTCCCCAGTACTGGGTGATGTCGGGGTTATCTTGCCACTGGCCGTATAGGAGAGATTTCGATGTCGGCCGTCTTAAGTATTCTAGTACTACTGCGATGGATTTGTGACGACAACACCTCGGAGCTCAACTCCCTGGGACACTGCCACAACCCCTAATGTCAGGAGGCATCGAGAACAATGTTCTTGTCACAAAGACATCGAAACAATCCAAACAATACTCGCGAGATCCTAAAAAAAATTTGGTGCATTTTTTGAAAGTAGAAGAGGCAAGAGTAATCGTCAGGAGTCCTCACCAGAGTGAAAAGGGATGAGAAGCAAACAGAAATCCTACTCTCCGATATAAATATAGGACTCAAAATATTTTTCAGTGTGTGCCTAGACTCAACCGTCAACGATTCGATCAATCAGTGGGGGCTTCTAGGTCGGAGAAGGCTCTGAATACCAACTTGTAATGCCAAGGATGGGACTATACCTCCTACGTGTCGAGGCACGACTTAAAGGTATAAGCCCATCCTAGAATGATCTCAAGTTTGGTATATTTGCACGACTCATGTAAAAGAGGGATTAAATTGCGAAAGGAGATAGTTGGCTTACACTCGCCACTTCACACAATACATTACATAAGCAATACATCATTCAAAACATCACAACCCGACTACGGGTGAAGATCAAAAGAAAGATACCAAAACAACATAAAGCCACAGGTCAAGATCGAATCCTAGTAGAAACCACTACTGATCGTCGAAACGTCACAAGAAAACGGCCACGCTCTTCATCGAGCTCCCGGTGAAGAACTGATCCAACTCCTGCATCAAACTCGGCTGAACCTGCATCTGGTGTGGTGAAGTAACTGTGAGCCACAGAGGACTCAGCAATCCCGTTCCCGGGTAACACGACTATTTAAGCCTTGGGTGAGGAACAAGGCTGAAGAAAGAACAAGAGGTGAAGGAACAACAAGAGTCTGCAGCAGCAACTAGCACTAACTTACGTGAAAGAGTGCGAGAAGAGAAGAGCATCGGTCGAAAGATGATCACGAAGTGATCCTAACTAAAGCCGGTCAAACATAACCCCACCGTGTTCATCTCCCGAAACCCCTTTCGGAAAATGACAGTCACGGTACTCACGCTGGTAGTGTATTGGAACATGGTGTCAAGTTATCTACAACCGGATATTAACAAGCTCCCATCTGCCACATAACCGCGGGCACGGCTTTCGAAAGTTCAAACCCTGCAGGGGTGTTCCAACTTGACCCATTACAAGCCCACGATCCGCAGAGTCGCAACTCCATAGGTGGGAAGACCCGAGTATTCTCGGAATCCCGTGCTCAAGTTAAACCGAACTAAGGTAAGGCTAATCCAGCAAATCCTCCCGGCGTGTCGACACCCTGATAGTAGCCGCGCGTATCTAAGTCTCAGGACACGACCGGATGAGACGTCCTACAGGTGTATGCCAGATACCTCAGGTTGCCCCAAGGCGGCCCCGCAGTCCGCTCATTTCGGACCAACACTCATGTGGAGCACTGGCCCGGGGGGGTTGAATTAAGAAAGAGGGTTTGCAAGACCCTTATGCATGTTTTATTAGTTATTAGGCGAATAGTACCAATGTTGGGACTTGCTGGAAAAGACTTAACACTTAGCGGTTTATCAAGGGGGTCCCATACACCCCAACCGTGTTAGGAACGCAAAATCAAGGAACATAACACCGGTTTATACGGTTCCTAACGGCATGTGTGGAACAAATTACCAAGCAAAAGGCTTAGCCTTCCACCCTTGCCAATATATAGATGATTTCATTTAAGCATTTATATAGTGTGATATAACCCAACCAAACTTCAACATGAAGCAAGCATCTTCGATCTTCACCTGCAACTAGCAATGCTATAAGAAGGCTGAGCGAAGCGTACTTCGCCAAGCAACGGTTTGCATAGGTAGGGTGGTTAGACAGGTTCATGGTTACAATAGGAGGCTGACAGGAAAACATGGGCATCGAGGCAAAACTATAGATCGAGACTCTAGCAATAGGCAAAAATAGTAATGGTATCCGGGTTCGGTCATCTTGCCTGGGATTCCACAAGGGAGAAGAACAAGTCCACGAAGTAGACGAAGCAACACAGTCGAGCGAATCCTCACAACTCCGGAACGAAACCGAAGCTAACAAGAGAAGCAACCGGAAAGAAAGAAACAACACGGTAAACACACAATCATAAACATGGCATACGATGCACAAACAAGTATGATGCATGTCCGGTTTAAATATGCATGGCATGGCAAAGTGCACAAACAACACTACAAGTTAAGTGGAGCTCAATATGCAACGAGTTGCATATTGACGAAACACCACATATTAATTATTTAGTTGACTCTCGTTATTTACAAGACAAGATTAAATGTTTTTAACATGGCAAGAGGTGAAGCATAATAAAACTACACTATTAAGACAATTTAAATGAGGCCGGAGAATAACAACAACATATCCGGAAAATCCCCATGAGCAAGTTTAGCAATTATTAAAGCAACAACAATTAACATATATAATGTTGTTAACATGATGCGGATGACATGATCAAATTTATGCAATTTATTAAACATTAACATGAAGAGATGTGAAGCACTTGTCACCGTGGTGGAAGGAAAGGTGCCACGGCAACGATCCGAAATTGATGCAACGCAACATATCGGTACCGGTAACTCGTTGAGGGACAGATGCGAAAGCAAAGGCGGAGTGATCGAGTCAAACGAGATGATGGGGTGATTCCGTTGCCGGGTTCCCACGAGTCAGCGACGAGGCAACCGAGGAACATGACAAGGACGAAACAGGCACAGTGCTCACTAGGGAAGAAACATTTCATACAACCACAAGCAAGCATCACACGGGTCATCCACGGGGTTAAACCTTTGACGCGTGCGTTTCGGGGCGGTTCGAGATCGTCAATGGACGAAGAGGAAGTAGACGTTCTCACGGGTCGTAGAGGAAGTAGTGGTTCACGTTTCCGAAGAGGAAGTAGTCGTTCACGAGGCGGTAGTTGTACTTGGGCGACGGTAGCGGAAGTAGTGGTACACGTTCGTTACGGAGAGGGACTTGATGAACCCAACATCTTCGGGGCGACGGTAGTGGAACTTGGCGACGGTAGTCGTTCTCGCGACGAGTTCGTAGATGTACTTGGCGCATCCATCTTTTCCGGGCGACGGTAGTGGAACTCGTTCCGTAGGGGTACTCGCGGTCTCGGCGACGGTAGTTGTTCACGTTCATCGGAGAGGTACTCGCCGGCGGGGTACTTGTTACATCGCGATCGTAGTGGTACTTGTCGAGTCGGTCTTCGTGTAGAGGTACTTGCTGTCCCGTGGGTACTTGAGAAAAAAAAACAACAACAGTAACAGAAACAACAAAACAAAAAAAAGGAAAAAGGTCTGCAAGAGGAGACGCGGCCTTGGCGCTGGAGCGCATCGAGGAGGGGAGCCGCGGGTTCGAGGAGAAGGCGCGCTGGGACGGAGGAGCTGCAAGAGGTACACGGGGCGGCCGACGCTGCGATGCGGACGAGGGCTCCTGGCCGGCCCAAATCGGGGGCGCTCGGGGCCTGGGCGATGGAAGATCGAACGAGGGTTCGAGGGAAAGAGAGGCCAGAGGGGGAAGGAGTGAGTGAATCGGGCAGAGGGAGCGGGTCGCTGGCGAGGGAGTGCGGGGCTCGCGCGATGGATCGAAGGGGATGCGGGGGAGGGAGGCATGGTCGAGGGAACGAGCTGGCGGCGGCTCGAGGGAAACGCCAGGGGAGAGATGAGAGGCTGCGGTTGGGTTAGGGTTAGGGGAAGATGGGCCAGGGATGAGAATGGGCTGACTTGGGCCTGGCTAAAAGGAGGCATGCGACTGGAATCTCTCCTTTTTATTTCCCTTTTAGCATAAAACAAAAGAGAGAGGAAAAGAATGAGGAGGGGGTTTAGAGCAACAACACAAGAGGTTAATTTTCGCGAGCTCGTAAAAATGAGCACGGTCTGAGAAAAAATAGAAAAGGCGTGAACGAAAATAATTCAAACATATTTGAATTTAATTCAAATAGGTTTGAACTAAGACGTGATTATTGAAGTGCCCAAAAATGTTCGAATTTTGGGAGGAACCTCGATAAATAGGAAAAGAATTATAGGGAGGGTTTTTGTAGGAGAACTCGAAGTGGAAAAGCATGGGGAAAATTATGCACGTGTGTTGGTTAATTCCAAACAAACGGAATATTATTATATAGCTCCCTAAAATATTGGGATGATATGTTTTAAAGAGAAGACATCTTCCCTCGATTTAAATGGACCGAAGGCCCACACGATTTATTTAGGTTGAGATGCAAAATAAAAAATGACATGATGGCATGATGACATGATGCAATGCAAAAATAAATAACACAAGCACAAAAAAACACACGGGCAACCCGGAACATCTGGAATCTTCTAGAATCTTCTGGGACGTCGGTCTCGGGCGTCACACGGGGATGAGAGCAGGTGCCACGGCAAGGACCTTGCCAAGGGCACCCACGGGGCCACCATCAGGCCCGCACCAACTGGGTTTCCACCGACCCACGCAGCTGCTGACCCAACCAGCTGGACGGGCTCCTGCGTGGCGACCCACAGATCCTCATGGAGGCCCACCGTTGCGCCACCTCAGCTGCCTGTCTACCTACATGGCACCTCAGGCACCGCTGGCCAGGGCGTGTGTCGACACGAGGAGGAGCGGCGACGGACAAGTCGGGCGTCTCCCCTCGTCCCCGATAAAGCAAGGACACCTAAGCAGGGCGCATTAAATGCACCTTGTCCTGTAATGCGAGGGATAACCTCGCATCACTGTACCCTTTCCACCTCCTCTGTGCCACTGTGGCAGCCCCTTTTCCCTATAAAAGGAGGCCCGAGGCGACCAGGAGAAGGATTTGGCTTTTCGGAACCCCTCACGACTCTTTTGGAGCTCCTCGTTAGCTGAAGAACACCAACATATAATCCACCAAAGCAGGAGTAGGGTTTTACGCATCTTTGCAGCCCGAACCTGGGTAAAGGAACCGTGTCCTGATCGTTAGATCTACTCTTTTCTCAACCCCATGCCCCGCAACCGTAGTAGGGATTCTTGTGATCCCATAGGTGTCGATCCAAATACACCGACAAATTCATCATTGAACTTGAACCCGGCACCGAGCCAGCATGTCGGCGTCCGTACAAGCTTTGTCCTGATGAGTTGAAGGAGCCGAAGAAACAACTTGATGAGCAAGAACGTATGGGTCTAATCAGACCAAGTACTTCTCCTTGGGGCCGTGATGTTCTATTTGTCAAGAAGAAGGATGGCACGGAACGCCTTTGCGTTGATTACCGGCCATTGAACAAGAAGACAATAAAGAATAAGTACCCGCTCCCCAATATCAATGAATTGTTCGAGCAGCTTAAAGGAGCAAAGGTGTTCTCGAAGATCGATCTCCGGATGGGTTACCATCAGATTCGTATCCGTGAAGAGGATATTCCTAAGACCGCATTCAGAACGAGTTTTGGCTCCTATGAATACACGGTCATGTCTTTCGGCCTTGCAAATGCTCCACCCACTTTCTCTCGGATGATGCACTTCATATTCAACCCCTACACCAACGAATTCGTTCTTGTCTATCTGGATGATATCTTGGTATTCTCCAAGAATGAAGAAGACCATGCCAAGCACCTCCGTTTGGTCCTTGACAGGCTCCGTGAGCACCGATTCTATGCGAAGTTCTCCAAATGTGAATTCTGGCTGGATAAAGTCCTATATCTTGGCCATATTATCTCTGCCGAGGGCATTTTTGTTAACCCCGAGAAGGTTGAAGCTATTGTCAAATGGGAACCTCCGTAGAATGTCAAGCAACTCCGAAGTTTCCTTGGTCTCGCTAGCTATTGCAGAAGGTTCGTTGAGAACTTCTCCAAGATTGGCAAGCCTCTTTCCAACCTGTTGCAGAAGAATGTCAAATACTCGTGGACTCCTGATTGTGATGTGGCATTCAATACCCTCAAACAGAAGCTCATTTCCGCTCCGGTTCTTACTCCTCCAAATGAGTTCAAGCCTTATGAAGTCTTTTGTGATGCTTCATTGCAAGGTCTTGGTGGTGTTCTCATGCAAGATAAGAAGATTGTGGCATACACTTCTCGTCAGCTGAAACCAAATGAGAAGAATTACCCCACACATGATCTTGAGCTAGCAGCAGTTGTTCATGCCTTGATCATGTGGAGACACCTTCTGTTGGGTAGAAAAGTGGACATCTTCACCAATCACAAGAGCTTGAAGTACATCTTCACTCAGCCAAACCTGAACCTTCGCCAGACTCGTTGGGTTGAGATGATTCAAGAGTACGATCCAAGCATTGAGTATACTCCTGGCAATGCCAATGTCATTGTAGATGCCTTGAGCAGAAAGGCATATTGGAACAGTCTCCTTATCAAACCGTTCCAGCCTGAACTTTGTGAATCATTCAGGAAGCTCAACCTCCAAGTCGTTACGCAAGGCTTTCTTGCAAACCTTCAAGTTGCTCCTACCTTCGATGATCAAATCTGTGAGGCCCAACTCAGTGATGCTATGGTGCAGAAAGTGAAACATAATATTGCTAAGGGTACTCCCAAGTACAAGTGCTATCACATTGATGAGAAAGACACCTTGCTCTTTGAGGACAGGATCATGGTTCCCAAAGGTGATCTCAGGAAGCTCATAATGAACGAAGCACATGACTCACTTCTCTCGATACATCCAGGAAGTTCCAAGATGTACCATGACCTCAAGCAATCATATTGGTGGACTCACATGAAAAGGGAGATTGCCCAATTCGTGAATGAATGTGATGTCTGCAGAAGAGTAAAGGAAGAGCATCAACGTCTAGCCGGACTCCTTCAACCTCTACCTATTCCCGGGTGGAAATTCGATCACATTGAGATGGATTTCATCATCGGTTTTCCCAAGTCCAAGAAGGGAAATGATGCTATCTTTGTGGTGATTGACAAGCTAACTAAAGTAGCTCATTTTCTTCCCGTCAAAGAATCCATCAACGCGGCTCAGCTAGCAGAGCTGTACACCTCCAGAATTGTCTCTTTGCATGGCATTCCTCAAGTGATCTCCTCAGACTGTGGAAGCTTGTTCACTTCCAAGTTCTAGGATTCTTTTCAGTCAGCCATGGGCAGAAAGATTCGCTCCAGCACTGCATTTCACCCTCAGACTAGTGGTCAAGTTGAAAGAGTGAACCATATCCTCGAAGATATGCTCAGAGCTTGTGTCATCTCCTTTGGTATGAAATGGGAAGATTGCCTTCCATTTGCCGAATTCTCCTACAACAACAGCTTCCAAGCAAGTGCAGGCAAAGCTCCTTTTGAAATCCTTGTTGGGGAACGTAGTATTTTAAATTTTTCCTACGATCACGCAATATCTATCTACTAGATGCATAGCAACGAGAGGGGAGAGTGTGTCTACGTACCCTCGTAGACCGGGAGCGGAAGCGTCAAGTGACGCGGTTGATGTAGTCGAACTTCTTCGCGATCCAACCGATCAAGCACCGAACATACGGCTCCTCCGCGTTCAGCACACGTTCAGCTTGATGACGTCCCACGAGCTCTTGATCCAGTTGAGCTTCACGGGAGAGTTTTGTCAGCACAACGGCGTGGTGACGGATATGATGTATCTACCGGCGCAGGGCTTCGCCTAAGCACTGCAACAGTATGACCGAGGTGTGTTTCTGTTGAGGGGGGCACCGCACACGGCTAAAACAATTCAACTTGTGTGTCTTTGGGTGCCCCCTGCCCCCGTATATAAAGGAGCAAGGGGGAGGCCGGCCGGCCCTCTATGGAGCGGCTAGAGAGGCAATCCTACTAGGAATAGGATTGCAATCCTATTCCTAGTAGGAGTCCACCAAGAAGGAGAGGGGGAAGGAAGGAGAGGGAGAGGGAGAGGGAAAGAGGGGCCGCGCCCCCTCCCCTAGACCTATTCGGACTGCCCCTAGGGAGGGGGTGCGCCACCTCCTGGCTGCTGCCCTCTCTCTCTCCTATGGCCCACCAGGGCCCATCATTCCCCCGGGGGGTTCCGGTAACCCCCCGGCACTCCGGTAAATTCCGAAACTTTCCAGAACACTTCCGGTGTCCGAATATAGTCGTCCAATATATCAATCTTTACGTCTCGGACATTCCGAGACTCCTCGTTATGTCCGTGATCTCATACGGGACTCCGAACTACCTTTGGTACATCAAAACTCATAAACTCATAATACCGATCGTCATCAAATGTTAAGCGTGCGGACCCTACGGGTTCGAGAACTATGTAGACATGACCGAGACTCATCTCCGGTCAATAACCAATTGCGGAACCTGGATGCTCATATTGGCTCCTACATATTCTACGAAGATCTTTATCGGTCAAACCGCATAACAACATACGTTGTTCCTTTTGTCATCGGTATGTTACTTGCCCGAGATTCGATCATCGGTATCTCTATACCTAGTTCAATCTCGTTTACCGGCAAGTCTCTTTACTCGTTCCGTAATACATCATCTTGTGACTAACTCATTAGTCTTTTGCTTGCAAGGCTTATTATGATGTGCATTACCGAGAGGGCCCAAAGATACCTCTCCGACACTCGGAGTGACAAATCCTAGTCTTGATCTATGCCAACACCACGAATACTTTCGGAGACACCTGTAGAGCATCTTTATGATCACCCAGTTATGTTGTGACGTTTGATAGCACACAAGGTGTTCCTACAGTATTCGGGAGTTGCATAATCTCATAGTCATAGGAACATTTATAAGTCATGAAGAAAGCAATAACAGTAAAACTAAACGATCATAGTGCTATGCTAATGGATGGGTCTCGTCCATCACATCATTCTTCTAATGATTTGATCCCGTTGATCAAATGACAACTCATGTCTATGGCTAGGAAACATAGCCATCTTTGATCAATGAGCTAGTCTAGTAGAGGCATACTAGGGACATACTATTTTGTCTATGTATTCACACATGTATCAAGTTTCCGGTTAATACAATTCTAGCATGAATAAAAGACATTTATCATGATATAAGGAAATACAAATAACATCTTTATTATTGCCTCTAGGGCATATTTCCTTCAGTCTCCCACTTGAACTAGAGTCAATAATCTAGATTACAAAGTGATGATCCTCACACCCATGGAGTCCTGGTGCTGATCATGTTTTGCCCGTGGAATAGGCTTAGTCAACGGGTCTGCAACATTCAGATCCGTATGTATCTTGCAAATCTCTATGTCTCCCTCCTTGACTAGATCGCGGATGGAATTGAAGCGTCTTTTGATGTGCTTTGTTCTCTTGTGAAACCTGGATTCCTTCGCCAAGGCTATTGCTCCAGTGTTGTCACAAAGATTTTCATTGGACCCGATGCACTAGGTATTACACCTAGATCGGATATGAACTCCTTCATCCAGACTCCTTCATTTGCTGCTTCTGAAGCAGCTATGTATTCCACTTCACACGTAGATCCCGCCACGACGCTCTACTTGGAACTGCACCAACTGACAGCTCCACCGTTCAATAAAAATGCATATCCGGTTTGTGACTTAGAGTCATCCGAATCAGTGTCAAAGCTAGAATCAACGTAACCGTTTACGATGAGCTCTTTGTCACCTCCATATACGAGAAACATATCCTTTGTCCTTTTCAGGTATTTCAGGATGTTCTTGACCGCTGTCCAGTGATCCACTCCTGGATTACTTTGGTACCTCCCTGCTAGACTTATAGCAAGGCACACATCAGGTCTGGTACACAACATTGCATACATGATAGATCCTATGGCCGAGGCATAGGGAATGACTTTCATTTTCTCTCTATCTTCTGTAGTGGTCGGGCATTGAGTCTTACTCAACTTCATACCTTGTAACACAGGCAAGAACCCTTTCTTCGACTGATCCATTTTGAACTTCTTCAAAACTTTATCAAGGTATGTGCTTTGTGAAAGTCCAATTAAGCGTCTTGATCTATCTCTATAGATCTTGATGCCTAATATATAAGCAGCTTCACCGAGGTCTTTCATTAAAAAACTCTTATTCAAGTATCCTTTTATGCTATCCAGAAATTCTATATCATTTCCAATCAATAATATGTCATCCACATATAATATCAGAAATGCTACATAGCTCCCACTCACTTTCTTGTAAATACAGGCTTCTCCAAAAGTCCGCATAAAACCATATGCTTTGATCACCTCATCAAAGCGTATATTCCAACTCCGAGATGCTTGCACCAGTCCATATATGGATTGCTGGAGCTTGCATACTTTGTTAGCATCTTTTGGATCGACAAAACCTTCTGGTTGCATCATATACAACTCTTCCTTGAGATATCCATTCAGGAATGCAGTTTTGACATCCATTTGCCAGATTTCATAATCATAAAATGCGGCAATTGCTAACATGATTCGGACAGACTTAACCATCGCTACAGGTGAGAAAGTCTCATCGTAGTCAACTCCTTGAACTTGTCGAAACCCTTTCGCAACAAGTCGAGCTTTGTAAATAGTAACATTACCGTCTGCGTCGGTCTTCCTCTTGAAGATCCATTTATTTTCGATGGCTTGCCGATCATCGGGCAAGTCAACCAAAGTCCACACTTTGTTCTCATACATGGATCCCATCTCAGATTTCATGGCCTCAAGCCATTTTGCGGAATCTGGGCTCATCATCGCTTCCTCATAGTTCGTAGGTTCATCATGGTCTAGTAACATGACTTCCAGAACTGGGTTGCCATACCACTCTGGTGCGGAACGCATTCTGGTTGATCAACGACGTTCAGCAGAAACTTGATCTGAAGTTTCATGATCATCATCATTAGCTTCCTCACTAATTGGTGTAGGAATCACTGGAACCATTTTCTGTGATGTACTACTTTCCAATTTAGGAGAAGGTACAATTACCTCATCAAGTTCTACTTTCCTCCCACTCACTTCTTTCGAGAGAAACTCCTTCTCTAGAAAGGATCCATTCTTATCAACGAATATCTTGCCTTCGGATCTGTGATAGAAGGTGTACCCAACAGTCTCTTTTGGGTATCCTATGAAGACACATTTCTCTGACTTGGGTTCGAGCTTATCAGGTTGAAGCTTTTTCACATAAGCATCGCAGCCCCAAACTTTAAGAAACGACAACTTTGGTTTCTTGCCAAACCATAGTTCATAAGGTGTCGTCTCAACGGATTTAGATGGTGCCCTATTTAACGTGAATGCAGCTGTCTCTAAAGCATAATCCCAAAACGATAGTGGTAAATCTGTAAGAGACATCATAGACCGCACCATATCCAATAAAGTACGGTTACGACGTTCAGACACACCATTACGCTGTGGTGTTCCGAGTGGCGTGAGTTGTGAAACTATTCCACATTGTTTCAAATGAAGACCAAACTCGTAACTCAAATATTCTCCTCCACGATCAGATCATAGAAACTTTATTTTCTTGTTACGATGATTCTCTACTTCACTCAGAAATTCTTTGAACTTTTCAAATGTTTCAGACTTGTGCTTCATTAAGTAGATATACCCATATCTGCTTAAATCATCAGTGAAGGTCAGAAAATAACGATACCCGCCGTGAGCTTCAACACTCATTGGCCCACATACATCAGTATGTATGATTTCCAACAAATCTGTTGCTCGCTCCATAGTTCCGGAGAATGGAGTTTTAGTCATCTTGCCCATGAGGCATGGTTCGCAAGCACCAAGTGATTCATAATCAAGTGATTCCAAAAGTCCATCTCTATGGAGTTTCTTCATGCGCTTTACACCAATATGACCTAAACGACAGTGCCACAAATAAGTTGCACCATCATTATTAACCTTGCATCTTTTGGTTTCAATATTATGAATATGGGTATCACTACAATCGAGATCCAATAAGAATAGACCACTCTTCAAGGGTGCATGACCATAAAAGATATTATTCATAAAAAAAGAACAACCATTATTCTCTGATTTAAATGAATAACCGTCTCGCAACAAACAAGATCCAGATATAATGTTCATGCTCAACGCTGGCACCAAATAACAATTATTTAGGTCTAAAACTAATCCCGAAGGTAGATATAGAGGTAGCATGCCGACGGCGATCACATCGACTTTGGAACCATTTCCCACGCGCATCGTCACCTCGTCCTTAGCCAATCTTCGTTTAATCCGTAGTCCCTGTTTCGAGTTATAAATATTAGCAACCGAACCGGTATCAAATACCCAGGTACTACTACGAGCATTAGTAAGGTACACATCAATAACATGTATATCACATATACCTTTGGTCACCTTGCCATCCTTCTTATCCGTCAAATACTTGGGGCAGTTCCGCTTCCAGTGTCCAGTCCCTTTGCAGTAGAAGCACTCAGTTTCAGGCTTGGCTCCAGACTTGGGTTTCTTCGCGGGAGTAGCAACTGTCTTGCTATTCTTCTTGAAGTTCCCCTTCTTTCCCTTGCCCTTTTTCTTGAAACTAGTGGTCTTGTTAACCATCAACACTTGATGCTTCTTTTTGATTTCTACCTCCGCAGCCTTGAGCATAGCGAAGAGCTCGGGAATTGTCTTTTTCATCCCTTGCATATTATAGTTCATCACGAAGCCTTTATAGCTTGGTGGCAGTGATTGAAGAACTCTATCAATAACACTATCCTCGTCAACTTTGCAACCAAGTTGAGTCATATGATTGTAGTACCCAGACATTCTGAGCAAGTGTTCACTGATAGAACTATTCTCCTCCATCTTGCAGCTGTAGAACTTATTGGAAATCTCATATTTCTCAATCCGGGCATTTGCTTGAAATATTAACTTCAACTCTTGGAACATCTCATATGGTCCATGACGTTCAAAACGTCATTGAAGTCCCGGTTCTAAGCCGTAAAGCATGGCACACTGAACTATCGTGTAGTCATTAGACCGCGTCTGCCAGACGTTCAAAGCGTCTACATTAGCGGGAGGGGGCTTGTCACCTAGCGGTGCTTCAAGGACATAATTCTTCTGTGCAGCAATGAGGATAATCCTCAAGTTATGGACCCAGTCCGTGTAATTGCTACCATCATCTTTCAACTTAGCTTTCTCTAGGAATGCATTAAAATTCAAAGGAACGGTAGCACGGGCCATTGATTTACAACAACATAGATATGCAAAAACTATCATGACTAAGTTCATGATAAATTAAAGTTCAATTTAATCATATTACTTAAAGAACTCCCACTTAGATAGACATCCCTCCGGTCATCTAAATGATCACGTGATCCAAATCAACTAAACCATGTCCGATCATCACGTGAGATGGAGTAGTTTCAATGGTGAACATCTTATGTTGATCATATCTACTATATGATTTACGCTCGACCTTTCGGTCTCCAGTGTTCCGAGGCCATATCTGCATATGCTAGTCTCGTCAAGTTTAACCCGAGTATTCTACGTGTGCAAAACTGGCTTACACCCGTTGTATTTGAACGTAGAGCTTATCACACCCGATCATCATGTGGTGTCTCGGCGCGACGAACTTTTGCAACAGTGCATACTCAGGGAGAACACTTATACCTTGAAATTTAAGTAAAGGATCATCTTATAATACTACCGTCGTTCTAAGCAAAATAAGAAGCATAATAAGATAAACATCACATGCAATCAAAATATGTGACATGATATGGCCATCATCATCTTGTGCTTTTGATCTCCATCTCCAAAGCACCGTCATGATCACCTTCGTCACCGGCGCGACACCTTGATCTCCATCGTAGCATCGTTGTCGTCTCGCCAACTATTGCTTCTACGACTATCGCTACCGCTTAGTGATAAAGTAAAGCAATTACATGGCGATTGCATTTCATACAATAAAGCGACAACCATATGGCTCCTGCCAGTTGCCGATAACATTACAAAACATGATCATCTCATACAAAACCGTATACCTCATCATGTCTTGACCATATCAGATCACAACATGCCCTGCAAAAACAAGTTAGACGTCCTCTACTTTGTTGTTGCAAGTTTTACGTGGCTGCTACGGGCTTAGCAAGAACCGTTCTTACCTACGCATACAAAACCACAACGATGTTTCGTCAAGTATGTGCTATTTTAACCTTCACAAGGACCGGGCGTAGCCACACTTGATTCAGCTAAAGTGAGAGAGACAGACACCCGCCAGTCAGCTTTAAGTAATGAGTGCTCATAACGGTGAAACCAGTCTCGCATAAGCGTACGCGTAATGTCGGTCCGGGCCGCTTCATCTCACAATATCGCCGAAGCAAAGTATGACATGCTGGTAAGCAGTATGACTAGTATCGCCCACAACTCATTGTGTTCTACTCGTGCATATCATCTACGCATAGACCTGGATCATGATGCCACTGTTGGGGCACGTAGTATTTTAATTTTTTCCTACGATCACGCAAGATCTATCTACTAGATGCATAGCAACGAGAGGGGAGAGTGTGTCTACGTACCCTCGTAGTCCGGGAGCGGAAGCGTCAAGTGACGCAGTTGATGTAGTCGAACTTCTTCGCGATCCAACTGATCAAGCACCGAACGTACGAGACCTTCGCGTTCAGCACATGTTCAGCTTGATGACGTCCCACGAGCTCTTGATCCAGTTGAGATTCACGGGAGAGTTTCGTCAGCACGACGGCGTGGTGACGAATATGATGTATCTACCGGCGCAGGGCTTCGCCTAAGCACTGCAACGGTATGACCGAGGTGTGTTTCTGTGGAGGGGGGCACCGCACACGGCTAAAACAATTCCACTTGTGTGTCTTTGGGTGCCCCCCTGCCCCCGTATATAAAGGAGCAAGGGGGGGGGGAGGCCGGCCGACCTTCTATGGTGCGGCTAGAGAGGCAATCCTACTAGGAATAGGATTGCAATCCTATTCCTAGTAGGAGTCCACCAAGAAAGAGAGGGGGAAGGAAGGAGAGGGAGAGGGAGAGGGAAAGAGGGGCCGCGCCCCCTCCCCTAGTCCTATTCGGACTGCCCTAGGGAGGGGGTGCGCCACCTCCTGGCTGCTGCCCTCTCTCTCCCCTATGGCCCACCAAGGCCCATCATTCCCCCGGGGGGTTCCGGTAACCCCCCGACACTCCGGTAAATTCCGAAACTTTCCAAAACACTTCCGGTGTCCGAATATAGTCGTCCAATATATCAATCTTTACGTCTCGGACATTCCGAGACTCCTCGTTATGTCCGTGATCTCATCCGGGACTCCGAACTACCTTCGGTACATCAAAACTCATAAACTCATAATACCGATCGTCATCAAACGTTAAGCGTGCGGACCCTATGGGTTTGAGAACTATGTAGACATGACCGAGACTCATCTACGGTCAATAACCAATAGCGGAACCTGGATGCTCATATTAGCTCCTACATATTCTACGAAGATCTTTATCGGTCAAATCGCATAACAACATACGTTGTTCCTTTTGTCATCGGTATGTTACTTGCCCGAGATTCGATCGTCGGTATCTCTATACCTAGTTCAATCTCGTTTACCGGCAAGTCTCTTTACTCGTTCCGTAATACATCATCTCATGACTAACTCATTAGTCTTTTGCTTGCAAGGCTTATTATGATGTGCATTATCGAGAGGGCCCAGAGATACCTCTCCGACAGTCGGAGTGACAAATCCTAGTCTTGATCTATGCCAACATCACGAATACTTTCGGAGACACCTGTAGAGCATCTTTATGATCACCCAGTTACGTTGTGACGTTTGATAGCACACAAGGTGTTCCTACAGTATTCGGAAGTTGCATAATCTCATAGTCATAGGAACATGTATAAGTCATGAAGAAAGCAATAGCAGTAAAACTAAACGATCATAGTGCTATGCTAACGGATGGGTCTCGTCCATCACATCATTCTTCTAATGATGTGATCCCGTTGATCAAATGACAACTCATGTCTATGGCTAGGAAACATAGCCATCTTTGATCAATGAGCTAGTCTAGTAGAGGCATACTAGGGACATACTATTTTGTTTATGTATTCACACATGTATCAAGTTTCCGGTTAATACAATTCTAGCATGAATAAAAGACATTTATCATGATATAAGGAAATACAAATAACATCTTTATTATTGCCTCTAGGGCATATTTCCTTCAATCCTTTATGGCAGAAAGTGCCGTACACCTCTCAACTGGTTCGAGACGGGTGAACGTCAACTCCTTGGAAATGATATGATCTCAGAAGCCGAAGAAATGTGCAAATTCATACATGAGAATCTAAAGGTCGCGCAATCGCGTCAAAAGAGCTACTATGACAGCAAGCATCGTGACTTGGCTTTCGACATTGGAGACCATGTCTATCTCCATGTTTCTCCCATGAAGGGCACTCAGAGGTTCGGTATCAAGGGCAAGCTTGCTCCAAGATACGTGGGCCCTTTCAGGATTCTTGGGAAGAGCGGCGATCTAGCCTACCAACTCGAGCTTCCCTCCAACTTTGTCAATGTGCATGTTGTGTTTCACGTGTCTCAACTCCGCAAGTGCTTCAAGACGCCTGAACGCACCATTCCTTTCGAAGAGATTGATCTTCAGCAAGACTTGTCTTATCGCGAGCACCCCGTTGCTATCCTTGAAGAAACTGAGCGCAAGACCCGCAACAAGTCCATCAAATTATTGAAAGTGAAGTGGTCACACCATACCGACCGAGAAGCTACATGGGAACGAGAAGATCATCTGCGTTCCGAGTATCCCGCTTTTTTTCAGTCCGAGATCTCGGGACGAGATCTTTTCGTAGTGGAGGAGAGTTTGTAACGCCCCAGATGTAACTTTTCCAAGTTTGGCAATATATTCAACTTGCTCCTCATCCTTCTCCTTGTGGGTTTTTCTTTTATTTTGCCTTGTTTCATTATTGCATTGTCATGCCATATTGCATCATTGTCATATCATATTGCATTCTATTGCCATATCATGATGCATTGTGTGGTGTTCATATCATGATGATCATGTGCATTGTGTGGGATGTCATGCATGTTTTATTGTCGCATGCTTCATGTGTGATCCATGCACCGTCACCACTCTTCCTTTTCCCCATAATCCATCCTTATTCTTTTGTGGCAAGCTATCTTACTAGCTTCATTTAATGTCCATCTTTGCTTCATAATTCAATCTTCATGTCGTTTACCTCTCTGCCAAATTTCATCATATTTGGAGTTGTTTTGGTTAGGTTAAAAAATGCCTCAAGTTTGAATTATATTCAAACTTGTTTTATTTTGCTACCTCTAAAAATATCCAAAGCAATTTTATAAAATGGTGCAGAATTCCAGGAGTCCAGAGATAACCTTACTTCTGTCTATTTTGCCCCCAATATCCTTGGCCTTTTCCCTTTTTGTCGGCTGTTTATTTAATGGGCAAACTAATATGAAGAGAAAAGGCCCAACTCACTTGCAGCTACCTAGGCCTCTTCCCCCCCCGAACCGGCCCAGCCAACTTCCGCAGCCCAACTAGCCGCAAGCGACAGGAGCTTCGTCCTCCTGTATGGCAGACCATCCACAGGAGCCACGTCGGCACGCCCGATGATTTGACGGCCGTCCGGCGCCCCTAGCCCCTATATAGCATGTCTAAACCCTACATCGGTCTCCCCTCGACCGATTCAGACCGTTTCCTTCCCTCACCGCCGCCAGGTAAGGCTAGCCACGCCTCGCCGTCGCCCTGCCCACCATGCTCCGAGCGAGCTCGAGCTCGTGCTCGGAGTAGCCCCTGCGTCGCGCCTCCGACCTTTTTTCCGCCATGGAGAGGACTAAGACGTAGCCGCTCCTCGTCCCCATCCACGGCCGCGAGCCCAGTGCCCCCGGAGCTCCCTCACCATCGTCGTCTTCTTCCCTGCGTTCGGACCAGAACGTCGCTAGACTTCCGCCGGTCTACTCGTCGTCTCCGTCGCCCCTTCGGCCATGCCTACATGTCCAGTGGACACTAGGTGAGCCTACGCTCCTCCCCGATCCTTCTTGTCGTAGATGGCATCCCGTTCGCGTAGTTCTGTCTGTGCCATCACCATGCTCTCGGTGCTCCAGCAAGCAGCATTTTTGAAGTTATTTTGTTGGTCAGATCTTGCATCGCTCGCCGCTCCTCTGCACTCACCACGCCTTGCTCACGCCCTTGCACAAGAGCAGCGTCCCGCGGGCCACACTCATGCTGCAGCTCACCGTCACCTCGCCTCGTTGCACCTCGCCGCCATGGTCGCAAGGTCCTGACCGCGCGCACACCATGGCCCGAGTCGAGCTAAGCTCGAGCTCGAGTGCCCCCAGCCCTCAGCTTGCGCGAGTCGGACCTCCCCTCCTATTCCCGCACGCCCGCCATCATCTTCGGAGCCCCGCCATCGCCGTGGCTGCCCTCGCCGGCGTCGTCCTTGTCAGGACCCCGATCCTAAGTCACACAGGTTTAGCCTGTAACACATCGTATCACTTTGCGGCCTCACGCACGGTATCCCCACGGGTGCCACCTTACCTGGCCCGGGACCGTTTGAGCATTTTGGCACACGTATAGGATAGTGTCGCTAGCATCCATATGACAGAGAACCCGGGCCGACATGACCAGTTATAAACCAAAAGTGGCACTAAATTACAGAGACAGGCATACATGACCCAGCAACGAACGTGTCGGTCATCAACGTATGAACCAAAGTCGTAGCAAGCTACAAGGACTTAAAGGAACAAAGCGTGACATTTCCCCTAAGGGACAGACACAGGAACGAAGAAGGACACATGCCGGCCAGCCTAGGTGTTCCGGAGCAGTAGCATGCTACCAAGGCTCAGTGGAAGCACTAGGAGACATTTCCCTGTAAGATAGGCTACCAAGGGTAAACAACTAGGTGTCGGATCCCACACATAGCAATGCACATTACACGTACGCATAACATGCAAGTATGTGTTGTACAACATGGCAACACAACATAACTCAACAACTCATATAGATAAAGGCCCAGAAGAGCCATCATAGCATTTATTACAAACAGAGGTCACATGACCCAACATACAAAGCATACAGGCAACAGAAGCATAACATGTCTGAGTACATACAACTACAAATGAAAAAGGCTGAGAAGCCTGACTATCTACAAGACCCTCCAAAGGGTACAAGATCGTAGCTGAGGTAACAAGCTAAACATCAAAGTCCACACGGAACCACTAGCGAGACTGAAGTCTCTCTGCAAAACATAAATTAAGCAAATGTGAGTACAAAGGTACTCAGCAAGACTTACATCAGAACTAGCTACATATGCATCAGTATCAACAAAGGGGGTGGTGGAGTTTGACTGCAGCAAGCCAGCTTTGACTCGGTGGCTATTCTAAACTACGACTGCAAGTAACTCTTTTGAGGTGGCGCACACGAGTCCACATATTCACCAACCAATACACCACTATGGATCCGCTCCCGTCTCCCTACGAGAAGGCCATCCATAGCACTCACGCTTATCTTGCGTGTTTTAGAGTATCCACTTTCACTTGTCTATGAACTGTTATAGGCAACCCAGGAGTCCATTACCGCGGACACGGCTATTCGAATAGATCATATATAACCCTGCAGGGGTGTACTTCTTCACACACGCTCTCACCACTTACCGCCGTTGACACGACATGTACTCGGCAACCTTCAAGCGGAGGCCCAGCGAGGGTGTCGGCCACGACCTGACTAACCACACAAGTCTCTAGTCCAGGTTTATCGCCTATTTGGGTTCCATCCGTGGGGAGATCCGGCCGGGGTGTCGCTCACGGCCCCAAACGATGTGTACAGGGTTCCCGCATCACCAAACGGGCGATCGGTACACCGTGCCACGTACCTGCCGCGTCATAGCCCACCCCGAGGGTCAGCGCTGCGCACGACCTCCAGTAAACTACAAACACCAGAAACTAGTTGCAACTCCTAGACAGAGGACAAGGGCAGTTAATAAGTCGAGAGGGTCCATTGGTTTCGGGCCCAATGCATGGTAGTAACTCGTCATGGATCAACCAACACAGAACTCAGTTCCTGAGGACGGCTGCAATGAGACAACCCACCATGTACTCCTACACGGCCTCTCATCGCTACCTTTACCAAATCGTGTTCACACACTTAGCTCACACACATTAGGACATGTTCATCACCATTCCAATTCATCCCCGATGAATCAGACCTGACACAACTCTAAGCACTAGCAGGCATAACCAGAAAGCATGAATGAGTAGGCACAACATGGCTCAAACAACTCCTACTCATACTAGTGGGTTTCAACTATTTACTGTGGCAATGACAGGTCATGCAGTGGAAAGGGGTTCAACTACCGCAGCAGGTAACAGTTGAAGCATTGTTGTCCTAATGCAGTAAAGAGAGCAAGAGCGAGAGAGTGGGATTGTATCGGAATGCTCAATGGGGTTTTGCTTGCCTGGCACTTCTGAAGATATCATTGAGTCTTCATCGGTGTCGTCGATCACATCGTCGGAACAACGTCTACTGAGAAGGAACAAACACCGGCAACAGAGAGAAAACAATCAATGCAATGCAACAATATGATGCATGATCATGACATGGCAATATGCTGTTGATTGGGCTAATGCAACTAGCAACCATATTAAATGAAGTTGATTTGACCCAAAGGTTCAAATTCAAACTCCATATGTGATTATTCAAATGCCATTTATTCAAATTGTCCTAAACAGTGGCTGTAAGTTATTCAAACATGCATGAAAATGCCATAAATAGATTCCTTGGATTTTTCTGATCAATTTTCATATATAAATTATATTCATCTGAGTTATAGATTATTATCTGTGATTTTTAGAAGTTTTGGCTATTTTATGAAGTAAATAAATCATTTCTGATTTCTTTTAAATCACAGAAAATAGTTACTGCGTCAGCACTAGGTCATGCTAACATCAGCAAGTCAACAGGGGCTGGTCCAGTCAAACCTGACCAGTGGGGCCCACTGGTCAGTGACACTACTAGCTAATCCTATTAATTAGTGCTAAATTAAACCTAACTAAAGTGTCAGGGGGGGTGGCCCACATGTCAGTCTCTCAGGACTAATTAAGTTTCGTTTTAAACTAAACTAATTTAACAGGGGATGGCCCCACCTGTCATTGAGTTAGTGCTTAACTAAGGGCGTGGGGCCCATATGTCATTGACTCGGGGGGGGGGGGGTCAACCCACCGGTCAAAACGTCAAAAGCGCCGGCGGAGCCAGAGACGGCGGAGGGCGTTGGATTTCATCCCACGGCGACCATATCGAAGGCCGAGGCCATCTACAGAACAAGGAGACTCGTCCGCGTCGAATGATGCAAGCGGGAGGAGCTGGGGTGGAGCAGGCTCGCCGGAGTTGAGCTCGTGGCGGCGGCCGGCGATCGGGCGTCGGTGAAAACGACGCTACAGCGCATGGTGGAGGCAACTGGTGGCCGAAAACGATGCGCGGGGGTGCACTAAGTGCAGTGCTGAGCTCGGACACGAGCGGTGGGGCTTAGAATGACGCCGGCGACATCACGGGCGGCGTGGAGTTCGCGGGCACGGTGGGGGTCGGAGCTAGAGCATGCGCGTGGTTAAGGAGATAGGGGGAGGAGCAAGAGGGGCTCACAATGGTTCGTATGAAGGAGACGGCGAGCTCGGGGGCGGCTCGGAGCAGAGCAGGCGTCGAGGGGGATCTCCGGCGCCGACGGTTGGGGATGAGCTCGGTGATGAGGCCTCAGGGCGTCCGGGGTTCTGCAGTACAACGTAGAGGTGCGCGGCAGCGAGCCGGAGCTCGGGGGAGGCTGTGGCCGCGGTGGCAGCGAGCGCGGCGGAGATGGCGTTCTGCCACGAGGCGCGAAGCGAGAGAGAGGAGGGGAGAGGAGGAGTGGACAGGCCAGAGGGGTCGGGGGGGGGGAGGGTTGCGTGGCATCGTCGAGAAGCGTCCGGGCAGCGGCGGAAGCAGGAGGTGGCGTGCGATGGCCGGGCGCGCGTCGGGCACGCGCCGTGCGTCCGACTGGCGGGAGGAAGAAGACCTCCCTGCCCCTCATGGGCTGGGCCGGCCAGATGAGCCACCAGATGAGTTGACCCAGGTTAGTCTCTCTCTCTCTCTCTTTTAAATATTGCTTCTGTTTTTTATTTTCTGCTTTTGTTTTGCTTTACTAAAAATGCTAGAGCATTTTCATAAATCATGAAAATATTTGTGGGCACATATTGAATTAATTTCAATAGCCCTCAACTAGTTTCACAATTATTAGAGCATTTAAACTATTTATAGAATTTAAATGCTCCAATTCAAATACAATATGGATTAATTCAAAAATCCAGAATGGTCCTAGAAATATGTGCAACATTTTTCGCAGAGGTTTTTAATCAATCGAAAAATGATGAACTTTTCCAAAGGCATTTTGGGTTCATTGAAAACGATTTTAATTTGACCCTAGTTGAATTCATTTGGTGCTAGGGTTTGAACATCCCCATTTCCAGCTTCTGAGAAATTTAAACATGATGCACATGAAGACCAAGCAAGGCAGGCAAGGGCTGGTCTAG
Organism: Secale cereale; assembly: GCA_902687465.1. Classification (NCBI taxonomy): domain Eukaryota; kingdom Viridiplantae; phylum Streptophyta; class Magnoliopsida; order Poales; family Poaceae; genus Secale; species Secale cereale. Next base: position 497,646,950 of record LR738711.1, on the reverse strand, counting down.
GGCTGTGACAACTCACCCCCACTAAACAAGAATCTCGTCCCGAGATTCAAGCGTAGGGTAAGAAATCAGAGGGGACACTAACTAACACAATCTTCATGATCCAAGTGTCCTTCATATGAATTTCGATTGCTTGCATCATGTTGATATTGACATCCTTGATTTCGAGGTCTTTGTCCAAAACGGTGACGATGAGAGAAACTCTACAAAATTGATCTTCTGAAAGATCGAGCAACTCAAGATCAACTCATGGAGTGAGACGTTGAAACATCTCTTGAGCTGAGACACGGAGTACACCTCCAGAGGGATGGAGTGAAATAAATGATGAAGGTTCACCTAGTGGCAATAATTCCACACCTAAGAAGATGGTGATCGATACCACCAGACGGGGCACCTTAGAGAAAGTGACTCGTAGAACTTTCCCCTTAAGTGGCAAAAAGAATTACTTTTGATATAGAGATCATTGAAACTCTCTATACCAGCCGGAGGCAAATCACATCCGATCGTTTGACGGAGTTTGAAAGAATGACATTCTCGGCCAGAATGGATGATGTGGACTACCTTGTTGACGACAACACAAGGGATGATTTTGCTTATCATCGGAAATGGATGGGACCCATGGCAAGCCCACTTCTGAAAATAATCCTGAACAGCAGTGGCTGAGAAAGGCAACCCATGGAAAATTGGCACATTGGCGGTGCAAGCTAGGAACAAAATGCAAATGCTGGGAATGATTCTAGTAACTGGGGTGAATCCCAACAGTAGAGAGTGAGTCTACTCTTTGAGAGGTTATAGCATAACCAAGAACACTGGGAGCAATCCCGGTTAGAGCCAGAGATAACACCTAGTGCTTGTGCATGCTCTCAAGAACTTGAGCATTCCCATATTCATCAAGGTTTTACCAATATCCGTGTCAAGGATCCTGGTAACACAACATACGACCATGATGAATAGCGATGGACGATGCAGATGCAAAGGAAGATAACACTTTCTCAGATTTCACCTTAGCGGTGTCAAGGGGCAAAATCTGGATGATCGACCGAGAGACATTTAGCATTCCGCTTCTGATGCTCTCCTTGATGTGCTAGCGCAACCCATTTATTAAAATGGTTTGGTACCTAGAACATCAAGTAAAAGGTCGGACTTCAGGAGCACAAGAATCCATAAGGAACAACTAGGGGGTAAATCCTACGAAATCCTTATGGGGAGGTGGCCAACTTCTTCAATCAAGATACTACATCAATAGGTCTTCCGGCTGGGTGTGTTGGCCACAACATCCACTTTACCGGTTATCGAGAGACCAATATTATAGTTCTTGGAAAAGGCTACAACCATCATATCTGCGTGAGATTCAGTTCCGACAGGATATTCCAGACTCATCTAGTCTAGAAAGAAAAATGAAAGTTTGCAACACAATTCGACGAGACGACGTTGCAAGATTCTCGGGAATGAACTATGATAGCAAGCTCCAAAACATGAGCTGGTTCTGCTACAAACCTGTGAACACATTGTCCAAGACAAGCATGACCACGTAGCAGTCTTATGATAAAACACTACCAAGTTCTGGTTGGGAACCATCGTCTAGAATATCAAAGTCCTTACATAAGTCATATGGTTAGCTCTTATGATGGAACTTTTTCTCCTTGAACAAATCAATCAGTGGCTTGGTGTGCTAGGGATACATATAGAGTGAAGGTTGCAAGTCTCCAAACCACAGAATACTTCGCACGTATGCATGACTGACTTGGGATGATTCCACAGGAAGCAAAACAACTTTCTCAAACTCACGGTGGCAACTTACATCAATTACACATGAATTAGGGAAAGTCTCTTCTTTCATCCAACATATACCTCATGAACGGAACACGAAGGCCATGCTTGAGAAGTTTCCAATACTAACTTAAATGTTCAACATGAATCATGGTCAAGATAAACGATGTTGATGGGCTCAACAATGGGTCATCGAGATATCCATGAAGATGGAATTCCACAATTTATCTGAACAAGGTGGTAGCATTGGTCAGACCAAGAGATATAATGAGGTATGCTCGAGGGACACCCACGAGTAAGACAACATTATGAATATCGTTGGTTCTGATTTGATTTAACGATAGCCCACACTCAAATCGAAGTTTTGATACGACAATAGGTCCAACAACTGATCACAGGGACCAATTGATGAAGATATCATCTATCTTCAACACACGCAAATATACCCCCTAAAAATGAACTAAGCTGGCAAGCTTTTATCTTCCAACTCTCCAAGTTGTCATTTAGCTTAATCGACTAGTTCGGGGTATCCAACACAGATTCTTGGAGAAAGGGTGGTTTTAGAGAAAAACCAGCTTGATCACGAGCTCAACATAACGGTCAGGGAGCAACCTGGTAATACTTCCGAGAAGATATTCGGAAAATCACGGACCACCGATATGTTCCTGAGCTCGGGAACAATCTTGCTTTTCAGGGCAACACGATATGATCAAATAAGCAAGGGATGGAATAATCCTAATTCATTGATCGAAGAGTGCACCAGAAAAATGGACTAGGTAGCACGATCAATCTTAGAATGATGATTCGGTATCCATCATGCTAAGAATGAGATTATCGTCCATTAACTACCAAGCAACATAGTTGCTACGAGTATTGATTTCACACATCACAATTCACGTGTCGGTATTCCGGTTACAATAACACGGAGACCGAGGAATGAACGATGATGGTGAGAAACATCACAATACCAAGAGTTCATAGGAGGTGGTGCAATTTCCATGACATTCTTGACATAAAGATGGTAATGCTCCAAGATAGAACAGATTAAAAGCTGTATTAGCATTCTTCATCTGCGAAGTACAACTTATTTGACCCAATCCTGCATATGGATAAGGTACTAGAGTTTGTTTCTTCTAGTCATTTCAGAATAGAATGGCTTGACGGACCACAAGAGTAAAAGGCATCGACGAACACGAGTGCACAACTACTCTTGACTATCAACTGATAGACGAGGGTCACAATACAACTAAAAATGGTCAACTCAAAGGAACATATAACTTTCTGAGTTGTGGATGCATAGATTAGTATGTTGATCTAGTTCAACATGTTTCTTCCGGATAACACATGCAGAAAGGTGGGATTGGCAGAGTCACAATATGAATGGAGTACTACTCAGGAGCACCCTGGTTGTGATCTTTTGGTTCGGGAGAACTTCTGCCAAGGATGGTTCATGGTATTTAGAAGAATGATAAACCACGGACCTCGAGGACTATCACAAGGTTACTAGTATCCTAAAGGAACGAGCAAATACTACCAACAGGAGATAAGTGGAGTGAGTCTTGGGTTCAAGAACCCAGGAGTAGAATGCCTACTAACTAAATGGCATCACGGGATGCTTTCGAGAATAATGGCCAGAATCATCACACTGGGAATATAAAGCATAACTAGATTACTGGTGATCTTCTAAGACACCTAGGGTCATAGTAATAGCTCCAACCTATATGTCGAGGCAACGGAGTACCTCAGCTCACTGGTTAGTGTGGTTAATCTGGCCTAAAAGGACATTAAGAACATGTAGGAATGATTTGCAAATGCATCAAATTATTTAGAAACCTGGGAAGACTCGGACAGCATAACGACTGTAAATGCTCGAAAATACTTATGAGATCCAAGCAAAAGGGTAGCATATCCACTTAACATCATAATGTCAAGGTTCTGAGACCAACAGTTGAACAAACGGAAGTAGTAGAACTGAACTGAGGGTTGAATCCACAATTAACGTGATCCTGATAAACAGAATGAGAATCCTAGTTTCTTAATCCCCTTAGAAAAGGAGAAGATGACTCAGATTAGAAGGTCATGGGGTAAAGGAGTAAAAAGAGCCTTACGTTCCCTTCCACAAACAATCCCCTTACATAACTAAAGAATTTCTAGACACGACTTCGACCAGTTTGGCTTGCTAATCCTGCAGGCAGTCAGGCTCTGATACCAAAGCTGTCAGGACCCCGATCCTAAGTCACACATGTCTAGCCTATAACACATCATATCACTTTGCGGCCTCACGCACGGTATCCCCACGGGTGCCACCTTACCTGGCCCGTGACCGTTTGCGCATTTTGGCACACGTATATGATAGTGTCGCTAGCATCCATATGACAGAGAACCCGGGCCGACATGACCAGTTATAAACCAAAAGTGGCACTAAATTACAGAGACAGGCATACATGACCCAGCAACGAACGTGTCGGTCATCAACGTATGAACCCAAGTCGTAGCAAGCTACAAGGACTTAAAGGAACAACGCGTGACATTTCCCCTAAGGGACAGACACAGGAACGAAGAAGGACACATGCCGGCCAGCCTAAGTGTTCCGGAGCAGTAGCATGCTACCAAGGCTCAGTGGAAGCACTAGGAGACATTTCCCTATAAGATAGGCTACCAAGGGTAAACAACTAGGTGTCGGATCCCACACATAGCAATACACATTACACGTATGCATAACATGCAAGTATGTGTTGTACAACATGGCAACACAACATAACTCAATAACTCATATAGATAAAGGCCCAGAAGAGCCATCATAGCATTTATTACAAACAGAGGTCACATGACCCAACATACAAAGCATACAGGCAACGGAAGCATAACATGTCTGAGTACAGACAACTACAAATGAAAAAGGCTGAGAAGCCTGACTATCTACAAGACCCTCCAAAGGGTACAAGATCGTAGCTGAGGTAACAAGCTAAACGTCGAAGTCCACGCGGAACCACTAGCGATACTGAAGTCTCTCTGCAAAACACAAATTAAGCAAACGTGAGTACAAAGGTACTCAGCAAGACTTACATCAGAACTAGCTACATATGCATCAGTATCAACAAAGGGGGTGGTGGAGTTTGACTGTAGCAAGCCAGCTTTGACTCGGTGGTTATTCTAAACTACGACTGCAAGTAACTCTTTTGAGGTGGCGCACACGATTCCACATATTCACCAACCAATACACCACTATGGATCCTCTCCCGTCTCCCTACGAGAAGGCCATCCATAGCACTCACGCTTAACTTGCGTGTTTTAGAGTATCCACTTTCACTTGTGTATGAATTGTTATAGGCAACCCAGAAGTCCATTACCGCGGACACGGCTATTCGAATAGATCATATATAACCCTGCAGGGGTGTACTTCTTCATACACGCTCTCACCACTTACCGCCGTTTACACGACATGTACTCGGCAACCTTCAAGCGGAGGCCCAGCGAGGGTGTCGGCCACGACCTGACTAACCACACAAGTCTCTAGTCCAGGTTTATCGCCTATTTGGGTTCCATTCGTGGGGAGATCCGGCCGGGGTGTCGCTCACGGCCCCAAACGATGTGTACAGGGTTCCCGCATCACCAAACGGGTGATCGGTATACCGTGCCACGTACCTGCCGCGTCACAGCCCACCCCGAGGGTCAGCGCTGCGCACGACCTCCAGTAAACTACAAACACCAGAAACTAGTTGCAACTCCTGGACAGAGGACAAGGGCAGTTAATAAGTCGAGAGGGTCCATTGGTTTCGGGCCCAATGCATGGTAGTAACTGGTCATGGATCAACCAACACAGAACTCAGTTCCTGAGGATTACTGCAATGAGACAACCCACCATGTACTCCTACACGACCTATCATCGCTACCTTTACCAAATAGTGTTCACACACTTAGCTCACACACATTAGGACATGTTCATCACCATTCCATTTCATCCCCGATGAATCAGACTTGACACAACTCTAAGCACTAGCAGGCATAACCAGAAAGCATGAATGAGTAGGCACAACATGGCTCAAACAACTCCTACTCATACTAGTGGGTTTCAACTATTTACTGTGGCAATGACAGGTCATGCAGTGGAAAGGGGTTCAACTACCGCAGCAGGTAACAGTTGAAGCATTGTTGTCCTAATGCAGTAAAGAGAGCAAGAGCGAGAGAGTGGGACTGTATCGGAATGCTCAATGGGGTTTTGCTTGCCTGACACTTCTGAAGATATCATTGAGTCTTCATCGGTGTCGTCGATCACATCGTCGGAACAACGTCTACTGAGAAGGAACAAACACCGGCAACAGAGAGAAAACAATCAATGCAATGCAACAATATGATGCATGATCATGACATGGCAATATGCTGTTGATTGAGCTAATGCAACTAGCAACCATATTAAATGAAGTTGATTTGAACCAAAGGTTCAAATTCAAACTCCATATGTGATTATTCAAATGCCATTTATTCAAATTGTCCTAAACAGTGGCTGTAAGTTATTCAAACATGCATGAAAATGCCATGAACAGATTCCTTGGATTTTTTGGGTCAATTTTCATATATAAATTTTTTTCATCTGAGTTATAGATTATTTTCTGTGATTTTTAGAAGTTTTGGCTATTTTCTGAAATAAATAAATCATTTCTGATTTATTTTAAATCACAGAAAATAGTTATTGCGTCAGCACTAGGTCATGCTGACATCAGCAAGTCAACAGGGGCTGGTCCAGTCAAACCTGACTAGTGGGGCCCACTGGTAAGTGACGCTACTAGCTAATCCTATTAATTAGTGCTAAATTAAACCTAACTAAAGTGTCAGGGGGTGGCCCACATGTCAGTCTCTCATGTCTAATTAAGTTTCATTTTAAACTAAACTAATTTAACAGGGGATGGCCCCATCTGTCATTGAGTTAGTGCTTAACTAAGGGCGTGGGGCCCATATGTGAGTGACTCGGGGGGGGGGGGTCAACCCACCGGTCAAAACGTCAAAAGCGCCGGCGGCTCGTCGCCGGCGGAGCCAGAGACGGCGGAGGGCGTCGGATTTCATCCCACGGCGACCAAATCGAAAGCCGAGGCCATCTACGGAACGAGGAGACTCGTCCGCCTTGAATGGTGCAAGCGGGAGGAGCTGGGGTGGAGCAGGCTCGCCGGAGTTGAGCTCATGGCGGCGGCCGGCGATCGGGCGTCGGTGAAAACGACGCTACAGCGCACGGTGGAGGCAACTGGTGGTCGAAAATGATGCGCGGGGGGTGCACTGAGTGCAGTGCTGAGCTCGGACACGAGCGTTGGGGTTTAGAACGACGGCGGCGACATCGCCGGCGGCGTGGAGTTCGCGGGCACGGTTGGGGTCGGAGCTAGAGCATGCGCGTGGTTAAGGAGATAGGGGGAGGAGCAAGAGGGGCTCACGGCGGTTCGTATGAAGGAGACGGCGAGCTCGGGGGCGGCTCGGAGCAGAGTAGGCGTCGAGGGGGATCTCCGGCGCCGGCGGTCGGGGATGATCTCGGTGACGAGGCCTCAGGGCGTCCGGGGTCCTGCAGTACGGCGTAGAGGTGCGCGGCAGCGAGCCGGAGCTCGGGGGCTCGTCGGAGAGGCGAGGGGGAGGCTGTGGCCGCGGTGGCAGCGAGCGCGGCGGCGATGGCGTTCGGCCACGATGCGCGAAGCGAGAGAGAGGAGGGGAGAGGAGGAGTGGACAGGCCAGAGGGGTCGG
>LR738711.1:497566112-497639377 GCA_902687465.1 Secale cereale | reverse complement strand
GGTTGCGTGGCGTCGTCGAGAAGCGTCTAGGCAGCGGCGGTAGCAGGAGGTGGCGTGCGGTGGCCGGGCGCACATCGGGCACGCGCCGTGCGTCCGACTGGCGGGAGGAAGAAGACCTCCCTGCCCCTCATGGGCTGGGCCGGCCAGATGGGCTGCGAGATGAGTTGACGCAGGTTAGTCTCTCTCTCTCTCTCTCTCTCTTTTAAATATTGCTTCTGTTTTCTATTTTCTGCTTTTGTTTTGCTTTATTAAAAATGCTAGAGCATTTTCATAAATCATGAAAATATTTGTGGGCACATATTGAATTAATTTCAATAGCCCTCAACTAGTTTCACAATTATTAGAGCATTTAAACTATTTATAGAATTTAAATGCTCCAATTCAAATACAATATGGATTAATTCAAAAATCCAGAATGGTCCTAGAAATATGTGCAACATTTTTGGCAGAGGTTTTTAATCAATCCAAAAATGATGAACTTTTCCAAAGGCATTTTGGATTCATTGAAAAAGATTTTAATTTGACCCTAGTTGAATTCATTTGGTGCTAGGGTTTGAACATCCCCATTTCCAGTTTCTGAGAAATTTAAACATGATGCACATGAAGACCAAGCAAGGCAGGCAAGGGCTGGTATAGGGCTGTGACAGTCCTCACAGCCCTCGTCTTCCTGTGTCGAGGCAGGAGAGCTCGATTGTTGACTCTCTCTTATCGGGCCGCGACCTCCTCCTTTCAGCAAATGTAGCTTAGCACACTGCTCAGCGCCCGACGCATAGCAGCGAGAGGTCCTGGGTTTGACTCTCGAGCGCCCTCTTTTACTTTTTAGTTTGTTTCGGTTATTCTCAGGCGCACAACTGTTTTAACTAGAATCCTGAGTTCTCTCTATCAGCAACATGAACCTAGCACAGTGGCTTGTTCCTCTTTTCTTTACCCCCGCAGACCAGGGTTCGAATCCCCCTTCGGGTAGTGGTTAAACGCCCATATATTATTTTTTGCCAGTTTTTCCTCTATGTCAACGGGGACCCACCCGTCTTACACTATGGACACACCCCCTTTTCCACACCCAGATCTGCCACTTCAGCACCACGGACCCACCTGCCACTGACAGTGGCTAGCCCATGCCCGGTCTATTTAGTTTCTTTAGTATTCTTTTTTTTTTAGTTTTGTATTTAGTTTTGCTACGCTAATAACTTTTTATCCATGCATCTTTTTGAAATAAACTATATATGAAATCTGTTTAGAATTTAAAGTAGTTTCATAATATGTAATTTTCTGCCATGTTTAATATATTTTACAATGATGTTTGCATATGTTTTGCTATTTAACATGCTGGAATTGGTTTAATTCATAACTTTTAAACCGTGACTCTGTTTTGAATGATCTTTATATGCTTTTGGGGTAGATTTTTTGCATAGAACAGCATGGTATAATCTGTTTTGCTGTTTAACAAAAATATAATGGGGTAATAGGCAGAACAGTACCAAACATAATTATGCACATGGGGATTCTCCGGAATTGTTGGTTGTTTCTTCCGACCCCATCTAAATTGCTTGTATATTGTAATTGGTTTTGTGATGCACTCCTAGCCATGCTAAACAACATTTTAATTGGTTGGGTGTTTAACTGGTTCAACTAAATGGTTAGGTGTTGTCATGTTAACTTGCTTTATCTTGCTTGTTGTATTCCACTTAAATGAGTTGTGGTTGTTGCATTTTGCCATGCCACATGTTGCACTCATCATGTTCCATTTGTGATGCATCACATCATGTTCATGCTCATATGCATCTTGTCTTGCATCATGTGCTTGTGCATTGCATCGTGATTGATGTTGTTCCGGTGTTGTATTGTTGTGTTGGTTAGAGCCCGGTGATGATTTGGAGTTCGAGGTTCCTACTAAGACTGAGTTTGAGGAGCAAGGTTACAATCCCTCCGTGGACTTAACAGGCAAGATGACCGTTCCCCGATATCTCCTCTATATTTGCCTATGCTAGTTGTCTCGCTCTTTCGATTGCCTCGATGCCTATTCATGTTTGTCAGCCTCCTATTGTTGCCATGAAACACTCTAACTGCCTTCCTAGCAAACCGTTGATTGCATAAGTATGCTTTGCTCAGCCCCTCTTATAGCGTTGTTAGTTGCAGGTGAAGTTTTGAAGATTCCTTCATGATGAACTTGTTTTTTTGGGATAACACAATATATATCTATATTAATCAATGCACATATATATATTGGCAATGGGTGGAAGGCTTGGCCTTCTGCTTGGTGTTTTGTTCCACTCATGCCACCTTAGGACCTGATAAACCGGTGTTATGTTCCTTGATTTTACGTTCCTAACACGGTTGGGGTTTATAGCCCCCCTTGATAATTCGCATAGCTTAAAGCTTTTCCAGCAAGATCCAACATCGGTACTCCATTTGCCTCACAACTAAAATTTGCACAGGGACTATGTACCTCGAGGACTTAATTAACAACCCCCGAGCCAGTGCTCCTCATGAGTGTTGGTCCAAACTAGAGCCACTTGCGGTGCCACCCAGATTCTGGGGTCTTTGGTTGCCGTACGTACTGCTCATCCGGTCGTGGCCTGAGACGAGATACGCGCGGCTACTATCTGGGTGTCGGCACACCGGGAGGTCTTGCTGGATTAGTTTTACCTTTGTCGAAATATCTTGAGCATGGGATTCCGAGAATACTCAGGTCTTCCCACTTTGGAGTTGCGACTCCACGGTTCGTGAGCTTGTGATGGGCTAAGTTGGGACACCCCTGCAGGGTTTGATCTTTCGAAAGCCATGCCCGCAGTTATGTGGCAGATGGGAATTTGTTAAAATCCGGTTGTAGATAACTTGACACCTTATTCATGAATACACTACCTGCGTGAGTAACCGTGATGGTCTCTTTCCAAAGGGTTTCGGGAAGTGAACACGATGTGGTTATGTTTGATCATGAGTAGCTAGGATCACTTCTTGATCAACTTGGCGATCGTTGGCACTTGTTCTCTTCTCGCTCTGAACTCGTAAGCTAGTGCTTAGTGCTTGCTGCAACCCTTGTTTAAAGCCCTTACCACACCTAAGGCTTTGGTAGTTTTGATACCCAGGAACGGGATTGGTGAGTCCTGTGTGTCTCACAGATTCAACACACACCAGATGCAGGTACCGCTGAGAACTATGCAGGAGATGGTTCAGAACTTCTCTGGGAGTTCGATGAAAAGCGTGGACGTTACTATGTTTCGTATCCCAACGATCAGTAGTGGTTCCTACTAGGAGGATCCGCGCTTGTGTTATTTATGGTATCTTCCTCGTTTGGATTTCATCCGTAGTCGGACCCTGATGTTCTTTGGATGATGTATGTTATTGTATTCATTGTGTGACGTGGCGAGTGTAAGCCAACTATCTTTTCTATTTCATCCTTGAACTTTTACATGAGATGTGCAAAGATACCATACTTGGGATCATTCTAGTATGCGCTTATGTATTTAAGTCGTGCCTCGATACGTAGGAGACATAGTCGCATACTGGGCATTACAACTTCCTCCAAAACGATAGCCACCATCTTATCAAAAGACGGGACACCTTTGCCTCTATCAAGTGGTATCAGAATTCCAGGTTGCTCGGTGAGATTTTTTAGTTTTTCGTAGATTAGATCGAGTCTGTTTTTCGTACCTACAGTCCTTGAAAAAGGCAAAAAAAATTTTTAGAGTTAGTTCATCATATCCGAACCAGTCTGAGCCATTGCATAATCTTTTCTGTGATTTGGAGACACTCGCCATTACAGTGATTTTCAGCAAAAAAAAGAGGAGCGCAATAAAAAAAGCGAAAAAGAGGCGCAAAAAAATCAGAGTGTGCTTTTCTGTTGATTACGTGCGGCGCTATGATTTTGTTAGTGTTCTAGGCTCGCGTCTCTAGTATGGTCCAGCCTAGGACCAACACAGTACCATCGTTGAGCGTTTATTCAACTTTGCATCTCTGAATTGATTATTGCTAGCCCGTTTTGCTACAATATTATAAGCCTTCCCAGCTCCACATACATCTACGTCGCGCGTTTGACTCACCCTGGTAATCGCTCTATCCAAGATTTGAGGTGTTTTGACTACAACGGTCGCCGATCACCGCCTGCTGCTTGGTAAGAACTTGTAAGAATTTGAGATTTGCTTCACGAATTTGTGACACCCCACCACTAGCACTTTCTAGTAGTCTGTAGGAGCATATCCTGTGTGTTTCTATTGTTTCCAACCATGGCAGGATCACAAGCCGACGAGACCGACAACCATTACAACGTTTAAGACAAGGAAAAAAATTCCGTAGAGGAATATTATCAGGAATTACAAACTGGCCTGATTTGATGTGGTATTCTTGAGGATAATGAGGCTATGCTTGCACGTTTTATGGGTGGTATAAATAGAGAGAATTAGACTATTCTAGAGTATAAGGACTATAATAATATAACTAGTTTATTCCATCTTGCTTGCAAAGCTGAACGTTAAGTGCATGATCGACATGCCTTGGCGTGAACTAATTTTTCTGCAGGTCGACCTTCATCATGGACACTTCGTGCATCATCTAATTCCACTCGTCTGGCTGCACCACCGCCTACTTCATCCGTCACTTCTAACCGTGATAAAGGCAAACAGGCACCACCACCATCAGCCAAGAGTAGACCTTTCGGTCCTGCCGAAAGCTCTTCGTCATCCATGGCATCCACAGGGCCAACACATGATGTCATATGTCATCGTTGCACTGGTCGTGGTCACTATGCGAGGGAATGCAAATCTCAGCGTGTGATGATTGCTACTGAGGATGGTGGTTATGAGTCCGCTAGTGACTATGATTAGGAGACTTTGCCTCTTATTACACGTGAAGAACATGGCGGAGATGATTCTGAAAATGAGACACAATACATGGCTCCTAAAGATGCTGAAAGGTATGAATATTTAGTTGCTCAATGTGTTTTGAGTGTGCAGGTCACACAAGCGGAGAAAAATCAGAGGCATAATTTGTGCCATACAAAGGGAGTTGCGAAGGAACGTTCTGTTCGCGTCATCATAGATGGAGGGAGCTGCAACAACTTGGCTAGCATGGAGATGGTGGAGAAGCTATCTCTCACCACAAGACCACATCCACATCCTTACTACATCCAATGGTTCAACAACAGCGGCAAGGTTAAGGTAACACGTACTGTTCGTGTGCATTTTAGTATCTCTATATATGTTGATTATGTTGATTGTGATGTATTACCGATGCAAGCATGTTCCTTATTACTTGGTAGACCATGGCAATTTGATAAAAAATCTGTACACCATGGTAGAAACAATCAGTACACTCTTGTTCATAAGGATATACATATTACTTTGCTTCCTATCTCTCCTGATTCCATTTTGAAAGATGATATTAATAGAGCTAATAAAGCAAAATAGGAGCAAAATAAGAGTGAAAATCAGATCGTGGCAAAAGAATTTGAGCAACAAATGAAGCCTAATAACACACCATCATCTCATGTTGCATCTGCAATTAAATTGAAAAGTTGATGTTTACTTGCCACCAAATTTGATATTGATGATCTAGTTTCCAACAAATATGTTTGCTATGCTCTTGTGTGCAAAGAGGCATTATTTTCATTCGAGGACGTGCCTTCCTCTTTGCCTCTTGCTGTCACTAACATTTTGCAGGAGTTCGAGGACGTCTTTCTACAGGACGTGCCACTGGGATTACCACCTATTCGAGGGATTGAGCATTAGATTGACTTAATTCCCGGTGCATCGCTACCCAACCGCGCACCATACCATACCAATCCAGAGGAGACGAAGGAGATTATGCGTCAAGTACAGGAGCTACTCAACAAAGGTTATATACGCGAATCCCTTAGTCCTTGTGCTGTTCCTATTATTCTAGTGCCAAAAAAGGATGGTACATCGCGTATGTGTGTTGATTGTAGAGGCATTAATAATATTACTATTTGTTATCGTCATCCTATTCCTAGGCTAGATGATATGCTTGATGAACGAAGTGGCTCTACAATATTCTCCAAAGTTGATTTTCGTAGTGGATACCATCAAATTCGTATGAAATTGGGAGATAAATGGAAAACAACATTTAAAACTAAGTTTGGATTAATGAGTGGTTAGTCATGCCTTTTGGGTTAACTAATGCACCTAGTACTTTATGAGATTAATGAATGAAGTTTTACGTGCTTTCATTGGATGGTTTGTGGTAGTTTACTTTGATGATATACTGATCTATAGCAGATCTTTGGAGGAACATTTGGAACATTTACATGCTGTTTTTATTGCTCTACGTGATGCACGTTTGTTTGGTAACCTTGGTAAGTGCACGTTTTGCACCGACCGGGTTTCTTTTCTTGGCTATGTTGTTGCTCCACATGGAATTGAGATTGATAAATCCAAGATTGAAGCTATTGAGAGTTGGCCGCAGCCAAAACGATCACACACGTGAGGAGTTTCCTTGGCCTCGCTGGATTCTATTGGCGTTTTGTGAGAGATTTCAGCACCATTGCTGCACCTCTCAATGAGCTTACAAATAAGGACGTGCCTTTTATTTGGGATAATGCATAGGAAGAAGCCTTCACGGTATTGAAAGATAAGTTGATACATGCTCCATTACTCCAACTTCCTGATTTTAATAAAACTTTTGAGCTTGAATGTGATGCTAGTGGAATTGGATTAGGAGGTGTGTTATTACAAGATGGTAAACCTGTTGCATACTTTTCTGAAAAATTGAATGGGCCTAGCCTGAACTATTCCACTTATGACAAGGAATTATATGCTCTTGTTCGGACTTTGGAAACATGGCGACATTATTTATGGCCCAAACAATTTGTTATACATTCTGATCATGAATCTTTGAAGCACATTAAGAGTCAAGCAAAACTGAACCGTAGACATGCTAAATGGGTTGAGTTCGTAGAGACTTTCCCTTATGTTATTGAACACAAGAAGGGAAAAGAAAATGTTATTGCTGATGTATTGTCTCGTTGTTATACTATGCTTTCACAAGTTGACTTTAAATTTTTTGGTTTGGAGACCATCAAAGATCAGTATGTGCATGATGCTGAATTTAAAGATGTATTGCAGAATTGTAAAGAAGGGAGAACATGGAACAAGTTTGTCGTTAATGACGGATTTGTGTTTCGTGCTAACAAGCTATGCATTCCAGCTAGCTCTGTTCGTCTTTTGTTGTTGCAGGAGGTGAACGGAGGAGGATTAATGGGACACTTTGGCGTGAAAAAGACGAAGGACGTACTTGCTACACATTTTTTTTGGGCAAAGATGAGACGGGATGTTGAGCATTTTGTTGCTTGCTGCACTACATGTCAAAAAGCTAAGTCATGACTCAATCCTCATGGTTTATATATGCATTTGCCTATCCCTAGTGTTCCTTGGGAAGATATATCTATGGACTTTGTTTTGGGTTTACCTCGAACAAAGAAGGGGAGGGATAGCATATTTGTTGTCGTGGATAGGTTCCCGAAAATGGCACACTTTATACCATGTCATAAAAGCGATGATCCTGCTAATGTTGCTGATTTGTTCTTTCGTGAAATTATTCGCTTGTATGGTGTGCCAAATACTATTGTTTCAGATCATGATACTAAATTTCTTAGCCACTTTGGGAGATGTTTATGGGTTAAGTTGGGGACTAAACTGCTTTTTAGTACTACATGTCACCCCCAAACTGATGGACAAACTGAAGTAGTCAATAGAAATTTATCTACTATGCTTAGGGCTGTTGAATAACAAGAAAATGTGGGAAGAATGCTTGCCTCATATTGAATTTTCTTATAATCGTTTGCTGCATTCTACTACTAAGATGTGCCCTTTTGAAATTGTGTATGGTTTCTTACCTCGTGCACCTATTGATTTGTTGCCTCTTCCATCTTCGGAGAAGGTTAATTTTGATGCTAAACAACGTGGTGAATTGATCTTAAAAATGCATGACTTAACTAAGGAAAACATTGAGCGTATGAATGCTAAATATAAACTTGCTGGAGATAAGGGTAGAAAACGCGTTGTCTTTGCACCTGGAGATCTTGTTTGGTCATATTTGTGTAAGGATAGGTTTCCTAATTTTCGCAAGTCAAAGCTAATGCCACGTGCTGATGGTTCTTTTGAGGTGTTAGAGAAAATAAATGATAATGCATATAAACTTGAGGTGCCTGCAGATTTTGGGGTTAGTCCCACTTTTAACATTACAGATTTGAAGCCTTATTTGGGTGAGGAAGATGAGCTTCCGTCGAGGATGACTTCACTTCAAGAAGGGGAGGATGATGAGGACATCAATACAATTGTTACACCCACAACCCTTGCTGCTATACATACTGGACCAATTACTAGAGCTCACGCACGCCAATTAAATTACCAGGTACTTTCGTTTCTTGGTAATGATTCTAATGTTCATGAGAATATGATGCTGCCTAAATTGGATACATTTGTCTTGCTTACAAATGAAGGGCCTAGCTTGGACAAGAAGGATGAACATTGGAGCAAGATAAAGCATGGAGATGATGGCATGCCCAAGGGGAACAAGAACAGAGTTTCAAGTGATGATTTCAGGACTTTGAAGCCACCATAATGAGTGCATGAAGCCTTGGACGAAATATACAAGATGCCACTTCATAAATTTCGTCCAGAAGCTATTATGGGTGCTACGTCACCTTATTATTGGGCCAGGCCCATGTAATTTAGAAATACTTGAGTATAGGCTGTTTTTAGAGTCCGTATGTGTGGGGAAACAAGAGTTATGTTTGGTTTCGGACCCCTCCTCCAAGGGCCATGAAATACCCCCCTCTTCCTCCATATATACAACCTCTAGGGCATCGTTTGGACTTTCGATTTTGTTTAGATTAAAGTTCGCTGTAGCTGCAACTTCTCGTAATTCATTTGTGTTCAACGACCTGACAAAGGCGTCACAGAACCCCACCTTGATCAATAAAGCTTTCCTCTTATAGTCGCAATATCCAGATAGCAATCTCAGCTTCTTGCTTGTTCTTCGTTTGCTTTGAGGAAACAGACCTTTGTGGTCAGGTTGATCGTGCTTCGGCATGGTCAATAACCTCTCGGAGTTGGTTTAGCGATTGCTAAGGCGCAACATCCTCGCACGTTCGTAGTCAGATCATCAAAGTCGATTTCCTCCGAAATGATAGCCACCATCTTATCAAAAGACGGACACCTTTGCCTCTATCACATGTCATTTCTACTTTATTAGTTCTAAATATAAGAAAGTAAAAAGTGGGTACATAAAGTTATGTTTACTAAATTCATCGACCACATCCCATCAAAAGGAATCCATTAATAAGGTTGATCAAGTCTTATTAACAAACTTCTTCCGAATGACATGAAACTGGAGAATCTTTGTAAAACACTAGGTTACCTCAATGGGGATATGCATATCCCCAACAATAATTATTTCATATCTCCTTTTTACGGTAGGAATAGGGAATTCAAAACCTCCAATAGTAATTGTTGAAAAATTTCCAATAGAGTTAATACTATTCATTTGAGGTTGTTTCCTCGAAAAGTGTACCGTATGCTCACTACCATTGACGTGAAAAGTGACATTGCCTTTATTGCAGTCAATAACACCCCCTGCAGTATTCAAAAAGGGTCTACCAAGGATGATCGACATACTGTCATCCTCGGGTATATCAAGAATAACAAAGTCCATTAAGATAGTAACATTTGCAACTACGACATGTACATCCTCACTAACACCGATGGGTATAGCAGTTGATTTATCGGCCATTTGCAAAGATATTTAAATTGGTGTCAACTTATTCAAATCAAGTCTTTGATACAGAGAGAAAGATATAACACTAACACCGGCTCCCAAATCACATAAAGCATTTTTAACATAGTTTCTTTTAATGGAGCATGGCAGAGTTGGTATTCCTGGGTCTCCTATTTTCTTAGGTATTCCACCTTTAAATGAATAATTAGCAAGCACAGTTGAAATTTCAGTTTCCGGTATCTTTCTTTTATTTGTGACAATATCTTTCATGTACTTAGCATATGGAGACATTTTCAGAATATCAGTCAAACGAAGACGCAAAAAGACAGGTCTAAGCATTTCAATAAAGCACTTAAATTCTTCATCCTCCTTATTCTTTGAAGCTTTAGGAGGAAAAGACATGGGTTTCTGAACCCATGGTTCCCTTTCTTTACAATGTTTCCCAGTAATGAAGTCTCTCTTATCATATCTTTATTCTTAGGTTGTGGGTTATCAAGATCAACAACAAATTCTATTTCCACATCATTATCGTCATTAGGTTGAGCATCTACATGAACATCATCATTATCATTATTACTAGGTTCATGTTCATCACCAGATTGTGTCTCAGCATCAGAAATGGAAATATCATTTGGATTCTGAGTGTGTCTACAATAGATTCACTAGAGGCATGCAAAGTCCTATCATTTTTCTTTTTCTTACTAGAAGTACTAGGTACATCAGTATTAATTATCTGAGAATCTTGCTCAATTCTTTTAGGATGAACTTCAGGATACAAAGGTTCCTGAGTAATTTTACCACCTTTAGTCATAACTCTAACAACATGATCATTCACCTTATTATTCATGTCATTAAGCAAACCATTTTGTGACTTGACAACTTGTTCTACTTGAGTGTTATCATGAATGCATGTTTACTCACACCCTTGACATCATTAACAATACTAACCATAAAGTCACTCAAGCATTCAATCATATAAGCAATTTGTTTCAATTGTCCACTAACATATGCATTAAAGTTTGTTTAACAATAAAGTTATCCAATTCATCCAAGCATTGACTAGCAGACTTGGTATAAGGAATATCACCTTCATCAAATCTATAGAGAGAATTTACCTCTACTATGTGTGTTGGGTTATCAAGACCATGTATTTCTTCAATAGGTGGTAAATTATTAACATCTTCAGGTTTAATACCTTTTTCTTTCATTGATTACTTTGCCTCTTGCATATATTCGGGACTAAGAAATAGTACACCTCTCTTCTTTGGAGTTGGCTTAGGAGGTGGTTCAGGAAGAGTCCAATCATTATCATTCCTCAATATATTATTCAATAATTCTTCAGCTTTTTCAACAGTTCAATCCCTGAAAACACAACCAACACAACTATCTAGGTGTTCCCTAGAAGCATAGATTAGTCCATTATGAAAGATATCAAGTATTTCATTTTTCTTGAGAGGATGATCAGGCAAAGCATTAAGTAATCTCTTGAGGGACATTCTCTTCTTCAATTTGCACAAAGTTAAATATTTCCTGTAAGGCAGCTTGTTCCTTATGAGTAGGAAAATATTTTTCAAAGAAGTAATACATCATATCCTGGGGACTACGCACACAACCAGGAGCAAGAGAATTTAACCATATCTTAGCATCACCCTTTAATGAGAAATAAAACATGATGAGGACATCAAAACCATTGTTACACCCACAGTCCCTGCCGATATACATACTGGGCCAATTACTACAGATCGTGCACGCAAATTAAATTACCAGGTACTTTCATTTCTTGGTAATGATTCTAATGTTCATGAGAATTTGATGCTGCTTAAATTGGATACATTTGTCTTGCTTACAAACGAAGGGCCTAGCTTGGAAAAGAAGGATGGACATTGGAGCACGATCAAGCATGGAGATGATGGCATGCTCAAGGCGAACAAGAACGAAGTTACAAGTGATGATTTTAGGACATTGAAGCCACCATGATGATTGCATGAAGCTTTGAACGAAATATACAAGATGGCACTTCATAAATTTTGTCCAGAGGCTATTATAGGCGCCGCGTCACCTTATTATTGGGCCAGACCCATGTAATTTCAATACTTGGGTATAGGCTGTTTTTAGAGTCCGTATGTGTGGGGGAACAAGATTTAGGGTTGGTTTCGGACCCCCCCTCCAAGGGCCACGAAATACCCCCCCTCTTCCTCCATATATACATCCCTTAGGGTGTCGTTTAAACTTTTGGTTTTTTTTAGATTAAAGTTCGCCATAGCTGCAACTTCGCGTACTTCGTTTGTGTTCAACGACCAGAAAATGATGTCACACAACCCCACCTTAATCAATAAAGCTTTCCTCTTATATTCGCAATATCCAGATTGCAATCTTAGGGTTGGTTTTGGACCCCTCCTCCAAGGGCCACGAAATCCCCCCTCTTCTTCCATATATACAGCCCTTAGGGCGTCGTTTAGACTTTGGGGGGTTTTGTTTAGATTAAAGTTTGCCATAGCTGCAACTTCGCAAACTTCGTTTGTGTTCAACGACCAGACAAAGACATCACAGAACCCCACCTTGATCAATAAAGCTTTCCTCTTATATTCACACTATCCATATTGCAATCTCAGTTTCTAGCTTGCTCTTCGCTTGCTTGCAGGAAATAGAGCCTCGTGGTTAGGTTGATCAAGCTCCGGCATGGTCAATAATATCTCGGAGTTTGTTTAGCGATTGCCTCTATCAGGTGGTATCGTCAAAGTCTTTGCACGTTCGTTGTCGGATCGTCAAAGTCTACTCCTTCAAAAATGATAATCACCATCTCATGAAACAAGGGACACCTTTGCCTCTATCAAGTGGTATCAGATTTCTAGGTTGCTCGGTGAGATTTTCCAGTTTTTCATAGTTAGATCGAGTCTGTTCTTCATATCTACAGTCCACGAAAAAACCAATTTTTTTATTAGGGCTAGTCATATCCGAACCAATCCGAGCCTTTGCATAATCTTTTTAGGGTTTTGCTTTGTTGAATTTGCGGTTGCATCATAGTGTCTAGTAGCGCAAAAAAACTAGCGAATTTTTCCAGAGTGTGCTTTTTCCCTTGTTTCTGTGCCGCGCCGTGATTTTGTTAGTGTTCTAGGCTCGCTTCTGTAGCACGGTCTAACCTAGGAACAACACAGTACCATTGTTGAGCATTTATTCAACTTTGCATCTCTGAATTGATTATTGCTGACTGATGTAGGGTGGAACCCTAGGGGCTGATCTTTCACGAATTGTAGGGGAAATCCCCAAGAATAAGAAGAACACAAGGGGTAAACAAGAGGAACACTCAAGAACAAGTCCAATCACAAATCCACTAGACTCACAAACACATAAGATTCACAAGGTACAAGAACAATCAGAGGGAAAGATACAAGGTAGAGTTCATCTCAAATCCTAAAGGAGATGAGGTCTTGGTGATTCACTTGGGGAATCCTTCTCCCTTAGGAGGTCTTGATGATCCTAGGGATCCTTCTCCAATGGAGGCCTTGAACTCCAATGGAGTGTCCTCTCTCTCTCAAGAAGAGGAATCCCACAAGGGGGATACATGGAACAAAGCTCAACTAGATGTCATATACTTTGCTAAATCTAAATGGAGGAGGGGAAGGAGTATATATAGTCCTAGGCAAGGAGAGGGATAAGTGGGGGCGAAATGGTAATACAAGGGGAAAGCCCACAGCAACACACAGGGGCCCCGTGCGCACGGGGTAAGTGGAGCCCGTGTGTACGGGGTCTCCAGTGACCTGATGCATTAGCCCATGCGCACGGGGTCTGTGAGGCCCGTGGGCACGGGGGTCGGGCACAGTACACGCCCGTGCGCACGGGGTCTTTAGGACTGTGCATCCTGGGAGGCCCATGGGCACGTGGTTGGAGGGGCCCGTGTGCACGGGGTCGTCTGGGAGCTCATGCCTTGTTCTTGGCTGGTTCCTTCTCCGCTTCCAGGCTTCCCTCATTGATGGTGTAGTTGTTCTCCTGCTCTTGGACTCCTCCTCGATGAATGTGTAGCTCTGCTCACACCTATGAATTTACACGAGAGAGAGGTCAAGTAGTATACCATGCTTGAAAGGTACAAGTGGACACGTGTAAAGGAGATGATTCACCTTTGTATGTATGAAGTAGATGTCGCACGTGTCACTTGCGAAATGGACTCTTGACAAGGTGATGTCCATAGGATCCTCCGCATCATCCCCCCTTGGGGAAAGCTCTGACCTCGGATCGAAATCCAAATCACCATGGGAAAGAGATGTTGTCACTATGTATAAGTTGATGCACCAAGCGTTCATCATCTTGAAGTTCTAAATGGGCAATCTCCAATGTCGCACCGTCTTGTAATTACTTCAAAAGGAGCAAAGACAACAAGCACTTGGAAAAACAAATGTGGTTAGCGTTAGTGCAAAACCAAGCATTCAAGAGGTGATTCACCCAACAAGTGTCGTGATCAAGCATAGCATATGGTGTGAGAAAGAAGTGTGGCATGGCAAGTAAGCATATAAGTCGAGCACAATCAAGTACATCATGGAAACAAGCATGCAAGTCGGAGGTAGAGATGTAAATGTATTTGACAAATGAACAAGCATCCACCTCAAGGTCATAGCAAACATGCACAAAGCGCTCAACTAATGGTCTATGCTATGCATAGGAATCATTCAGAACACCAAATAAAATGAAGTTTCTAAACACACGGGTCAAGTCAACGACAATCCAAGCATAACGTGCACAAGGTGTAGTGAACATAGTGTGGCACCCAACACGATAGAAAGAGCAATTGTTCATCATATGTGATGCAATCCAGTCAATCATGTGACAAGCAGAGGGACATGGCATATGTGAAGTGATGACATTGGTGCAACCAAACATGTGATATGAGCAAGTAGGCAACAAGTTGGATGCGATGCACAAGGAATATATATCATGAGGCATGGAAATGTGAAAATGGAAAATCATAGCAAGATCTCTAACATGTGTGCAATCAAGTAGTCCAAGATGGCCAATAAGTCTCATGGTGCAAGCATCACAAGTAGTATGATCCGCAATATCCATGCTCAAGAAAGATGTCACCTTGAAGGTGTGTCCTTGTGCGTCCTTCACAATGCCAAAGCGCAAGCAAATGCGGTGTATAAGCGAGTCGTGGTAGAATGTATGAGGCTTGCTCTCAAGAGCTAGAATTGTCAACTCATGTGAAGTAGATGTTGACATGAAGTCGAAAGATCCTACACATGCACAAAACAAAGCAAGGAACATATGTGCATGGTAGATAAACACATCAACCATCATGATGGTTCTCTTCTCTTGCACATAACCATTAGAAGCAAAGGTGCATGCATAATATGATGCAACAATGGCAATATTCATGGTACTAGGCATATGGTGCAAAGAAGGAAGACAAACATGTTTCACAAGAAATATGTCAAAATCTCCAAATATATGTGAGAATGCTATGGGGGCAATATCATTCGCAAGATGAAAAGCATTGTTGCACTCAATATGTGGTAAATCATCTAGCATGAGAGAGGCAACATATGGAGAAATATGACAACATGGACTAGCAATCATGTGTAAAGCATGGGAATATGTGCCATCAACTGCATGAATGAGAAAGTATGAGTCATCAGTGATGCAACAATCAAGGCGAGCATATCAAATATGTCATGCAAACTAGTGGCGCAAAGATGCAACACACTAGAAGAAATCATGGCAATCATGTCATGTGGGCAAATAATACGCATAGGCAATGCACATGACATATCGCAATCAAGATAAGTAATTGAGCAAGCATCAATATCATCATAGGCATGAGACACAAAGGAAACATGGCAATAACAGGAGATATCTCCACCAAGCTTGCAAATACACACACAAGTACTATAATCATGGATCATGTGTAATGCAAAGAATGGGTCACAAATGTATGGCAAAGGCATCGTAATGAGCATATCATGCAAAGTGAACATGGAAATTTGCGCATAAAGTGAGAGTGGTAAATAACCCACAACCATGTGAGGGCCATGTAGAAAGATGCGTGAAGTCTTTGCGCGAAAGGAGCGGTGGGAAAGACAATCCACGTGATCCCAAGTCATCGTTGCTCTCTAGAGCTCTTTTCGTCAACTCATGCATTTGTGAAGTTGACGAGTATGCATGGGTACATACACAAAAGAGACGCAAGCCAAAGAAAGTGTGTGCGTGGTGAATGTACACATCGTCCATCATGATGTGTATGTGCACATGCGAGTTAGCACAAGATAAGCAATGCTCAAAGAAATTTGATGCATGGTATAAGAACATGTCATCCATCATGAAAGAGTAGTTATTATGTATAACATGATGAGGACACAAATTGGTCATACAAGTATTGGGCACATCAATAGAATTTTCATTTATGGGGACCATATTGTGCACACAAGTATAGGGATCATGCAATGGATGTGATGGATCAAAATCTCCTAAAATGTATGAGGAAACTATGGGGGTCTTCTCATCAGTAATATCAGAAGCATAATACAGAGAAGTGGAACAACATCCAAAACAATGCATATCCGAAGCTAGGTGTTCATGGCATGGCATATGAGAGAAATGATGCAAAGGGAGGATATGAATATCATCACAAGAAAAACAAATGCCAATAACCATGGGTTTGTCATCTATGCCATATGAACAAACTGGACTGATTTTAATGCACATGCATAGTTACCATGATGAGTTTGTAATTTTGCAATATGGGATATCTCACACATAGCATATGACAAGTCAAGCGGATTATCAAGCATGATGTGACCAAGAGAATTATCACAAGAGATCCTATATAACATGGCATCACAGCTAATAGACTCCACATGACAATCATCAAACTCATCATAAATGGGTAAATCATCGCATGGGGAAATCATACTAGCATGAAGCATGGCAATAGGTGGATCAACATCTTATAAGAAATCAATGTCAAGAATGTCCACTAGTGGGACTAGAGCATCACCTTCCCCTATGTTACCTTTCTCATTCCACTCATGTGGTGTAGGTGAGGTGGCAAAGACCAAATCGAGGTCATCGTCGTAATCTTGATGGAACCATGTGGGGGGTGCATCATAGTTCACCATGGCCATCGTCTTGTCCAAAAGAAGGACAAAGTCGTCGAGGATCGAGGCGTCATCATATATTGGACCTAGCACCAAATGAGAAGACATAATAGAGGTAGAGGTCAAGTTGTTAGATTTTAAATTGTCCTCACAAGACCTATCAACTATCTCACTCTCTCTCTGTGGTGGTGGCTGACTCACTCCCTCAAGGTAGGTGCACTCAAAGTCACATGTGGTGGAGTCACTCAAATCACTCAAGTAGTGGTGGCGGTGGCTCTCTTCACTTGGGAATTGGAGCAGCTCATCATATATGGGGCAAGTGGTGAAGTCACTCTCACTCTCAATATGGTGGCATAAGTCTCTCAACTCATCATCATACGCCTCCTTGGTCGAAGGAAAAATCCCATGCTCATCCGTCTCGTAGTCGTCGTCGTCGTCGATGAAGGCCGAAGATGGCACATCATCACTCTCGTCCATGACCGAAGGGAAAATCCCATGCTCGATCATCTCGATGGTACTAGCCTCATGCTTGCCGTCTTGGAGCATGGTCGTCGTGAAGGGTGCTTGGGGTCGAGTAGACTTGGCCTTCATGAGTTCTTGTTGTGCCTTGAGAGCATCAATGTACATGTCATCGAGGGACTCGTATTTGTTGGTGAAGATAGTCTTGGCGATGTCGTTGTTCAATCCCATCGAGAAGTAGAACTTCATCCAAATGGGGTCGTCCACGTCGGCTCATCACAAGGCTTTCTTCATGTTCTTGAAGTACTTTTCGCGGGACTTGGATCCTTGTATGGTGTTCTCCAAGTGGCGTTGAAGATGTTCCGTGTATGTGGAAGGCACAAATTCTTGGCTCATCACTTTCTTCATCTTGGACCAACTCGTGGTTAAGCTCTTCGAAGGTGTGTCAAGCCACCATGTCGATGCATAGTCGTGGAAGTTACTTGTGGCGCACTTCACTTGATCTTCGGAGGGGACTTGGTGTAGGTTGAGGTAGTCGTCCATCTTGCGCTCCCACTGGAGGTACTCTTCGGGGTCATGAGTCCCAAAGAATGGAATCTCGTAGTCGTGTCAAAGTCGTAGTAGCTCCTGGAAGTCGCGGAATTGAGCTCGTGGTGATGAGGACATCAATACCATTGTTACACCCACTGCCCCTGCTATTATACATACTGGATCAATTACTAGAGCTCGCGCACGCCAATTGAATTACCAGGTACTTTCGTTTCTTGGTAATGATTCTAAGGTTCATGAGAATATGCTGCTGCCTAAATTGGATACAATTGTCTTGCATACAAATAAAGGGCCTAGCTTGGACAAGAAGGATGAACATTGGAGCAAGATCAAGCATGGAGATGATGGCATGCGCAAGGGGAACAAGAACAAAGTTACAAGTGATGATTTCAGGACTTTGAAGCCACCATAATGAGAGCATGAAGCCTTGGACGAAATATACAAGATGCCACTTCATAAATTTCGTTCAGAGGCTATTATGGGTGTTGCGTCACCATATTATTGGGCCAGGCCCATGTAATTTTGAAATACTTGAGTATAGGCTGTTTTTAGTGTCCGTATGTGTGGGGAAAATAGAGTTAGGATTGGTTTCGGAGCCTTCTCAAGGGGGCGACAAAATTCCATGTCTCTCTCTCTCCATATATACAACCCTTAGGGCATCGTTTAGACTTTGGGTTTTGTTTAGATTAAAGTTCGTCATAGCTGCAACTTTGCGTGCTTCGTTTGTGTTCAACGACCAGATAAAGACGCCACAGAACCCCACCTTGATCAATAAAGCTTTCCTATTGTATTCGCAATATCCAGATTGCAATCTCAGTTTCTTGCTTGTTCTTCATTTGTCTGCAGGAAAGAGACCTTCGTGGTCAGGTTGATCGTGCTCCTACGTGGTCAATAACCTCTCCGGGTTGGTTTAGCGATTGCTAATGCGCGACGTCCTCGCACGTTCGTAGTCAGATCGTCAAAGTTGACTTCCTCCAAAACGATAGCCACCATCTCATCGAAAGACGTGACACCTTTGCCTTTATCAAGTGGTATCAGATTTCCAGGTTGCTCGGTGTGATTTTCCAGTTTTTCATAGTTAGATCGAGTCTGTTCTCCATACCTACAGTCCACGAAAAAGCCAAAACAATAGTATTAGGGTTAGTTCATCATATCCGAACCTATTTGAGCCTTTGCATAATCTTTTTTGGGTTTCGCATTATTGAATTTGCTGTTACATCGTCGTGTCTAGTTGCTAGTAGCGTCTAGTCCTTTAGAGTTTCTAGTTATGTCACAGTTTGTCACGCCGCCGCACCATATTCATCGCTGCTGTCATACCACCACCGCTGCCATATCCCACCACCTCTACCACATACCACCACCGCTGGCATAACCTACCACTGCCGTATCCTACCACCATATATCCACCACCAATCCGAGTTCTTTTCCTATTAGGTTTGTTCTTGAGATACATCTATTTTCGGATTCGTGTTTTCCATGCCTGCGTAGGTCTCGAAAAAAAAGTCTGGAGACCCTGGGCAGTTTTTAGGCCAAAATTTTGGTAGGTGAATGTTTTCCCTATCCCGTTTTTAGCCTTTTTCTAAGTCTTTTGAGACACTCGCCATCATAGTGATTTTTTACCGCATGTTTTGGTTGTCGCTGCCCTGATTTCTGGAAAAATAGTCATTTTTTTTCGTGCCTATCCTCTTAGTTTGACTCGGGAAGAGTTGTGAGACACTCGCAATTATAGTGATTTTCAGAAAAAAAGAGGAGCGCCAATTTTTTCCTAGAATGTGCTTTTCTCTTGTTTCCGTGTCGGGCCGTGATTTTGTTTGTGTTCTAGGCTTGCGTCTTTACCAGGTCTAGCCTAGGACCAGCACAGTACCGTCACCGAGCGTCTTTTCACCTTTGCATCTCTAAATTAATTATTGTTGACATTTTTGCTACCATATCATAAGCCTTTCTAGCTCCACATACATCTACATCATGCGTTTGACACCACCTTTCAATCGCTCTATCCAAGCTTTGAGGTGTTTTGACTACAACGGTCGCCGATCACCACCTGCTGCATGGTAAGAACTGGTAAGACTTTGAGATTTGCTTCACGGATTTGTGAAACCCCACCACCAGCACTTTCTAGTAGTCTGTAGGAGCATATTATGTGTGTTTCTATTGTTGCTAACCATGGTAGGATCACAAGCCGACGAGACTGACTGGGAGAACATGACAAACAAGGCATTACATGATAAATTTCAGCAAATGATGACTGAACAGGTGCAAGATGTGCTGAACAATTTTGAAGAGGCCATGGATAAGATAGCTGGCCTTGGGAATACGTTCGAAACAAAGCTCGATGCCAAATTCTCTGAAGTGCTTGCGTCTTCCACAACCACCACCGGCTGCACCTGCTGCACCTCTGCAACAAAAACAACAACAAAAACTACCTCCAAATCGCGAAACAGCCCTCCCGCCGAGCGAGCTGTGTCCCTCTTGAGCCTGGCCAAACTGTTGGTGTTGCTGTTGATACTTCTGTGGCTCCTGTTGCTGTTGAGGAGGAGGACGATTATGCGGGAGATTACGAGGTTGAGGTTGATCAAAATCTATACTACGTGCAACCACCACCACTAGGTCGTGCACGTGCAAATAATCGCAATGGTAGGGCTGCACCACACCCTCAGGTACGCGATCATGACCATCTCCCTAAACTAAAATTGAACATTCCACCATTTGAGGGTAGATATGTTCCTGATATATATCTTACTTTGGATTAGAAACCGAACAACGTTTTACATGTTTAGAATATCCCGAGGAGAGACGTGTTGCTGCTGCTCTTTGTGCTTTCACTAGTTTTGCTTGTGTGTGGTGGTCTGAACATCATTGATTATATCCGAATAATATTCCAACTACTTGGGCTGGTTTGAAAACTGCTATGCATACTCGTTGGGTTCCACGATATTATCAACGTGAATTACTTCAGAAATTACAGCGTTTAAGACAAGGAAAAAATTCTGTAGAGGAATATTATCAGGAATTACAAACTGGCCTGATTAGATGTGGTATTATTGAGGATAATGAGGCTATGCTTGCACGTTTTATGGGTGGTTTAAATAGAGATATTCAGACTATTCTAGAATATAAGGACTATAATAATATCACTCGTTTATTCCATCTTGCTTGCAAAGCTGAACGTGAAGTGCAGGATCGACAAGCCTTGGTGCGAACTAATTTTCTGCAGGTCAACCTTCATCATGGACACCCCGTGCATCCTCTACTTCCACTCGTCTGGCTGCACCACCGCCTACTTCATCCGTCACTTCTAACCATGATAAAGGCAAACATGCACTACCACCATCATCCAGGATTACACCTTCTGGTCCTGCTCTTCGTCATCCATGGCATCCACAAGGCCAACATATGATGTTATATGTTGTCGTTGCACCGGTCGTGGTCACTATGTGAGGGAATGCAAATCTCAGCATGTGATGATTGCTACTGAGGATGGTGGTTATGAGTTCTCTAGTGACTATGATGAGGAGGCTTTGGCTCTTATTACACGTGAAGAACAAGGTGGAGATGATTCTGAAACTGAGACGCAATACATGGCTCCTGAAGACGCTGACATGTATGAATGTTTAGTTGCTCAACTTGTTTTGAGTGTGCAGGTCACACAAGCGGAGCAAAATCAGAGGCATAATTTGTTCCATACAAAGGGAGTTGAGAAGGAACGTTCTGTTCATGTCATCATTGATGGAGGGAGCTGCAACAACTTGGCTAGCATGGAGATGGTGGAGAAGCTATCTCTCACCACAAGACCACATCCACATCCCTACTACATTCAATGGTTCAACAACAACGGCAAGGTTAGGGTAACACGTACTGTTCGTTTGCATTTTAGTATCTCTACATATGCTGATTATGTTGATTGTGATGTGGTACCCACACAAGCATGTTCCTCATAACTTGGTAGACCCTGGCAATTTGATAAAAATTCTGTACACCATGGTAGAGACAATCAGTACACTCTTGTTCATAAGGATATACATATTACCTTGCTTCCTATGTCTCCTGATTCCATTTTGAAAGATGATATTAATAGAGCTAATAATGCAAAACAGGAGCAAAATAAGAGTGAAAATCAGATTGTGGCAAAGGAATTTGAGCAACAAATGAAGCCGAATAACACACCATCATCTCATGTTGCATGTGAAATTAAATTAAAAAGTGGATGTGTACTTGACACCAAATCTGATATTGATGATCTAGATTTCAGCAAATCTGTTTGCTATGCTTTTGTGTGCAAAGAGGCATTATTTTCATTCGGGGACGTGCCTTCCTATTTGCCTCTTGCTGTCACTAACATTTTGCAAGAGTTCGCAGACGTCTTTCCACAAGACATGCCACCGGGATTACCACCTATTCGAGGGATTGAGCATCAGATTGACTTAATTCCCGGTGCATCGCTACCCAACCGTGCACCATACCATACCAATCACGAGGAGACAAAGGAGATTATGTGTCAAGTACAAGAGCTACTCAACAAAAGTTATATACGTGAATCCCTTAGTCCTTGTGCTGTTCCTATTATTCTAGTGCCAAAAAAGGATAGTACATCCCGTATGTGTGTTGATTGTAGAGGCATTAATAATATTACTATTCGTTATCGTCATCCTATTCCTAGGCTAGATGATACGCTTGATGAATTGAGTGGCTCTACAATATTATCCAAAGTTGATTTGCGTAGTGGATACCATCAAATTCGTATGAAACTGGGAGATGAATGGAAAAGAACATTTAAAACTAAGTTCGGATTATATGAGTGGCGAGTCATGCCTTTTGGGTTAACTAATGCACCTAGTACTTTCATGTGATTAATGAATGAAGTTTTACGTGCTTTCATTGGACGATTTCTGGTAGTTTACTTTGATGATATACCGATTTATAACACATCTTTGGAGGAACATTTGGAACATTTATGTGCTGTTTTTATTGCTCTACGTGATGCACATTTGTTTGGTAACCTTGGGAAGTGCACCTTTTGCACCGACCGAGTATCTTTTCGTGGCTATGTTGTTACTCCACAGGGAATTGAGGTTGATAAAGCCAAGACTGAAGCTATTGAGAGTTGTCCTCGGCCCAAAACAGTCACACACATGAGGAGTTTCCTTGGCCTCGCTGGATTCTATAGGCGTTTTGTGAGATATTTTAACACCATTGCTGCACCTCTCAATGAGCTTACAAAGAAGGATGTGCCTTTTGTTTGGGGTAGTGCACAGGAAGAAGCCTTCACCGTATTGAAAGATAAGTTGACACATGCTCCTTTACTCCAACTTCCGGAATTTAATAAGATTTTTGAGCATGAATGTGATGCTAGTGGAATTGGGTTAGGAGGTGTGTTATTACAAGATGGTAAACCTATTGCATACTTTTCTGAAAAATTGACTGGGCCTAGTCTGAACTATTCTACTTATGACAAGGAATTATATGCTCTTGTTCGGACTTTGGAAACATGGCAACATTATTTATGGCCCAAAGAATTTGTTATACATTCTGATCATGAATCTTTGAATCACATTAAGAGCCAAGCAAAACTGAACCGTAGACATACTAAATGGGTTGAATTCGAGACTTTACCTTATGCTATTAAACACAAGAAGGGAAAAGAAAATGTTATTGCTGATGCATTGTCTCATCGTTATACTATGCTTTTACAACTTGACTTTAAAATATTTGGTTTGGAGACCATCAAAGATCAATATGTGCATGATGCTAAATTTGAAGATGTATTGCAGAATTGTAAAGAAGGGAGAACATAGAACAAGTTCATCGTTAATGACGGATTTGTGTTTCGTGCTAACAAGCTATGCATTCCAGCTAGCTCTGTTCGTCTTTTGTAGTTGCAGGAGGCGCATGGAGGAGGATTAATGGGACACTTTGGCATGAAGAAGACGAGTGACGTACTTGCTACACATTTCTTTAGGCCAAAGATGATACGGGATGTTGAGCATTTTGTTGCTCGCTGCACGACATGTCAAAAAGCCAAGTCACGACTCAATCTTTGGGAAGATATATCTATGTAATTTCTTTTGGCCAAAGATGAGACATGATGTTGAGTGTTCCTTGGGAAGATATATCTATGTACTTTGTTTTGGGTTTGCCTTGAACAAAGAAGGGGAGGGATAGCATATTTGTTGTCGTGGATAGATTTTCAAAAATGGCACACTTCATACCATGTCATAAAAGTGATGATGCTGCTAATGTTGATGATTTGTTCTTTCGTGAAATTATTTGCTTGCATGGTGTGCCAATTACTATTGTTTCAGATCGTGATACTAAATTTCTTAGCCACTTTTGGAGATGTTTATGGGCTAAGTTGGGGACTAAACTGCTTTTTAGTATTACATGTCACCCCCAAACTGATGGACAAACTGAAGTAGTTAATAGAACTTTGTCTACTATGCTTAGGGATGTTTTAAGAACAATAAGAAAATGTGGGAAGAATGCTTGCCTCATATTGAATTTGCTTATAATCATTCGCTGCAGTCTACTACTAAGATGTGCCCTTTTGAAATTGTGTATGGTTTCTTACCTCGTGCACCTATTGATTTGTTGCCTCTTCCATCTTCGGAGAAGGTTAATTTTGATGCTAAACAACGTGCTGAATTGATCTTAAAAATGCATGAGTTAACTAAGGACAATATTGAGCGCATGCATGCTAAATATAAACTAGCTGAAGATAAGGGTAGAAACCATGTTGTCTTTGCACATGGAGATCTTGTTTTGTTACATTTGCGTACGGATAGGTTTCCTTTTAAGGTGTTAGAGAAAATAAATGATAATGCATATAAACTTGAGCTACCTGCAGATTTTCGGGTTAGTCCCACTTTTAACATTGCAGATTTGAAGCCTTATTTGGGTGAGGATGATGAGCTTCCGTCGAGGATGACTTCATTTCAAGAAGGGGAGGATGATGAGGACATCAATACCATTGTTACACCCACTGCCCCTGCTATTATACATACTGGACCAATTACTAGAGCTCGCGCACGCCAATTGAGTTACCAGGTACTTTCGTTTCTTGGTAATGATTATAATGTTCATGAGGATATGATGCTACCTAAATTGGATACATTTGCCTTGCTTACAAATGAAGGGCCTAGGTTGGACAAGAAGGATGAGCATTAGAGCAATATCAAGCATGGAGATGATGGCATGCGCAACGGGAACAAGAACGGAGTTACAAATATTGATTTCAGGACTTTGAAGCCACCATAATGAGAGCATGAAGCCTTGGACAAAATATACAAGATGCCACATCATAAATTTTGTCTAGAGACTGTAAGTGCATCTAGTGCCACCCCTAGTTGGTTTTGGAGTATTGACGACAAACCTGGTTGAGGGACTAATGTGTTTGTGAGAATTGCAGGATAACACAGGTAGTAGTCCCTCATTGATTCGGTTTACCTACCGGAGATGACCCCTAAAAATGTATGAAGAAATTGACAACAGTGGTGGTATATGAAGATAATCTTATTGAAGACTATTACAAGAGAATACATTGTGTGAAGACTATGGAGCGCGAAGACTTAGATGTTTTGTTGTTTCCTTTTCTTCTTTGTTGAGTCGTAGGAACCACCGTACTGTTAAGTGGGGTCCAAGTGAACTAAGTCAGAGTGACTGAAGTGATGCTCAACCAAATCCTATGTCTTCGAGCAAAGACAATGAGAGCAAATCTTATCCAGAGCTGGATGAGTCAGCTTTACTTGTAGCCCAAGTAAAGTTGCCGTGTGAGTGTTTGAAATCTGACCGTTGGAACACGTGTCAGTTCCTTAGTGACCCAGGGTCACTTCGGACAAATCAGGTCGGGTTGCCCAGTGGCTATAAATAGCCCACCCCCTACACCATAAATTGGTGGCTGCTCAGAGTTATTGCACGGCTTTTGTCGTTTGAGAGCAACCCACCTCCGAAGCATTTGCGAGAGAGATCCTTGCGAGGACAAAGCCAAAACACCCAGAGCCAAAGAGTGTTAGGCATCACTGAAGTCTTTCTGTCTGTGTGACCTGAAGACTTATTACACTTGAGGACTGTGTTTCCTCCAGCCGGTTAGGCGTCGCGTTCTGAGCATCCAAGAGTCATTGTGGATCGCCGGTGAACGAAGTCTGTGAAGGTTTGGAAGTCTACCTTGAAGACTTACCAGAGTGATTGGGTGAGGACTAGGTGTCCTTAGCTCAAGGGGAATAAGGTGAAGACGCGGTCTTCTGAGTTAAATCTCAGCCTCCCTAACCATACGTACAGTTGTCACAGCAACTGGAACTAGTCTACAAATCACTGTCTTCCCCGAGCTACTGGTTCTATCCTTTCCTTCCCTTTACTTACTGTCTTATGTTGTGAAGTCATTGCCTGCCTGCCTTATCTGATTGACTTCACTGAGTGACTACTTGTTCTGATTGGCTTCATTCCTTCTTCCATATTGATCCCTACTGCCTAGCTGCTATTAGTCTTCATGCGTTCACTTCATTGAATACCTGACTGTGGCTTGTCTAGTGTAGTCTACTTTTCGCTGCATACAAATAGGATTGGATTTACCCTTTGTCTTCGAAACTACCATGTTTTGAAGCATTTCATAAAAATCGCCTATTCACCCCCTCTAGTCGATATACTACACTTTCAGAGACTATTATAGCTGTTGCATCATCTTATTATTGGGCCAGGCCCATGTAATTTCGAAATACTGAAGTATAGGCTGTTTTTAGAGTCCATATGTGTGGGGAAAACAGAGTTAGGGTTGGTTTCGGACCCCTTCTCCAAGGGGCGATGAAATTCCATCTCTCTCTCTCTCTCTCTCTCTCTCTCTCTCTCCCCATATATACAGCCCTTAGGGCATCGTTTAGACTTTGGGTTTTGTTTAGATTAAAGTTCACCATAGCTACAACTTCACGTACTTCGTTTGTGTTCAATGACTAGACAAAGACGTCACAGATACCCGCCTTGATCAATAAAGCTTTCCTCTTATATTCGCAATATCCAGATTGCAATCTCAGTTTCTTGCTTGTTCTTCGTTTGCCTGTAGGAAACAGACCTTTGTGGTCAGGTTGATCATGCTCCGGCATGGTCAATAACCTCTCGGAGTTGGTTTAGCAATTGCTAAGGTGCGACGTCCTCGCACGTTCTTAGTCGGATTGTCAAAGTCGACTTCCTCCAAAATGATAGCCACCATCTCATCGAAAGACGGGACACCTTTGCCTCTATCACGTGGAGTAGGCGAAGATGCTGTACATCCAAAGGCGAAGATTTGTTGAAGTCACTTGGCGAAGATGCCAACATAGTCGAAGAAGCCATCTTGTCGGGGATGATGTCGCGGCTCTGTGTGGTTAGTGCGCAAGAGGTTGCAGGAGGCCGTGTGCACGGGGCCCTGTGTGCACGGGGTTGGCAGAGAAGCCAACTCATGTCCGGAAGTCCGCTCTTTCATTCTTGTGGTACGCCCTTGATCAACTTGAGCGTCTTGGTCTTGTCGGTGTCGATGTCAGGTTGTACTTGCCGGAGATGGTAGCTCGGAAGCATGTGCACTTTAGCGTCTTCCCGAAGATGAGGAAGACCGCTTGCGGTTGTTGATGAGGGCCTTGAGCTCTGTTGGGGAACGTAGTATTTCAAAAAAATTCCTACAATCACGCAAGATCTATCTACTAGATGCATAGCAACGAGAGGGGAGAGTGTGTCTACGTACCCTCAAAGACCGGGGGCGGAAGCGTCTAGTGACGCGGTTGATGTTGTCGAACTTCTTCGCGATCCAACCGATCAAGCACCGAATGCACGGAGCCTCCGTGTTCAGCACACATTCAACTTGATGACGTCCCACGAGCTCTTGATCTAGTAGAACTTCGCAGGAGAGTTTTGTCAGCACGATGTCGTGGTGACGGAGATGATGAAGCTACCTGCGCAAGGCTTCACCTAAGCACTTCAACGATATGACCGAGGTGTGTTTCTGTGGAGAGGGGCACCGCACATGGTTGGGAGAGATCAACTGATCAACTTGTGTGTCTATGGGGTGCCTCTACCCCCGTATATAAAGGAGGAGGGGAGGGGAGGGGCCGGCCCTCTCTATGGCGCGCCCTAGGGAGTCCTACTCTCACCGGGAGTAGGATTCCCCCCTTTCCCTAGTAGGAGTAGGAGAAGAAGGAAGGAGGAGAAGGAGAAGAAGGAAAGGGGGACTGACCCCCTTCCCAATTAGGATTGGGCTCGTGGGGGGCGCGCCCCCACTTTGGCCGCCTCCTCTCCCTTTCCCCTATGGCCCATTAAGGCCCATTAACTCCCCGGGGGGTTCCGATAATCCCCCGGTACTCCAGTATATGCCCGAAACCTCCTGGAACCCTTCCGGTGTCCAAACATAGTCGTCCAATATATTGATCTTTACATCTCGGACATTCGAGAGTCCTCGTCATGTCCGTGATCTCATCCGGGACTCCGAACTACCTTCGGTATATCAAAACTCATAAACTCATAATACCGATCGTCATCAAACGTTAAGCGTGCGGACCCTACGGGTTCGAGAACTAT
Source organism: Secale cereale (assembly GCA_902687465.1). NCBI lineage: Eukaryota > Viridiplantae > Streptophyta > Magnoliopsida > Poales > Poaceae > Secale > Secale cereale. Next base: position 497,611,025 of record LR738711.1, on the reverse strand, counting down.
GTAGACATGACCGAGACTGATCACCGGTCAATAACCAATAGCGGAACCTGGATGCTCATATTGGCTCCTACATTTTCTACGAAGATCTTTATCGGTCAAACCGCATAACAACATACGTTGTTCCCTTTGTCATCGGTATGTTACTTGCCCGAGATTCGATCGTCGGTATCTCATTACCTAGTTCAATCTCATTGCTGGCAAGTCTCTTTAGTCGTTTCGTAATACATCATCTCGTGACTAACTCATTAGTCATTTGCTTGCAAGGCTTATTATGATGTGTATTACCGAGAGGGCCCAGAGATACCTCTCCGACACTCGGGGTGACAAATCCTATTCTTGATCTATGCCAACACCACGAACACTTTTGGAGAAACCTGTAGAGCATCTTTATAATCACCCAGTTATGTTGTGACGTTTGATAGCACACAAAGGTGTTCCTCCGGTATTCGGGAGTTGCATAATCTCATAGTCATAGGAACATGTATAAGTCATGAAGAAAGCAATAACAGTAAAACTAAACGATCATAGTGCTAAGCTAATGTATGGGTCTTGTCCATCACATCATTCTCCTAATGATGTGATCTCGTTGATCAAATGACAACTCATGTCCATGGCTAGGAAACATAACCATCTTTGATCAATGAGCTAGTCTAGTAGAGGCATACTAGGGACATACTATTTTGTCTATGTATTCGCACATGTACTAAGTTTCTGGTTAATACAATTCTAGCATGAATAAAAGACATTTATCATGATATAAGGAAATACAAATAACATCTTTATTATTTCCTCTAGGACATATTTCCTTCAAGCTCCTCCATGTGCTTGTCTATCTTGGCGTCGATGAGTTTCTTCATGGCATCGAACTTGTCGTCGTTGTTGTAGACAGGAGATGATGTGCTTTGCCTATCCATCACAAGACTCAAGCAAAGGTGAGTAGGAAATGAGATAAACAATACCAAGCTACCGTTTCCCGAAGTTGAGGATGTATCTCGTGTAACTCAATGTGAAATGAAAGAATAGTGGAATTGGTACCGGACTTGTTCACTCACAGCTACAAAGTAAAGCTTATCGAGTGGCTTGGTTAGGACAAGTGGCACAAATTTTATTAAAATTGAAGTCCAAGATTTGTAAATGTTGAAATCAAGCCAAAGGACTCAAAATGAAAAGCAACTAATCACAAATATAGAGGAGGGCAATAAAGAAATACACACAGTGGGATAATGGGGCTTGTGCAACTATAGGGACGAGCAATACAACATAGCCTAACAAAGTCTAAGCTCGTGTTGCACAAACATGTCAGGCCCAAGATGCGATTCTATCCCGATCATGTGACACTTACGTGATTGGAGCACAACCGCATTTCGGGCGCTTAGCAAGATGGATATCATTACATCCTACCATTACATACATACATGGGGGATACAACAATACATAGAAGTCACATGAATACAACAACATCAATACAAGGCATCCGACTACGAATGCAAACATGAAAAGCACAACGACATCCATCTGCTATCCTAGGCTGCCGACCCGGAACCTAACCCAAGACTGAAGAAGAAGAAGAAGAAGAAGAAGAACTCCAACACAACGAACAACTCTCTCACATCAAGACATCGGAAACCTGCACCTGCAACTGTTGTTGTAGTATCTGTGAGCCACGAGGACTCAGCAATCCCATAACCATGGGTAACAAGACTAGCAAAGCTCAAATGGGTAGGAAGAGGTAAAGTGGTGAGGTTGCAGCTAAGCATAAATATGGTGGCTAACTTACGAGTACAAGAATAAGATGAGCATCTACGCAAACGGTCGCAAACTAATAATGATCGCTAAAGATCCTGAACTACCTACGAGTCAAACATAACCCCACCGTGTTCTCTTCTCAAAGTGACAAGAGACAGTCAGGGTTACTCACATAGTTGTGTGTTTTACTTCGAATCCTCTGTCAAGTTTTCTACAACTGGACATTAACAAATTCCAATCTGCCACATAACCACGGGCACGGCTTTCGTAAGATCATAACCCTGCAGGGGTGTCCCAACTTAGCCCATCACAAGCTCTCACGATCAGTAGAGATAATAATGATATTACCCCTTATCTTAGGGACAATCCGATCAGGCTCGGAATCCCGGTGCACAAGACATTTCGACAATGGTAAAACAAGTCCAGCAAGACCTCCCGGCGTGCCGACACCCTGATAGTAGCCACGCGTATCTCGTCTCAGGCCACGTCCGGATGAGCACTACGTACAACAACCGAAGACCCCAGATAACTGGGTGGCACCGCAAATGGCTCTAGTTTGGGACCAACACCATCAGCACTGGCCCCCCCTGTTATGTAGAAGAATCCTCGGGGACATGGCCCCCTATGCAAATTAATTAATTAATTAAGTTTTTATTATGAGGCAAATTAAAACTAATGTTGGGCCTTGCTGGAGGAGTTTTATTCAAAGACGAACTGTCAAGGGGTCCCCATATACCCAACCGTGTAAGCAACGCAAAATCAAGGAACATAGCACCGGTTTATCGGCTCCTAAGGCGGCATGAGTGGAACAAAACACCGAGCAAAAGGCCAAGCCTTCCACCCATTGCCAAGTATATAGGTGTGTTAATATAATTAAGAGATATTGTGATATTTCCAAAGCATCAAGTTCCAACATGGAACAAACTTCATCTTCACCTGCAACTAACAACGCTATAAGAGGGGCTGAGCAAGCGGGTAACATAGCCAAACAATGGTTTGCTGGGAAGGTGTCAAAAGGTTAGAGGTTTCATGGCAACAAGGAGAGGCTGACATAAATGATGGGTAGCGTGACATATAACGATATCATCGAGACAACTAAGCATGGCAATGATAGTAAAGGTATCCAAGGTGATGGTCATCTTTCCTGAGATCCCGCAAGGAAGAAGAACGAATTCATGAAGAAGACGAAGAAGAAGCCTCGAAGACGAACCACGCATATACGAACGAATCCTCACGATCGCAACGGAAAAGGAACTAGCGAGAAGAAAGCACACGACAAGGTAAACACACAACACAAGAACATGACAAGATGCTCAACCAAGTATGATGCAAGACAAGTATATGTATGATGCAATACATGGCAAGGGATGAAGCACACAAGAACAACACAAACGAACAAGTTTAAATGAGGGCGGAATCAACACATAACAAATCCGCTAAGTCCTCATATGCATAATTTGAAATTAGTCCAGATCTGAACAAACCATAAGTTAAAGTTGTTAAAAAGCAGGTTAACGTGCACCATAATGATCTACACGAAATTCTAGTCAAGTTTCATATAAAGTTTATTTAATTCGGAGCTACGGCCTAGAAGATATGAGCAAAACAAGACAAGCATGGCAATGGTGCAAGAAGCACCCAAACATCAAGCAAACACACTCCAAACAAGTAAACAACATGATATTAAGCTTCTACAAGCAAAATCACACAAGTTTCATATAGGACACACTCAAAACGGAGCAACGAGCTAGAAGTTACGAGGAAAACAAGTTACAACGCAAAGCTGAAGTTAACAGCCACATAGCAACTTTGGAGCAAGCTAAACGTAAGCTACATCACCCAAACATGATAACAATAAGCATGGATGTGAAGTAGACATGTTACTTAACAAGCATGAACTTAGAACACACCCAAAAGCTTGCTGGAACATAGTTAACCAAGCATGGCAAGTTGCAATAAATTTATCCAGACTTAGCCAAAATCTAGGAAGGCAAAAACATCATCACGATGCTGCCTTCGGAGGCACAAAACAACAATCATATCAACTCTACTAAGCATATAAAGATCATGGACATGTAGTAGACATAGCATACATCAAACAACTCCATTGGAGAAACTCCATAGGAGGCATGGATCAATAACAACAAGCTTCACCAAATTGATCATGCTGATAAAAGTCTGACAGGTAAAATTTATAGCAACTTGAGAGCAAGAAATAAATAAGCTACAACAGGTCATATATGCATACAAGGGCATGGATGGATAGACAATAACATGGACAACAAGACATGATCATTGGACACTCCAAAACAAGCATGGATTTGAGTGGGGCATCAAGCAAACATAGCATCAGGTTTAACAGATTCCAGACTTAGCAGTTTTTTCACTAAGTATAAAACAACAACAACGACATGGCATGTTTACAAGCTTGTTTAAGTCACCTCAAGGCATATCATGAAAAGTGGATTGCACCACAACAAAGACCATGTGATTGTGCTTCTAAAACATATAGACATGTGGCATGAAGACAATCACTCCAATAGCAATGAGCAAGTCAAATCAGCATCTCATAAAAAGTTTCAGGACTTAACAACCACATGCACTTTGCAACAGATATTAACATGTCAATATGGCACCTAACATGAATGCTACAGCAACCATCATGTAGATCACTTCACAATGAACATTTTGACATATCATATGCTCCATTTGGAGAAACATGGACAAAGTTACAAGCATCACAAGTATGCAACAAAATTATAGTTAACAGCAGTTTTAAACTTATAGCACTCTTGCAACAAAGATTAGGGCATCAAGATGGAGTCAAACAAGCATGCCACAATGGAACAAAATGAAGAGCATATCACCACGATCATTTTGACATATTATTCCCTCAATTTGGACATACACACAAATAGTTACAGCCATGCAAAGATGCACACATTTTAACAAAAACTAGGTACTTAGTGGCAAAGAGACATCCTCGGGTGGACATGTCCATATCAGATCGGACATGTCCGTCGGTGGCGGGACGTGGGTCCACCTGGCAGTGACACGGACAGAGGGGAGGGCGGACATGTCCGTTGCCAACCGGACATGTCCGGCTCGGCAGAGGATGAGCTGGTCCGGCGGCGCTGCGAAGGATCGAGACGACGACGGGGAGCTTCACGACGGTGGCGAGGAGTGGCTCGAGCGCTGGAGGGAAAGACGAGGCCGACGGCGCAGGGAGGTTGACGGATCCGGCCGTCCCGTGGCCGGATCTGGCTGGAGGACGCACCGGGGATGGAATCCGAGGCGGGGCAGAGGTAACCTTGGCGGCGACGGCGTCGTGCGCCGAAGGCGGCGGGGAGCTGCAGGCGGAGGGCGTCGCGGCGGAGCCGGCCGGCGAAGCGGAGAGGCGGAGGCTCTCGGGGATACGCCGGCGGGGACGGCGAGGGAGCGGGGAGGCCTGGCGCGGGGCGCGTTGCTCGGGCGCTTGGGCCCATCCGCGGCCCAGGGCGGGCCTGGCCCGGGCTGGCGGCGGAGGGAGGCTTCGGGGACAGCTGGCAGCCCGGAAGAGGCTGCAGGCGCCGGCTGGGAGGCGGCTCGGCCAGTGGCCTGCTGCCACATGGCGAGTGCGGGTGGGGCCGCCGGTTCTGGAGGGGAAGGCGGCGGCCCTCGAGGTGGGAGGAGGAGCTGAAAACGAGGGAGGAGAGAGGGTAGGCTGCCATAAATGGAATATGGGGGTGTTTATATAGGGTAGGTGGCTAGGGTAGGGGTTTTTTAGGCCGTTTCGGACCACCGGATACCGATCGGATGGTTCCGAAGCGGAGAGGGACTAGGCTGGGCCTAGAGGGAATTAATGGGCTGTGTAGAAGGCCTCGGGCTTAGAGGAGAGAAGAGAGGGGGAGGCCCGCGGGGGTTTTCGGGGACCGAAAACGTTTGACATTTTAACCAGCGACTAGTGCCGCTATATATATCCGTTGGGCTATCAAACGAGCTATGAATGCGACGAAATTTGGCAGGCGGCCTGTCTATGCTATAATAAGACCACACGCCAAGTTTCAACCCATTCCGAGAACGTTTTTCGGCCACTCATAAAATAAATATCCGGAGGCGCCGCGGGTGCGTGTGAGTGTGTCTGGGCTCAGAACGGACAACGGAAAGGACGAGGGAACTCGGACGGATGCAAGTTTTGAAAACATGATGATGCAATGCACACGATGACATGGCAAGATGCAACACACAAGCAGACGACGACGAATAACTGGCTGACACCTGGCGCACCGGTCTCGGGGTGTCACAACACTCCCCTACTAACAAGATATCTCGTCCCGAGATCTTAGGAACGAGACGATAGAGAAAAGGAAGAACAAGGTTCTTCGAGGACAAAAGAGTGAAATCAAAGAATCTTAAGAGGTTGAGCCACTTGAAAGGATGAATACAACGAAGATGAACGAAGTTGCAAAGACTTCGTTAAACAAGAGGAACAAGGAATACGACGAGAATCAAGGAGGTTGAAAAGCACGAAACAAGAGCTGAAGGAACGAGAATGAATTCGAAACCACTTCGGTTAATAAGAGATAGAAAAGCAATTTGAACGAAGGAATTCGGGCAGCACTCCGGCTGAAACTGGAAGAAATAGCACACCGGTTGGACAAGAATGGAATGGAACAAGAACTTGGGAAGATGAAACAAAGCATGACGAAATGAACACGACAATGCCTCCAGAAGAATTGAAAAGATGGGATAAAAGATCGGAGAAGGCGGTGACAATTTGAGCACAAGTGACATGAACAAGAATTTATAAGAGAAAGACTTCAAAGGAGTTGTTGAGATGATCAACATCAAAAGAATAAGCTTGTTGTGGACTTATGGAAATCATCCCGAAACTTGAGGTGAATTATGCCGCAACCGAAAGATTGAATAGATGCGATGAAGAACGAAATGCAAAACTCCACTTCAAAGAATACGAAGAATTAATTGCACTCAAGAGGCAAGAATAAGAATGCTTGCGCTGCTCCACAAGGATTGCTCAATATCTTTGAAGAAAGAATTAAATCATGAAGATACACCACGAGGAACTCCGGTAACAAAAGGATGATGATATAGAAATGAAGGACGAAAAGAATAGGATTGAAGCCTTGCAATGATTAGACGGGGGTACCGACGAGATAGCCGAGAAAAAAATTTGAACTCCGGAAAAGAAAAGATTACAACACTTGGAACTAGAATTTATTCCTCAAAAATAAACTCCGAAGGAAAGGATCAAATCAACTTGATGAAAAAAGAATAAGAATTATGGTATGCTTATCCTCCACCAATTAAATTGATGAGAAGCAATGGATTTGCATATCACTTATTCACTTGAAATGCTTAAAGAGGGATATATCGCGAACTTGTGAAAATCTTCATGAAACACCGGTAGGATTGGAATAAATTGAATGGATTGATATGATAACACCGAAAAAGAACTCTTGAGCGAACCACCGTAAGAAATTCAAACCTGGTGACGAAAAGGAACAAACCACCGGAAGAACTAAAATCGAAGGATGAAAAAGAACAAACCACCGTAAGAATTGAAATTGAGTGAATACACTGAATCGCCAGGAAGAATAAAGCACTTGGGGAATTTTAGATGCAAGAGAACGAAGAGATCGCCAACTGATTAAGAATACTTGAACGAAGCACCGGACGAATGTGAGACAAACGAAGAGGCATCAATGAAGAATATTTGGAGAACGAAGTTGAAAACTGAGAAGGAAGAAATCTTCTGAAATGATGGCCTTCGGAGGAACACAAAGAAAAGAAAAGAATTGATGAAATACTCCGGAAGAATGAAAAGAAGAAAGGTTGAATCCACGATGAAAAGAATTTGCAAACGATCTTGGAGAAGGCACATGACGGATGTAATCCATACTTACGTCACGTTTGAAAAGAATTTCAGAACACTCCGGGAAAATAAAAGAGTCAGGTAAAATCCTGGAAAAGACCTATGGGTTATGAGCCCACCGAAGAGAAAAAAACTCCGTTGTAAAGGATTATTTGAATGAGAATAATGCACCGGAACAATTAAAGACTCGAAGGGGTGGCAACCTCGAATTAATTGGAACACATACAAATCTTGTTGGGGAACGTAGTATTTTCAAAATTTTCCTACGATCACGCAAGATCTATCTACTAGATGCATAGCAACGAGGGGGAGAGTGTGTCTACGTACCCTCGTAGACCGGGAGCGGAAGCGTCTAGTGACGCGGTTGATGTAGTCGAACTTCTTCGCGATCCAACCAATCAAGTATGGAACGTATGGCACCTCCGCGTTCAGCACACGTTCAGCTTGATGACGTCCCACGAGCTCTTGATCCAGTTGAGCTTCATTGGAGAGTTTCGTTATCACGACGGCGTGGTGACGGATATGATGAAGTTACCGGCACAGGGCTTCGCCTAAGCACTGCAACGGTATAATCGAGGTGTGTTTCTGTGGAGGGGGCACCGCACACAGTTGGGAGAGATCAACTAATCAACTTGTGTGTTCTAGGGTGCCCCCTGCCCCCGTATATAAAGGAGCAAGGGAGAGGCCGACCCTAGAGGGGGCGCGCCAAGTGTGGGGAGTCCTACTAGGACTCCCACATCCTAGTAGGATTCCCCTTTCCTTTCCGGAGTAGGAGAGAAGGAAAGAGGTGGAGAGGGAGAAGGAAAAGGGGGCTGCACCCCTTGTCCAATTCGGACCAGAGGGGGGGGGGCGCGTTTCCTTCCTTTTGGCCTTTCTCCTCTATTCCCGTATGGCCCAGTAAGGCCCATATACTCTGAAAAATACCCGAATCACTCGGAACCTTTCCGATGTCCGCATATAGTCGTCCAATATATCGATCTTTACGTCTCGACCATTTCGAGACTCCTCGTCATGTACCCGGTCACATCCGGGACTCCGAACTCTTTCGGTACATCAAAACTCATAAACTCATAATACCGATCGTCATCAAACGTTAAGCGTGCGGACCCTACGGGTTCGAGAACTATGTAGACATGACCAAGACTCATCTCCGGTCAATAACCAATAGCGGAACCTGGATGCTCATATTGGCTCCTACATATTCTTCGAAGATCTTTATCGGTCAAACCGCATAACAACATACGTTGTTCCTTTTGTCATTGGTATGTTACTTGCCCGAGATTCGATCGTCGGTATCTCTATACCTAGTTCAATCTCGTTACCGGCAAGTCTCTTTACTCGTTCCGTAATACATCATCTCGTGACTAACTCATTAGTCTTTTGCTTGCAAGGCTTATTATGATGTGCATTACCGAGAGGGCCCAGAGATACCTCTCCGACACTCGGAGTGACAAATCCTAGTATTGATCTATGCCAACACCACGAACACTTTCGGAGACACCTGTAGAGCATCTTTATGATCACCCAGTTACGTTGTGATGTTTGATAGCACACAAGGTGTTCCTACGGTATTCGGGAGTTGCATAATCTAATAGTCATAGGAACATGTATAAGTCATGAAGAAAGCAATAGCAGTAAAACTAAACGATCATAGTGCTAAGCTAACGGATGGGTCTTGTCCATCACATCATTCTCCTAATGATGTGATCCCGTTGATCAAATGACAACTCATGTCTATGGTTAGGAAACATAACCATCTTTGATCAATGAGCTAGTCTAGTAGAGGCATACTAGGGACACTCTGTTTTGTCTATGTATTAACAAATGTACTAAGTTTCCGGTTAATACAATTCTAGCATGAATAATAAACATTTATCATGATATAAGGAAATATAAATAACAACATTATTATTGCCTCTAGGGCAAATTTCCTTCAGTCTCCCACTTGCACTAGAGTCAATAGTCTAGCTCACATCGCCATGTGATTTAATACCGATAGTTCACATCGTTATGTGAATAACACCCATAGTTCACATCGCCATGTGACCAACACCCAAAGGGTTTACTAGAGTCAATAATCTAGTTCACATCGTTATGTGACTAATACCCAAGAGTAATAAGGTGTGATCATGTTTTGCTTGTGAGAGAAGTTTAGTCAACGGGTCTGTCACATTCAGATCTGTATGTATTTCGCAAATTTCTATGTCTACAATGCTCTGCATAGAGCTACTCTAGCTAATTGCTCCCACTTTCAATACGCATCCAGATTGATACTTAGAGTCATCTGGACTTAGTGTCAAAGCTTGCATCGGCGTAACCCTTTACGACGAACTCTTTATCACCTCCATAATCGAGAAACATTTCCTTAGTCATCCAGTTACTAAGGATAATTTTGACCGCTGTACAGCGATCTACTCCTGGATCACTATTGTACCCCCTTGACAAACTCATGGAAAGGTACACAACATGTTTGGTACACAGCATGGCATACTTTATAGAACCTATGGCTGAGGCATAGGGAATGACTTTCATTCTCTCTATATTTTTCTGCCGTGGTCTGGCTTTGAGTCTTACTCAACTTCACACCTCACAAGTCAGGCAAGAACTCCTTCTTTGACTGATCCATTTTGAACTACTTCAAAATCTTATCAAGGTATGTACTCATCGAAAGTCTTATCAAGCGTCTTGATCTATCTCTATAGATCTTGATGCCCAATATGTAAGCAGCTTCACCAAGGTCTTTCTTTGAAAAACTCCTTTCAAACACTCCTTTATGCTTTCCAGAAAATTCTACATCATTTCCGATCGACAATATGTCATTCACATATACTTATCAGAAAGGTTGTAGTGCTCCCACTCACTTCTTGTAAATACAGGCTTCACCGCAAGTCTGTATAAATCTATATGCTTTGATCAACTTATCAAAGCGTATATTCCAACTCCGAGATGCTTGCACCAGTCCATAGATGGATCGCTGGAGCTTGCACATTTTGTTAGCACCTTTAGGATTGACAAAACCTTCTGGTTGCATCATATACAAGTCTTCTTTAATAAATCCATTAAAGAATGCAGTTTTGTTATCCATTTGCCAGATTTCATAAAATGCGGCAATTGCTAACATGATTCGGACAGACTTAAGCATCGCTATGGGTGAGAAAGTCTCATCGTAGTCAACTCCTTGAACTTGTTGAAAAACTTTTGCAACAAGTCGAGCTTTGTAAACAGTAACATTATCGTCAGCGTCAGTCTTCCTCTTGAAGATCCATTTATTTTCGATGGCTTGCCGATCATCGGGAAAGTCAACCAAAGTCCACACTTTGTTCTCATACATGGATCCCATCTCAGATTTCATGGCCTCAAGCCATTTTGCGGAATCTGGGCTCATCATCGCTTCCTCATAGTTCGTAGATTCATCATGGTCCAGTAACATGACTTCCAGAACCGGCTTGCCGTACCACTCTGATGCGGAACGAACTCTGGTTGATCTACGAAGTTCAGCAGAAACTTGATCTGAAGTTTCATGATCATCATCATTAGCTTCCTCACTAATTGGTGTAGGAATCACTGGAACTAGTTTCTGTGATGTTACACTTTCCAATTCGGGAGAAGGTACAATTACCTCATCAAGTTCTACTTTCCTCCCACTCACTTCTTTCGAGAGAAACTCCTTCTCTAGAAAGGATCCACTCTTAGCAACAAAGACCTTGCCTTCGGATCTGTGATAGAAGGTATACCCAACAGTTTCTTTTGGGTATCCTATGAAGATTTACTTCTCCGATTTGGGTTCAAGCTTATCATGTTGAAACTTTTTCACATAAGCATCGCAGTCCCAAACTTAAAGAAATGACAGCTTATGTTTCTCGTCAAACCACAGTTCATACGGTGTCATCTCCATGGATTTAGATGGTGCCCTATTTAACGTGAATGTAGTTATCTCTAATGCATAACCCCAAAAGCGATAGTGGTTGATCGGTAAGAGACATCATCGATCGCACCATATCTAATAAAGTACGGTTGACACACCATTACACTGTGGTGTTCCAGGTGGCGTGAGTAGTGAAACTATTTCACATTGTTTTATAGAAGGCCAAACTCGCTAACTCAAATATTTTACCTCTACGATCATATCGTAGAAACTCTTATTTTCTTGTTACGATGATTCTCCACTTCACTCTGAAATTCTTTGAACTTTTCAAATGTTTCAGACTTGTGCTTCATTAAGTAGATATAACCATATCTGCTCAAATCATCAGTGAAGGTCAGAAAATAACGATACCCGCCGCGAGCTTCAACACTCATTGGTCCACATACATCTGTATGTATGAACTCCAACAAATTTGTTGCTCGCTCCATTGTTCCGGAGAACGGAGTTTTAGTCATCTTGCCCATGAGGCATGGTTCGCAAGCACCAAGTGATTCATAATCAAGTGATTCCAAAAGTCCATCACTATGGAGTTTCTTCATGCGCTTTACACCATTATGACCTAAACGGCAGTGCCACAAATAAGTTGCACTATCATTATTAACCTTGCATCTTTTGGCTTCAATATTATGAATATGTGTATCACCACGATCGAGATCCAACAAACTATTTTCATTGGGTGTATGACCATCGAAGGTTTTATTCATGTAAACAGAATAACAATTATTCTATGACTTTAAATGAACAACCGTATTGCAACAAATATGATCAAATCATATTCATGCTCAACGCAAATGCCAAATAACATTTATTTAGGTTTTACACTAATCCCGAAAGTATAGGGAGTGTGCGATGATGATCATATCAATCTTGGAACCACTTCCAACACACATCGTCACTTCACCTTTAACTAGTCTCTGTTCATTCTGGAATTCTCGTTTCGAGTTACTAATTTTAGCAACTGAACCGGTATCAAATACCCAGGGGTTGCTATGAACACTAGTAAAGTATACATCAATAATCTGTATATCAAAATATACCTTTGTTCACTTTGCCATCCTTCTTATCCGCCAAGTATCTAGGGCAGTTCCACTTCCAGTGACCATTTCCTTTGCAGTAGAAGCACTTAGTTTCAGGCTTGAGTTTTAGCTTTGGGTTTCTTCACGGTAGTGACAACTTGCTTGTCATTCTTCTTGAAGTCCCTCTTCTATCCCTTTGCCCTTTACTTGAAGCAAGTGGTCTTGTTAACCATCAACACTTGATGCTTTTTCATGATTTCTACCTTCGCCGACTTCAGCATCGCGAAGAGCTCGGGAATTCCTTTCGTCATCCCTTGCATATTATAGTTCATCACGAAGTTCTACTAACTTGGTGATAGTGACTAGAGAACTTTGTCAATTACTATCTTATCTAGATGATTAACTCTCACTTGATTCAAGTAATTGTAGTACCCAGACAATCTGAGCACATGCTCACTGGTTGAGCTATTCTCCTCCATCTTGTAGGAAAAGTACTGTCAGAAGTCTTATACCTCTCGACACGGGCATGAGTATGAAATACTAATTTCAACTCTTGGAACATCTTATATGCTCCGTGGCGTTCTAAACGTTTTTGAAGTCCCGGTTCTAAGCCGTAAAGCATGGTGCACTTAAACTATCAAGTAGTCATGATACCGAGCTTTTGTCAAAACGTTCATAACGTCTACATCTGCTCCTGCAATAGGTCTGTCACCTAGCGGTGCATCAATGACATAATTCTCTGTGCAGCAATGAGGATAATCCTCAGATCACGGAACAATTCCGTATCATTGCTACTAACATCTTTCAACTTAGTTTTTCTCTAGGAACATATAAACAGTAAACGGGTAGCAACATCGCGAGCTATTGATCTACAACATAGATATGCTAATATTACCAGGATTAAGTTCATGATAAATTAAAGTTAAATTTAATCATATTACTTAAGAACTCCCACTTAGATAGACATCCCTCCGGTCATCTAAATGATCATGTGGTCCAAATGAACTAAGCCATGTCCGATCATCACGTGAGATGGAGTAGTTTCAATGGCGAACATCTTATGTTGATCATATCTACTATATGATTCACGCTCAACCTTTCGGTTTCCAGTGTTCCGAGGCCATATCTGCATATGCTAGGCTTGTCAAGTTTAACCCGAGTATTCTGCGTGTGCAAAACTGGCTTACACCCATTGTATTTGAACGTAGAGCCTATCACACCCGATCATCACGTGGTGTCTCAGCACGAAGAACTTTTGCAACGGCGCATACTCAGGGAGAACACTTATACCTTGAAATTTAGTAAGGGATCATCTTATAATGCTACCGTCGTTCTAAGCAAAATAAGAAGCATAATAAGATAAACATCACATGCAATCAAAATATGTGACATGATATGGTCATCATCATCTTGTGCTTTTGATCTCCATCTCCAAAGCACCGTCATGATCACCTTCGTCACCGGCGCGACACCTTGATCTCCATCGCAACATCGTTGTCGTCTCGCCAACTATTGCTTCTACGACTATCGCTACCGCTTAGTGATAAAGTAAAGCAATTACATGGCGATTGCATTTCATACAATAAAGCGACAACCATATGGCTCCTGCCAGTTGCCGATAACTTTACAAAACATGATCATCTCATACAAAACCGTATATCTCATCATGTCTTGACCATATCACATCACAACATGCCCTGCAAAAACAAGTTAGACGTCTTCTACTTTGTTGTTGCAAGTTTTACGTGGCTGCTACGGGCTTAGCAAGAACCGTTCTTACCTACGCATACAAAAACCACAACGATGTTTCGTCAAGTATGTGCTGTTTTAACCTTCACAAGGACCGGGCGTAGCCACACTTGATTCAGCTAAAGTGAGAGACAGACACCCGCCAGTCACCTTTAAGCAACGAGTGCTCATAACGGGGAAACCAGTCTCGCGTAAGCGTACACGTAATGTCGGTCCGGGCCGCTTCATCTCACAATACCGCCGAAGCAAAGTATGACATGCTGGTAAGCAGTATGACTAGTATGGCCCACAACTCATTGTGTTCTACTCGTGCATATCATCTACGCATAGACCTGGCTCATGATGCCACTGTTGGGGAACGTAGTATTTTCAAAATTTTCCTACGATCACGCAAGATCTATCTACTAGATGCATAGCAACGAGGGGGAGAGTGTGTCTACGTACCCTCGTAGACCGGGAGCGGAAGCGTCTAGTGACGCGGTTGATTTAGTCGAACTTCTTCGCGATCCAATCGATCAAGTACCGAACATACGGCACCTCCGCGTTCAGCACACATTCAGCTTGATGACGTCCCACGAGCTCTTGATCCAGTTGAGCTTCATGGGAGAGTTTCGTCAGCACGACGGCGTGGTGACGGATATGATGAAGTTACCGGCGCAGGGCTTCGCCTAAGAACTGCAACGGTATAATCGAGGTGTGTTTCTGTGGAGGGGGGCACCGCACACGGTTGGGAGAGATCAACTGATCAACTTGTGTGTTCTAGGGTGCCCCCTGCCCCGTATATAAAGGAGCAAGGGAGAGGCCGGCCCTAGAGGAGGCGCGCCAAGTGTGGGGAGTCCTACTAGGACTCCCAAGTTCTAGTAGGATTCCCCTTTCCTTTCCGGAGTAGGAGAGAAGGAAAGAGGTGGAGAGGGAGAAGGAAAAGGGGGCTGCACCCCTTGTCCAATTCGGACCAGAGGGGGGGGGCGCGTCTCCTTCCTTTTGGCCTTTTTCCTCTATTCCCGTATGGCCCAGTAAGGCCCATATACTCTGAAAAATACCCGAATCACTCGGAACCTTTCCGATGTCCAAATATAGTCGTCCAATATATCGATCTTTATGTCTCGACCATTTCGAGACTCCTCGTCATGTACCCGGTCACATCCGGGACTCCGAACTCTTTCGGTACATCAAAACTCATAAACTCATAATACCGATCGTCATCAAACGTTAAGCGTGCGGACCCTACGGGTCCGAGAACTATGTAGACATGACCAAGACTAATCTCCGGTCAATAACCAATAGCGGAACCTGGATGCTCATATTGGCTCCTACATATTCTTCGAAGATCTTTATCGGTCAAACCGCATAACAACATGCGTTGTTCCTTTTGTCATTGGTATGTTACTTGCCCGAGATTCGATCGTCGGTATCTCTATACCTAGTTCAATCTCGTTACCGGCAAGTCTCTTTACTCGTTCCGTAATACATCATCTCGTGACTAACTCATTAGTCTTTTGCTTGCAAGGCTTATTATGATGTGCATTACCGAGAGGGCCCAGAGATACCTCTCCGACACTCGGAGTGACAAATCCTAGTCTTGATCTATGCCAACACCACGAACACTTTCGGAGACACCTGTAGAGCATCTTTATGATCACCCAGTTATGTTGTGACGTTTGATAGCACACAAGGTGTTCCTACGGTATTTGGGAGTTGCATAATCTCATAGTCATAGGAACATGTATAAGTCATGAAGAAAGCAATAGCAGTAAAACTAAACGATCATAGTGCTAAGCTAACGGATGGGTCTTTTCCATCACATCATTCTCCTAATGATGTGATCCCGTTGATCAAATGACAACTCATGTCTATGGTTAGGAAACATAACCATCTTTGATCAATGAGCTAGTCTAGTAGAGGCATACTAGGGACACTCTGTTTTGTCTATGTATTCACACATGTACTAAGTTTCTGGTTAATACAATTCTAGCATGAATAATAAACATTTATCATGATATAAGGAAATATAAATAACAACTTTATTATTGCCTCTAGGGCATATTTCCTTCAAATCTCCTGAGAACTCCTCGAAACTCCGGAATAATTAAATGGCGAGAGACGAACGAGCAAT
Source organism: Secale cereale (assembly GCA_902687465.1). NCBI lineage: Eukaryota > Viridiplantae > Streptophyta > Magnoliopsida > Poales > Poaceae > Secale > Secale cereale. The sequence continues at coordinate 497,594,604 of LR738711.1, read as the reverse complement.
TGTAATCACTTGAGCCGAGGAAAAGAATACGATGAACCCCGAGTAATTAGAATTGAAATCCATTGGAGAAGAAAAGAGAAGAATGATGACGAGCTAGACGAGAATTCACCAGCCGAAATAACTGAGGAAAGAATGCAAATGATTCACAGGAGTAGGATGGATACTCGACTGAGGACTCCGGCTCCGAGAAGCAAAAGGGTGGGCGGGTGGGAAAAAATAAAGACAACTTCGGAATGGGAAACAACATCGGTTGGAAAGGACCGAGGATTGAACTGGCAAAAGGCAAAGAGGAATGAGTCGACTCAATGAGAGATGCACCAAATGAAAGAACAGACAACGCAACAAACGAAAAACTAACCGCGTGGTCCTAAAATAATTGAAGGGGAAGAGGAGTAATTCAAAACACCTATGTCAATATTCCTCACCAGAGCGACGAAGGCGCAGAGGAGTAAAAATAATTCCTACTCTCCGATATAACTAGACTCCGAAAAAGTTTTGCTAGACTCGACAACGGCCAAACTACGATCAATCAAGGGGGCACCTATGGTTGGTCGAGGATCTGATACCAACTTGTCAGGCCCAAGATGTGATTCTATCCCGATCACGTGACACTTACGTGATTGGGGCACAACCGCATTTCGGGCGCTTAGCAAGATGGATATCATTACATCGTACCATTACATACATACATGTGGGATACAAAAATACATACAAGTCACATGAATACAACAACATCAATACAAGGCATCCGACTACAGATGCAAACATGAAAAGCACAACGACATCCATCTGCTATCCCAGGCTGCCGACCCGGAACCTAACCCAAGACTGAAGAAGAAGAAGAAGAAGAAGAACTCCAACACAACGAAAAACTCTCTCACGTCAAGACATCGGAAACCTGCACCTGCAACTGTTGTTGTAGTATCTGTGAGCCACAAGGACTCAGCAATCCCATAACCATGGGTAACAAGACTAGCAAAGCTCAAATGGGTAGGAAGAGGTAAAGTGGTGAGGTTGCAGCAGCAGCTAAGCATAAATATGGTGGCTAACTTACGAGTACAAGAATAAGATGAGCATCTACGCAAACGGTCGCAACCTAATAATGATCGCTAAAGATCCTGAACTACCTACGAGTGAAACGTAACCCCACCGTGTTCTCTTCTCAAAGTGACAAGAGACAGTCACGGTTACTCACACAATTGTGTGTTCTACTTCAGATCCTGTGTCAAGTTTTCTACAACCGGACATTAACAAATTCCAATCTGCCACATAACCGCGGGCACGGCTTTCGAAAGATCATAACCCTGCAGGGGTGTCCCAACTTAGCCCATCACAAGCTCTCACGATCAGCAGAGAAAATAATGATATTACCCCTTATCTTAGGGACAATCCGATCAGGCTCGGAATACCGGTGCACAAGACATTTCGACAATGGTAAAACAAGTCCAGCAAGACCTCCCGGCGTGCCGACACCCTGATAGTAGCCGCGCATATCTCGTCTCAGGCCACGTCCAGATGAGCACTACGTACAGCAACCGAAGACCCAAGATAACTGGGTGGCACCGCAAGTGGCTCTAGTTTGGGACCAACACCATCAGCACTGGCCCCCCTGTTATGTAGAAGAATCCTCGGGGACATGACCCCCTATGCATATTAATTAATTAATTAATTAAGTTGTTATTATGAGGCAAATTAAAACCAATGTTGGGCCTTGCTGGAGGAGTTTTATTCAAAGACGAACTGTCAAGGGGTCCCCATATACACAACCGTGTAAGGAACGCAAAATCAAGGAACATAACGCCGATTTATCGGCTCCTAAGGCGGCATGAGTGGAACAAAACACCGAGCAAAAGGCCAAGCCTTCCACCCATTGCCAAGTATATAGGTGTGTTAATATATTTAAGAGATATTGTGATATTTCCAAAGCATCGAGTTCCAACATGGAACAAACTTCATCTTCACCTGCAACTAACAACACTATAAGAGGGGTTGAGCAAGTGGGTAACATAGCCAAACAATGGTTTGCTGGGAAGGTGTCAAAAGGTTAGAGGTTTCATGGCAACAAGGAGAGGCTGACATAAATGCTGGGTAGCGCGACATATAACGATAGCATCGAGACAACTAAGCATGGCAATGATAGTAAAGGTATCCAAGGTGATGGTCATCTTGCCTGAGATCCCGCAAGGAAGAAGAACGAATCCATGAAGAAGACGAAGAAGAAGCCTTGAAGACGAACCACGCGTAGACGAACGAATCCTCACGATCGCAACGGAAAAGGAACTAGCGAGAAGAAAGCACACAACAAGGTAAACACACAACACAAGAACATGACAAGATGCCCAACCAAGTATGATGCAAGACAAGTCTATGTATGATTCAATACATGGCAAGGGATGAAGCACACAAGAACAACACAAACCAATAAGTTTAAATGAGGCCGGAATCAACACATAACAAATCCGGTAAGTCCTCATATGCATAATTTGAAATTAGTCCAGATCTGAACAAACCTTAAGTTAAAGTTCTTAAACAGCAGGTTAACGTGCACCATGATGATCTACATAAAATTCTAGTCAAGTTTCATATAAAGTTTATTTAATTCGGAGCTACGGCCTAGAAGATATGAGCAAAACAAGACAAGCATGTCAACGGTGCAAGAAGCACACAAACATCAAGCAAACACACTCCAAACAAGTAAACAACATGATATTAAGCTTCTACATGCAAAATCACACAAGTTTCATATAGGACACACTCAAAACGGAGCAACGGGCTAGAAGTTACGAGCAAAACAAGTTACAACGCAAAGCTGAAGTTAACAGCCACATAGCAACTTTGGAGCAAGGTAAACATAAGCTACAACACCCAAACATGATAACAAGAAGCATGGATATGAAGTAGACATGTTACTTAACAAGCATGAACTTAGAACACACCCAAAAGCTTGATGGAACATAGTTAACCAAGCATGGCAAGTTGCAATAAATTTATCCAGACTTAGCCAAAATCTGGGAAGGCAAAAACATCATCACGATGCTGCCTTCGAAGGCACAAAACAACAAGCATATCAACTCTACTAAGCATATAAAGATCATGGACATGTATTAGACATATCATACATCAAACAACTCCATTGGAGCAACTCCATAGGAGGCATGGATCAATAACAACAAGTTTCACCAAATTGATCATGCTGATAAAAGTCTGACAGGTAAAATTTATAGCAACTTGAGAGCAAGAAATAAATAAGCTACAGCAGGTCATATATGCATACAAGGGCATGGATGGATATATAATAACATAGACAACAAGACATGATCGTTGGCCACTCCAAAACAAGCATGGATTTGAGTGGGGCATCAAGCAAACATAGCATCAGGTTTAACAGATTCCAGACTTAGCAGTTTTTTCACTAAGTATAAAACAACAACAACGACATGGCATGTTTACAAGCTTGTTTAAGTCACCTCAAGGCATATCATGAAAAGTGGATTTCACCACAGCAAAGACCATGTGATTGTGCTTCTAAAACATATAGACATGTGGCATGAAGACAATCACTCCAATAGCAATGAGCAAGTCAAAACAGCATCTCATAACAAGTTTCAGCACTTAATAGCCACATGCACTTTGCAACAGAGATGAACATGGCAATATGGCACCTAACATGAATGCTACAACAACCATCATGTAGAGCACTTCACAATGAACATTTTGACACATCATATGCTCCATTTGGACAAACATGCACAAAGTTACAAGCATCACAAGTATGCAACAAAATTATAGTTAACGGAAGTTTTAAACTTATAGCACTCTTGCAAACAAAGATTAGGGCATCAAGATGGAGTCAAACAAGCATGCCACAATGGAACAAAATGAAGAGCATATCACCACGATCATTTTGACATATTATTCACTCAATTTGGACATACACACAAATAGTTACAGCCATGCAAAGATGCACACATTTTAACAAAAACTAGGGACCTAGTGGCAAAGAGACAACCTCGGGTGGACATGTCCATATCAGATCGGACATGTCCGTCGGTGGCTGGACGCGGGTCCACCTGGCAGTGACACGGACAGAGGGGAGGGCGGACATGTCCGTCGCCAACCGGACATGTCCGGCTCTGCAGAGGATGAGCTGGTCCAGCGGCGCTGCGAAGGATCCAGACGGCGTCGGGGAGCTTCACGGCGGTGGCGAGGAGTGGCTCGGACGATGGAGGGAAAGACGAGGCCGGCGGCGCAGGGAGGTTGACAGATCCGGCCGTCCCGTGGCCGGATCTGGCTGGAGGACACGCCGGCGATGGGATCCGAGGCGGGGCAGAGGTAACCTTGGTGGCGGCGGCGGCGAGCCATGGAGCCGGGCGGGGCAGCGTCATGCGTCGGAGGCGGCAGGGAGCTGCAGGCGGAGGGCGTCGCGGCGGAGCCGGCCGGCGAAGCGGAGAGGCGGCGTCGCTCGGGGATATGGCGGCGGGGACGGCGAGGGAGCGGGGAGGCTGGTCGCAGGGCGCGGCGCTCGGGCGCTTGGGCCCATCCGCGGCCCAGGGCGGGCCTGGCCCGGGCTGGCGGCGGAGGGAGGCTTCGGGGACAGCTGGCAGCCCGGGAGAGGCTGCAGGAGCCGGCTGGGAGGTGGCTCGGCCAGTGGCCTGCTGCCACATGGCGAGTGCGGGTGGGGCGCGCCAGTTCTGAAGGAGAAGGCAGCGGCGCGGCCCTCAAGGTGGGAGGAGGAGCTGAAAACGAGGGAGGAGAGAGGGTAGGCTGCCAAAAATGGAATATGGGGGTGTTTATATAGGGTAGGTGGCTAGGTTAGGGTTTTTTTAGGCCGTTCCGGACCACCGTATACCGATCGGACGGCTCCAGAGCGGAGAGGGACTAGGCTGGGCCTAGAGGGAATTAGTGGGTTGTGTAGAAGGCCTGAGGCTTAGAGGAGAGAAGAGAGGGGGAGGCCCGCGGGGGTTTTCGGGGACCGAAAACGTCCGACGTTTTAACCAGCGACTAGTGCCGCTATATATATCCGTTGGGCTATCAAACGAGCTTCGAATGCGACGAAATTTTGCAGGCGGTCTGTCTATGCTATAATAAGACCACACGCCAAGTTTCAACCCATTCCGAGAACATTTTTCGGCCACTCATAAAATAAATATCCGGAGGCGCCGCGGGCGCGTGTGAGTGTGTCTGGGCTCAGAACGGACAACAGAAAGGACGAGGGAACTCAGACGGATGCAAGTTTTGAAAACATGATGATGCAATGCCCACGATGACATGGCAAGATGCAACACGCAAGCAGATGACATGGCAACGACGACGAATTACTGGCTGACACCTGGCGCACCGGTCTCGGTGTGTCACAAAACACTAGGAGAGCACTAGCTTGATTGCACACTTGGGCACGTTTCACCACTTGTTGCCAACCTATATGCATGCAAGAAAAATGTTTCCTATTCCATGTATCCTCATGCACAAGTATCTCTTTTCATGCTCAACACTCTTTTTGCTTATAAGCTTATGACCTTTCTTTTCTTGCTTAGAATCTTTTTTTGTCTCATTTTTTTCTCTTCCTTCCCACTTTTCTTATTGAGCCTCAACCAAATATATGGGGCGATATCACAAGATATGCACGGGATCAAGCAATTGCACTATATTATATTTCAAATGATGCAACAATATGATATCATATCACTATGGTGCACAAGTTTTCATGAAGCCCGACAATACTCGGATATCTAGTCTCAATAGGTATGAAGGTATTCGCAAAGATGGTGGGCTATCAAGATGAAATGGCAAGGAAGTAGAAGTATATGATAGAATGGATACCTTCGTCACACTTAACCTTTCACGAAGTCGGGAGTAACTGGCCTTGCTTCCGGTTGAATATAGTCTCAAAGGATGGATGGTCGTTGTCGATGTCGAAGCTTGTGGCGGATGTAGTCGATGGAAAGATACAAGTCGCCGATGGTTGATGAAGGTGTAACCATCCCTAAGTAGCCGAAACACCTTAGGAGACTCAAATCACGACTCAAACAACCACAAATGCACTAAGAACCAAAATGGGTTAGTTTCACGGAATGCTATGGTGGTTATGCGGAAGATATGGTGTATGGTCTATGCTAAAGATGCAAAAATGGACAAAATTGATGGAGTCATATGGTGGTAAAACCAAGATGACCAGCTCGGGAACGTCGCTAGCTTTTGAACGAGCCAAAGAACACCCAAATCAGAGTTCGGAGGTGGAAGTTAAGGGTAAAAATGTGAAATCCTGGCGGCTGGCTGTAGGGGGGCCGTGCGTACGGGGTCCAAGGCCCGTGGACACGGGGTCCTGTGTGCACGGTACACATACCGAGGACACGGGGTCACCTGGGACTTTGCGGGGGCCCATGGGCACGGGGGTGACGGAAATTGGCCGATTTTTGGTCAAATTCGAGGGGAGCAAAGAAAAATTGGGGTATGGGGGTGCAATAGGAGGTGGATCTACTTGCTAAACACCAGATCCATGGATTGAAATCAACAAAAACTCACTAGGAACAACAAATCACAAAAAAATTGGTATGGCTCTTTTTGTGGGGAATTTTTGAAATTGGACAAAAGCAAGAAAATTAGGCGAGAAAACAAGGAGGGGGCTCCAATTCCGTGAGAAACCATGGCTCTAGATACCTAGATGATGTAGGGTGGAACCCTAGGGGCCGATCTTTCATGAAATGGAGGGGAAATCCCCAAGAACAAGAAGAACACAAGGGGGAAACAAGTGGAACACTCAAGAACAAGTCCAATCACACATCCACCAGACTCACAAACACATAAGATCCACAAGGTATAAGAACAATCAAAGGGAAAGATACAAGGTAGAGTTCATAACAAATCCAAAAGGAGATGAGGTCTTGGTGATTCACTCGGGTAATCCTTCTCCCTTAGGAGGTCTTGATGATCCTAGGGACCCTTCTCCAATGGAGGCCTTGAACTCCAATGGAGTGTACTCTCTCTCTCAAGAAGAGGAATCCCACAAGGGGAGATACATGGAGCAAAGCTCAACTAGATGTCATATACTTTGCTAAGTCTAAATGAAGGAGGGGAAGGATTATATATAGTCCTAGGCAGGGAGAGGGATAATTGGGGGCGAAATGGTAATACAAGGGCAAAGCCCGCAGCAACACACAAGGGCCCCCGTGCGCATGGGGTAAGTGGAACCCGTGCACACAGGGTCTCCAGTGACCTGACGCATTTGCCCATGTGCACGTGGTCTTCAGGACCGTGCAGCCTGGGAGGCCCGTGGGCACGGGGTTGGAGGGGCCCGTGCGCACGGGGTCGCCTGGGAGCTTCTACCTTCTTCTTGGCCGGCCCATTCTCCGCTTCCTGGCTTCCCTCTTGGATGATGTAGTTGTTCTCCTGCTCTTGGACTTCTCCTCGATGAATGTGTAGCTCCACTCACACCTATGAATTCATACGAGAGATAGGTCAAGTAGTATACCATCCTTGAAAGGTACAAGTGGACACGTGTAAAAGAGATGATTCACCTTTGTATGTATGAAGTAGATGTCGCACGTGTCACTTGCGAAATGGACTCTTGACCTAGTAATGTCCTTAGGATGCTCCACATCACTGACCCTTTCCGCTAACATATTATAAGCCTTCCTAGCTCCACATACATCTACGTCATGCGTTTGACTCTCCCTGGTAATCGCTTTATCCAAGATTTGATAGTTTTGACTACCACAGTTGCCGATCACCACCTGCTGCTGGGTAAGAACTGATAAGAATTTGAGATTTGCTTGACGGATTTGTGACACCCCACCACTACCACTTTCTAGTAGTCTGTAGGATCATATTATTGTGTGTTTCTATAGCTGCTAACCATGGCAGGATCACAAGCCGACGAGATTGACTGGGAGAACATGATGAAGAAGGAGCTTCATGATATATTTCAGCAAATGTTGGGTCAACAGGTAGAAGATGTTATGGCCAACTTTGGAAAGGCAGTAGAGAGGATTGATGACATTGAGAAGACAATTGACACCAAGTTGGACGCCAAGTTCGATGAAGTTCTCGTGCGTCTACCACAACTACCAGCCACGTCTGCTACACCGTTGCAACAAGATCAACAACTACCTCCACGTCGCGATATAGTAGGACGAGCGCATCGCATACCCCTTGGGCCCGACCAACTTCCTGGTGCCACCGCACCTATTGTAGATGCTTCTGTGGCTGCTGCTGCTAAGGAGGACTATTACGAGGATGAGGTTGATCAAAATTAGAACTACGTGCAAGCACAAGCACCACCGCCACCAGGTCGTCCTAATGCATATCATCACAATGGTAGGGCTGCACCACCACCTGAGGTACGAGATTAAGACCACATCCCTAAACTAAAGTTGAATAGTCCCCCTCACGAGCAAGTAGGGTGGTTGTATCATTTAACTTAGTAATGTGTGCCAACTGGTTCCGGTTTCATAGCCATGACAAGGATCAGATTCAACCAAAGTAATTAACTCATGATCGACCGATAATTCATAATCATTATCAGTAATAAAGATAGGTGAAGTAGCAAACTTTGGATCATATTTCATTCTAGCATTCAAAGATTTTTCTTTCAGCTTACATAGCAATTTCTTAAGACCATCTTTATCCTTGCAAGTAAGAAAATCACTAGCTACCTCTCCATCCATAACATAACCCTCAGGTATATCATGCAATCCATATCTAGGAGAGGTAGGTCCAATAGGTGTTGCATAATTTCCAGTTTTAGCACTCTCTAATTCTTTAGCTTTAGCAAGTTGTTCATCAAGAAATTCACCTAGTGGCACAGTATCATCAAGAAAAGTACTAGCATCATTCATAGAAGAAGTAGCATCATCAATTACTTGCAACATACCCGGATTAATTTCAGGTGGTGGTGTTGCAAGCTTACTCAAAACATCAGGTGAATCAAGTACAGAGCTAGATAATAGTTCCTTACCTCCCTCTCCTCTTAGAGGGAACAATCTTGGTTCTATCATCCTTAAGATTCATCATAGTGATCAATAAATATAAATACCAAGTGACTCAGCAAATATAGCTATGCTCACCGGCAATGACACTAGAAAAAGGTCTTGATAACCCACAGGTATAGGGGATCGCAACAATTTTTGAGGGTAGAGTATTCAACCCAAATTTATTGATTCGACACAAAGGGAGCCAAAGAATATTTTTAAGTATTAGCAGTTGAGTTGTCAATTTAACCACATCTAAAAGACTTAACATCTGCATCAAGGTGATCAGTAGCAAAGTAGTATGATAGTTTGATAGTAGCGGCAACAGTAGCAGAAACTGTAGTGATTGTAACAGCAACAACGACAAAAGTAACTTAGCAAAGATCAATATATGAAAAGCGTAGGCATTGGATCGGTGATGGATAATTGCGGATGGTATTCATCATGTAGCAGTTATAACCTAGGGCGACACAGAACTAGCTCTAATTCATCAATATAATGTAGGCATGTATTTTGTATATAGTCATACGTGCTTATGGAGAAGAACTTGCATGCCATCTTTTGTCCTACCCTCCCGTAGCAACGGGGTCCATAAGGAAACTAAGCGATATTAGGGCCTCCTTTTAATAGAGAACCAGAATAAAGCATTAGCACATCGTGAATACATGAACTCCTCAAACTATGGTAATCATCAGAAAGAATCCCAATTATTGTCATCTTGGGGTATGCGGATCATAACACGTAATAGGTGCATATAACTTGCAAGATAGCATCAAGAACACACATATATTTGTGAAAACATAATAGGTTCAGATCTGAAATCATGGTACTCAGGCCCTAGTGACAAGCATTAGGCACATCAAAGTCATAGCAACATCAATCACAGAACATGGTGGATACTAGGGATCAAGGCCTAACAAAACTAACTCGATTACATGATAGCTCTCATCCAACACCACCACCGTCCAGCAAGCCCATGATACGTCTCCAATGTATCTATAATTTGTATTGTTCCATGCTATTATGTTATCTATTTTGGATGTTTTATATGCATTAATATGCTATTTTATATTATTTTCGGACTAACTTATTAACCTAGAGCCTAGTGCCAGTTTCTGTTTTTTCCTTGTTTTTGAGTGTTACAGAAAAGAAATATCAAACGGAGTCCGAACAAAATGAAACTTTACGATGATTTTTCTTGGACCAGAAGATACCTAGAGGACTTGAAGTCCAAGTTAGTGGAGCCACGAGGCCGCGACAGGGGTGCAGGGCGCGCCCAGGGGGGTAGGGCGTGCCTCCCACCCTTGTGGGCCCCTCACAACTCCCCTTACCTACTTCTTCCGCCTTTATATTCTCAAATATCCCAGAAACCTTAGGGAAGGGGGCATCGAAACCACTTCTCCACTGCCGCAACCTTCTGTACCCATGAGATCCCATCTGGAGGCCTTTTCTGGTACTCTGTCGGAGGGGGATTCAACCATGGAGGGCTTCTACATCAACACCATTGCCCTTCCGATGAAGGGTGAGTAGTTTACCGCAGACCTACGGGTCCATAGCTAGTAGCTAGATGGCTTCTTCTCTCTCTTTGATTCTCAATACCATGTTCTCGTCGATGTTCTTGGCAATCTATCCGATGTAATCTTCTTTTGTGATGTGTTTGTCGAGATCCGATTAATTGTGGATTTATGATCAGCTTATCTATGAATATTATTTTAATCTTCTTTGAATTCTTATATTCATGATTTGGCATCTTAGTAATTCTCTTCTAACTATCGGTTTGGTTTGGCTAACTAGATTGGTTTTTCTTGCAATGGGAGAAGTGCTTTGCTTTGGGTTCAATCTTGCGGTGTCCTCACCCAGTGACAAAGTAGGGGTAGCGAGGCACGTATTGTATTGTTGCCATCAAGAATAAAAAGAAAAGGGTTTTATCATATTGCTCGAGTTAATTCCTCTACATCATGTCATCTTACTTAAGGCATTACTTTGTTCTTCATGAACTTAATAATCTAGATGCATAATCATTTCGATTGATGTGTGGAGTAATAGTAGTAGATGCAGACATGAGTCGATCTACTTGACATGGACGTGATGCCTACATTGCATAATCATTGCCTTAGATATCATCATAATTTTGCGCTTTTCTATCAATTGCTTGACAGTAATTCGTTCACCCATCATATTATTCGCCTTCAGGAGAGAAGCCTCTAGTGAAACCTATGGCCCCGGGTCTATTTTCCATCATACTAGTTTCCGATCTACTACTTTGCAATCTTCTAGTTTTAGATCTATAAACCAAAAACCGAAAAATATTTTATGTTTTGTTTACCTATCTCTATCAGATCTCACTTTTGCAAGTGATCGTGAAGGGATTGACATCTCCTTTATTGCGTTGGGTGCAATTTGTTTGATTGTTTGTGCAAGTATCGGTGATTTGTGCGTTTATCTCCTACTGGATTGATACCTTGGTTCTCAAACTAATGGAAATACTTATCTATACTTTGCTGCATCACCCTTTCCTCTTCAAGGGAAAAACCAACGCAAGCTCAAGAAGTAGCATGAAGAAATTCTGGTGCAGTTGCTGGGGAGATCTACACCAACTCAAGACACACCAAGTACCCATCATAAAACTCTCATCTCTTGCATTACATTATTTGCCATTTGCCTCTTTGTTTCCTCTCCCTAACTTCTAAAACGATTTTCGAAAATATTTGCCTTTCTCCTTTGCCTTTTTATTCGCCCATTTTTCTGATTCATTTGCTTTCTGTTTGCTCGTGTGTTAGATTGTTTGCTTCATTACGATGGCTCTAGAGAATACCAAATTGTGTGACTTTTCTAATACTAATAATGATGATTTTATTAGTACTACGATTGCTCCCACAACTAGTGTGGAATCTTGTGAAATTGATGCCACTTTGTTGAATCTTGTTATGAAAGATCAATTTTCTGGCCTTCCTAGTGAAGATGTCGCATCCCATCTTAACAATTTTGTTGATTTGTGTGATATGCAAATGAAAATATATGTGGATAATGATATTGTTAAATTGAAGCTATTTTTGTTCTCACTACGCGATCGTGCTAAAACTTGCTTTTCATCTTTGCCTAAAAATAGTATTGATTCATGGAAAACGTGTAAAGATGCCTTTATTTACAAGTATTTTCCTCCCGCTAAGATCATCTCCCTTAGGAATGATATTATGAATTTTAAGCAACTTGATCATGAACATATTCCACAATCTTGGGAGAGGATGAAATTAATGATAAGAAATTGCCCTACACATGGTTTGATTTATGGATGATTATACAAAAAAATTATGTCAGATTGAACTTTGCTTCTATAAGTCTTTTATATTCGGCCATGAGAGGTACTTTTATGTAAATCACTTTATGGGAAGCTACTAAAATCCTCGATAATATTATGGCGAATTATTCTCAATGGCACACCCAAAGATCTTCCACTAGTAAAAAAGTGCATGCGATTGAAGAAATTATTATTTTGAGTGGAAAGATGGATGAACTTATGAAATTATTTGCTAGTAAGAGGTCTCCTCTTGATCCTAATGATATGCCTTTGTATACCTTGATTGAAAATAATAATGAATCTATGGATATGAATTTTGTTGGTAGGAACAATTTTGGTAATAACGCGTATAGATGCAATTTTAATCCTAGGCCGTTCTCTAGTAATTCCTCTAATAATTATGGTAGTTCCTACAACAATTCTTATGGAAATTATAATAAGATGTCCTCTGATTTTGAGAATAGTGTTAAAGAATTTATGATTTCGCAAAAGAGTTTTAATGCTTTGATTGAAGAAAAGTTGCATAAGATTGAGGATTTGGCTAGGAACGTGGATAGAGTTTCTCTTGAGATTGATTATTTGAAAGTTAGATCTATTCCACCCAAGCATTATATTAATGAATCTCTAAAAGCTACGATGATTTCTATAGATGAATGTAAATAAATAACCGTTAAGATGCGTGCTAAAAAAGACTGGTTTGTAAAAGCATGTTTTCCAATTTTTGTGAAAATAACGATGAAGATCTTAAAGTGATTGATGTGACTCCTACTGAATCTTTGTTTTCCAATATAAATCTTGATAAAGATGGGACATGATATAAGTCAACTTCAGATAAAAGGCGTCCTAATAATCCATAGTTTATAGGTATTGATGCAAAAAATAATGAGAGTGGGTTTGGCGAGGTCAAAACTTGAAGTAGCAATGAACCCACTCTTTTGGATTTCAAGAATTTAATTATGATAATTGTTCTTTAATAGATTGTATTTCCTTGTTGCAATCCATGTTGAGTTCTCCTCATGCTTATAATCAAAATAAAGCTTTTACTAAACATATTGTTGATGCTATGATGAAATCTTTTCAAGAAAATCTTGAATTAGAAGTTTCTATCCCTAGAAAACTTTATGGTGAGTGGGAACCTACTATTAAGATTAAGATTAAAGATTATGAGTGACATGCTTTGTGTAATTTGGGTGCTAGCATTTCCACAATTCCAAAAAATTTATGTGATGTGCTAGGTTTCCGTGAACTTGATGAGTGTTCTTTAAATTTGCATCTTGCGGATTCCACCATTAAGAAACCTATGGGAAGGATTAATGATGTTCTTATTATTGCAAATCGGAATTATGTGCCCGTAGATTTAATTGTTCTTGATAAAGATTGCAATCCTACATGTCCTATTATTCTTGGTAGATCTTTCCTTAGAACGATTGGTGCAATTATTGGTATGAAGGAAGGAAACATTAGATTTCATTTTCTGTAAGGAAGGGCATGGAACACTTTCCTAGAAAGAAAAAAAGTTTCCTTATTAATCTATTATGAGAGCTACTTATTGATTGCATACCAAAGATGACAATACTTAGATCTATGCTTTAGGCCTAGCTAAGGGCGTTAAACAACAACGCTTGTTGGGAGGCAACTAATTTTATTTTTGTTCTTGCTTTTTGTTTCTGTTTTTCTTTGAGTTTTTCATCTAACCTCTGGTTAGAAAAGTTTTTGAAGTTTTTATTAGTGTTTGTGCCAAGTAAGACTTTTGGAATGATTTGGAAGATAGTAGATTGGTTTTGCTGAAAACCAGAAACTTTTGCGTCTAGTATTAGTGATAGAAGCAAAGGTGTCCTGTCTTTCAATGAGATGGTGGCTATCGTTTTGGAGGAAGTCGACTTTGATGATCCGACTATGAACATGCGAGGATGTTGCGCCTTAGTAGTCGCTAAATTAACTCGGAGAGGTAATTGACCACGTCGGAGCATGATCAACCTGACGACGAAGGTCTGTTTTCTTCAGGCAAGCGAAGAACAAGCAAGAAACTAAGATGATAGAGGAAAAGGTGTCCCATCTTTCAATGAGATGGTGGCTATCATTTTCGGTGAAGTAGACTTTGACAATCCGACTACAAATGTGCGAGGACGTTGCGCCTTAGAAATCGCTAAACCAACTTCGATAGGTTATTGACCATGTCGGAGCACGATCAACCTGACCACGAGGGTCTATTTCCTGCAAGCAAACGAAGAACAAGCAAGAAACTATGATTGCAATCTGGATATTGCGAATATAAGAGGAAAGGTTTATTGATCAATGTGGGGTTCTGTGACGTCTTGGTCTGGTCGTTGAACATAAATGAAGTACGCGAAGTTGCAGCTATGGCGAACTTTAATCTAAACAAAACCCAAAGTCTAAACGATTCCCTAAGGGCTATATATATATATGGAGAGAGAGGGGGAATTTCGGGGCCCCTTCGAGAAGGGGTCCGAAACCAACCCTAACCTTGATTTCCCCACACATACAGACTTAAAAACAGCCTATACTTTAGTATTTCGAAATTACATGGGCCTGGCCCAATAATAAGGTGACGATGCACCTATAATAGCCTATGGATGAAATTTATGAAGTGGCATATTGTATATTTCTTCCAAGGCTTCATGCACTCATTACGGTGGCTTCAAAGTCCTGAAATCATCACTTGTAACTCCGTTATTGTTCCCCTTGCGCATGCCATCATCTCACTGTTAAAAGTGGGACTAACCCCAAAATCTGCAGGTAGCTCATGTTTATATCCATTATCATTTATTTTCTGTAACACCTTAAAAGGACCATTAGCACGTGGCATTAGCTTTGACTTGCACAAATTAGGAAACCTATCCTTACGCAAATGTTACCAAACAAGATCTCCAGGTGCAAAGACAACACATTTTCTACCCTTATCTCCAACAAGTTTATATTAAGCATTCATGCGCTCAATATTTTCCTTAGTTAACTCATGCATTTTTCAGATCAATTCAACACGTTGTTTAGCATCAAAATTAACCTTCTCCGAAGATGGAAGAGGTAACAAATCAATAGGTGCACGAGGTAAGAAACCATACACAATTTATAAAGGGGACATCTTAGTAGTAGAATGAAGTGAACGATTATAAGCAAATTCAATATGAGGCAAGCATCCTTCCCACATTTTCTTGTTATTCTTCAAAACATCCATAAGCATAGTAGCCAAAATTCTATTGACTACTTCAGTTTGTCCATCAGTTTGGGGGTGACATGTAGTACTAAAAAGAAGTTTAGTCCCCAACTTAGCCCATACACATCTCCAAAAGTGGATAAGAAATTTAGTATCACGATCTAACACAATAGTATTTGGCACACCATGCAAGTGAATAATTTCACGAAAGAACAAGTCAACAACATTAGCAGCATCATCAATTTTATGACATGGTATGAAGGTGCCATTTTTGTAAATCTATCCACGACAACAAATATGCTATCCCTCCCCTTCTTTGTTTGAGGTAAACCCAAAACAAAGTCCATAGATATATCTTCCCAAGGAACTCTAGGTACACGCAAATGCATATTTAAACCATGAGGATTGAGTCATGACTTAGCTTTTTGACATGTACTGCAGCGAGCAACAAAACGCTCAACATCCCGTTTCATCTTTGGCCAAAAGAAATGTGTAGCAAGTACGTCCTCCGTCTTCTTTATGCCAAAGTGTCCCATTAATCCTCCTCCATGCGCCTCCTGCAACGACAAAAGACGAACGCAGCTAGCTGGAATGCATAGCTTGTTAGCACGAAACACAAATCCATCATTAACGACGAACTTGTTCCATGTTCTCCCTTCTTTACAATTATGCAATACATCTTTAAATTCAGCATCATGCACATATTGATCTTTGATGGTCTCCAAACCAAAATTTTTGAAGTCAGGTTATGAAAGCATAGTATAACGACGAGACAATACATCAGCAATAACATTTTATTTACTCTTCTTGTGTTTAATGACATAAGGGAAAGTCACAATGAATTCAACCCATTTAGCATGTCTACGGTTCAATTTATCTTGACTTTTAATATCCTTCAAAGATTCGTGATCAGAATGTATAACAAATTCTTTGGGCCCTAAATAATGTTGCCATGTTTCCAAAGTCCGAACAAGAGCATATAATTCCTTGCCATAAGTAGAATAGCTCAGACTAGGGCCACTCAATTTTTTAGGAAAGTATGCAACATGTTTTCCATCTTGTAATAACACACCTCCTAATCCAATTCCAGTAGCATCACATTCAAGATCAAAAGTCTTATTAAAATTAGGAAACTCCTATAGAAACCAGCGAGGCCAAGGAAACTCCTCACGTGTGTGACCGTTTTGGGATGCGGCCAACTCTCAGTAACTTCAATCTTGGCTTTATCAACCTCAATTCTCTCTCGAGTAAAAACATAGCCAAGAAAAGATACTCGATCTGTGCAACAGGTGCACTTCCCAAGGTTACCAAACAAATGTGTGTAACATAGAGCAATAAAAACTGCACTTAAATGTTGCAAATGTTCCTCCAAAGATCTGCTATAAATAAGTATATCATCAAAGTAAACTACCACAAATCGTCCAATGAAAGCATGTAAAACTTCATTCATTAGGGGAAGGGTCAGAGCATCGCGCGTGGCTAGGCGACTCCTAGGACCTCTAGGCGACTCCTAGGCGATTTGCGCCGGCGGCCACTCCGGCCCCGGCGGCCACCCCTCCTGCCGGCGGCCACTCCGGCCCCGGCGGCCACCTCTCCTGCCGTCGGCCAACCACAAACAAAGATGGCTCCTTTTGCCCTCAACTTTGATCGTGGCAGAAAGTTTCAAGAGGATATGAGAATCAAGTTTGGTCATCCTGTGGTGTTCTCACCTGGTTTTCGTCAACAAGAGTTCACCTTGGTGGTCTCCTTCTGCCGCGCATCCTTCAAGCTTGATGTGCACACTGTTAGTATCGCTCTTCTGGCTATGTTTGGAGGTTATGCCCAAGGTTTTAGGGTTCGTTTCTTGAAAGATAGAACTTTTAAGTTCTCGATGGCCTCTAAGTCTGTGGGGTTTGAGAATTACAACAATGGTAGAATTGCTGAGCAAGACTTTGAGGTTGTTTTTAGTTTGTGGAATTTTGGTGTCCCGAATTGGTTTAGGGAAGAAAAACTTTACTACAATGAGCTAGATGAGGAATGGACTTTGGTGGGTAGAAAGGGAAAGGCTGTCGTCGACAACTCCGGTGATCGCCGGAGTTACAACACGGTGGTCAGAAACGGACGATCCGTTTTTGAGCGGTTATCGGGTCCCATTCATTCTATTGACAATCAGCGGCAAGCATTGATTTGCTCCTCTCATAATTCGAAGAGTTGCGAGTCCTATAAACAGTCGCTAAATCTGCAACGGTCATTTCCTCGTGCGAACGTTGTGTGTTTTGCATGCGGTGAGCAAGGCCATTTTGCACGTAACTGCATGGCCCAAAAGCTCCCTGGGCTTTGGCCTTTTCTCAAATTTTCTTCGTTCGAGAGCCCACCCGCAACGGCTTGGGAGGATGGTGAGGTGGAGGCCTGGTTTAAATGTGCCGGCCCAGTTCAACCAATCAGGCAAGCCTCGTCATTTTCGGAGTTAGTCGAGGGCTTATTACCAAATTTTCGTCCGAGAACACAGGCTGCCTTCTCGCATTCCTCTGTTCTTACCAACTCTGTCCATTCCACTCATCCTGCCTCGGCTAGCTCGCCGTCTTCTTCTTCTTCGTCGGAGAGGTCGTTGGTGACAGTTCCTCCAGTTGCTTCATCGACCATGGCCAACATTCCCATCGACCCGGCTCCTTTCGTCCCCCATGGGTTTGAGATTTTCGAGATGGAGGGGCATACTGGTGTTTCGAGGGCCATTCTGACGCATCGACCTCGAAGGCACGAAGACTGGGCGATTGCAACCATTCAGCCGCACCCCAATGAGGTATTTTTTCCCAATGTCCGAGATGTTCTTGAAGAGTTCTTTCAAGAAGTTCAAGCAGTGGGGTTCAGAGAAATACAACCGTGTCCGTTCGGAGAAGCTTTTGTTCAGTTTAGGCATGTCACAGACAGAGACCGTCTCATCAGGCAAAGTCCGCATGTCTTTGGAGACGTTTTTGTCTCATTCACTAAGCATAATCAGGGTAGGAACTGGCGTCGACTGCACCTTAACAGGATTGTTTGGCTGTTGTTTGTGGGCGTGCCTTTCGATCATTGCAATACTGAAGATATTACAGCTGCAGTTGCTCCGTGGGGCAGAATTATCAGTTGGGAGAAGGAGGATTCCCTCAAGGGGAGAATCTTGGTAAAGGCCAGAGTTACGGATCTTATTGACATTCCCAAGAGCATTAGGTGGTCTGAAGGGGAGAACTTTGAGGAGGAGTCCTGGACCTCTTTGGTGGAGATCCTTCTGGAGGAAATGCTGGGAGGTGGCCCAGCTGATGAGGACCCTATTCCACCTCCTGGTGTGGATCCTCATCCTATCCCTCAACATCCAAACGATTTCCCTGGCTTCCACCCAGCCCCAATCAACAATGTACCTGCTCAGCAAGAGAACTGGGATAATTGGGAAGAACAGGAAGAAGAAGGACATTGGGCTTTTCCCCTAGCTAATAACCCTCAAAACCCCCTTCCTCAACCTCAAGTAGAGATACCTATTTTGCTAGAGGATGGTGCTCCTAATAGCAGTATTACCACTACAGTGTCTCTCTCAGATGGTCTTTGGTCCAACACTAACACTGCCAGTGAGGAGGTTAACCAAGGTGCTCAGATAAACCATTCGGGCCTGGGACTTCAAAATATCCTGAATGCCTACCAGGAAGATGGGGATGAGGAGAGCCTTGGACAAACTAATGAGGTTGTCATAGTTCCTACTGCTGCTGAAGGTCCTATTGGGGCAGAGGTGCCTCATGTTCAGCCTGTGGACAATATCAATGCACATGTTGAGGAGATTGAAAAGAACTCTTCTTCTGACAACCAGCAAAATGTAGGCCCAATGGACTCAGGAAATGTGGATGCTCCTGTTCTGTCACAAGGAATTATGGTTGCTCAAAGTTCTGACAACAGTTTGGATTTTAAAGATAAAGTTGAAACCCCAATGGCTCTGATTGCCACCTCCACAGGTGAATCAAGTAAAGGTATGGACAGTTTTCATGCTCCAATTTCACCTTCTTTGGAGTTCTTTGAACTTGCTCAAAATCATGCTCTGAATATTATTGATGGTGCACATTTGATTTCTGAGGAAGGCCTAGGTCTGTGGATTCAACACTTTGCTCCAGCTACCCAGGGAGAAGCAAACACTTTCAAAATTGAGATTCCTGTAAGTTGGTTTAACTTCATTATTCACCTGCTACTTACTCCTGACAAGTTTGGTTGGGTGATACACTTGTTGAAATCTGAGTTGTGGAAAATGCTGACTGCCAACTGTGATAATGAACAGACTATTTTATTCCACATACATGACAAACCTGTTACCTCACAGGCTCCAAGTTGCAAAGAAATAATGTTGGGTATGGGAAAAGAAAATGAGGGTATCAGCCCTGCTGCCCATTCCTCAAGTGGAGCTGGAAGTCCACTAAAGCATGTGTCCCCCAACAAAGGCACTCAGTTACCCCTAGGGGAAGCTGTTTCATGGAAAAGAAGGGACAAAGAGCCACTTGTGGAGACCCAGGTGAGAAGAAGTGATAGAATTAAGAAAGATAACAATGGGTATAGGAGGAAATCCTGTGATACTAGCTCTTGCTTACCCTGTAATGCTATTCCACCACTTGTGCATCACAAAGTGATCAAAAATTTGACAAAAACTTTTTGCAAGGTCTCTGAGGATGAGGCATAGGACATGATCTCTAAGAGGCCCAAGAAGAAGGACCAGGAAGATGTGGCCAAGGTCCCCAAGGTCACTGGAGATACAACATCTTAGAAGTGCCATGATGAACAGACCAGCACCTAATAGTATCAGGATTATTTTGAGAAAGGATAGCATGTTAGTGGAATGTATGATGTCTGGTTTGTCTGATGTAAACAGAACATGTTCAATGTCTGTAATGAATATTTGGTGCTCCCTTTTGTCAAATGCAATGATATCATTATCTTTGTTCTGGAGTTGTGGTTACTATGGAGTGTTTGATATTATGGCCCCTCACAACAGGTCTGTGGTGTTTCATATATTCCTAAAGATATTTGTCACCTCTATTGTGCTGGATTCAATTCAAACACAATCTATGTATTGCATACATGTGGCAACATACCAGGAGATGGAGCTTGGTATCATAATTCTCCCAAAGTTAGTTTACCATGAGTAGAAACAGATCCTAGAATATCTTAAACTGGAACATTAGAGGCTTAAATTCTTCTGATAAGTGGCTGGCCATTAGGCAAAAGATAGAGGAAAGTGCTGCTGGTATTTTGTGCATACAAGAAACTAAGAGGCAAGTCTTTGACCTGGCATATATCCATAACTTTTGTCCTCAGAGATTCAACAAATTTAAATTCCTGCCTTCTATTGGAGCTTCTGGAGGGATTTTAACTGCTTGGAATGAGGCTCTTTTTAAAGGACAATTGCTCTTTCAGAATAAGTTTTCACTCTCCATTCAGTTTACTTGTACTTCAACCAATAAACTATGGATACTCACAAACATCTATGGGCCTTGTAACCTTGAAGACAAATTGGAATTTATTGAGTGGTTTTCGAATATTCAAATGCCAAATGATGCTGATTGGATAGTTATGGGGGACTTCAACTTCATCAGGTCACGGCCTAGTGGTGATATTAATCAGATGCTTCTTTTCAATGAGGCCATTAGCAACTTGGGCTTAATTGAGCTACCATTAAAAGGAAGACAGTTTAGTTGGAGCAATATGCAACAAAGTCCTCTACTTGAAAAACTAGATTGGTTTTTTACATCTTCTGAATGGATGACATCTTACCCTGATACAACTGCTTTGCCACTTGCCAAACCAATATCTGACCATTTACCTTGTGTAATTAAAATTGGTACATCTATTCCTAAGTCAAGGGTTTTTAGATTTGAAAATTATTGGTTGAAGCATTCTTCTTTCAAAGATATTGTGCAGACTGCCTGGAATATTCCTGTTGGCTATTCTGATCCAGCTAAGAAAATCAATGCTAAATTCAAGAACTTGAGAAGAGCACTAAAACTATGGGCAAAAAATCTGTCTTGCCTTCAAAAGCAGATTCAAGAGCTGAATGAATGCATATTCCTATGGGATTTTTTGGAGGAATTCAGAGACCTTTCTATTTATGAGCATAACTGCAAAGAGTGCTTGAAGCAAACTCTTTTAACTGTCCTCAATAATCAGAAGATTTATTGGAAGCAAAGAGGTAAAATCAAAGGGGTAAAATTTGGGGATGAAAATACCAAATTCTTCCATACAAAGGCTTCCATTAATCATAGGTACAACAAATTTGCAATGCTCATGAATGAGGACCAAGTGGAAATCTCAGATCATGATGGAAGGCTGCAATTCTTTGGGAGGATTTCAAGAAGAGAATGGGACAATCAAATGGTCATACAATGCACTTCAATTTACAGGACTTATATGACAACAGAGTGGATCCACAAATGTCACAAGATCTTAAGAGACCTTTCTCTCATGAAGAAATTGATGAGGTAGTTAAAAACCTACCCACAAACAAATCTCCAGGCCCTGATGGTTTTAACAATGAATTTCTCAAAGCTTGCTGGGACATTATCAAACATGATGTTACTGAGCTTATCTTGGCCTTTCATGCTGGTAATGTGAACTTGGAAAGCATTAACTCTTCCTATATCACTCTTATTCCAAAAAAGGAAGTACCTATATCCCCTAATGACTTTAGACCAATCTCACCGCTGAATGGGTACTCAAAATTATTACTAAACTGCTGGCCAACAGACTTCAAAAAATTATTCTCAAGCTTGTTCATATTAACCAGTATGGATTCTTAAAGAACAGAGTAATTCAAGACTGTTTGGGATGGGCATATGAATATATACATCAATGCCACAAGTCAAAAGAAGAGCTTCTTGTCATCAAACTAGATTTTGAAAAGGCTTTTGACACTATTGAGCATCAGGCTATTATTGATATACTAAGGGCAAAGGGATTTGGTGAGAGATGGATAACCTGGATTAACATGTTACTAAATTCTGCATCCTCTGCTATAATGCTAAATGGGGTGCCAGGGAAAAAGTTCTACTGTAAAAGAGGAGTAAGGCAAGGAGATCCTCTCTCACCCCTTCTATTTATATTGGCTGCTGATCTACTTCAATCTATTTTAAATAAAGCAATGACTAGGGATCTAATTACATCTCCACTTCAAGTGACATCATGCCTAGAATTCCCTATTATACAATATGCAGATGATACACTTGTCATTTTACAAGCAAATGCTAAACAGCTTGTCTGCCTAAAAGCCCTTCTAAACACATTTGCAGATGCCACAGGCCTTAGAGTTAACTATGGGAAATCAATCATGGTGCCACTAAATATTGCAAAAGACAGGGTAGAGATCTTCACTAACACTCTAAACTGTACCAGAGGTCATTTTCCATTCACATACCTAGGGGTACCTATGGGCATTTATAAGCCAACTGTTGAGCAGTGTTTGCCAATAGTGAATAGAATTGCTAAGAGAATTACTGGAATCTCCACTTTCATGACTCAGGCGGGGAAGATTTTATTGGTCAAGTCTGTCTTAGCTTCCTTGGCTGTTTACTTCATGTGCTTCCTGGACATTCCCATTACTATTAAACACCAGATCATCAAATACCTAAGACACTGTCTCTGGAGGAGTCCTGACTTGGAAGATAAGAGACCAGCTATGGTGGCTTGGCACACAGTTTGCAGACCCAAAAATCAAGGTGGCTTGGGAATTCTGGATATATTCACTCAAAACAGAACTCTGCCTATGAAGAACCTTCACAAGTTTTACAATAGACATGACATCCCTTGGGTCAATTTAATTTGGGAAACATATTACAGCAATGGGAAACTCCCAGGAGATCAAAAAGTGGGCTCATTTTGGTGGAAATCCAATCTTGCACTCATTGATCAGTTTAAAGCTATAGCAAGGTGCAATGTGGGGGATGGTAAATCTGCTTTGTTCTGGGATGATATGTGGGATCAATTCATCCTCAAACACAAATTTGATCATCTCTATTCATTTGTTAGAAATCCACACTCAAGTGTTCAACAAGTACTCAACACTGATTACCTTCAAGATTTATTCCATCTGCCTCTAACTGCACAAGCTTATGAGGAGTTCATTCAAATGGAGGACATGTGCATAACCATGAGGCAATCTGAATATTTGGATGCTACAGATACTTGGAGTTACATATGGGGCACTGAAGCTTACTCTTCAATTAAAGCTTATAATGTGCTAATTGGGCACAAACAAACACCACCACATTTCTCATGGATCTGGAGAAGCTCCTGTCAACCAAAACACAAAGTTTTTTTCTGGATGCTTCTACATGACAGAGTTAACACAAGGAATTTACTAAGGAGGAAAAAATTTGAATTGGAATTTTACAATTGTGCAGTTAGAGGATGTCCTCAAGAGGAAACACTTCACCATCTTTTTTGGGGTTGCCCTTTTGCCAAAAGGTGTTGGAACTTCATTTGTCCCTCAGGAACCCCAAACTTGTTTGTACAGGAAGCTTTTCAGGACCTAAAAGACAGACTCAGATACCCCTTCTTTATGGAGATTATCATCTTGGGATCATGGGCCATCTGGATATCCAGAAACAACAAAATATTTGATGGAATCACTCCCTCCTTTCAAGGCTAGAAGCATATTTTTACTGAGGAGCTAAAGCTGCTGAAACTAAGAATCAAGAAGAAATATGAAGTGCAATTCTCTGCTTGGCTGGACTCTATGTTGTAATTTCTATGTTTCCTTGTTCGTTTCTTCTTCTTTTTCTTTTTAGGCTTTAGTGTTAGTCCTTTAGCTTTTGTTTTTTAGTGTTTCCTTCTTGTAGTTGGGCTTAGCTCAAGCCCAATAGACCTATGTTTTTTATTTATTTATAAAAGTTGCAGTGGGGTTTTTACCCTACTGTTCATAGTGAAAAAAAAACTTCATTCATTAATCTCATGAAAGTACCAGGTGCATTAGTTAACCCAAAAGGCATGACTAACCACTCATATAATCCAAACTTAGTTTTAAATGTAGTTTTCCATTCATCTCCAAATTTCATACGAATTTGATGGTATCCACTATGCAAATCAAGTTTGGAGAAAATAGTAGAGCCACTTAATTCATCAAGCATATCATCTAGCCTAGGAATATGATGATGACAAAGAATAGTAATATTATTAATGCCTCTACAATCAACACACATACGCGATGTACCATCCTTTTTCGGCACTAGAATAATAGGAACATCACAAGGACTAAGGAATTCGCGTATATAACCTTTATCTAGTAGCTCCTATACTTGACGCATAATCTCCTTCGTCTCCTCTGGATTGGTACAATATGGTGCACGGTTGGGTAGCGATGCACTGGGAAATAAGTCAATCTGAAGCTCAATCCCTCGAATCGGTGGTAATCCCGGTGGTACGTCTTGTGGAAAGATGTCAGCAAACTCCTGCAAAAATGTTATTGACAGGAGGAGGCAAAGAGGAAGGCACGTCCTCGAATGAAAATAATGCCACTTTGCACACAAAAGCGTAGCAAATAGATTTCTTGAAATCTAGATCATCAATATCAAATTTGGTGGCAAGTACACATCCACTTCTCAATTTAATTTCAGATGCAACATTAGGTGATGGATTATTATTAGGTTCCATTTATTGCTCAAATTATTTTACCACAATCAGATTTTCACTCTTATTTTGCTCATGTTTTGCTTTACTAGCTCGATGAATATCATCTTTTAAAATTGAATCAGGAGTCATAGGAAGCAAAGTAATATGTTTATCCTTATGAACAAGAGTATACTGATTGTTTCTACCATGGTGTACAATATTTTTATCAAATTGCCATGGTCTACCAAGTAATAAGGAACATATGATAGAGGCAAAGGTGTTCCGTGTTTCAATGAGATGGTGGCTATCGTTTTGGAGGAAGTTGACTTTGACGATCCGACTACGAACCTGTGAGGACGTCGTGCCTTAGAAATCGCTAAACCAACTCCGAGAGGTTATTGACAACGCTAGAGCATGATCAACCTGACCACAAGGGTCTATTTCCTGCAAGCAAACGAAGAACAATAAAGAAACTAAGATTGCAATCTGGATATTGCGAATATAAGAGGAAAGCTTTATTGATCAAGGTGGAGTTATGTGACGTCTTTGTCCGGTCATTGAACACAAACGAAGTACGCGAATTTGCAGCTATGGCAAACTTTAATCTAAACAACACCCAAAGTCTAAACAATGCCCTATGTATATATGGAGAGAGAGAGAGAGAGAGAGAGAGAGAGAGAATTTGGTGGTTCCTTGGAGAAAGGGTCCGAAACCAACCCTAATTCTGTTTTCCCCACACGTACGGACTCTAAAAATAGCCTATACTTTAGTATTTCGAAATTACATGGGCCTGGGCCAATAATAAGGTGACGCATCACCTATAATAGTCTCTGGACAAAATTTATGAAGTGACATCTTGTTTTTGTCGTCAAAGGATTCACACTCTCATATGGTGGCTTCAAAGTTGTGAAATCATCACTTGTAACTTCGTTCTTGTTCCCCTAGCGCATGCCCTCATCTCCATGCTTGATCTTGCTCCAATGTTCATCCTCCTTGTCCAAGCTAGGCCCTTCATTTGTAAGCAAGAGAAATGTATCCAATTTAGTCAACATCATATTCTTATGAACATTAGAATCATTACCAAGAAACGAAAGTACCTGGTAATTCAATTGGCCTGCGCGAGCTCTACTAATTGGTCCAGTATGTATAATAGCAGGGGCAGTGGGTGTAACAATGGTATTGATCTCCTCATCATCCTCCCCTTCTTGAAAAGAAGTCGTCCTCGACGGAAGCTCATCATCCTAACCCAAACAAGGCTTCAAATCTCCAATGCTAAAAGTGTGACTAACCCCAAAATCTGCAGGTAGCTCAAGTTTATATGCATTATCATTTATTTTCTCTAACACCTTAAAAGGACCATCAACACGTGGCATTAGCTTTGACTTGCGCAAATTAGGAAACCTATCCTTACACAAATGTCACCAAACAAGATCTCCAGGTGCAAAGACAACACGTTTTCTACCCTTATCTCCAGCAAGTTTATATTTAGCATTCATGCGCTCAATATTTTCCTTAGTTAACTCATGCATTTTTAAGATTAATTGATCACATTGTTTAGCATCAAAATTAACCTTCTCCGAAGATGGAAGGGCACCAAATCAATAGGTGCATGAGGTAAGAAACCATACACAATTTCAAAAGGGCACATCTTAGTAGTAGAATGCAGTAAACGATTATAAGCAAATTCAATATGAGGGAAGCATTCTTCCCACATTTTCTTGTTATTCTTCGAAACAACCCTAAGAATAGTAGACAAAGTTCTATTAACTACTTCAATTTGTCCATCAGTTTGGGGGTGACATGTACTACTAAAATGCAGTTTAGTCCCCAACTTAGCCCATAAACATCTCCAAAAGTGGCTAAGAAATTTAGTATCATGATATGAAACAATAGTATTTGGCACACCATGCAAGCGAATAATTTCACGAAAGAACAAATCAGCAACATTAGCATCATCATCACTTTTATGACATGGTATGAAGTGTGCCATTTTTTAAAATCTATCCACGACAACAAATATGCTATCCTTCCCATTCTTTGTTCGAGATAAACCCAAAACAAAGTCCATAGATATATCGTCCCAAGGAACACTAGGTACAGCCAAAGGCATATATAAACCATGAGGATTGAGTCATGACTTAGATTTTTGACATGTAGTGCAGCGAGCAATAAAACGCTCAACATCCCGTCTCATCTCTGGCCAGAAGAAATGTGTAGCAAGTACGTCCTCCGTCTTCTTCACGCCAAAGTGTCCCATTAATCCTCCTCCATGTGCCTCCTGCAATAACAAAATATGAACAGAGCTAGCTGGAATGCAGCTTCTTAGCACGAAACACAAATCCACCATTAACGATGAAATTGTTCCATGTTCTCCCATCTTTATAATTCTGCAATACATCTTTAAATTCAACATCATGCACATATTGATCTTTGATGGTCTCCAAACCAAATATTTTAAAGTCAAGTTGTGAAAGCATAGTATAACGGTGAGACAATGCATCAGCAACAACATTTTGTTTTCCCTTCTTGTGTTTAATAATATAAGGGAAAGTCTCTATGAATTCAACCCATTTAGCATGTCTACGGTTTAGTTTTGCTTGACTTTTAATGTGCTTGAAAGATCCATGATCAGAATGTATACAAATTCTTTGGGCCAAAAATAATGTTGCCATGTTTCCAAAGTCCGAACAAGAGCATATAATTCCTTGTCATAAGTAGAATAGTTTAGAATAGGCCCACTCAATTTTTCAGAAAAGTATGCAACAATTTTACCATCTTGTAATAACACACCTCCTAACCCAATTCCACTAGCATCACATTCAAGCTCATAAGTCTTATTAAAA
This sequence comes from Secale cereale, assembly GCA_902687465.1. NCBI lineage: Eukaryota > Viridiplantae > Streptophyta > Magnoliopsida > Poales > Poaceae > Secale > Secale cereale. The sequence continues at coordinate 497,566,734 of LR738711.1, read as the reverse complement.
TCAAGAAGTTGGAGTAAAGGAGCATGTGTCAACTTATCTTTCAATACCGTGAAGACTTCTTCCTGTGCAGTACCCCAAAGAAAAGGCACCTCCTTCTTTGTAAGCTCATTGAGAGGTGCAACAATGGTGCTAAAATCTCTCACAAAATGCCTATAGAATCCAGCGAGGCCAAGGAAACTCCTCACGTGTGTGACCGTTTTGGGCTGCGGCCAACTCTCACTAGCTTCAATCTTGGCTTTATCAACCTCAATTCCCTGTGGAGTAACAACATAGCCATGAAAACATACTCGGTCGATGCAAAAGGTGCACTTCCCAAGGTTACCAAACGAACGTGCATCACGTAGAGCAATAAAAACATCACGTAAATGTTCCAAATGTTCCTCCAAAGATGTGCTATAAATCAGTATATCATCAAAGTAAACTACCACAAATCGTCCAATGAAAGCACGTAAAACATCATTCGTGAATCTCATGAAAGTACTAGGTGCATTAGTAGTAGTAGTTGTTGTTGTTGTTGTTGTTGTTGTTGTTGTTGTTGTTGTTGTTGTTGTTGTTGTTGTTGTTGTTGTTGTTGTTGTTGTTGTTGTTGTTGTTGTTGTTGTTGTTGTTGTTGTTGTTGTTG